>OZ030010.1:49283834-50483834 GCA_964023405.1 Apodemus agrarius
ATAATATCACACATGTATTGTTCCATCCTTATAACCATGTTAGATAACTTTTTGCATTTTCTTCATCTAAAATTTTCATTTTTTCTTTTTTGAGTTGTTATGTCTTTCTATATCCTTCTTCCCTTTGTACCCACTGTTGTACTTCCTTAAAAGTGTTTCTGGGCTATTTTTCACGACATCTCTGTGTCTACTTCCAGTGATCTTTTCATGTTACCTGATTCTAAATTGTATTTTCTTTTTCATTATATGCCATATGTATATGTGTGTGTGTGTGTGTGTGTGTGTGTGTGTGTGTACGTGCGTGTGGAGTGTGTGTGTGTGTGACTGAGGATTTCTTTTTATATTTTTAAGTATTTAACTTGAGAAAGTGAATTCATTTCCCCTAAATTACAGCTAAAACTATGAGTTTGTGATCTAATTCTTATCAATTGATTTAAGATGGAGCTAATCAGTTTGGTTTTATTTCTATTTATAACATTTCCCTTTGCTTTGTAGTCCAATCTTCAAGTCAAGGAATTTCTTTCTGATCTTATTATGGTTTGGGCTAGGAGGGCATTGCCTTATAGCTTTAGGTTTTGTTCCTGTTTTCCTTTACTACACTTTGAATCTAGTACCATCAAGACACTAAAATTTAAGCCCTAGACTTCTACAACTGTTTTCGAACCTTTCTTCCACTGTGAAGTCTACCTCTTTCTCTGCTGTATAGTTTGATAAAAATGCTTAGGGCATGAGATAGAAATTCTTAGGTAGAATCACGTAATTTAATTTTGTATTTGGGATCCTTTAAAATTCTATTCCATCCTTCCAGCAAACGGTGCCATTAGAAGCTCAGATGCATTTTCTTTCTCCCCACTTCAAGCTAATATATTGCCTTTGACAACCCACAGCCTTTAGAAGCTCCAGCTTTAGTGCCTGTGGCTCTTTGTTCACTAAAGAAGAGTTCATCCCATTCTGTAATTCAGTTCAATAAGACTTTTCAGCATCTACTAGTTTTTAAAATTCTATGGATGTATGCAGATTTGTTTTATTTAATTTGTACACTTGTTCTATGATATCCTTCTGTATCTCTATTGACTTGAAAGGGAATGTAAAAATAAGTGTTAGATTTTCTAGAAGCAGCAATGGGAAGAGGAAATGAAGTTGGAGGAGAACTAAAAGATAGTCTGAGAACAAAGTGCATTGAATACCAAATATATTGGCTTGGCAGTTAAGTTTGGAAGAATGCTGTACAGTAGCTAATGGACTTACTAATGCCTTGTGTTCTGTGGAGATTCTAAAGGCTGATGAGAGAAGGAAGGCAAAATAGGCTCTTAGAGTGTCCTTGTGAAGTGGGAGTGAGAGTGGGGAGTAATTCAGTTCCAAGACAACTAGCGCGACAGAATCACAAGTAGGATGATGGATTTCCTAAACTGTATTGGATCCTAAATGCCAAGGAAACTAGCACATCCTTTCTCTGTGAACATTTCTTAGTGATTTCCCAAGGCTATAGTAGTATAGATTTCATAAAGAAAACGTATAAAAAAAACATTGTCTAATTAGGGCCCAAGGAAAGCTACATGGATTCCAAGAGATCCAGTGAGCAGTACTTTAAACATTATAAAGAAAAGATTTATAAATTATGCCTACTCTGCAAATGGCTTGAAACTGCTACCAAAGGTATTATAGATATGTAAAGCCATTTGTGGCAGAGACTATGACATTTCAGACATGTCTATAGTGAAGCCAGGCATGGGAATATTTCTGGCAGGAGGTGAACAGACACTGTGTGGATTGTTTGCAGGTCCTGTGGTATGTGGCTTAACTTCCTACATTCTGCCCTGGAATAGCATTAGACATTGTGATCTACACATAGTAGCACCAATCCTCACCTGTCCTTGTGAAAATGTAGCACTGGGATTTTTTTATTTTTCAGCACTAGGAAACCCAGGGTTACATGAATTTTTTTCTTTTATTGAAAATACTTTTTTTCTGGCTACAGAGATGTCTCAGCCATTAAAGGCTAGACTCACAACCAAAAACATAAGAGCTTACATCCTAGCACCCATGGCTACACACACACACACACACACACACACACACACACACACAGAGAGAGACAGAGAGAGAGAGAGAGAGAGAGAGAGAGAGAGAGAGAGAAGAAATAAAAATAAAAATAAAAGAAAATGGTTTTTTATACAATATATTCTGATTATGGTTTCCCTTCTCCAACTCCTAGAAGGTCCTTCCCACCTCCTTTCTCATCTGAATGCATAGCCCTTCTGTCTGTCCTTAGGAAAAAGCAGGCATCTAAATAATAACAATAAAATAAAATGAGATAAAAGGAAAACTAACAAACTGGAAAAGGCCCAAATTAATGAACAAAAATAAAATTAAAGAAGAAAAGTGGCCAAAGAAGGAATAAGAAACATGCAAAGATGGAGAGACATACACATTTGCACACACAGGAATGCCATAATACCACAAAACTGGAAACCATAATACATATGCAAAGGATTTGTAAGGTTAAACAAACAAACACACAAACACATGAACAGCAAAGGAAAAGCCCTGACAAAACATTATGAGACAAAGAACCTCCAAAGATGACATTGAATCTGTTTTGTGTTAGTCTATGCTATGCCTGGGGCATTCCCTTAAGAGTGGTTTGTGAGACTCCATTTGGGAGAACTTTCTTCATTTTCTCTGTGGTCATTAATTTGTGCCAGTTTCGGGGCTAGGGATGGGACCCCATGCGGCTCACAATGGCTCAGGACCTATGAATGCTACTTCAGTCTCTGAATTCATATGTGTATCAGCCCTACTGTTTAGAGGGCCTTGTTTTCTTCTTCACCCACTCTGGCTCTCACACTTTCATCAGTTCCTATTCCAAAGGGTTCTCTGAGCCTCGAGGGGTAGGATTTCAGAGAGACATTGCATAAGGTATTGATTGCTCTAAGTTCTCTCATTCTGTGAACATTGTCTGGCTGTGGGTGTCTGTGTTCCTTTGTACTGTAGGAGCAATCTTCTCTGATGATGACTGAGCAAGGCACTGATCTATGAGTATAATAGATAGAATGTCAGGAACCATTTTATTGGTTCATTCCTTTAGTGGAACAACAGTATTTGGTTTTCCCCCCAGGTCCCTAGCTATCTAGTCTTAGTATCTGAACTTCAAGAGCAGTGTCAGGGACTGATAGAAATTCAAATCATTTCCAGTAAAATCAAGAACAAGATAAGGTTGTCCAGTCCCTCCATACATATTCAATATAGTACTCAAAGTCTTAGCTAGAGCAGTAAGATCAATGAAAGAGGTCAGAGCTTGCATCTATGTACATAAGGGAAATTGCTTTGCCTGCCTTCTCCAGGCCTGCAGCACCAGAAACATCCGGGTTACATCCTTTCCGGCTACTGCCAAGAGAGAACATAAAGTTTAGAGGGTGCGATCTTGGAAGTGTTGGGAGATGAAATGTGATCAAATATATTACATAAAAATACTTTTAAGAAAAGAGAAAATAAAAGTATGAAAACATGTTTTATTCTTTTGTTCATTTAAAGTTTATGTGTATGATATGTGTACATATTTGTATGTACATGTGTTTATGTATGTGAAGGTGAATAAATGCCCTGACATACATGTAAAGGTTAGAGGAAACCTTTAGTGTCAGTGCTTGCCTTTCGTCTTGTTTGAGACAAGTTTTTGTTGTTATTGTTGTTTGCTTCTGCATGTGCCAGAGTATCTGGCCTGTAAGCTTATAGGGATATTCCTGTCTCTGCCTCATGTCTCTCCACAAGATCACTGCCAGTACAATTTGTATTACCTCCTCTATTTTTATGTATGATCTGGGAACTCAAATTGAGCTAGTCATCCTTATAACAGCAAGAACTTTACCCACTGAGTCATCTAAGGCCACTCTTGTTATTTAAGTTAGATAATTACTTGTTGGTGAAGCTGAAAAGAAGGGAAATAGAAAGTTAGGAAATAGTTTGTCTTATGGATTGCATATGCTTGGTACCTTCCCTGGCCTCTAGCTACTAGTAGATGACAACAGACCCTCTCAATTGTGATAACATTATGGAATATTGCCCTGGGAGCAAAAATAACCTCTGATTGTGTCCTGTTCTCCTATAAAAAAAAAAGAAAATCATGGTTGTGATGAAAATTTAAAGCCTCTGTAGTATCTGCTTATAATTCAAACTTCATCCTATTCATTTGCTTTTCCTTCATAATAGAGTAAACTCTCTCCTCTACAGCTCAGGAAGTAGATTGCATAGTATCAAACTGTGCAGGATGTGTCAAGGAAACTATTTTAAGTACATTGGATATAAAGAATACAAGGGAGATGCTGTGTTTAATTGCTGCTGTGTAGCAATTTAGAATGAATTCAAACTATATGTTACCGATTATATTTATTTTTCTTTTAAATTAGATATCATCTTCATCACCAGGAGATATTAGATTTTTGTAGCAATAAAAATAGACTACACGAGGGATGGGAAAGTAATCAACAAAACATTGCTTCATTTTAAAAATCAAATAGAAACTATTTTCACCTTAACTCACTGAAGTATAATTTACAAGAATTCAAATCAAACAAAATGACTAATATTGAATCACTGTGTTCCCCAAACATAGCATAAACTTCAACTACTATATTGTCTTTCTTCTCCTAAATTTGTTCTTATTTTAGGTGGTATTTCAGACTGGATTTTTTTTTATCTTTTAGAAAAAATTGTTCTTACTTTAGGTTGCATTTTAGACTTTTCTAAATTTGTGTAGCATAAACAGAAAAAAAGAATCCGTAGCCTATTAATATGGCTGGAACACTCTCCTAAATAGGACCTCAAATATAGTCCTTCCATCCTGAAGGAACAGGGTTCATGAGAGCTGAACCTTGCTCCTTAGCTGTCTTGATAGCACTAACACCAATACCACAAGGAACTGAATATCATCAATCCAATAGGAATATACCACAATTTACTTATACATTACTCTTAAATCTATACAATCTATATCCTAAAACATTTTAAGCTACACATTATTCTGAAACACTGGGTATACACAAAGTGATACAAAAATCTTGCATATCTAAGAGTTCAACCTACTTTATGTGAGGATATAACCCCTCTCATAAAATTATTGCTAAATTTACCTTGAGATCCCATCACTGTTTTGTAATACCATTATCATTGTGTGACTCAAGAGGTGCAGTGTCATTGAGCTGATCAATAAAGAGTCTCTTTCACATTTAAGTAAAATCTATAAAGAGACAATTTATGGACTTGACAACTTTACTCCCTTAAGATTTCAGCTACAAGCACTTTTTCTCAACTCTAATGGCATGGTACCTATTTTCCTCCAAGGTTGCAAAAGAGAATCTTTCTTTTGGGAATGCCTATGTTAACAGGGAAGTTAGCACAGTCACAGGCATAAACTAAGGTATGAGCTCTATCCCAGACCACTGCATAAAGCAATTATCCCCACAGATTAAATCACTTGAGTTTGTGAACACAGTAAATATGAACATAATTATAAATCCAGAGTATGTGGTAGAATTTCTGACAAGTTTTTGGCAGCTCCTCTGCTCTTTTTCTTTTTCTGTCATATATCAGTAGAAAACAATAGTTGGCACAGCCATGTGTAATGAGAACAGTGATAGTCATACAGCCAGCACAGCTGCTTGGCAAAGAGCCAACAAAGCCGAGCCGAGTGATACAATTGCTGTTCTGCGGTCTTCTATTCATCATGCTCTCCACCTGTTGCATGCTTGGGGGGCTTTTAATATTTCTACAACTTGGGATATTGGATTGATGGAAATTTTCTTATGAATCATTTATGCCTTCTCCCAAGAGTACTGCTTCTAAGCTTTCCCAGAAAGGTACTGAACATATTACCTTTACCCCTTTTAGGGAGATACCCTTATCTGGTCTACTTGAAGGTCTTCCTTATGCCCTGGAGGTTGTGACTCAACTAAAGATCTAACAGATTCTGTTATGAGGCTCTGACTCCAAGATATTCTTGGAACATCTGTCCCTGTACTTACTCAGGAACAAGATAATCAGAACAAAGTAAACTTAAAAAGATAAACAAAATTCAGTGGGCTAGAGTAGTTGACAGCAGAGCAAATTAAAAGCCTCTTCCTATTATAAGCTTGGGCAACTATGTGGCATGTAAGATTGGGGGCTTCATATGGTAAGACCCTTAAGGAAAAAATACAGCAACAAAGTTAGATTGCAGTTATATCTGTCATACACAGGGACTTATATTGATGAACAAAGAATTATATGGATAAATGAAAAAAGAATAAAGTATTCAGACACACCAGAAAAAGGCATCAGATCTCATTATGGATGGTTGTAAGCCACCATATGGTTGCTGGGATTTGAACTCAGGACCTTTGGAAGAGCAGTCAGTGCTCTTAACCAATGAGCCATTTCTCCAACCCAAGAATAAAGTATTAAGACCCCCTTTCTTATAAAAGTTAGCTTATACAGAGCAAATTTGGTGACATATTACAAGGAACAAAAGAGATCCAAAACTAGACATATAAATAAATCATACAAAGATATAAAATATAAATATTGTATGATAGCAGACATTAAATAATAACTGCAAAATCTTCACCCTGAAGATTTTTCTTGGTTCTAATGATAATTGGCACTCTGACCATTAAGAATCAATAATATAATGTTTGGCACATGACAATCTGCCCAGACTGGCTTAGAGATTTTCTTATTGTCTGGTTCCCTTGAAACCACAAAATTCTTAGATATTGGGTTATGGGGTTGATGAGGGAAAGTGATTGTAAAAGATAACTCTGTTCATACTTTATGAATGATGATTAAACTTATGACCAAGAGAAGTTAAAACACATATTCGGGGACAAAACCTCTTTGATCTATGTTTGAACAACATGAGCTATCCATGCCTACTTAGCTCTGTATAAAGAACTCTTCCAGTCAGGCTGCAAGGTTCCCTCAACCCAGGGCCTGACTCACTTCTCCTCCAATTCCTTATCTCCTCTTTAGGACCTGGTGATCACTGGTGGGTGACCCTTGGCAAATAGTATTACTGTGAATATGAATCATTAAACCGAGAGATATGTTCATAAAGCTCCTCATTGTTTATCAGTGTCATCATAATTGAATCATTCTGTCTAAGAAAGAGGGTGATGGTACTGAGACTCAGGATATAAACAAAAGTTCACATATCTAGGAATGTGGAAACTTAGAAGGTTCTGGATTTATATCTCCAGGTTTGTAAATACTACTCAATAACATGATTCTGATTAGGCGGACTACTGAAAGGAATGATTCTCAACTTTTGAACTGCCTTCAAGATGTTCAAAGTGCTCCAGGGTTGTATTTTGAAAGAGCCACCTGGAAAAGAACTCTTCAACCTGTAGATCTCCCTACAGTGTGCTGCAGGTTCCCACCCATATAGGGATGGACATTTTGGTAATACCACTGCCTTAATGGGTTACCCCTTCTCCCTAACCTGTAGTCTTGTTAATAACTCAAATAAAAATTCACCATTTCACTAAGTTGAACTTTGGTACAGTGATTTCCTTGATCTGTCATGGGTTCCCTTTCTGTGGTAAGTAGACAAGTGAGTACTGTGTCTCCCAAGGAAAAATCTGTCAGACAATGCTCCCTTACCACAAAAGAAAAATAAACATAATCTGTTTTGAGTCAAAGGGTAATACCTATGGAGGAAAACATCAATTTAGTCCTTCTGTTGAAAATAATTACATTCACATTTGTTTAATTCCTGAGAGTCTGGAAGGGCACAAAAATCATTAACAGACCAAGAGGAAAGAGAATAGAGGATGATAACTGGATGAATAGCACACACCACCACAGATTAGTATCATTTTTCTTTTCTATCTAGGAAGAGAAATAGACATAGAATACTTTAGATGAAAAATCTGAGAACAACAACAAAAGGAAATTTTTGCTGCTCACTCTCATACTTTTTGTACATTCTAAAAATGTATGTAAATGCAATAAATCATGTACATCGATGATATCACATTTCTCCTATTGTGTGACATTTGTTCCTTCAGAGATGTGAATAAGTCTCTATTCACCCCAGTCATTTTGTTCATTACAGGAACAAAAATGACTAAAAGACATCTGCATCACCAAAGCCCACCACAGCATGGGTGACAGCTCATGAAAGCTGGAAATCCAAAACACACCATAAAACTTGAAGGCAGCCTAACAAGTTGGAAAGACTTCTCCAGGTGATTCTGTTGCTCTAAACTTCTTCCAGGGAGCTCAGAATATTTCTGCTTCATCCAGTCAGCTTGGCTGATCTAGGCGTCTTCCAGCCGACTTGTCTTGTCTAAGAGTGTCTCCTAGAAATTCTTATCACTTACATATGCTTGGAGATGGGAGGGGTTAACATATCGTGGACTTTCTGAAGCTTTTCAGTTGCTTACTTCCTGAACTTGATAAGCTTCTCTGCAGGATGGAGTGTTTCACCTTCCCTTGAACATCACATGTCTAATGAGTTGCATTACAAGATGGAGGTATTTTTCACAAAGGATAGTTTTTACCCACAGAATGCTTTGATCAAAGGAAGATAAAACACATAGGAAAATGAACATATATAGATAGGTAAGCATGCAATCTTACAAGTCTTGGCAAAGAATCCTGTCTTTTGGTATTCTATGAGTGGAATTTCTTTTTTCTTTTATTTAAAATTCTTTTTAAAACATTCTAACAAACTCTCACGTTGTTTCTTAGTTTGAGAACTTTATAATATTCAAATGCACTACTATTGAATAGTACAATGATGATGCTACTGTTCCTGAATGGCACACAAATTTTCATTTGCTAAAGATTTGCTGTTAAGATCCAGGAATCTAGACAATCGAGAATTTGCCCCTTAATAACAATAGAGATGAGAAACACTTTGAATAATAATTATTTCCACCTTAAAGCTAAAAAGATATACTTTTTTTGGTGGAAGCATGGGACACCCATAAGAAAACACTGAATGGTTTAAATAAAGGTTAGGCTTAGGTCTTGCTGCAGGATCCCTCTTGGCTTGGGTCTAGAAACCTGACTGGGGCAGTGAGAGAATGAAGAAAGGACAGACATAGACACATGTACAGAAAAGTTGGGATAGGGTTTGCTGTGTATACTCTGATGGAGCTATAAATACCAAAACTACATCTAAAACCTCAGCATGTTTGTTATGTACAGCACATAGGGAGGAGTTAGTCTCAGTAGGACCTTTTTGTAGGCTAGCTGTCTCTGTAAACATCTATGAGGAGGAAATTGCAGTTGCTAGTTTTTGCACATACTGATCATAAATACTCACACTTGGACAAAAGAAGGCTTTGACTTTCCAAGCCTGACCTATATGTGCCTTGGTCCTTGACATGGATTTGCCCACGACAACAATGCATGTTCACCCAGGACTTCATCTTCTCATTATACAATCAGTCAGGGCTTCCGTGGCTGGGCATATCTTGCATTGCTACAAAGCTTAGCCTCACATAATGGTGGTAATAGAAGAAAAATTTAGATAGTTCCCTTACTCTGTACCCCTACTCCTTGTTTGGGGTCTAATAACCCAGGGAACTGGGGATCTCTTTCTTAGGAGGCTCTAGAAATAAAGTCGTACTACAAAGAAATATATAAAAGCTGTACTGGGTACGTATCTAGGCAAATGGAACTGACATGAAATCATAGGATGGCTCCATGTTACTAGCTAGAAAAGAACAAATAAGATCTCCTTTGGGCATCTACAAATAACACAGACACAAAGGGTTTAGACACAAAGGGTTAAAAGAGAGCTATGACTATAAAATAGGGGAAGCAGTCAATAGATGAGAACTGTTCGGAGGTGCCATCATGCATCCATTACTCAAGGAAAATTCCTTTTCTTGTCACATGGAAGAATACCATCTCCCTACAAACCTGATTCAACTTAAAACCTGAAGGAAAAAAAACAGGAATATGAAGTGCTTCATATAGATTTCTAGTGCCAAGTAGAAATAAACAAAATATGTAAATAATCAAAAAAACATTGCACTTTTTTTTTCACAAAAGGAATATGTGGACTTGGATGTTTCGTTACTACTGTATCTGTTCCTTTGCCAAACAAATTAGTTTTGTACTTGCAGATAGTGAAGTTGCCAAAGAATTATCAGCTGCACATAAATTCATGCTTTTATTTCTAATTTAGAAAACAGTTTTCAGACTGGTCTTAAACAAAGGAAATTTTAAGGAAAGCCCCTTTTATTTTTATTGTTTTAAATCACATGTATGCTTCTGTGTATTTGTATGTTCACATGAATTCAGGTGTTTACAGAGGTCCCTGAAAATGGAGTTAAGCAGTTATTAGCTACTTGATATGGGTGCTCGGAAATAAAATCGGGTCTTCTGGAAAAGTAGCACATGAGATTAACCATAAAATATACATATATTATGTACATGGACATTTTGCCTGTGGGTACATCTGTGTACCAACCGTGTGTGTCTAGTGACTGAGAAGTTTAGAAGAGGTCTTTCAGATTATTTCAAATCATTTCTGATTCCCTAGGCCCAGGTTAAAGACAGTTGCAAACCACCATGTGGGTGCTGGGAACTTCACAAGTTCCTTTACAAGAGCAGCAGATACTTGTAACTGGCAAATCAACTCCCTAGCCACTAAGAATAGTCTTTTCTTTATTTACAATAAAGAGTGAGAAGTTTTGTAATAGTTGATGTGCAGAGCTTTGCAGTTGCCACACTTGAGACCTAAGTTAGTGTAAAAAATGTTTACAGAGATGATTAATAAAAAACAACCGTCTTTTGAATAAACTCTAATTCCAGCCCGAAACAAGGTTTAGTATAGTCAGCTTTTAACCCTTAAAGTCCTTTGCTAACCCCCATTCTAGGTTGCCTTTCTTTGTAACACATCCATAGAACAGCGCTCCTTTCAGCAAAGCAATTATTCAAGAAATATACTATGTATTATTCTCCTTGCTGTAACAGAATATGTAACAAAAGCAACCCAAAGAAAGGAAGCTTTACTTGGGTTTACATTTTTGGGGGGATATAATAGCTCATTGGGTCAGGGAAAGGTGTGGTGCTATGAGCAAGAGGTGATTGGTCACAGTAAATTCACAGGAAGCAGAGTGTAATAAAAATGTGTACTCAGCTCTTTCTCTTTTCCATTCAATCCATGACCCCAGCCCATGAAAACATGCCACCCCCAATTAAGGTGCATCTTTTCATGAAAATTAACTTAATCTAGAAAATCTCTCATGGCCATACCCAGAGACTAACCTAGACTTGATCGTTCCTCAGAGACATGTCTCCTAGTAGACTCTAAATCATGACAAATTATCAATAATGATTGTCACATTGAGAGTCTGTACCCACGCTCTTCTGTAATTCACCAGAAGGAACTGACCTTGTCTACTTTCAATCACCCTAGTACTTTCAAGCTTAGTATAATAACTATTTGCTGGATGAATTACTGCATCTGCTAACTGTTCATCTTACCAGCCTGCTTTTCAAATATAGCATCTGGCAGTAAATTATTCTGTACTACCTCCACAGCTTCCCCTACTCTGTGCCTTTTTGCATTTTTAGGGGATTCAATGTAAGGATGTCAAATTAATTCCATAAAAAGTTTTGTTTTCCTGACTCCCTTTGTTTGTCTGGTCTAAGAAATCAGAATAATGACAACCAGATGAGTGTCTTACGTCCCTGCCAATGCCAATTATAAGTCTCTGGAAGCATCCTCATCTCTGATTACTATCTTACCTCTGGTATCTTATTAGTATTGTCATTTGGCAATGGCATCCATGATGGAGTTCTGAACTTTAATAGTCATCTCAAGGTTGTTGTACAGAGTACAGACTTTACAGCTTGTCTTAGGAAAGGACAGGAGTTCCATCGGGGTCTAGATCTGATATTCAGAATTACTCCTGTCTGGCTGGCTAATGAAGTAAAAACAGATCCATCTATACTGATATACTGTAACCTCTTTATGGTAGTGTGTCTGCAGAAATTGCTCCCAGAGTGAACTCCTTATAATAACACACAGGAAGAGGCTGTAATAACACTTATACTAAAAACAACCATATGAAAAGTGAAAATCACATAGCAATATCTTGAAGAATCTCAAATACATTTATCTCATTTCCTGGATTTAGAAGGAATCTAGGACTACTTGAGTACGTAAATTGAGTTTGGAAAGGGGTCAGATCAGGTTTAAAGTAAAACAAAACAAAGCTGATTTGGCTGGTTTATTTTTTTTCACTACATTACCCGAATGTACTAGATTCTAAGATGTCATACAGAAATATATATTCTAAAAGATTTATGACTGTATCCTATACTCCATGACTGTAATATGTTTTTAAATAGAATTGTTGAGCCATTTTCTAAAATGAAAAAAAGGATGGAGTAGGGCTCATGTAAACAAATGCGTATGCATATTTCTGTATATCAATATCTTTGAAGCTGTATACTTATATCTCTAGTATGTGTCTATATGTAAGCCCCCAAAAGATTTGTGCTATCATTATAAACTCCTTGCCTTCTTTCCAATTACCTCTAAACTACTAAAAATTCCTTGGAGGATTTTTATGACCCCAGTGTGAAACATTTAGGGAATACAACTGTGGCATTTAAAGCATCTTGCTTCACTGCTATTCAGTCCCAGTAAGAGGAAGCTTTGAAAGGCAGCTGGGCAAGACCATGATCATTCAAAGTGTTAATTTGATATCTTCCTAATTTGATCTCCTTATTCTAAATATTAAACTCTGTTTCCAGAAGTTAATTGGTTTTTCTTTACTTTTGTTTTTATTTTTAATTTAAATATATTAACAGATTTTGTTTGAACTTTAATTTTCTCAGTTTTGGCATGGTCCACATTTCAATTACAATTATTTGAGCTCACCACAGGGTTTATATATTTTAAAGATTACATTAATTAGCTTTCGGGGTGGGGGGAAGCATTTTATTCTTCATCAAGAATATTATCAGTCAGCCTAGTCAAATGATTTTCAGACACTTGCAGAGCATTTGTAATTCACAATGAAGCAAATACCGTTAGGCTCTTTATAACAGATCCATTGCATTGCTGTGAGTTTACTTAATTCTTCAAGCAAAACTAACTGAGATCTAAATATACAGACTTAGAGTCTCACCTCTTCTCCTTTCCCTTTGCCAGCATCATTTTCTCCTTTCCTCTCCTAGGTTTCCTTCCCCTCCAACCCCCTTCTTTTTGTTCCCCACCCACTGGCCTTAGCCTTAGAGAGAGGTTGTAAGCAAATATTTTGAGGCTAAACTTTATTAGGAGAAAAATAAAAGTAACTTTAATTTTCTACTGTTAAAAATAATGAAGTTTAATTTCTTTATATAAAGTCTTTCTAACTCAACCATTTGCCACCATCCTGTGGGTGATTTCAGGAGCATTCAGTACTAGTCTGTCAAGAAAGCAATATATTTACTTGCAGTCATGCCAACTGCCAAGCCCTCCTAGTCCTTCCCTTCCTTCTTCAGCCAATATGTCATACGGTGACTGTTGGAATTGTCCTGCTGCTGGTGGACTTGAGAACTGTGTCTCATCACTGATTCTCTGTTCTGTCTGGCTGCTACACCTAACACTTCTCTATCCCTGAAGGAACGTGGGGAATGTGGAGTTTGGACAGTGCTGTGGCATGGCAAGGATTCATCTCAAGTTCGTCCTTTTTGTAATTCTTTATTGCTAAGTAGTGCTGCTTTTCTCCATGTGAATGTTTACTCTTTTAATTTTGAAAATGCCCCTTTTGTTTTCATCAGTGGAAATTTCTTCCTAGGATTCAGACATCCATCCAGGAAGCAGTAGATGTTGTGCCACATCAATACGACTTCCTTTCCAATGCCAGAAATAACCTCAGTTAAGCAAGCCTATACCTCTTTCTCTTTACTTGAGATCTGTAGCTTTCTATTTGTTACCTCAAGTGCTTCACATAGACACAACTCTAAGGACTTTCCTTTAAGAATAAAGCTGAATACTTCAGAAAGGTGAAGCCTACAGAGCTATGTTTAAGACATGTTTTTAAATGGGGGAAATTATAGAGCATATAATTTTTCTGCATATGTACACATATAACATGTCATCATGAGAGGATAAAATGTAGTTGGTTTGTTCAAAAAAACAACTCTGGAGCCAAAATGTACATGCTTAAATTCTAGCTGTGGGCCTTGCCAGCTCTGTGAGCCCAGACAAATACATACATTATGTGCAATGTTCTAAACAAGTAGATAATATGCCTTGCTACATTCTAATATTGCCCTCATTGATGGACAAGCTAAACAAACGTAAACAGCCTTAAGAAAACATTATAACCCTATTTATACCTTTCTGAGACAAGACCAAGCTTCAGCCAATGCAGTGATCTATCTCCCTTTGCATGGTAATTTTTGATACTACATAGCATGATATTAAATGTCAATACATTATGCATAGAGAAAGAACTCAAAATAACCTACTCTTATTTAGGCAGTTACGCTCTTTTCACTTGCTACACACTATATTGAATTGAGACTCTTTATATTTTGGATTTGTGTCTGTACTCAAGCACATTTCAGAGCCAGTTTTCTCCTTATTGAACTGACATCCACACGAGTAAAGAGGAAATTTCTGGGGTCTACTTAAGAATATGGTCTTCCCAGGCTGGTCTTGAACTTGTGATCCTCCTGCATCTGCCTCCTTCAGCAAATCCTACTGGCATACACTAGAAAGTTCAAGATGCCAGGAAAGCAAGAGGCTACCAGGACCCAATGAGGATGACATTAGCTGAAATACTCAACAAAAGGGAGAGAGAACCTGTAGAAACCATATCCAGAGGTTAGGCATTGCCCCTGGTTGTGGGATGGGGCCACTCACCCATCTCAGAATTTTAACCCAGAATGGTTCCTGACTAAAGGAAATGCAGGTACAACAAGTGGAACAGAAACTGAAGGAAAGGCCATCCAAATACTGCCCCACCTAGGGATCCATCCTATCTGTAGGCACCAAACCCAGACACCATTGCTGATGCCAAGAAATGCTTCCCGACAGAAGCCTGACTGATACAGGTGCAGATTCTTGAAGCCAACCATGGGACTGATCACAGGGACCCCAAAGCAGGAGTTAGGGGTAGGACTGAAAAGCTATAGAGATTCACAACACCATAGGAACAATAATATAAACCAGCTACATCTCCAAAGCTCCCAGGGCCTAAACTACCAACCAAAGAATACACTTGGAGGGACCCATGGCTCCAGCTACATATGTAGGATAGGATTGCCTTAACTGGCATCAATGTGAGGGGAGCCCCTTGGTCCTGTAAAGGCTTGATGCCCCAGTGTAGAGGAATGCTAAGGCAATGAGGCAGGAGTGGGACGGTGAGTGAGGGAACTCCCTCATAGAAGCAGGGGTATGGGAGATGGTCTTCCCATTGAGTATACAAAGATGAAAATATGCTCAGTGCTTAGGGAAATCTATTATTTGCCCAAATATGTAAGAAAAAACATTATTCAAACTAGTTGAATTGAATTTTTAAAAGAACAAGTTTTTTTGTTTCCCTGAAGCCAAATATCATCATTTATGCTTCTCAGAGTTTTTATTATTAGTTATAAATATAGCTTATGAAATACATTTTCCATTTTAATTACTTACTTTTAGGACAGAGAAGGTTTTGGTATGCAAAACAAAATTCCTTAAAATAATAAACAATGAATGCTGCCAGGGGAGAACTGTTCTGCAGGAGTGATTTGACTTCTGGCTTTGGAGGTGAGGCCTCAATCTTCTCTGCAGCAACTGAGCAGGTGGGTACAGGCAGGAGCTCAGGGAACACAGGAGTGGCAGAGCAGTTGGGACAGGGTCAGTCCAGACTCCATCTGAACCCAGGAACTGGGCTGAGCCACAGCACTCTGTGCCAGGGAAGAGATGGTCACCCAGGGGTGCTGAGACAGACAGAGCAGTAGCCAGAGACAGCGGGACCAACTAACACCAGAGATAACCAGATGGTGAAAGGCAAATGTAAGTACTTTAACAAGAGAAATCAAGGCAACATGGCACCATCTGAACACAATTTTCCCAAAACAGCAAGTCCTGGATACCCCAACACAGCGAAAAAGCAAGATTTGCATTTAAAATCACAGCTCATGATGCTGATAGAGGCCTTCAAGAAGGACATAATTAACTCACTTAAAGAAATACAGGAGAGCACAAATAAACAGGGAGAAGCCCTTAAAGAATTACAGGAAAGCACAACAAAATAAGTTAAGGAATTGAACAAAACCATCCAGAATCCAAAAAATGGAGGCAGAAACAATAAAGAAATCACAAAGGGAAACAACTCTGGACACAGAAAACCTAGGAAAGAAGTCAGGAGGCATGGATGCAAGCATCAACAAGAGAATAGAAGAGATAGAAAAGAGAAGCTCAGATGCAGCAGATACCATAGAAAGCATTGACACAGCAGTCAAAGAAAATGAAAAATACAAAAAGCTCCTAACCCAAAACATCCAGGAAATCCATGACAAAATGAGAAGACCAAACCTAAGGATTATAGGTATAGAAGAGAGTGAAGATTTACAACTTAAAGGGCCAGCAAATATCTTCAACAAAATTATAGAAGAAAACTTCCCTAGCCTAAAGAAAGAGATGCCCATGGACATACTAGAGGCCTACAGAACTCCAAATAGACTAGAACAGAAAAGAAATTCCTCCCATTACATAATAATTAAAACACCAAATACAATAAACAAAAAAAAAGAATAGTAAAAGCAGTAAGGGAAAAAGGTCAAGTAACATATAAAGACAGACCAATCAGAATAGTCATGCCAGAGACTAGGAAAGCCAGAAGATCCCCGGAAGATGTCATACAGACCCTAAGGGAACACAAATGCCAACCTAGGCTACTATACTCAGCAAAACTCTCAAGTACCATAGATGGAGAAACCAAGGTATTTCATGACAAAAATAAATTAATACAATATTTTTCCACAAATCCTGCTCTTAAAAGGATAATTAATGAAAAACACCAACAAAAGGAGGGAAACTACATTCTAGAAAAAGCAAGAAATTAATCTTTTAACAAACCAAAAAAGAAAAGAGCTACACATAGTTCCACCTCTAATAAACAAAAATAACAGGAAGCAACAATCACTTCTCTTTAATATCTCTTAATATCAATGGACTCAATTCTCTAATAAAAAGACATAGAATAACTGACTGGATACATAAGCAGGACCTAACATTTTGCTTCATACAGGAAACTCACCTCAGGCACAAAGACAGATACTACATTGGAGTAAAAGACTGGAAAACAATTTTCCAAGCAAATGGTCCCAAGAAACAAGCTGGTGTAGCCATTCTAATATCAAATAAAACTGACTCTCAACCTAAAGTAATCAAAAAAGATAAGGAAGAACACTTCATACTCATTAAAGAAAAAATCTACCATGATAAACGCTCAATTCTGAACATCTATGCTCCAAATACAAGAACACTTCATACTCATTAAAGGAAAAATCTACCACGATAAATTCTCAATTCTGAACATCTATGCTCCAAATACAAGGGCACCCACATTCATAAAAGAAACATTACTAAAGCTCAAAATTCATATTGCACCCCACACAATAAGAGTGGGGGATTTCAATACCCCACACTTATCAATGGACAGATCAGGGAAACACGAACTAAACAAAGAAACTTTGAAACTAACAGAAGTTATGAACCAAATGTATTTAACAGATATTTATAGAATATTTTATCCTAAAACAAAAGAATGTACCTTCCTCTCAGAACCTCACAGTACCTTGTCCAAAATTGACCATATACTAGGTCACACACACACAAAAAAACCTCAGCAGATATAAGAAAATTGGAATAATTCCATGCACCCTATCAGGTCACCATGGACTAAGGCTGGTCTTCAATAACAACAAAAACAAAGGAAAGCCCACATACACATGGAAACTGAACAACATTCTACTCAATGATAACTTGGGCAAGGAAAAAATAAAGAACAAAATTAAAGACTTTTTAGAATTTAATGAAAACAAAGGCCCAACATACCCAAACTTATGGGACACGAGGAAAACAGTGCTAACAGGAAAACTCACAGCTCTTAGTGCCTCCAAAAAGAAACTGGAAAGAGCATACACTAATAGCTTAACAGCACAGTTGAAGGCTCTAGAACAAAAAGAAGCAAATACACCCAAGAGGAGTAGATGGCAGGAAATAATCAAACTCAGGGCTGAAATCAACCAAGTAGAAACGTAAAGAACTATACAAAGAATCAACCAAACCAGGAGCTGGTTCTTTGAAAAAACAACAAGATAGATAAACAGTTAGCTAAACTAACCAGAAGGCACAGAGACAGTATCCAAATCAGCAAAACCAGAAATGAAAAGGGAAATATAACAAGAGATACTGAGGAAATAAAAAAAATCATCAGATCCTATTACAAAACCCTATACTCAACATGAGTGGAAAATATAGATGAAATGGACAATTTTCTAGACAGATACCAGGTACCAACATTAAACCAGAATCAGATAAATGATCTAAACATTCCCATAACCCCTAAAGAAATAGAAGCAGTCATTAATAGTTTCCCAACCAAAAAAAGCCCAGGACCAGATGGGTTCGATGCAGAGTTCTGAAGCAGAGTTCTATCAGACCTTCAAAGAATACCTAATACCAATACTCCAAACTATTACACAAAATAGAAACAGATGGAACACTTCCTAATTAGTTTTATGAAACCACAATTACTATGATACCTAAACCACACAAAGACCCAACAAAGAAAGAGAACTTCAGACCAATTTCTCTTAAGAATATCAATGCAAAAATACTCAATGAAATTCTTGCCAACTGAATCCAAGAACACATCAAATTTATCATCTACCACAATCAAGTAGGCTTCATCCCAGGGCTTCAGGGATGGTCAGCATACAGAAATTCATCAATGTAATCCATCATATAAACAAACTCAAAGAAAAAAGACATGATCATTTATTAGATGCTGATAAAAACGTTTGACAAAATCCAATACCTCTTCACGATAAAAGTCATGGGAAGATCTGGAATTCAAGGCCCATATCTAATCATAGTAAAAGCAATATACAGCAAACCAGTAGCCAACATCAAACTAAATGTAGAGAAACTTGAAGCAATCCCACTGATATCAGGGACTAGACAATGCTGTTCACCCTCTCCCTACCTGTTCAATATAGTACTTGAAGTCCTAGCCAGAGCAGTTAAACAACAAAAAGAGGTAAAAGGGATTTAAATTAGAAAGGAAGGAGTTAAAGTATCACTATTTGCAGATGATATGATAGTATACTTAAGTGACGCGAAAAATTCTACCAGAGAACTCCTAAACCTGATAGATAACTTCAGCAAAGTGGCTGGATATAAAATTAACTCAAACAAATCAGTACTACTCAGCTATTAAATTAATGATTTCATGAAATTCTTAGGCAAATGCATGGAGTTTGAAAATATCATCCTGAGTGAGGTAACCCAATCACAAAAGAACACACAAGGTATGCACTCTCTGATAAGTGGATATTAGCCCCAAAGCTCAGCATACCCAAGATACAACTCACATACCACATAAAGCTCAAGACAAGGAAGACCAAAGTGTGGATACTTTGGTCCCTATTGGAAAGTGGATCAAAATACCAATGGATCACAGCTAACCAATAGAATGAGCATATGGTCCACAATGGAGCAGCTAGGGAGAGGATCCAAGGAGCTGAAGAGGTTTCCAGCCCTGCAGGAGGAACAACAAAATGTACCAACCAGTATCCCCAGAGCTCCCAGGGAGTAAACCCCCAACTAAAGAGTATACATGGAGGGACCCATGGTTCCAGCTACATATGTAACAGAAGATAGCCATTTCAGACATCAATGAGAGGAGGGCCATTGGTCCTGTGACGTCTCGATTTCCCAGAATAGGAGAATGCAAGTCAAGAAATTGGGGGGGGGTTGCAGGGGGAGAGGGGTTTTCAGAGGGCTAATGTGGAAAGGGGATAGCATTTGAAATGTAAATAAAGCAAATATCTAATAAAAATTAATAAAAAGATAATAAAGTCACAAAGTACTCTTTTATAAGGAGGCCAAAATATCATCTCTGAAAATGTTCTACAGTGTATATAGTGCCCATCTCAATTTCAAATGCATTCATGTCTAAAACTCCATAATGTCTTCATGGCAGATACAATGAGATGAATACATGTAGTTTTCATTATTGCTTGCGTCAGCTACTATGTTTTCAGTGTTTTTCTTAACCAAAAATTATCATGCACCTATGCAGACCCAATCTTTTCAGTCAACAGCATTCATTCTTTTGCTTTAGTGTTCAAGTTCCATCTGTAGTTCTGGTTTAGGGACATGTTTATATCTTGTTTGATACTTAAAAAACACTAAGATTTCTGCTTTAACTTGGGGTATGGAAATCTGCAAAAGGCTATTGAACCTGCCTTATTATGAAATTAAAAATATGAATAATATGCAATTAAGCCTTTCAGCAATCTGAGGTGATAAGTCATGATGATCATAAATCCAAATGAATAAAAGTCTGCTGTCCAAGAAGAAACCGAGATGCAGGAACTGTTTCAGCTTGGCATAATATGGAAGGAAGAAATAAGAATGATTCAAACAGCCGGGCGTGGTGGCGTATGCCTGTAATCCCAGCACTTGGGAGGCAGAGGCAGGCGGATTTCTGAGTTCGAGGCCAGCCTGGTCTACAGAGTGAGTTCCAGGACAGCCAGGACTACACAGAGAAACCCTGTCTCGAAAAACCAAAAAACAAAACAAAACAAAACAAAACAAAACAAAACAAAACAAAACAAGAATGATTCAAACAGGTAAGAAAAAAGTGAATGAAATTGTAATATTAAATGTCAAATACATGTTAACCTGCATACTATTTTCTTTGTCATTGTTGGGGCTAAATATGATGAAAAATAATCTAAGGAAGCAAAGGTTCATTTTTGCTTATGGTTTCAGATAAATTTCAACCTATAATGGTGTTAGAAATGGTTGGAGGAAACTCAGTCCATGTTTCAGGATCATGTACTAATGGATGTTGACATGGAATGGACTAAGAAGCAGATTTGGGTTTGAATCCTTAAATCCTGTGTGGAGTGACCTACTTCTGCCAACCACCCTCCATCTCCTTAAAGGCCTACAGCTTTCAAAACAGTATTACAACTTGGGAACCAGCTGCACAAAATACAAGTTTACTAGAGATATTTTAGATGGATACTGTAACAGAATGAAGGTTTACAATTTTTTGGAATACTATACATGAGGTTATTATAGACAGTCAGTGTGTCTCTGTCTCTCTGTCTCTATCTCTCTGTCTCTCTCTGTGTCTCTGTCTCTCTCTGTCTCTGTCTCTCTCTTCCTCTCTCTCTCTCTCTCTCTCTCTGTCTCTGTCTCTGTCTCTCTCTCTCTCCCTCTGTGTGTGTGTGTGTGTGTGTGTGTGTGTGTGTGTGTGTCCTGTTATGTGTGGGCATATGTTCTTGTGTGAGTGGAGATTCAAAGTTGATATTAGGAGTCTTCCCACATCACTCTCCACCTTACTTTAAGCTGGAGATTACTGAGAATGGCTAGTCTTGCTTGGCAATGTGCTCTGAGATTCTCCTTTCTGCCTTTTGAACACTGAAATGACTAGCTGGCCATACATATCAGATATTTATCTGGACCCCAGGCTGAGCCATCTTTGTAGCCTCTTGAAACAAGGTTCCTGTGAACTTCTCCATGGAACAAATAAATATTGGGGTTCAAAAAGAGATCTAAAATAATCTCCAAGTCATACACACACACAAGGTGTAGAAATATTTGAATTTTGATCAAAAGTATGTAGAAAAGTTCATTTGTGTTCTAGGTTTTCTTTATTGTGCATAAGATGGTTACCAAGTATCTTGTTTAGTCACAGACACAGAATCTGAGAAATATGGCCAAACATAGATCTTCTCTCTGGTACAAAATAAAGAGCACATACAGATGGGAGCTGGGAGGTTCAAGAAACTGGTCCATACCTGGAGCTTGACCATGTTTTGATAAGAAAACTTTAATTCAGGGGAAACTTCCTGACCTACTTCATTACAAGCAAGGATTGGCTGATGCTGGGTGAGAAATAGAAAATTCACCTTATATCAATGACACTCAATTGAAGGACACATGCTAAGGAGTAGTTAGCCAACACAAAACGGAACTCCATGATTTTTGTCTGTTTGATTTTAATTACATTCTTTGGTTTTGTTGAGAGAGAGAGAGAGAGAGAGAGAGAGAGAGAGAGAGAGAGAGAGAGAGAGAGAGAAGAGAGAATGAATGTGAAGTTGGGTTGATAGGGAAATGGGGGGGGCTTTGGTGAGGGAAAAGAATATGATAAAATATATGAAACATTTAAAAGTTATCTAAAAACTAAAAACAACTAAAAGGGAATAAAGATTTAGAAAGATAAGAGAAATATGTTTTGAGATGTGTGGCATACTGGGTTGAATATAGGTGTGGTGGTTTGAATATGCTTGACCCATGGGAAGTGTCACTATTAGGAGGTATGGCTTTTTGGTGAAAGTGTGTCACTGTGTAGATGAACTCTGAAGTCTAGTGCTCAAACTCTGACTACTGTGGAAGGGAGCCCCTCCTAGCTACCTGTGGAAGAGACTCTCCATTTGGCTGTCTTCAGATCAAGATACAAACTCTTAGCTCCTTCTTCATCACTATGTCTGGCAGCACGCTGCCTTGCTTCCTGTCATGATGATAAAGTCTTGAACCTCTGAAACTGTAAGCCAAACCCAATTAACTGTTTGTTTTATAAGACTTGCCTTGGTTATGGTGTCACTTCACAGCAATAAAACCCTAAGATGTAGGTAATGATAATAGAGTTTATATTTTTAAATGATGAGTAAATGACCATTGTTTCATCATTTAAAATGATGGGATAATTAGATGATTTATATATTTTTAGCTTTAGTAAATCTCTTTACATTATAAAAGTACAGTAATACATTACATTATGAGACAGATATAATGATGTATTCCTGTAATCCCAGATAAGATTGAGTTCAAATACAGCAAATGGCTACAAGTTAGAACCTTAAAATATAAACATGTTATTTCCCATAAATTGATACAATTATGATTTGTTAATCAAAAATAATTTTTAAGAAAAGTGATATAAATATTACATCTCAATTTTTGTGACAGAAATATTTCTGCAAATATCTTGATGACTACAACTATTTATAATTTCATGTAATATATTTTTCTGCTGTTGAGTACTCTGCTTTCTAAGAAAGAGTAATTTTCCAGTACTTAAAAGAAAACCTACACTGCCACCTTACACTAACCCTATCCCTATCTGCCACTGGAGGAAGACTAGGAAAATTGCTGGTGTGCAGAGGTCTCCTGCTGCTGATAAAAGGGCAAGAAACTCACTCATGTTCAAGATCCCCACTGATACATGGCTGATTTATAATGTGTTGTAGATGCCAAGTGGGAGAAAATGAGGGAGACACAGTCAAAGATGAAAGATCCATCTCTGAGGCTGAGGAGCATAGCAGCTGTCCAAGATTTGGGCTGTAGCAGAGACATTAATCTTCCCCCTGTACTCACAAGTGTTGCTCTCTCTAAAAGCTTACCATGGGGGAGAACACTAACAGTATACAGAGAATTGACCTTCTGTGTTACCAGCAGGAAGAAACAGCTGACAAGCAAAGGAGGAAGAAAAGCACTGAGAGACAGACATCCTGCTGCACTCCAGTAGCACACTAAAAGCAGAACAGTGGTTGTGCTCCACTGGAGTCAATTTAAGGCAGTAATTTGCTGAAGGTAAATGTAGCAACACAAAGCATCCTTAATACATAAATGCTGGGATCCAAACCCAAGTCCTCATGCTTGCCAGTAAGTGCTTTTACCAATAGTCCCATCTCTCCAGGCCTTAAGCTCATTACTAATGAGCTAAAAGATATAATGTCTAAACAGAAGATAAATTTCAGCAGAGTTGGACAATGTTACAGATAAGCAAATGAACAGACTAATGAAAGACCTAATTTGATACAAACCTCCTTCAATAGTCTCATCAGCAAGAGTTCAGGGTAACACATTCTAAAATAAATGAAAATCTTTTAAACATCTAGTAATGGTTTAGAACTTGGTTTCTAGATACTTCTCCCCAACAAAAGAAATAAGTGTTTCCTGAAAACTATCTGTTTGCTGAGCTAGGAAGAACATATCCTAAAAATGCTAGTAACAATTTACAATGCCAGATACAAGGCTTCATCAGTGCAATACTAGTACATTATATTGTTTAAATAAAAATACCGTAAGTTAAAATGAAATAAAAACAGTAAAAAGGAAAAAAAAGCTAATAAACCACTGAAAGAGCTGAAAGAGGTTTGGAGCCCCATAGGAGGAACAACAATATGGGCCACCCAGTACTCCCAGAGCTCCCAGGGACTAAATCACCAACCAAAGAGTACACTTGGAGTTAACAATGGGTCCAGGTGCATATGTAGCAGAGGATGGCCTGGTCAGACAGTGGCAGAGGAATGCCTTGTTGAGCAACAATGGGAGAAGAGGCCCTTGGTCCTATGAAGGCTCGATGCCAGGGTGGAGAGGTGGAACTGGGTGGGTGTGTAGGAGCACCCTCACAGAAGCAATAAACCTCAACCTAAAGAGTGCCTCTAAAGTGATCAAAATGCAGAAAAGTGATCATGGTGAGCCCAGTCACAATTAGTACATCAATAACACAAACTCTACACCTATGGCTCAGAAAACATCTCAGAAGAGGGGAACAGGAAGAGCATAAGGGCCAGAGGACCATGATGTCTGCTTCAAAATTGACATATCATTCTCTTTTCTGTACAAATGAGATAGGTCAATTTTACGTTTTGAAAGAAATTTCCCAGAAGTCCTACATATCTTCCAAATGTATCTTTACAGCTGAAAGGGAAACTAGAAATGTAGCTCCTTTAGCTGAACCCTTTATTTAAACAGTTGGGGTTCTAATGTGATAGTAAGGAGAATGATATATATTGGAGAAACACTAGTGCCTGTATTATTATATCCTCCCAAATATATTCGTATAATGAAATACTAATGTCCAAGGTGATGATATTAGGAGGTAAGGTCAGTATAGAGTTTTGTAGGAAGTCCTACATAGGTGAAGTGCTGAGTGAATGCATATTGTTGACAGGGACATGGCCTCAGACCCCGGTAAAATGGTAAAGTCTCTCCCTACCCCTGTCCCAGGGTGGGAATCAGAGGGATGGTAAAGCCTTACTTTGGAATCTGAGTGTGAATGTTGGAATCTTAGTGTGCAGAAAATGCTGTGGCCTCACCACCCTAACTCTCTGTATTATTTTTTTCCATTTTAAAACTTCTTTTTTTCTGCCTGTATTCTTTTTTTTTTCTGAATACCCAAGTCACATATCAAATCATTCCCAAGAAGAAGGAAGAAGAGGGCCCTGCCTGGAAAGGCTTGATGCAGCATTGTAGCGGATTACCAGAACAGAGAAGTAGGAGGGGGTTGATTGGGGAACAGGCGGAGGGAAGAGGGCTTATGGGACTTCTGGGGAAGGGGGGAACCGGGAAAGGGAAAATCATTTGGAATGTAAACACCCTCTCATATTGTTTATTTCCAGCTTGAAGACTTCTCCCTTACAGAAACTGTTCTTATCAGGATTAGCTAACCCTGTCTCCTTGATCCAGCTATATACTATAAGCCCTGTTTTCTTGTTCATCTGTATTTAATAACCCCATTTCCTTGTTCATCTGAAGGCAATAATCCTGACTCCCTATTGAACTCTATATAATAAAGATGCCGAGCTTCCAGAGTGCTGTAGGCTTTTCTCTCAAAGAACCGAGTCCACTTGAACGTAGATATTTCTATAGGTCTATTTGTCTGTACTTTCTTTATTTCCTTACCCCTTCAATTGGGTCCACCCCTGGAGCCATGAAAGGATAAGGCAAGTTCTTTGCAAAGCGGTAAGGAAAAAGACTTCTCTCCTTATGAATAATGCTAGAAAGAGAACTCATCCCCCTTTACTTAATGACTATTCAATGAAAATACTTTTTCTGTTGAAAATGGATCAGCACCAGACACTAATTATCTTAGTGTTTTCATCTTCAACTTTCCAGCCCCCAGAAATTTGGGACAAAGACTGTATTTGTAAATTACCTTGTCTGTAGTATCTTTTCCCATTGCTGTGACAAATACCTGATTAAAAGCAACTGAAGGGAAAAGGGGCTTGTTTTAGCTTACACTTGAAATGATACAATCCACCAGAGCAGGGAAAGCACGGTGCCAGGAGTTAGAAGCTGCTGATCACATTGCATATCAAGATAGTAACAGAGCGTGGTTTGGATTATAAAACCTCAAGTTCTGCCACCAGTGAGCCACTTTTTCTAGCAATGCTCTACCTCCTAAGGGCTCAACTGCCTTCTGAAAACAGGCACTAGCTGGAACCAAGTGACCAAACATATAAGCCTATGGGAGACATTTCATATTCAAACCATAGCAGTATGTTACTTTAATATAACACAATGATGAGATAAATTCAGCATGTGACCTGAAGTATTTTGTTATATCCCTAAGTTCTGAGGGTTGGCATTGAATATGCTCTGGTTCTTAAGTCTAGTAATCTCACATTTTAGTATTGTCATGTGATTTCTTTTATGGTCTATTTCGTTGATTCTTTGTTCAAAGATCATCTTTATTTCCAAAAGTTATCACCATTTTGTCTTCTTTCCTATTTCTCACATGTAAGCTTTCCTGGAACTTCCTATTTAAAGTCACTACAAATATGTAAAGTAAGCCATTGCATGATTGACAGATCTAGTAAAGAATAATTCCTCTTAACATTGAAAATTCAAGATTGCATAAGTAATTATTTTTAAGAAACAGAGTATTTACTTTTAGGAGATGTTTGAATAATTAGAAAATTCATCTCTCCAAAGATTATTATGATAAGTAGGCACAAGTCTATTAAGTGCTTGAGATAACAAGAAATTAAAACATATGGCAGCTACTTATTTGTGAAATATAGTACTCCTGGGACTGATTACTGCCTGTCAGAAATAATCAGTAATTACAAAGATAATGTAAAAGAAAAAAAACAATAAAACAAAAAAAATAACCAAGAAATCAAAACAAAACAAAACTTTCAGAAATTACCCTAAAGCGGCATTCTAGGATGAAATAAACTTATTTACTGTAAATAAAAGCACATTTAGTAGATGAGCAGCATTGAATTTATTAATGCAAAATTTCTATATTAAGTATATTATTATATGTTCTTTAGAACATCACTATTTCCAGATTACCTATCTATACTCTTTATTCTTATCGTATCCTGCCTAGCACACCACTACTATTATGATCTTATTAAGTATAAAACTGAGTATTTGCACTCCATTGGCTAAATCACTTTATGGATCAAAGTAAATTTCGAAATAAGGCTAAATCCTACATCAGACAGAGGGTTAATATCTGAAATTTTTAAAGAATTCAAGAAGTTAGAAGACACCATTAACTTAAATAGCTCAATTTAAATATGAGGTACAGAGCTAAACAGAATTCTTAACAGAGGAATCACAAATGTCAAACACTTAAAGAAATGTTCAAAGTCTTTAGTAATCAGGGAAATGTAAATCAAAACAACTCTGAGATTCCATCTTACACCAGTAACAATGGCTAAGATCAAAAACTCAAGAGATAGCACATGATTTCGAGGATGTGGAGAAATGGGAACACTCCTCCATTGCTGCTGGGAGTGTAAACTTGTACAACCACTTTGGAAATCAATTTAGTGGTTTCTCAGAAAACTGGGAATAATTCTCCCTCAAAACCCAGCTATACCACTCCTGGGAATATACCCAAAAGATACTCCAGCATCCTAAAGGATACTTGATCAACTATGTTCATAGCAGCTTTATTTGTAATAGCTAGAAACTGGAAACAACCAATATGTCCCTCAACTGAAGAATGGATAAAGAAAATGTGGTACATAGAAAATAAAAAAAAATTAAAAAATTAAAAAAAGAAAAAAAGAAAGAAAAAAAAGACAATACACATACATGATGGTTTAATCATATTCCACAATATGTAGTGTTTACTTCAGCAATGAGTTCTATACACGTTCCTCAAGGACAAAATGGCGCAAAAATGAACATTTAAGAATGTGATCTATAATTCTTTTGCAAATATATATTTGTATAATTATTGATTTAAGTCATATTTTACTTTGATTTTTTACTTATCTCAATAAAATGATATATATTTGTCAAAAAAAGAAAAAAAGAAAATGTGGTACATCTACACAATAGAATACTATTCAACTGTCAAAAACCAAGATATCATGAGTATTTCAGGCAAAAAGATGGACTTGAGAATATCATCCAAAGTGAGGTAATCCAGACCTAAAAGGACACTCATGGTATGTACTCAATTATAAGTGTCTTTTTAGCAATAAACAACAGGATACCCACATTAAAATCCCCAGACCCATTGGAACTGTACAAGAAGGAAGGCCCAAGAAAGGAGGCTTAAATTTCACTTAGAAGGGGGAATGAAATAGTCATAAGGGGCAGATGGAGTAAGGGAACTAGGTAGGAAAGGATCAGGTGTGTGTGTGTGGGGGGGGCGGGGGCAGGACACAAGAGATGACCAGATTGCCATGAGAATGAATGGAAATCTGGAACATGTAGGAGTGGGGAGGTGACAGAGTTCTGGGATAGGGGAGGCACCCAAGAATTACACCATTGGGGATACAGAATCTGGAGAGACCACCTCTTGTCAGGCAGGAACCCAGTGGAGAGATAGGGACACCAACCCTCCCACAGAACATTGAACCGAAAATGTAAACTGTTTACAGGAAATGCAGAAACTAGGGATGGAACTCAGAGACTAAGGGAATGGCTAACCAATAACCAATAACAGGCCCAACTTGAGACCCATCCCATGGTCAAGCAGCAACATGATACTATGTTGTTCTTCAGACAGGAATCTAGCATGTCCTCTGAGGGTCAACTGAAGAGCATACACAGGCTGGTCCTAGGCCCCCAGCACATATGTAGCAGATGTGCGGCTTGGGTCATGTGGGTTCTGAAGAGCTGGAGCAAGAGCTGTCCGGAAAACTGTTGCCTGTCTGCGGGATATGTCCTGCTAGCTGGGCTGCCTTGTCTGGTGTTAGTGGAAGAGGACATGGCTAGCCCTGCAGAGACTTTATGTGCCAGGGTAGAGGGATATCCAGAGGGGTTCTCACCTGCTCAGAGGAGAAGGCAGGATGGGGGGGGGGAAGGATTTGTGGAGAGGGTAACCAGAAGAAAGGGCAGCAACCAGGATGTAAAGTGAATACATAATAATAATAAATATGAGGCTAAACTGCTTCATCTTAGTTCACAAGGATACCCATAATTTGTCTTTTGGGTACCTCTCCATGTTCCCAACTCTATCATTCTCTAAACACAGAAAGCTACATCAGTTTCTAAGATATTGCCTAACGATGTAGTGAATACTATTTGCCTAGTGCTGTGCTAGATAACACTGCTCATAAACAGAGATCAGACACACCATCTTAGAAATTATGGTAAATGATTCCATTAAATAGAATAGTAGAAAATATTACAAATTCAGATACAAGAAGGCGAGATGTTGCTACGTAAGACTAAATAATCATTTCCAAAAGTAGTTAAAATAATGTGAACTATTTAATGCTATCATCTCCAGTGCCGCAGAGAACTGACTGATTCCATTAGATACTTCTCATTCACAAATTCTCATACAGTTTCAGTCATTTCATTTCTGAAGAGTAAATTTCATCTTTTAGTCTTCTTCCCTCACAAGCATTTGAGCTGGGAAATCTTGAGATGCTGGAAGCTGAAGCAGTGGGATTCTTGCTTCACCACTGTCTATCCCATTGGTGTTTGAAGTATCTAATGGGATCATTGAGATTATAATATAATTACATTTCTTCCTTCTCTTTCCTACCTCCAAACCCTCCGATAGACCTCTCCATACTCTCCTTCAAATTCATGTCTTCTTTTTTTAAATTTATTGTAACTTGCACATGTCTATGCACATAGTTTCATAAATATAATCTTCTCAGTCCATATGTTACTTGTATCCATGTTTTTAGGGCTGACCATTTGTCACTGGACAAACAATTGGTGCTGGACATACTTCCCTGGGGAAGATGGCTTCTCCCATTCCCAGCTTTCCTTGGTTACTTGTACTTCTTTGTGTAGGATTAGGTTTCATGGGCTTTGACTTATCCATGTTGGCATGTCCACTGGTGTCCTACATTTTCAGCTCATGTTTGGGCAGTCATGTTGGAATCTTTATAGGTGCATTGTAAAAACCAGAGGGTGTCTATACTACTTACATGGCAATTCAGGATTCCAAAAGTACCTGTTTTGAGGATGATGGAGAAAGCTGCATGATCTTTTGTGATCTAATTTCTGCCTACAATATATGTATAGTATCCTGGAAAGGTCCTTCTTTTGGTGATGTGGTTCCTAGGATAATGCTATTGTGAGGTGCTGTGAACCTTTAGACAGGGGGGCTCTCGAACAAACCCTGTTTCTATTACATATTATATATAGCACCAGCCCTCTTTTCACAGTGTGAACTCATCTGGAGATTTGCAAGGGAAGATTAATTTTATTGGATCCTGCTTTGTGTTGGACACTTAATACCTTCACGTTTATCTCAAATATAATATTATCTTTGTATTACAGATGAGGCAACTATGACTTGTAGCATTCAAATACTTGTCTTAAAGCACATCAGACATTTTGTTAATGCTAATTTTTTATAATCACACTATCTCAAAATGATTAAGGATATTAAGTATAAACTTCTTTCTTGCATATAATTCATTGAATGAACTTCTAGTTAAATCTTATTAATACTTAATCTTTATTGACACTAAACTTTTCTAATGCCAAATGTCCAAGTATTTATGGACAGACATAGAAATTATAAAGTTATAAAGTAATTTCCTTAGATTTAAAGAATATAATAGTCTATTTCTTCTTTTTTATTATTTTCTATATTCTTTGTTTATATTCCAAATGATTTTCCCTTTTATGCTTCTCCCCTCCCCATAAGTCCCATAAGCTCTCTTCCATCTGCCCATTCTCCAATCACCCCCCTCCTACTTCTCTGTCTTGGAAATACTCTACAATGCTGCATCAAGCCTTTCCAGGACCAGAGCCCTCTCTCCTTCCTTCTTCTTGGGAATGATTTAATATGTGAATTATGTCTTGGGTATTTAGAGCTTCTGGGTTAATATCCACTTATCAGTGACTGTATTCCATGTGTGTTCTTACGTGATTGGGTTACCTCACTTAGGAAGATATTTTCCAGATCCAACTATTTGCCTAAGAATTTCATGAATTCCTTGTTTTTAATTGCTGAGTAGTATTCCATTATGTAAATATATCACATTTTCTGTATCCATTCCTCCATTGAGGGACATCTGGGTTCTTTCCAGTGTCTGGCTTTTATATATAAGGCTGCTATGAACATAGTGGAGCAAAATCAACTCAAGCAAATCAGTAGCCTTCTTATACTCAAAAGATAAACAGGCTGAGAAAGAAATTAGAAAAATGACACCCTTCACAATAGCCACAAACAATATAAAATATCTTGGTATAACTTTAACCAAACAAGTGAAAGATCTGTATGACAAGAACTTCAGGTCTCTGAAGAAGGAAATCAAAGAAGACCTCAGAAAATGGAATAGTCTCCCATACTCATGGATTGGCAGGATTAATATAGTAAAAATGGCCATCTTGCCAAAAGCAATATACAGATTCAGTGCAATCCCTATCAAAATCCCTACTCAGGTCTTCATAGAGTTAGAAAGAGCAATTCTCAAATTCATCTGGAATAACAAAAAACCCAGGATAGCTAAAACTATTCTCAACAGTAAAAGAACTTCAGGGGGCATCAGTATCCCGGACCTCAAGCAGTACTACAGAGCAATAGTGTTAGAGAAATGGATGGAGCTGGAGAACATCATACTAAGTGAGGTAACCCAGTCTCAAAAGAATACCCATGGTATGCAGTCACTGATAAGTGGATATTAGCCTAGAATCTTGGGACACCAAAGACACAATTCACATACCAAATGATGTCTGACAAGAAGAAAGGAATGGACACTGGTGCTGGAAAGGATCAAAGCATCAGTGTAGAGGAATACCAGAACAGGGAAGTGGGAAGGGGTGGATGAGGGAGCAGGGGGATGGAAAAGGGCATGTGGGACCTTTGGGGGGTGGGGAAACAAAAAGAGGGAAATGAAATGTAAATATAGAATATATTATATCCAATAAAAAATTTAAAAAAAAAGAAATGTTCAACATCATTAGTCGTTAGGGAAATGCAAATCAAAACAACCCTGAGATTTCACCTCACACCAGTCAGAATGGCTAAGACTAAAAACTCAGGAGACAGCAGGTGTTGGCGAGGATGTGGAGAAAGAGGAACACTCCTCCACTGCTGGTGGAAATGCAAGTTGGTACAACCTCTCTGGAAATCAGTCTGGCGGTTCCTCAGAAAACTGGGCATGACACTTCCGGAGGACCCTGCGATCTTTTCTTTTGTTTGCTTGTTACTCTTTCTCTTAAATTTTTATGTAGAAGAGTGTAAGCTAAAAGGTCTGGGTGGGAATACAGAGAAAGATTCTATTCCCTAATTATAGGTGGAGAACTCTTCAAAATACAGTCACATGCAACTCTTATTGATCTCAAGCATTACCAAAGGCACACATTCCTAGTCTTACTGTCTTTCAAACATTTCAAATAACTCGGGCTACTCACCATGAATCATAATAGTAATAGTAGTAGTAGTAGTAGCAGCAGCAGCAGTAATAATAATTAATAATAATAATAATAATAATAATAATAATAACAACAGCAACAACAAGAAGGTATCAGACACTATGATCCTGGTCTTAATTCTTTTATTTTCCACTTATTTTTTAGTTTGCATTCAATATAATAGATTTCATTTTCATGTTTGTAGGTATGCCATTGTATTTTGCTTGTATTTGCCCCAACTAAGTTCTTTCTTCTTCCTCCTTTCTCAGTGGTCTTCTGCCCTTCTGTTTACTGCTTTGTTTACCAGATGGTAGGGCATGGGAGAATGAAGCAAATAAATAAGGCAGATTAAAGTCTCATGCAATAGCCAACTTCATTCTGAACATCTGACAGTGTATACTCTGAGCATTAAGAGATGTCACACATGTAAAGTATACAATCGCAAGGGCAAGCTTCACAGAGCAAATAGGTTTTTCCATAGAAGCATGTACAAATAACAATAGCCAGTTATAATTAATAATCTACCATAAACTGGCTCTTATACACTAGGCACAAAAGCATATTCCAAGAACAATTTCTTGTTTTTGAAGAAACTGAAGTCACAAGACTCAGTTGAGTAACTAATTCACAAGCACAAAGAATTCTCCTCACAGGACTCCATGCTTTGCCCATATTCACACACCCTCCTCATGTAGTCACTCTTCTACTGTTGTGTATACATAATACTTACACTTATGTGTAGATCCTGTTTATGAGACAAAACATGAGATGGTTTGTTTTCCGATAATATAACAAGAATCATTACAACACTGGGGGTGGGGTGGGCATACACTGGAATCCCAGTACTCAGGAGGCAGAGACAGGCAGATAGATCTCTGTGAGTTTGAGGATGGCCTGTTCTACACGCAGGACAACAAGGGCAATTGGGGCTATAGATGGAGATACATGATTCAAACAAAATGAGACAAAACAAAACGATAGTTACAGAATACTTTTGCACAATAAATGGTAGGAAGGTCATCTGTAAGATGCAGAATTCCTGTTCTATGAGAAATTTAGTTTCCGTGTCTTCTTCAGTTTTACTCTTTGTAAGAGTGGAATAGTTAAAGATATTTTGTAATTTGTATGATAGAAATCTTAAACAGCAAACCCAAACTGGTATTTTTAAATTCAAATATTTGATATTTAGAAAAAAAGTATTGGTAAAACATAACATTTTAAGTATTTATTTCACTAATATATATGAATGTTTTATATGTTAAAATACAAGTCAAATATGTAGATGCAAATGGTCATATGAAATATTGGAAAAGGTTTATTATGAGTTATTTGGTAGTAAACTTTATGTCTTCTATTTTGTAACAGATGTAATTGCGATTTTTATGTCTTTCATCTGGCTATACCACCATCTTTTCCTGCTGGAGAGATGATAAGTTGGCATATTCCTATACATGTAAATTACTTCAAATCCATAAACCTTATGACTTTTTAGCTTATTCAGTGTAGTCACTCAGCAAAGGGAAGCTAATCTGCTTCAAAATTGCTGAGGTAATATTAGGCCATTCTTTTGTAAATTAGAGCCATACATAACAGACAGAAGAATTAGGTGGTTATGTGTCTGTTAATAGCTTAAGAGATCTTTTTAGTTGCACATAAGCACTTCCTATTTATCATTGTTGTTATTGTCATTATAAGTTCAGATTTTGCTATGTTGAGTTCCTTTTAAGCAAGCAGTGAACACTTAAAAAAAAACAGTACCAATGTGTTGCAAAAACAACCAACCAAAAACCCCAAACAGATGAAGAATTTAACCTGCCTCATGAATAAAGTAATTGCTTAAATTTCTTTCCCATTGTGAGTTTCTATTTCTTTATTTTCTTGTTAAATACAACCATGCAATCAATACGCTAATTACCTTTCCAATACCCTTGCCTTTGAATTCTGTCCCACAAATGTAGCTACATGAAACAACCAGAACAATTAGTCAATTGACTGATTAATGTTGAATGCCACATTGCTTAGCTATTTGATCATAATCTGGTGCCAATTGAAATGAAATGTTTTGGGGATTAAAGGCATGATTCTTGACTATAATTTCACTTCAATTGCAAAATATATACATACTAAGCTAGTTTCGGGTAAATTTGTAATTGTTTTTAGTGAACTAAACTTTTGAGAAACACCAGTCAAGGTGACTGTCTAGCAAAATACATATTTGGATCTTGTCACAGATAATGTTCTTGGAAAGGAGGGGAAGGAAAAGGAAGTCAAGTGATTTCCAGTAAATATGATTTGGCCCTATAAAACATCCTTAGCCAAAGATATTTGCTGGACATGTGGAAATCTAAGCTAATTTCAGTAGCCAACATTTAAAATTGTAGACAAAGGTGGTATGCTTTGTACAAGAGCCCCAAAGTTCATATGTTAGAATCCTAATCTCCTTTGCAACTCTGTGAAAAATGAGACATTTAAAGTATGATTGGGCCAAAAAGTATCAGATTACTTACAAGTGGATGACTGCTTCCTTATAAATGGGCACATTTGGTTCTTATTCTCTTTTCCATGCTTTGATTCTTAATTTCTTTCATTTTTGTTTTGCTTTTTTACCACTGAATTATAGAAGGCCATCACCAGGTACTGTCCCTTCAGTCTCAGATTTCTGTAACTCCAGAGCTATATACCTATATATTGTATTTTAATAGTTATAGACTAATCAGTTTGTTCTGGTTTGTTATAGCAGCAAGAAAATAGACTAAGTCAAGTTGTGTGTGTGTGTGTGTGTGTGTGTGTGTGTGTGTGCACGCTTGCGTGTGTTCATGTTTAAATGCACAGAAATTTAAATTTCAGCACTGAGGAGATAGGTCATTCAGTATGAGACTTGACTATTTTTTAGTTACTTTTCCTATTTTGGTTATACAATACCTTAACAAAGGCAATTTATGGGAGAAAGGGTTTATTTTGACTCTTAATTCAAGGGTACAGTTCATCATGGCAAGGTCTTAAAGGTGTATGAACTTGAGACAACTGGTCACCCTATACTGGGTTGGTGTTCCCATCCCAAGCTAATCATAATAATCTTCCACATATTTGCCCAGAGGCCTGCCTCCCAGGCAATTCCAGATGTCAAGTTGACACTTAAGACTAGCCATTACTTTAAGCAAGTATGAAGACCAGAATTTGATCCCCAGCACACATGTATAAAACCAGATGCTGTTGTGTACTTTTGTAAATCCAGAGCTAGGAAGGTAAATATAAAAGGTTTCCTGGTGGTTTCTTTGTCACCCAGCTTAGCCTAATTGGAGAGGTCAAAGTCCCAATGAGATACAGTGTCACAGATAAGAAAGAGGGGAACATTTGATACCCAAAGTAGATTTTATCTCCACACTTTAACATATACATGTGAACTGAACCCACATACTCATGAATATGCAAGCCTACTTACAGAAAAAATAAATAATAGAAAATTTAATTTCATGTAAGAGGTGAAATCATAACAGTTTCTTTATCTGAGAAAAGAAGTATGATTTCACTTAAATAATAATTGGCTGTTTGAAATTTACAATGTATTGATGTATTCTCACTTTTCAAAAAAAATTAAACTACTTTGGAAAAAGGATTAAGGTTCAAGAATATTTTAAAACATTTTATAAGTGTTTGTTTCTGAATGTTTATATATTAATGTTAGGATAGAGCACAAGTGTACATGCTATAGCACATGTTAGGTCACAGAACAACATTGGGCATGGGTCCTTACCTTCTGCACTGCTTGAAAGAGGAGCTCTTTGATGTATGCCATTAGGTAAGCCAAGATAGCTGGTTCATGAACTTCTGGAGATTCTTTTGTCTCTGGCCCCCATGTAGCCCTAGGAGTACTACAATTACAGATATGCAGTAATGTACCTGGTTTTACTGTGGATTCTAGGGATTAGAACTCAGGTCATCACAGCAAGTGCTGTACCTACCCACTGAGACTACTCCATTGCCTTCAAAACAATTTTATTTTGTTTTGTTTCAAGACGGGAGATCCTGTATTCCAGATCGCTTCAAACTTGATCTATAATTGAGGATGCCCCTTATCTACTTTCATCAACTTCACAAATACTGGGGTGGCAAGTACCTCTGCCACAGTGCCCAATTTTGTGTGCTGTTGTGGATGAAATACAAGTTATCACATGTGCAAAGCAATCATTCTTAGCAACTGAACTACATTCCCAGTGAAACAGAATTTTAAAATAAAAGTTTTATAATAACCATTCTTTTAAAACTGAAACCTTCATGTGCAATGAGGGAAAAAAGGATTGGTTACAGCCATCAATTACAGAATCTCAATTTGATTCAGTCCTAATGTCCAGCTTATTCATTTGGAGGAAATTATGTGCATAAAATTTATCTTTTTGTGTTTTCTGTAGTCCACAGAATCAAATTTTGATTGTCTGAAATTTATGTGGAATTAGAAAGAAGGCTTTCTCAAAAAACCTTTTTCTTTGTTTGTTGTGGCTAATCTAGTTAAAAATGCTTTTCAGAAAACTAAAACAACAAAAGATGCTAAAGTGGAAAAGGCAGATGGCAAAGAGATCATACTTTTAGAAGTCAGCTATGAACTGCCTTTATTTCTTTTTATAGCAATATCTTCTCCCTATGCCTAGCATTTTATCTCTCTTTTTGCTTTCAGATAAAGATATACCCCTTTCAGGCCCTAAAAGATTCTTGGTCATATCACTTCTCATTTTTTTATTCACACCTGTTTTACTTTCTTCATCAGCAACTATTCCTCACATCAAATATTCTCACTTCAGTATTCCTGTGCTTGTTTTTAACCTGCATATAAGAAGTCACATGGTTACTCTCTCTGTTATCCAAGCCTTGGGCAGTTCAGTTTACTGTCTGGGGACTTAACTGGATGGCTTCTGCTCTGCTCAGTAAGATAATAGAATATGTGATGCAAGTAGAGACCTAATAGGAATGTAGTATTGAGCCTGCTGTATGATGTAAGTAAGGCACAGAGCATGGATAGTGATGATGCTGATATTCACCTTGCTTACAGACATGTAACTCTCAGAAATATTAACTAGTTCAGAAATGATCAGCTGCTAGCTTTATGAGTGCCATAGTTAGGGTTTCATTGCTGTGAAGAGACACCATGACCAAGGCAACTCTTATACATAAACCATTTCATTGAGGCTGGCTTATAATTCCAAAAGTTTAGTCCATTATCATCATGGTGGGAAGCATAACAGTTTCCAAGCAGACACGGTGCTGGAAGAGCCAAGCATTCTACACTTTGATCCAAAGGCAGCCAGGAGGAGGCTCCCATTCCACACTAGGTGAACCCTGAGCACTAAGAGTCTTCAAAATCTACCTACACAGGGACACTCTTCCTCTAACAAGGCCACCCTATTCCAAAAAGGCCACACCTCCTATGTGGTCCAAAGATTCAAATGCATTAAGTCAATGGGGGGGGGGCAAATCTATCCAAACCATGGTAATAACTGTATGTGGAGGTTAGATAATGTAGAGATCAAGCTGAACACACAGAATGATGAAATGTTGGTGCTCGTATGATAGGAAACAGAAAACTTTACTAAATTATGTCCATCCTAAATTTGATAACTTACCATGTGAGTTACTGCTTCTATTTATTGCCAACTCTATTTTTCCTCAGAAAATATTCCCTTGCCACATACTATTCACATATTCATATACACAAGCTATGTTATAGAAATTAGGTTGAACAGTAATACATAGACAATAATAGACAACCATAATAAAAATGAAGACTTATTATTTTACAGAGAAATTCATGGTAAGAAAGACTGTGCTGAATAGCATAATGAGGCATCTAACACATAATACAGGAGATATTATCTCAAATTCAGTTTCGGTCCTATTAGAGATATGAACATAAAGGCTCTCAGAGTTTGAAGGGATTGGTGTAACAGTACAGGAAATTGGTTGATTTCATCTCTTTCTCCAGAGACTTTGCTCTTAGAATGAAATTTATTGTAGTTTATTTTAAGGTCATATTTCTAGAAATCTGGAGTGTAGTTTTAATTATGTCACAAACTTCTGTGTAATGATGCAAGTAGCTTTTATGTATCTTTGTACTCCCATGATATACCATTTGCTGTGATACAAAAATAGTCTTTGTGGATAATGACTGTAGTCATTATCTGTTATCCATTCTTCTGTTATACCTTGTTCTTCAGTGTCTGTTCTTTTCTACAAGTTAGCTGAAATCCTGAAGGCTATTTTTGTCTTCTTTGTGAAATCTAATAGGACATCAAACATATTAATTCTAAATTTCCTGAATGATTTTTACAGAATTACTCATTTCCTTATGTTTGTCATTCCTTTTTCAAAAATACTATCTTTCTTTTCTAAAATATCTTAACTTTTTAAATAGAACTATGCAGAAAACATGTGGATTTATAGACTGGACATGCTGGTACGGAGAAAAGAAGTCCATTTGAATTAAGGGGATTCATATTTCTAAATCAATCTAAAATAAGCTCATGCATACATGCATTCATTTATATTTACTGAAGATGTTTTACATGCCAGGTCATGCTTTATGAAGTATGCCTTATATGCTAGGTCATGCTCTAGTTTTTGAAGAGTGAGCAGTGACAAAAACAGAAAGCATCATTGCCCTCCTGGAGCTGAGTTCTAATTGGTGAGATAAGAAGATAAAAACATAGACAAGATTATGCACATTATATAATAAGCAGAAGTGTTATGGAAACAAACAGATGCTTGGAATAAATATCTTCAGGGACAGAGAGAGTTCTTACCTTCAGTTGTCTATCCACTGGTGACCCACAGGGTTCAGAGGATAGTTACAACATGACACTCACACAGTTGGCTATGGTTAAGCTGAATGGATCATAAATATAGAATCAGAAGCCACATATTTGGAGAAACGTACACAGGGGAAATGAGTTAAGGATGGGAGAGAGTTCTAAGAGTGATAAAGAGTAACAAAAATCCACTTTTGTTACTTCGTTCATGTGTATGAGACTGTCAAAGAATGTAATCAATTTTAAAAGTTTTTTTTAAAAAATAAAAAGTTGTAGGAATTTGTGTTTTAGGTAGGAAACACATTGCTCCACAAGGAACTGGTATTTAAACAGAAGCTTGGATGAATTTAGACAATGAGTAAACCACTGTGATATCCTGCGAATGTGGAATTCTGAGGAGAGCATATGTGTACCTATCTGAAGTAAGAGAATACTGTTTTTATACTTCATTGTGTTTATGTCCCTTTGTGTAATACCCAGAAGCTGTGTTGGGTGATCGTTATGGAGACATAAGCACTGGGAAGTAAGATTAAATACTCAGAAGATAATTGAGGCAGACCTTGTCACCTATGCCTAGGTTTTCAAGTGCATCAAGTCAGCTCCCTTTCCTCCTCTGATATTCAGTACAAGTACTGGAATACTGTCAGCCTATTTTGATAGTTTGAGTTTGGGCTTAGGGTTATCAAAGATCTGCATTAACTGACATGAATCTTGAATAAATTATTGGTTCCAGTTGCAGTAACTTCAGCAAGTTATCTCTGAGTTCTAATTTTCTGAACTTTATAAATGGGATTCAATTACTTAGCTGTCAGGGCCATGACAATGTTCTAAGTTGAGACAGCATATGGATATGCTCACCTTGGTGCTAGCATGAAGCTTGGCCTGTAATTGCTAATTTTCATACTTCTTTACTTACCACCATTAAGAGAACATTGAGGATATTAAGTTCAGCTACAAATTGATCTATGTCTGTCATTTGACTGCGTACCTCTCAGCACAGCTGTGTGGAAAGGCCAAGCTTGTCAGATTGTAAACGTTGAATGAGTACAGTTCATTGTCTATTGATTATACCTCAGTAACACTGTCTTTAAAATGCGTTTTATCATTTTCAAATGTCTATCTACATATATCCCAAGCTAAAAATTATCTCATGTTCTTAAAAGAAGACTAAGATTCAAATATGTCAGGAACAACCTAAAAAGAATTATCTGCCAGGAGCTGCTCAGCATTGGCTGCCAGATTACTCTGTTCTCATGGTTGTATAACGTCACTGTAGACGTGACTGTATTACCCAGCCACAGGTTCAAGTACAATCTAGGACATTTTTTAGAGCCTTTTCTTCTACGTAGTTTTCTCCTTTCAGCTACTATTCCAAAATTCTACCCTCCTCAACATAAAGAAACCAGCACTTTTTCCCTTAAATTGTCCCTTCCAAGAAGGCACCAAATTTCTCAAGTGTTTCCTGTCAGGAAGGCAAGGTGTTGGCGAGGTTTACTGTTTTCATTTCCTTGCTGTTAGGAATCACCATAATACGTTATATGCATGCTTACGTCTGAAAGCTATTGCTTTTTACATTTAATCCAGTTTTCTAGTTGTTTATAATGAGAATACAAACTTGTCTTCAGTTACTCTTTCAAGGACAGAAGTCCATTGCTAGTAGTTTAATAGAAATTCCTTGCAATGTATACACCATACATTTCATTCATAGACCCTGGCAGAGGTATTAAAAGTACAATTCTGTGTTTGGGGACATGAAAGAGCAGCTTGCTATAATCTCAGATTACTCTTACAGAGAGTTGTCTATTCCATTGTGACAAATCAGTAAATATGTTTGCCCCCACGTTCATGCCTTGTTTACTCAGTACTGAATAAACAGAAGATTTATTTTTTAAAGTTCTGACTGGCTGTGGTGGCACATGCCTTACTTTTTGAGAGGCTGAGCTAGAAAGATCATAAAATTCAGTTCAGACTGGCAAACCTGGCACTGAGGAGTCAGAATCAACTAGATGTTTGCGGACCAATGATCTTAGTCAGGTTCAATGAGAGATGCTGTGTCAACAAATTAAGGTAGAGAATAATTAAATTAGACACACAATGCCAACCATTGGCGTCTACATGAACACACATACTCATTAACATGTACCTGCATGTACAGCTCTACATACACACACACACACACACACACACACACACAAGCATGTGTTTTACACACATACATACACAAACAACCATGACTACCATTACCATCACTAAACAAAACCAAGAAGAAACCAACCAAAAAGCAAGCAAAAATTTAATATCCCCACTTTAGTGTCTTTCCTTCCTCAGTTTACATTCTTCTGGCATATAAATAAAATACAAATTGGAATCCTAGTTAAAGCAATGTGCAATTGCTCCAGCTCCACAGTGATGTGCTTCCTGTCACTATGGTCCCTGAGCATGGGCACTATCTTGCTGCAGTGGAGAGAAGAAAAGAGAACCTCGTTTGAGCCTCACAAATTTTCAGATGTTTTACTGTAGCTTACATCATGTCAAGGGGAAAAATTAATTAACATCAAACAATACACTTCATATTTCTCTGTTTGAACATCCTACTCCTGAAATATCATAATATGTTTGTACTTCCTTGTATCTTATGATCACCAATAGAAGAGCATTACTTTCTATTAAGTTGGATAGAACTTACTCAGGTCTATATATGATTTTGAAACATTTAATGCTTTCTTTAAAAAATGCTATAGAAATTAAGTCTCTCAACTTCATTTGCCTGTGAGTCAGACAATGCATCCATATCATAGAAATATTTATTTTTCAAACCATGTAACAAAGCATGTATGTCAACATTCATGTTTTATAGTCAGAGTGTTAAGTTAGCTGTATCTTTTGTATTGGCTTACTCCTTTCACATTGCTACATATAGTTCAGTGTTTGACAAATATGTTTCAAAATTTTATTTCTCTTATTATTTTACAGGTCTTAAATCAGTTCCACAGGTCTTATGAAAAGAAAATAAATTGTGCCTGTACTAGACTTAGGTGGTGATTTTCATGTTGTTCATAGACTGCTGATATTAGAGCCCTTTCAAATACCAGATTGAGACACAACCATCAAGAACAATAGCTCAAAAGAAGCCACTTTACTGCTAATGCAATTGTTAAGTGTATTGTTTTCAAAATGAAAACTTATGATTTACCAAAAGTTCTTCAATCTGCACTCTTGCCACTTTGAATTGAATAAAATAACAGGAAAATGATAGCATGAGTCTTTCTTATGAAAAGTTGTTATTTTCCTTTCTAGAATGCAATATGTGTATCTTTTTATTCAGACTGAAGTGCCTCATTCAAAACACAGAGGAAATTGTACAATAATTCTCACCCAGAATGAGGTTTGCTTCAATTGAGTAATATTTCTGCTTCTCAGCATGAAGATAATTTACATAATTTGTCATACTTTAAGATAAGATAATGTATGCATGTATCTGGCACATATATATTTGTTTTAAGAATAAAAGTTTAATCCTAGTTAGAACAATGTGCAATCACTCCAATTTCACAGTGATGGCTGTTTTGTCACTGCAGCCCCATGAGCACAGGCACTGGCTTCCTGCAGTGGAGAAGAGAAGAGAAAGCCCTTGTGTCTTTTTTAATCCCAAATTTTCAGAGAATTCTTAGGTGTAGCTTACATCATGTCAAAAGAAAAAAGAAGAAATTTACTTAATATCAAATAATAAACTAAATATTTTTGCAGTTTTGAACTCCTTTCTACAATGTGTACATACCTTGGATCAAGAGAAATCATTTATTTTCTATTTTACTTCAAGAACTGTTCACTGTTTTGGAAGTAATGCTGCATTGTTGTGCCATATTATATTTTGTTCTGAAAGGTGATATTTCACCAGATGAAAAAAAAACAAAGACATATTTTTTATTTAAAGTTAATCATAAACTCTGTTCAATAATCACCAAAGCATACTTCATGCAGGCAAGCCTGATTTTCCATTTTTGAAAATGAAAAATAGGAAACTATTTGGGATTCTCTTATAAACATTTGAATAGTCAACTGTCATAAATGTGTTTAGCTTCACTTAAAATGTAATAATTTACACTATAAAAAGGTAATGATTTATCTCATATCTGTGGGATTTTGTTTTCCATGCTTTGTTCTGAAATCTCTGGAACAATAAGATGCTAAGACATGGCATTTTGCAGCTTTTAAAACTCAAGAAACATAGACAGAGCTAGGTTAGGTAACTCAGAAATAGAGCAGTTGCCTCCTGTGTGCAAGGTCCTGGGTTCATGCTCTAAATGAAACAAAAAGAAGGAAAGAAGGAAGGAAGGAATAAAGGAAAGAGAGGAAGAGAAGGAGTGAGGGCAGTAGAGAGAGGGGAGGAAGGAGGAGGAAAGAATGAGAAAAATGGTAGTCAAAATAGGAGTTTAAATATATCTTTATTGTAAAGATATATTTTTAATTTTATTTTTATTTACTTAACATCCTACTCACTGCTCCTCCTCTAGATCACTCCTTCCCACAGTCCTCAACCCCTCCTCCTCTAAGAGGGTAAAACTTCCCACCCCAGGTATTCTTCCACCACCACCACCCCCCCACCACCACCCCGTATTCTCTGCAGACATAAAGTCTGCCAGGCTAGTGTATACTCTCCCACAGAGGCCAGATATGGAGCCGAGCTAGAAAAAAGTATCCCACCAATAGGCAACAGCTTTGGGGATATGCCCTGATCCAAGTGTTTAGGACCCACACAAAGACCAAGCTGCACATCGGTTACATATATGCAGAAGTAGGAGATCTAGGTCCAGCCCATATATGCTCTTTGGTTGGTGATTCAGTCTCTGAGATCCCCAAAGGTCCAGGCTAGTTGACTCTGTTGGTCTTCCTCTGGAGTTCCTATCTTTTTCAGGGCCTGCAATCCTTTCCCCAACTCTTCCATAAAGGTCCCCAAGCTCCATCCACTATTTGCCTGTGGGCCTCTGCACCTATCTGAGTCAACTGCTGGGTGAATTCTCTCAGAGGATAGGCACGCTACATTCCTGTCTGTAAGCATATAATAGAATATAATTAACAGTGTCAGGGATTGGTACTTGCACATGGGATAGATCTCTAGTTGGACCGGTTCCTTCAGTCTCTTTGCTATCCCCAGTAACTGCTTTTCTTGTAGACAGGATAAATTTGGGGTCCAAAGTTTTTCAGGTGGGTTAGTGTCTTTATCTCTCCATGGGGGTTCTTGGCTGGTTACAGGAGGTGGCCTCCTCAGGTTCCATATGCCCATGCTAAGATCATCCCCATCGGTTTGGTTCCTCCCCTATCCCAGATTTCTGTCAAGTTCTGGGCAAGATACCCCCCCCCTGTTCTATCCACCCCCATCAGTTACAGATTTCCAATCGTTCTCATGGCCATCTGGCCATCTCTCCTGACCCTCCCCCTACCTGATCCTGAACCTCCCATTTCCCTCCCCATCCCCTCTCCCTCCCAGGCCCCCCTCCATCTGCCATTTATGACTATTTTATTCCCCCTTCTAAGTGATATTAAAACCACCTTCCTTGGACCTTCTTTCTTATTTAGCTTCTTTGGGTCTGTGGAGTATATCATGGGTATCTTGTATTCTATGGCTAATAAGACACTTATAAGTGAATACATAACGTGCATGTCCTTTGGGGTTTGGGTTACTTCACTCAGGATGATATTCTCAAATTCCATCCATTTGCTTGTAAAAAAAGAAAGCATCTTTGACAAATGGGCTCCTCTAAGTGGATGTTGGCTTGTAGAAAATTCAAATAGATCCATATCTATCACCCTGCACAAAACTCAAGTCCAAGTAGATCAAAGACCTCAACATAAAACCAAATACACTAAATTTAATAGAACAAAAAATGTTGAGTAGCCTTGAAATAGTTGGTACTGGACACAAATTCAGGAAGAGAACACCAATAGCCCAGGTTCTAAGATCAAAATTCATAAATGGGACCTCATGAAACTGCAAAGCTTCTATAAATCAAAGGACAAAACAGTAGCCTACAGATTGGGAAATGATCTTCACTAATCCTACATCTGACAGAGGGCTCATATCCAAACTATATAAAGAATTCAAGTTAGATACCAATAACTCAAATAACACAATTAAAAACTGGGTACAGAGTTAATCAGAGAATTCTCAACAGAGGAAGCTGAAATGGCTGAGAAGCACTTGAAGAAATGTTCAAAGTCCTTAGTCGTCAGGGAAATGCAAATCAAAACAACTCTGAGATTCAATCTTATACCCATTAGAATGGCTAAGATCAAAACTCAAGAGATAGCACATGCTGGCCAGGATGTGGAGCAAGGGGACCATTTCTTCATTATATCTGTATATGTCTATAAACAGTAGTATGTTGTATGTTTTTCTCAGAAAACTGGGACTACTTCTACCTCAATACCTAGCTATACCACTCCTGGGCATATACCCAAAAGATGCTCTACCATGCAACAAAGATACTTGCTCAGTTATGTTTACAGAAGCTTTTTTCTTAATAGCCAGTAACGAAATCACCTAGATGTCTATCAACTGAAGGATGGGTAAAGAAAACATGGTGCAGCCCAGAGGATTCCCCTGCATACAATAAAGACACATGCTCCACTATGTTTATAGCAGCCTTGTTTATAATAGCCAGAAATTGGAAGGAGCCCAAATATCCCTCAAAGGAGGAATGGATACAGAAAATGTGGTATATTTATACAATGGAATACTACTCAGCAATTAAAAATAATGAATTCATGCAATTTGTAGGTAAATGGTTAGACCTGGAAAATATCATCCTGAGTGAGCTAACCCAATCACAAAAGAATACACATGAAATGCAATCACTGATAAGTGGATATTAATGAGCCCAGAAGCCCTAAATACTCAAGGTACAATTAGCAAGTCAAATGATTCCCAAGAAGAAAGGAGAGGACCCTGGGCCTGGAAAGATTGGATCCAGTTTTGTAGAGAAACTGTGGGGGGAGGGGGAATGATTGGGGAATAGTTGGGGGGGGAGAGGACCTATGGGACATAGGGAGGGGGGAACTGGGAAAGGGGAAAGCCTTTGGAATGTAAACATTGAATATAGAAAATAAAAATTAAAAAAAAGAAAGACAAAAAAAGATTAAAAAAAAGAAAAAGAAAACATGGTGCATCTACCTAATGGAATATTATTCAGCTTTTAAAAACAAAATAACGATAATGTTAAAGCCTATATCGTCTCTTCAATTTTATTTTGTGCCATTCACCAACATTTCTTCTGAATATTAAGTCTGAAAGAACTTCTTGAAGGTTCTTTCTTTTTTTTTTTTTTTTACATTTTTTTTGATTTTTTTATTGTATATATTCTATATTTACAATTCATTTCCCTTTTTCTGGTTCCCCACCCCCAAAGGTCCCACATGTCCTTTTCCCTCCCCCTGCTCCCGCATCCACCCCCTCCCACTTTACTGTTCTTGTACTCTCCCACAATGATGTTTTGGTCCATTCTAGCACCAGTGTCCACTCCTTTCTTCTTGTGAGACATCACTTGATATGTGATTTGTGTCTTTGGTGTTCCAAGCTTCTAGGCTAATATCCACTTATCAGTGACTGTATACCATGGGTATTCTTTTGAGACTGGGTCACCTCACTTAGTATGACATTCTCCAGCTCCATCCATTTCTCTAAGAATTTCATGAATTCATTGTTTCTAATGGCTGAATAGTACTCCATTGTGTATATATACCACATTTTTTGTATCCATTCCTCTGTTGAGGGACATCTGGGTTCTTTCCAGCTTCTGGCTATTATATATAAGGCTGCTATGAACATAGTGGAGCATGTATCCTTATTGCATGCTGGTGAATCTTCTGGGTATATTCCCAGGAGTGGTATGGCTGGGTCCTCCGGAAGTATCACGCCCAGTTTTCTGAGGAACCGCCATACTGATTTCCAGAGTGGTTGTACCAGCTTGCATTCCCACCAGCAGTGGAGGAGTGTTCCTCTTTCTCCACATCCTCGCCAACACCTGATGTCTTCTGAGTTTTTAATCTTAGCCATTCTGACTGGTGTGAGGTGAAATCTCAGGGTTGTTTTAATTTGCATTTCCCTAATGACTAGTGATGTTGAACATTTTTTAAGGTGTTTCTCAGCCATCCGAATTTCTTCAGGTGAAAAGTTTCTGTTTAGCTCTGTACCCCATTTTTGGATAGGGTTATTTGGTTTTCTGGGGTCTAACCTCTTGAGTTCTTTGTATACATTGGAGATTAGTCCTTTGTCGGATGTGGGGTTGGTGAAGATTTTTTCCCAATTTGTTGGTTGCCGATTTATCCTTTTGACAGTGTCTTTTGCCTTACAGAAACTTTGTAGTTTTATGAGGTCCCATTTGTCTATTCTTGTTCTTAGAGTATAAGCAATTGGTGTTCTGTTCAGGAATTTTCCCCCTGAGCCTATGTCTTCAAGGGTCTTCCCCAGTTTCTTTTCTATTAGTTTTAGTGTGTCTGGTTTTATGTGGAGATCCTTGATCCACTTGAAGTTGAGTTTAGTGCAAGGAGATAAGAGTGGATCAATTCTCATTCTTCTGCATGTTGACCTCCAGTTGAGCCAGCACCATCTGTTGAAAAGGCTATCTTTTTTCCACTGGATGTTTTCAGCTCCTTTGTCGAAGATCAATTGGCCATAGATGTGTGGGTTCAATTCTGGGTCTTCGATCCTATTCCATTGATCCACTTCCCTGTCACTGAACCAATACCATGCAGTTTTTAATACCACTGCTCTGTAATATTGCTTGAGGTCCGGGATATTGATTCCCCCAGAAGTTCTTTTGCTGTTGATGATAGTTTTAGCTATCCTGGGTTTTTTGTTATTCCAGATGAATTTGAGAATTGCTCTTTCTAGCTCTATGAAGAACTGAGTTGGGATTTTGATGGGGATTGCATTGAATCTGTATATTGCTTTGGGCAAGATTGCCATTTTGACTATATTAGTCCTGCCAACCCACGAGCATGGAAGATTTTCCCATTTTCTGATCTCTTCTTCAGTTTCCCTCTTCAGAGACCTGAAGTTTTTGTTGTATAAATCTTTCACATGTTTGGTTAGCGTCACTCCAAGATACTTTATATCATTTGTGGCTATTGTGAAGGGTGTCATTTCCCTAATTTCTTTCTTGGCCTGCTTATCCTTCGCATATAGGAAGGCTACTGATTTAATTGAGTTGATTTTATAGCCAGCCACTTTGCTGAAGTTGTTTATCAGTTGCAGGAGTTCTCTGGTGGAGGTTTTTGGGTCACTTAAGTAAACTATCATATCATCTGCAAATAGTGATAGTTTGACTTCTTCCTTTCCGATTTGTATCCCTTTGACTTCCCTCTGTTGTCGAATTGCTCTAGCTAGTACCTCAAGTACTATATTGAAGAGATATGGCGAGATGGGACAGCCTTGTCTAGTCCCTGATTTTAGAGGGATTGCTTCAAGTTTTTCTCCGTTTACCTTGATGTTGGCTACTGGTCTGCTGTATATTGCTTTTACTATGTTTAGATATGGGCCTTGAATTCCTGTTCTTTCTAGGACCTTTAGCATGAAAAGATGCTGAATTTTGTCAAATGCTTTTTCAGCATCCAATGAGATGACCATGTGGTTTTTTCTTTGAGTTTGTTTATGTGGTGGATTACGTTGATGGATTTCCGTATATTGAACCATCCCTGCATCCCTGGGATGAAGCCAACTTGATCATGGTGAATGATCGTTTTGATGTGTTCTTGCATTCGGTTGGCAAGTATTTTGTTTAGTATTTTTGCATCGATATTCATAAGAGAAATTGGCCAGTAGTTCTCTTTCTTAGTTGGATCTTTGTGTGGTTTTGGTATCAGGGTAATTGTGGCTTCATAGAATGAGTTGGGTAGTGTTCCTTCTGTTTCTATTTTGTGGAATAATTTGAAGAGTATCGGTATCAGGACTTCTTTGAAGGTCTGATAGAATTCTGCACTAAAACCGTCTGGTCCTGTGCTCTTTTTGGTTGGAAGACTGTCTATGACCCCTTCTATTTCTTTGGGGGTTATGGGTCTGTTTAGACGATCTATTTGATCCTGGTTTAATTTTGGTATTTGGTAACTGTTGAGGAAATTGTCCATTTCCTCCAGATTCTCCAGTTGTGTTGAGTATAGGTTTTTGTAGTAGGATCTGATGATTTTTTGAATTTCCTCAGTTTCTGTTGTTATGTCTCCCTTTTCATTTCTAATTTTGTTAATTTGAATACTGTCTCTGTGCCCTTTAGTAAGTCTGGCTAGGGGTTTATCTATCTTGTTGATCTTCTCAAAGAACCAGCTCCTGGTTTTGTTGATTCTTTGTATGGTTCTCTTTGTTTCAACTTGATTGATTTCAGCCCTGAGTTTGATGATTTCCTGTCTTCTACTCCTCCTGGGTGAAATTGCTTCTTTTTGTTCCAGAGCTTTCAAGTGAGCCATTAAGTTGCTAGTATATGCTCTCTCCTGTTTCTTTTTGGAGACACTCAGGGCTATGAGTTTTCCTCTAAGCACTGCTTTCATTGTGTCCCATATATTTGGGTATGTTGTGCCTTCATTTTCATTAAGTTCTAAGAATTCTTTGATTTCTTTCTTTATTTCTTCCTGGACTAAGGTATCATTGAGTAGGATATTGTTCAGCCTCCAAGCATATGGGGATTTTCTGTTGTTTTTGTTGCTATTGAAGAACACTCTTACTCCATGGTGATCTGATAAGAGGCATGGGATTAGTTCGATCTTTTTATATTTGTTGAGATCTGTCTTGTGTCCAATTATATGGTCGATTTTGGAGAAGGTACCATGAGGGGCTGAGAAAAAGGTATAGTCTTTTGCTTTAGGGTGAAATGTTCTATATATATCTGTTAAATCTAATTGCTCCAAAGTTTCGATGAGTTTCTCCGTGTCTCTGTTTAGTTTCTGTTTTCCTGGTCAGTCCACTGTAGATAGTGGAGTATTGAGGTCCCCCACAATCATTGTGTTAGGTGCAATGTGTGCTTTGAGCTTTAGTAATGTTTCTTTTTTTTTTAATTTTTTTTATTTTATTTTCTATATTCTATGTTTACATTCCAAAGGCTTCCCCCTTTCCCAGTTCCCACCCACCATAGTTCCCATAGTTCCTCTCCCCCCCCCGTCTGTTCCCCAATCATTCCCCCTCCCCCCTCGGTTTCTTTACTAAACTGGATGCAATCTTTACAGGCCCAGGCTCCTCTCCTTTCTTCTTCTTGGGAATCATTTGACTTGCTATTTGTGTCTTGAGTATTTAGGGCTTCTGGGCTCATTAATATCCACTTATCAGTGATTGCATTTCATGTGCATTCTTTTGTGATTGGGTTAATTCACTCAGGATGATATTTTCCAGGTCTAACCATTTACCTACAAATTGCATGAATTCATTATTTTTAATTGCTGAGTAGTATTCCATTGTATAAATGTACCACATTTTCTGTATCCATTCCTCCTTTGAGGGATATTTGGGCTCCTTCCAATTTCTGGCAATTATAAACAAGGCTGCTATAAACATAGTGGAGCATGTGTCCTTATTGCATGCAGGGGAATCCTCTGGGTATATGCCCAGGAGTGGTATGCCAGGGTCCTCTGGAAGTGACATGCCCAATTTTCTGAGGAACCGCCAAACTGATTTCCAGAGCGGTTTTACCATTTTGCAATCCCACCAACAGTGGAGGAGTGTTCCTCTTTCTCCACATCCTCGCCAGCACTTGTTGTCTCTTGAGTTTTTAATCTTAGCCATTCTGACTGGTGTGAGGTGGAATCTCAGGGTTGTTTTGATTTGCATTTCCCTGATGACTAATGATGTTGAACATCTTTTAAGGTGTTTCTTTACAAATGAGGGTGCCCTTACATTTGGAGCATAGATGTTTAGAATTGTGAGTTCCTCTTGGTGGATTCTTCCTTTGACTAGCAGGAAGTGACCTTCTGTGTCTCTTTTGATGACTTTGGGTTGAAAGTCAATTTTATCTGATATTAAAATGGCTACTCCAGCTTGCTTCCTGTGACCATTTGCTTGCAAAATTGTCTTCCATCCTTTTACTCTAAGGAAGTGTTTGTCTTTGACTCTGAGGTGTGTTTCCTGTAAGCAGCAAAATGTAGGGTCCTGTTTCTGTATCCAGTCTGTTAGTCTATGTCTTTTTATTGGGGAGTTGAGTCCATTGATGTTAAGAGATATTAAGGAATAGAGATTATTACTTCCTGACATTTTTGATGTTATTTTTGTTTTTGAGTAGTTATCTTCCTTTGAGTTTGATGGAAGAAGTTTACTGTCTTGCTTTTTCTTGGGTGCCATTTCCTTCCTTGTGTTGGAGTTTTCCTCCTATTATCCTTTGTAGAGCTGGGTTAGTGGAAAGATATTGTGTAAATTTGGTCCTGTCATGGAATATTTTGATTTCTCCATCTATGTTGATTGAGAGTTTTGCTGGGTATAGTAGTCTTGGCTGACATTTGTTTTCTCTTAGGGTCTGCATGAGGTCTGCCCAGGATCTCCTAGCTTTCATGGTTTCTGGAGAGAAGTCTGGTGTGATTCTGATAGGTCTTCCTTTATATGTTACTTGGCCCTTTTCTCTTACTGCCTTTAATATTCTTTCTTTGTTTAGTACATTTGGGGTTTTGATTATTATGTGACGGCAGGTGTTTCTGTTCTGGTCCAGTCTGTTTGGAGTTCTGTAGGCTTCTTGTACATTCATGGGCATCTCTCTTTAAGTTAGGAAAGTTTTCTTCCATAATTTTGTTAAAGATATTTGCTGGCCCTTTAAGTTGTAGATCTTCACTCTCATCTATCCCTATAATCCTTAGGTTTGGTCTTCTCATTGTGTCCTGGATTTCCTGGATGTTTTGGGTTACAAGCCTTTTGGATTTTGCGTTTTCTTTGACTGTGGAGTCAATGGTTACTATGTTATCTTCAGCATCAGAGATTCTTATTTCTATCTCTTGTATTCTGTTGTTTATGTTTGCATCTACGACCCCTGTTTTCTTCCCCAGGTTTTCTATCTCCAAGGTTGCCTCCTTTTGTGATTTCTTAGTTGTTTCTACCTCTGTGTTCAGATCTTGGATGGTTTTGCTCAGTTCCATCATTTGTTTGTTTGTGTTTTCATGTAATTCTTTAATATATTTTTGTGCTCCCTCTTTCATGACTTCTGCCTGTTGTTTCAAGTTTTCCTGCATTTCTTTAACTGATTTTCTCATTTCCTCTTTATTGGTTTCTGTCTGATGGTCCATAATCTCCTGGAGTTCTTTAAGTGTTTTTTGTGTTTGGATTGTAAGAGCTTCTACTCTATTGATGTTCCCCTGCATTTCTTTAAGAGATTTGTTTATGTCTTTTTTGTGTTCCTCTAGGAGCATCATGACCTGTGCTTTTATATCTAACTCTTGTTTTTCTGGTGTGCTGGGGTATCCTGGACTTGCTGTGGTTGGCGAATTGGGTTCAGATGGTGCCATATTGCCTTGATTTCTGTTAATAACGTTCCTACGTTTGCCTTTTGCCATCTCTTTATCTCTGGCGTTAGTTGGTCTTATTGTAGATGGCGCCCTGCTGAAAGCACAGCACGCCTGTCCCCAGGAGACAGATCCCTTCTGGCAGCTTGTCTGTGCTGGACTATGATTGCTCTGAGTTTGTTTCCTATTGTTGATCTCCTACTTGGCATGCATCTTACCCTTAAGAATAGGTGGACAATGACTTCATGAAATTTTTAGGCAAATGAATGGAACTAGAAAATAGCATTCTGTGTAAGGTAACCCAGTCACAATAGAACACACATGGTATGTACTTGCTGATAAGTGGATATTAACCCAAAAGCTTGGAATACCCAAAAAACAATTCACAGACCACATGAAGCTCAAGAACTAGGAAGACCAAACTGTGGGTGCTTCAATCCTTCTTAGAAAGGAGAAGAAAATACTCATGGGAGCAAATATGGAGACAAAGTATAGAGCAGAAACTGAATGAAAGGCCATCCAGAGAGTGTCCTACCTGGGGATTCATCCCAGATACAGACACCAAACCCAGATACTATTGGGGATGCCAAGAAACCTGATATAGTTGTCTTCTGATAGGCTCTGCCAGAGCCTGATACACACTGAGGCAGATTTTGGCATCCAACCATTGGACTGAGCAAGGGGCCCCCAATGGGAGATTCCCCAGAGTTCCCAGGTACTAAACCACTAACCAGAGTACACATGAAGCGACCCATGGCTCTATCCACATATGTAGAAGAGGATGGCATTGTTATCAATAGGAAGAGAAGCCCTAGGTCCTGTGAAGGTTCCATTCCCCAGTGTAGGGGAAAACCAGGGCAGTGAGGTGAGAGTGGAAGGCGGAGCATCCTCAGAGAAATATGGGAAGGGGGGATGGAAGAGGGAGTTTCTGGATGGGAAACCTGAAAAGGGGATAACATTTGAATTGTAAATATATAAAACATCCAATTTTAAAAAATAGGAAAAACATAGGTAGATTCCCTAGTAAAACTCTTGGAGAAAACTAATTTTTAAAAATTTTTTATTGGATATATACTATATTTACATTTCATTTCCCCCTTTCTGCTTCCCTGCCCCCCAAAGGTCCCACATGCCCCCCTCCCTCCCCGTGTTCCCCCATCCACCCCTTCCCACTTCCCTGTTCTGGTATTCTCCTACACTGATGCTTTGAGCCTTTCCAGCACCAGGGTCCACTCCTTCCTTCTTGTCGGACATCATTTGATATGTGGATTGTATCTTGGGTATTCCAAGCTTCTAGGCTAATATCCACTTATCAGTGAGTGCATACCATGGGTATTCTTTTGAGACTGGGTTACCTCACTTAGTATGATGTTCTTCAGCTCCATCTATTTCTCTAAGAATTTCATGAATTCATTGATTCTAATGGCTGAGTAGTACTCCATTGTGTATATATGCCACATATTTTGTATCCATTCTTCTGTTGAAGGACATCTGGGTTCTTTCCAGCTTCTGGCTATTATAAATAAGGTTGCTATGAACATAGTGGAGCATGTATCTTTATTGCATGTTGGGGAATCTTCTGGGTATATGCCCAGGAGTGGTATGGCAGGGTCCCCCGGAAGTATCGTGTCCAGTTTTCTGAGGAACCACCAGACTGATTTCCAGAGTGGTTGTACCAGCTTACAGTCCCACCAGCAGTGGAGGAGTGTTCCTCTTTCTCCACATCCTCGCCAGCGCCTGCTGTTTCCTGAGTTTTTGATATTAGCCATTCTGACTGGTGTGAGGTGAAATCTCATGGTTGTTTTGATTTGCATTTCTCTAATGACTAATGGTGTTGAACATTTTCAGGCATCCAAATTTCTTCAGATGAAAAGTCTTTGTTTAGCTCTGTACCTCATTTTTTGATAGGGTTATTTGGTTGAAAACGAAATTTTCATTTGCAAGTGATTACCAATTAAAGATAGTTTCTGAGTTATTTATGGAGGGATACATCCACTTCTTTCTCTTCTAGGGCCCCATGTAGTGTGGACTAGTGCATGTCCTGTGCATGCTGCCTCAGTTTCTATGCCTCCATATATGCATCTATCCAATTCATTAAGAGGACCTTGATTTCCTGGTGTCAACCATCCGCTCTGGATCTTACCCTGCTTCTTCCTCTTCTTCCACAGGCTTCCATGAGGTCTGAGTAGAGGAATATGATGAAGACACCCTATTTAGAGCTGAGTGTTACAAGCACTCTCACTCTGCATAATGGTGTCTATGGGTGTCTCTATTTGTTTCCATCTGCCGCCAAAAGATTTTCTGATGATGCTTGAGCAAGGCATTGATCTTTATAAATATAGAACAGCAGTTCTCAACCTTCCTAATGCTATAACCCTTTAATACATTTCCTCATGTTGTGGTGACTCCCAAACATAAAATTATTTGAGAACCGCTGGCATAGAAGAATGTCATTAGGAATCATTTTATCGATACTTTTTTAAAATTTTATTTATTGACTATAATCTTCATTTACATTTCCAATGGTAAAACCTTTCCCCCTTCCCCCAAAGCCCTCAGCCCCTCCTCCCACCCCCTGCCTCTATGTATATGCCCCTCCACCCGACCTACTCCCACCTCTCCCCCCGTGATTTCTATTTGTTGGGGCATCTATTGAGCCTTCCCCTGGCCAAGGACCACTCCTCCCACTGATGCTGGACAATGCATTCCTCTGCCACAATTTTGGCTGGAACCATGTGTGCCCCTTGGAGATGCTCCTACATGTAATAAGGACATATGCTCCACTGTGTTCATAGCTGTCTTATTTATAATAGCCAGAAGCTGGAAAGAACCCAGATGTCCTTCAACAGAGGAATGGTTATAGAAACTGTGCTATATATACACAACGGAGTACTATTCAGCTATTAAAAACAAAGAATTCATGAAATTCTTAGGCAAATGGACTGGAAAGTGTCATCCTGAGTGAGGTAACCCAATCACAAAAGAACACACATGGTATGTACTCACTGATAAGTGAATGTTATCCCAAAAGCTCAAAATAAGCAAGTTACAATTCACCCAGCACAGAAACCTCAAGAAGAAGGAGGACTTAACTGAGGGGGCTTTGGTTCTCTGAGAAAGGAAGCAAAATATTCACAGGAGCAATAAGGGAGACAATGTATGGAGCAGAGACTGAAGGAAAGGCCACCCAGAGACTGCCCTACCTGGGGATTCATCCTATAACCAGTCACCAAACCCTGGTACTACTATAGAAGACAAGAAGTGTATACCAAAAGGAGCATGCCATGGTTGTCTCCGGAGGGGCCCTGTCAGAGCCTTACACATACAGAGGCAGATGCTAGCAGCCAACCATTGGTCTGGGTGTGGGGTCCCCAAAGGACGAGCTGGAGGGCGGTCCAGAGGAGCTGAAGGGTTTTACAGCCCCATGGGAAGAACACTGAAGGGTTTTACAGCCCCATGGGAAGAACAATGATGTTAGCCACCAGATGCCTCAGGACTCCCAGGGACTAAACATCAACCAAGGAGTACACATGGATACTTTTTTAAACAATAGTATTTGGTTCTTCCTTAGGTCCCTGGGCTATCTAGTCTCAGGTTTCTGATCACCCAAGCAGTGCCAGGTTATATATTATGGAGTGGGCCTTATGTCAAGTCAGATATAGGTTGGTGACTCCCACAAAATTCATGACACCATTATCCTAGCACATCTTCCAGGCAGGACACCCCCATAGATAAAAAGAGTTGTGGTTGTTTTAGTGTTTATGTTTCTTTTTACTTGTGTGCAGAGTACATTCCCATACCAAAGATGGAAGCACATGGGGTGAAGACTCTATGTATGCATCAGCTCAGCTTCTTCATGTTCAGTAAGTTGTGTAGATGTCATCTTCAGCAATGGGGTCTTGCAGTCAGTTTGTGAAGAGCAACCTATAGTTTTGGCAACAGTTTTGGTCATTTGGGGAGTCCTATGGGATTTCTTTGGACAAAAAGTCAGTTAGATGTAACTCTATCCCAGCTGTGGAAACTTCATTTGATGAGAGGTGATGGCCAGTTGGTGCTCTGTCTCTCCCCCAACATTTGATTATTTCATTTAGACCAATTACATATATGAATATATTTTAGGAAGCTCCCGCTATATTAGGTTTCCATACTACACTTCAACTGATCTTAACTTTAGCTGTCTCGCCCTGTATTCCCTATTTCTTCCTCCTCTACTCTTGATCTTCCCATTATACCTCCTCCCATCAATCCATATTTGTCTATTCTTTTTGCCTTTCCTAGGAAGAACTTTCTCTTCCCCCTAGTCTCTTACTCTATACCTAATCTCTGTGCTTCTATGGATTATAACTTGGATTTCATTGATTTAGCAGTTAACATCCACATATAAGCAAATACATAACATATGTGTTTTCTGGGTCAGGGTTACTTCACTCAGGATGGTGGTTTCTATTTCCATCCATTTTGCTGTGAATTTCATGTCATTGTTTTTAACACCTGAGTAATACTACATTGTGTAAATGTACCATATTTTCTTTATCCATGCAACTGTGGATACATATCTAGACTGTTTTCAATTTTAGGCTATTATGGATAATAAAGCACCAATGAACATATTTGAGCAAGTGTCTCTGTAGTGGGATGTAGAGTTCTTTGACTATATGCCCAAGAGTAGTATAGCTGGATCTTGAGGTAGATCAATTTTTAGCTTCTCAAGGAAACATTGCATGATTCCCATAGTGGTTGTAAAAGTTTACTCTCCCACCAACAATATATGAGTATTCCTCTCACTCTACATCCTTGTGAGCATGAACTGTTAAATATTTTATTGATCTTAGGCAATGTGATGAGGGTTAGATAAAACTCAGTATAGTTTTGATTTATATTTCCCTGCTGGCTAAGGATGTTAAAAATTTTAAGTGATTCTCAGAAACTTTAGATTACTCTTTTGAGAATTCTCTGTTAAGATATGTACCCCATTTTTAAAATTAGGTTATTTGTTTTCTTGATACCTAGTTTTCTGAGTTTTTTTTTACATATTTGGTTACAAAATGCTTTATCAGATGTGTAGCTTGTAAATTTTTTTTCCTATTTTGTAGGCTGCTGCTCTTTTCCATATGGCAATGTCCTTTACCTTACAGAAGCTTATCATGACTCCAGTTGTATAAGGTCTCATTTATTAATTGTTGATATGAGTGCCTCTACTAAATGTGTTCTACTCAGAAAGTCTTTTCCTGTGACAATCAGTTCAAGGCTATTCTTCATTTTCTCTTCTGTGTATTTAGTTTTATGTTAATGTGTTTGATCTATTTTGAGTTGTTATATACAGGGTAATAATTATGAATATATTTGCTTCCTTCTACATACACCCATCCAATTTGACTAACAACATTTGTTAAAGATGCTTTCTTTTTTTTAAAATTTTTTTATTTTATTTTATTTTCTATATTCTATGTTTACATTCCAAAGGCTTTCCCCTTTCCCAGTTCCCACCCACCATAGTTCCCATAGTTCCTCTCCCCCCAACTGTTCCCCAATCATTCCCCCTCCGCCCTCGGTTTCTTTACTAAACTGGATGCAATCTTTACAGGCCCAGGGTCCTCTCCTTTCTTCTTGGGAATCATTTGACTTGCTATTTGTGTCTTGAGTATTTAGGGCTTCTGGGCTCATTAATATCCACTTATCAGTGATTGCATTTCATGTGCATTCTTTTGTGATTGGGTTAATTCACTCAGGATGATATTTTCCAGGTCTAACCATTTACCTACAAATTGCATGAATTCATTATTTTTAATTGCTGAGTAGTATTCCATTGTATAAATATACCACATTTTCTGTATCCATTCCTCCTTTGAGGGATATTTGGGCTCCTTCCAATTTCTGGCTATTATAAACAAGGCTGCTATAAACATAGTGGAGCATGTGTCCTTATTGCATGCAGGGGAATCCTCTGGGTATATGCCCAGGAGTGTTATGCCAGGGTCCTCTGGAAGTGACATGCCCAATTTTCTGAGGAACCGCCAAACTGATTTCCAGAGCGGTTTTACCATTTTGCAATCCCACCAACAGTGGAGGAGTGTTCCTCTTTCTCCACATCCTCACCAGCACTTGTTGTCTCTTGAGTTTTTAATCTTAGCCATTCTGACTGGTGTGAAGTGGAATCTCAGGGTTGTTTTGATTTGCATTTCCCTGATGACTAATGATGTTGAACATCTTTTAAGGTGTTTCTCGGTCATCCGAATTTCTTCTGGTGAAAATTCTTTGTTTAGCTCTGTGCCCCATTTTTTGATAGGGTTATTTGTTTCTTTGCGGTCTAACTTCTTGAGTTCTTTGTATATATTGGATATTAGCCCTCTGTCAGATGTGGAGTTGGTGAAGATCTTTTCCCACTTTGTTGGTTGCCATTTTGTCCTTCTGACAGTGTCCTTTGCTTTGCAGAAACTTTGTAATTTTATGAGGTCCCATTTGTCGATTCTTGATCTTAGAGCATAAGCTATTGGTGTTCTGTTCAGGAACTTTTCCCCTGTGCCCAAGTCCTCCAGGGTCTTCCCAAGTTTCTTTTCTAATAGTTTCAGAGTGTCTGGTTTTATGTGGAGGTCCTTGATCCACTTGGAGTTGATCTTAGTGCAAAGAGATAAGAGTGGGTCAATTCGCATTCTTCTGCATGTTGACCTCCAGTTGAACCAGCACCATTTGTTGAAAAGGCTATCTTTATTCCACTGGATGGTTGTGGCTCCTTTATCAAAGATCAAGTGACCATAAGTCTGTGGGTTAATTTCTGGGTCTTCAATCCTGTTCCATTGATCTGCTTGCCTGTTGCTATACCAATACCATGCAGTTTTTAACACAATTGCTCTGTAGTACTGCTTGAGGTCAGGGATATTGATTCCCCCAGAAGTCCTTTTATGGTTGAGAATAGTTTTAGCTATCCTGTGTTTTTTGTTGCTCCAGATGAATTTGAGAATTGCTCTTTCTAGATCTATGAAGAATTGAGTTGGGATTTTGATGGGGATCGCATTGAATCTGTATATTGCTTTTGGCAAGATGGCCATTTTTACTATATTGATCCTGCCAATCCAGGAGCAAGAAATATTTTTCCATCTTCTGAGGTCTTCTTCGATTTCTTTCTTCAAGGACTTGAAGTTCCTGTCTTACAGATCTTTCGCTTGTTTGGTTAGAGTTACGCCGAGATACTTTATGTTGTTTGTGGCTATTGTGAAGGGTGTTATTTCCCTAATTTCTTTCTCTGCCTGCTTGTCCTTTGAGTACAAGAAGGCCACTGACTTGCTTGAGTTAATTTTATAACCTGCCACCTTGCTGAAGTTGTTTATCAGCTGTAGAAGTTCTCTGGTGGAGTTTTTTGGGTCGCTTAGGTAAACTATCATATCGTCTGCAAATAATGATGGTTTGACTTCTTCCTTTCCAATTTGTATCCCTTTGACTTCCTTATGTTGTCTAATTGCTCTTGCTAGAACTTCAAGTACTATATTGAAAAGATATGGAGAGAGAGGGCAGCCTTGTCTAGTCCCTGATTTTAGTGGGAATGCTTCAAGTTTCTCTCCATTTATTTTGATGTTGGCTACTGGTTTGCTGTAGATTGCTTTTACTATGTTTAGGTATGGGCCTTGAATTCCTGCTCTTTCCAAGACTTTTAGCATGAAAGGATGCTGAATTTTGTCCAATGCTTTTTCAGCATCTAATGAGATGACCATGTGGTTTTTTTCTTTCAGTTTGTTTATGTAGTGGATTACATTGATGGATTTCCGTATATTGAACCATCCCTGCATCCCTGGGATGAAGCCTACTTGATCATGGTGGATGATCGTTTTGATGTGCTCTTGGATTCGGTTAGCAAGAATTTTATTTAGTATTTTTGCATCTATATTCATAAGAGAAATTGGCCTGTAGTTCTCTTTCTTTGTTGGATCTTTTTGTGGTTTAGGTATTAGTGTAATTGTGGCTTCGAAGAATGAGTTGGGCAGTGTCCCTTCTGTCTCTATTTTGTGGAATAGTTTGGAGAGTATTGGTGTTAAGTCTTCTTTGAAGGTCTGGTAGAATTCTGCACTAAAACCATCTGGTCCTGTACTTTTTTGGTTGGGAGGCTTTCTATAACCCCTTCTATTTCTTTAGGGGTTATGGGACTATTTAGCTGATCTACTTGATGCTGATTTAATTTTGGTATTTGATATCTGTCTAGGAAATTGTCCATTTCCTCCAGATTATCCAGTTGTTTTGAGTATAGACCTTTGTAGTAGGATCTGATGATCTTTTGAATTTCCTCTGTTTCTGTTGTTATGTCTCCCTTTTCATTTCTAATTTTGTTAATTTGTATACTGTCTCTGTGTCCTTTGGTTAGTCTGGCTAAGGGTTTATCTATCTTGTTGATTTTCTCAAAGAACCAGCTCCTGGTCTTGTTGATTCTTTGTATGGTTCTCTTTGTTTCTATTTGATTGATTTCAGCCATGAGTTTGCTGATTTCTTGTCTTCTACTCCTCCTGGGTGAATTAACTTGTTTTTCTTCCAGGGCTTTAAGGTGTGCCATTAAGCTGCTAGTATATGCTCTCTCCAGTTTCTTTTTGGATGCACTTAGAGCTATGAGTTTTCCTCTTAGCACTGCTTTCATTGTGTCCCATAGATTTGGGTAGGTTGTACCTTCATTTTCATTGAATTCTAAAAAGTCTTTGATTTCTTTTTTTATTTCTTCCTTGACCAAGGTGTCATTGAGTAGAGTATTGTTCAGTTTCCATGTGTATGTGGGCTTTCTGTTGTTTTTGTTGTTATTGAAGACCACTCTTACTCCATGGTGATCTGATAGGAGGCATGGGATTAGCTCGATCTTCTTGTATTTGTTGACATCTGTCTTGTGACCAATTATATGGTCTATTTTGGAGAAGGTCCCATGTGGAGCTGAGAAAAAGGTATATTCTTTAGCTTTAGGATGAAATGTCCTATATATATCTGTTAAATCCAATTGGTCCAGAGTTTCAATTAGTTTCACTGTGTCCCTGTTTAGTTTCTGCTTTCCTGATCGGTTCATTGAGGAGAGTGGAGTGTTGAAGTCACCCACAATTATTGTGTTAGGTGTAATGTGTGCTTTAAGCTTTAGTAAGGTTTCTTTTACGAAGGAGGCTGCCCTTGCATTTGGGGCATAGATGTTCAGTATTGAGAGCTCTTCTTGGTGGATTTTTCCTTTGGCCAGCAAGAAGTGACCTTCTGAGTCTCTTTTGATGATTTTAGGTTGGAAGTCAATTTTATCTGATATTAGAATGGCTACTCCAACTTGTTTCCTGAGACCATTTGCTTGTAAAATTGTCTTCCAGCCTTTTACTCTAAGGCAGTGTTTGTCTTTGACACTGAGATGTGTTTCCTGTATGCAGTAAAATGTAGGGTCCTGTTTCTGTATCCAGTCTGTTAATCTATGTCTTTTTATTGGGGAATTGAGTCCATTGATGTTAAGAGATATTAAGGAATAGTAATTATTTCCTCCAGACATTTTTGAAATTATATTTATTTATTTTATTTATTTTTTTATATTCGAGAGGTTACCTTCTTTTGGGTTTGATGAGAGGAGGTTTCTATCTTGCTTCTTCCCGGGTGTAGTTTCCATCCTTGTCTTGGTGTTTTCCCCCTATTATCCTTTGTAGGGCTGGATTTGTGGAAAGATATCGTGCAAATTTGGTTTTGTCATGGAATACCTTGATGTCTCCATCTATGGTGATTGAGAGCTTTGCTGGGTAAAGTAGTTTTGGCTGAAGTTTGTGTTCTCTTAGAGTTTGCATGATATCTGCCCAGGATCTTCTAGCTTTCATGGTCTCAGGTGAGAAGTCTGGTGTTATTCTGATAGGTCTTCCTTTATAAGTTACTCGGCCTTTTTCTCTTGCTGCCTTTAATATTCTTTCTTTGTTTAGTACATTTGGAGTTTTGATTATTATGTGACGGGATGTATTTCTGTTCTGATCCAGTCTGTTTGGGGTTCTGTATGCTTCTTGTATATTCATGGGCATCTCTCTCTTTAGGTTGGGGAAGTTTTCTTCCATAATTTTGTAGAAGATATTTGCTGGCCCTTTAACTTGTACATCTTCATTCTCGTCTATACCTATAATCCTTAGGTTTGGTCTTCTGATTGTGTCCTGGATTTCCTGGATGTTTTGGGTTACAGCCTTTTTGCATTTGGTATTTTCTTTGACTGTTGAATCAATGGTTCCTATGGTATCTTCGGCTTCTGATATTCTGTCTTCTATCTCTTGTATTTTATTGTTGATATTTGCATCTATGGATCCTGATTTCTTCCTAAGGTTTTCTATCTCCAATGTTGTCTCCCTCTGCGATTTCTTAGTTGTTTCTACTTCTGTTTTTAGTACCTGGATGGATGTGCTCAGATCTTTCGCTTGCTTGATTGTGTTTTCATGTATTTCTTTAATAGATTTTTGTGTTTCCGCTTTCATAGCTTCTACTTGTTGGCCCACGTTCTTCTGTATTTCTTTAAGTGATTTTTGCCTTTCCTCCTTATTGTCTTCTTCTTTTTGATCCATCTTCTCCTGCATTTCTTGAAGTGATTTTTGTATTTGCCTTGTAAAGGCTTCTAACTTTTGATCCATTTTCTCTTCTATTTCTTTACGAGATTTTTCTATGTGTTCAGCTACCAGCATCCTGACCAGTGATTCTATATCCAAGTCTTGTTTTTCTGGTGTTTTAGGGTATCCAGGGCTTCCTGTTGTTGGCGAACTGGATTCAGATGCTGTCATGTTGCCTTGATTTCTGTTAGTGACATTCCTTCGTTTACCTTTTGCCATCTGGTTATTTCTGGTGTTAGTTGACCTTGTTGTCACTGGCTGGTGTTTGAATCTCCTGTGAGGCTGGGCTTACCTGTTGTTTCTCTACTGGTGGTTATGCGTGACTGCTGCTCAATGGGATCATGAGCTGGCTGCCACCTGCTGACTTTGTGCACGGCCTGAGGTCTCCGGGAAGTGTGAGGGAATGCAGCAGAGCCTTGGCAGGCGCTGCTGAGCCTGCCTAGTAGCGAGAACCTAGCAGATCCCCCCACGTGGTAGCCCCTTATGGAATCTGTCTACCTGTGCCTTTCCAGCTGTGTTCTGGTTGCAATATGGAGGCCCGCCACTATCACTGGTCCGGGGTCCTGGGGAGCTGGGTGGTTTCGGCTGCCTCGGTGCACGGCCTAAGCTCGCAGGGACATGCTGCAGAGCCTAGGCGCCTGGGCCAGCCGGTGGGCCAGAGCTTAGCAGCTCTCCCTGCTCTAGCCCCAGACGGAGTCTCTACCTGCACCTTTCCAGCTGTGCCCTGGTTGCAATGTGGAGGCCTGCTGCTATCGCTGGTCCTCACTCTTCTTAATAAACAAGAATTGTTGCTTATCCTGGTTCCACCGGCAGGGTCTGAGCACCTGGCAAGCTGGCTAGGTCTGGCTTCCCTGCTACCGGCTGGATGGGAAGCTGCAGGCAAGATGGCGCTGCCTGCAGGGGGTTCGGGGTCTGGCCTGCGAGCGTAGAGCACAGGCACGGCCGCTGTACTCCAAACCCCTACTCTGTGTGCAGTTCTTGTTCCAGACCTGAGTCCCTGGAGGTCTTAAACTCGGGCTGTCTCCGGTACCTGGTTCTGCCGGCAGGGTCTGAGCACCTGGCAAGCTGGCTAGGTCTGGCTTCCCTGCTACTGGCTGGATGGGAAGCAGCCTAAAGATGCTTTCTTTTTCTAGTGTGTGTTTCTGGCATCTTGATCAAAGATCAGGTGTCCATATGTGTATGGATTTATGTATAATGCGTCAGTTGATTCCATGTTGGCTTATGTGTCAATATCATGAGGTGTTTGTTACTATAGCTCTTAAAATCAGAGATTGGAGATATCTCCTGCAGTTCTTTTATTATTCAGGATTGTTTTAGCTGTCCTGTTTGTGTGTGTGTGTGTGTGTGTGTGTGTGTGTTTCCATATGAAACTGAAAATTGTTTGTACAAGATCTCAAGATTTGTAATTTTTTTTAATAATTTTGATAGAGACTTCATTGAATCTATAGACTATTTTTAGAAGGAACCATTTTTTACTCTATTAATCCTACCAATCCATGAGTATAAGAGGTCTTTCTGTCTTTTGATATCTTCTTCAATTTATTTTTACAATATTTTAATGCTTTTTATACAAGTCTGTTATTTTCTTGGTTAGAGTTTTCATAAGATATTATTTGAGGCTATTGTGGAAAGTGTTTCCTGATTTCCTTTTTAGTTCATTTGTCATTTGCATATAGAAAGGCTACTGATTTTGTATATTAATTTTGTATCCTGTTAATTTGTTGAAAATATTTATCAGCTGTAGAAGTGGAATTTTAAGTTCAATTATATATGCTATCACATCATCTATAAATAAAGATACTTTGACTTCTCTCTTCCCAATTTGTATCCACTTGATCTTCTTTAGTTGTCTTATTGCTATAGCCAAAAATATTTTTTTTTGAGACAGAGTTTCTCTGTATAGCCCTGGCTATCCTAGGACTCACTGTAGACCAGGCTGGCCTCGAACTCAGAGATCCACCTGCCTCTGCCTCCTGAGTGCTGGGATTACAGGCGTGCGCCACCACCACCCGGCACCAAAAATGTTAATTATATAGCTAAGTACTATATTTAATAGATATATAGAGAGTGGACAACCTTCTCGTGTTTCTGATTTTAGTAGAATTTCTTTGAGTTTCCATTGGATTTGATATTTGCTATGAGCTTGCTATCAACTGCCTCTATTATATTTAGGTACATCCCTTGTATCCCTAAGCATTTCAGGACTTTTATTATAAAGGGGTGTTAGGTTTTGTCAAAGACGTTTTCTACATTTTTTAAATGGCCATGTACTTTTTATCTTTAATACTCTTTATATGGTAGGTTATATTTATCAATTTACATATGTTTTACCATCTTTAAATCCCTTGGATGAGACATATTTTATCATGGTGGATGATCTTTTTTATGTGTTCTTAGATTTAGTTAAAAGTACTTTATTGAGTATTTTTGTATTCATGTTTATAAGGAAAATTGGTCTGTAATTGTTTTGTTGGATATTGTTGTGATTTGGGTATCAGAGTAACTGTGGCCTTATAAAATGAATGGGCACTGCTCTTTCTTGTTTTAGTGTTCCATTGCTGTGAAAAGAAACTATGATCACAACAGCTTTTTTGTTTGTTTGGTTTTTCGAGACAGGGTTTCTCTGTGTAGTCTTGGCTGTCCTGGAACTCACTTTGTAGGCCAGGCTGGCCTCGAACTCAGAAATCCACCTGCCTCTGCTTCCCAAGTTCTGGGATTAAAGTTGTGCGCCACCATGCCCGGCGATCACAACATCTCTTATAAAAGAAAAAAATTTTCATTGGGTCTGGCTTACAGGTTCAGAGAATTAGTACATTATTGTCATGCTAGGAAGCATGGTGGAGTTCAGACAGATTTGGTGCTGAAGAGGTAGCTGAGAGTTCTATATCTGGATCTGCAGGAAGCAGGAAGAGAGAAACAGTGGGAACTGACTTGGGCTTTTGAACCCTCAAAGCCTACCCATTATGACACACTTTCTCCTACAAGGCTATACCTTCTAATCCTTCTCCAACTGTTCCACTCTTTTGAACTAAGCATAGGTTGAAATATATGAACCTGTGGAGGCCATTCTCATTCAAATAACCATTAGCATTTTTTAACCTGGGGATCAACATTTAATGTTAAGGTGTGTTCCTTGGATGTGGCAGAAGGATAGATCCTATTTGTGCACTCATTCTGTTAGTCTGTATTATTTTATTGGGGGCTTGAGCCAATTGGTATTTAGAGATCAATTTGCATTATTTGTTGATTCCAATTATTTTGATGTTGTCGTGTGTGTGTGTGTGTGTGTGTGTGTGTGTGTGAGAGAGAGAGAGAGAGAGAGAGAGAGAGAGAGAGAGAGAGAGAGTTTTCTGTTTTTCAGTTTTTTTGGTCTGCAATTCTTTGTGTATTCATATGTGTGGTTAGCCTCTTTAGGTTGGTGTCTTTCTTCTAGTGCCTTCTGTAGGGCTGAATTTGTAGACAGATATTGCTTAAATTTGGTTTTATGTAGTGTCTTAATGTTCCTACCTATTATTATTGAAATTTTTGATAAGTATAGTAGTCTGGGCTAGCATCCTTGGTCTTTTCGTGTCTGTAGAACATCTGTTCAGGTCTTTCTGGATTTTACAGTCTCCATTCAAAAGTTAGGTGTTATTCTTGTAGGTCTGCCTTTCTATATTACGTGGTCTTTTTCCCCCTGCAATTTTAAATATTCTTTACTTGTTCTGGGTTTGTGTGTGTGTGTGTGTGTGTGTGTGTGTGTGTGTGTGTATTGATTATTTAGTCTTTTGATTATTATGTACTGAAAGGATTTCTATTTTTTTTTAATTTTTTTTTATTTTTGGGTTTTTCGAGACAGGGTTTCTCTATGTAGCCTTGGCTGTCCTGGAACTCATTCTGTAGACCAGTCTGGCCTTGAGCTCAGAAATCTGCCTGCCTCTGCCTCCCAAGTGCTGGGACTACAGGTGTGTGCCACCACCGCCCGGCCAGATTTCTTTTTTTTCTTTTTTCTTTTTTAATTTTCAAAAGATTTTATTTTGTTTATATTTATGTATGCATGAAAATGGTGGGGATTGCTCACAGAAGCCAGAAGAGGGTGTTGGACATCCTGTAACTGGAATTACAAGTGGTTGTAAGTTGCCAGAGTTGAGTGCTGAGAACAAAACTCAAATCTTCCTCAAGAGAAGCAAATGCTTTTGACTATGATGCAACTCTCTAATCTTAATTCAACAGGACTTGATTGTACCTATTGCTGTACTTACTAATGTACTCTACAGAAGAGATTTCTCTACCCACCAAGCGGACAACAATCACAAACCAGCCTATGCCTATTCACTAATTTCAGTAAGTTTTTTAGCCTGCTGGTCCTTTTTATGAGCTCATTCCAGCCTATATGCCCTCTGGCAAGTCTCCTTGCTATCACATGCCCTATTACTACATTGATCTATGACAGCTACACTCTACAGTGAAACTTGAAACTTAGCCATGCAAGAGTTTTTTTTTTAAGACTTTATTTTTTAATTTTGTATCTATAGGAGTGGTATATGCATATGAGTATAAGACCTGGTAAGTTCAGAAGAAGGCATCAAATTCCCTGGAGCTTAAGTTACAGGTGGTTGTAAGCCAATTCGGACCACTTAGAAAAGCAGCCAGCCAGTGTTCCTCACCACTGAGACATCTCTCTAGCCTCGAATGAGCTCTTTTAGGTATTTGCTTACATTCCCTCCATTCTGTGGGTCACTGTTTCTTCTTTTCTTCTTAGTTCTGCATCCTCTCCAGCATCTGCTGTCCCCTGAGTTTTTGATCTTAGCCATTCTAACTGGTATGAGATGGAATCTCAGGGTTGTTTTGATTTTCACTTCCCTGATGACTAAGGATGTTGAACATTTCTCTTTGTGTTTCTCAGCCATTCGGTATTCCTCAGCTGAGAGTTTTTTGTTTAGCTCTGTACCCCATTTTTAATAGGGTCATTTGGTTCTCTGGAGGCTAACTTCTTGAGTTCTTTGTATATATTGGATATCAGTCCTCTATTGGATATAGGATTGGTAATCTGTTGGTTGCCATTTTGTCCTATTGACAGTGTCCTTTGTCTTACAGAAGCTTTGCAATTTTATGAGGTCCCACTTGTCAAGTCTTGATTAAGGGATTAATGAACAAATCCCTTTACGAACACTTATAATAATCATAAAGGCCAGTTTAATGTCTTTTACTTGTGTTTCATCTATATTTCAATACTCAGAACTTTCTGTGGTAGAGTTGTGAGGCTCTAGTGGATATATATTGTCCTGGCTGTTATTGATCGTGGTTTCATGTTTTTGTTTAGGCATATGTAATTGAGAAGGTACTGATATTGGGTCTTGTCTTTGTTGAGTAGGTGTTTTGTTCCTTGGATTTTATTACCCTCTCTGGTTTTTTAAGAGAATATGGTTGCTGTATGTTGCCTGGTAGGACATTCTTCTGGGATCCTGATTTGTGTTGTCACTGGAGAATCTAGGTAAAATGTGTTTCTAGGCATTGGTAGCTGAAACTTACATATGGGGTAGTTGGGGGGGTCACTTAGAGGGTCTACCAGGATGGAGAAAACCTGGGTGTCCTACTAGGGTCTGCTTAATTTGGTGAAATGGGGATAGAGAGTAAGGAGAAGCCACAGCAGGCTGCTGTCTAATCCAGTGGTGGGGATGAGACTGGGGATTGACTCAGAGGAATTGAGAGAGGTGAAGATCAGCAGTTAGCCTACCTGCTTACCTGGCTGGAGAGGTCTGTAGATTTCCAGCTGGAGTTGGGGGCTAGGAAAAAGAAAAGACTTTTTTTAGGGGGGGGAGTTAGGAGGGGATGATCAGATCTGTGCAAGCTGTGGTAAACAGAGGCAAGGAACAAATGAAGCCAACAGCAAGTTGTTTGCTGCATAACTGAGGATGAGACTGGGTGGTTGCATTTGGAGGGGCAAAGGAAGAAGTGGACATCTGCAGTTAGCCCCCCTGCATCCCTTGCTGAAGCCACAAACTATACATACAGTTTGTTGACTTTTTCATGCATGCTTTAACACATGAAAGCAACAAAATTTCACTCTACAAGACTTGGAAATTCTGTGATTCTTTTGAAGCTTCCTTTGAACAATCCTTGATAACATTTTTTTTTGCTATAAAGGAAGACATCTAGAGGAAAAGATATCATTTTTCTAAGACACAGAAAACAAAGTATGGATTCAACTATATGTTTGTATGTTTTTAGTGTTGTGTTGAGTTTACTATAGGCTGAATTGCTGAGAAGAAATACAAGAGAAAATACAAAAGAGTTGATTTGTGAAAAAAAATTCTTTTCTGAGAAAGATTCATTATCATTTCCCACACTACAGGAATGTTAATCATATTGCCCTAGGGATTCATGAGGTTTATGTAATTATCATGAAAGCCATTACTTACTCTGAGGAATATATTTTAGAGGGGACTACATTCATTTGGAAGTTGAGGAGCTGTCAAAGTAACATTTACCCATCCTCAGCTTCCATGTCACCCCCTTCCCCTGTCTGCAGCATCTATCTTGACTTCATAATGGGATTCCCAAAAGTTTAGGTGTCATTTAATTAAAACCTACCAAAATTTATATACCCTCCAAACTATCTATCAAAATTATGGCTCATTGTATTCACTGACTTATGCATGGGTGCTTGTAAAATATTCATGGGTATAAGTCAAGTAGTCTAGGAATTCAAAAACTGGAATACTTTAAAATAAAAATAATTAAGTATAGATCTGAATGCACATGACAAAAAGACATCTCACCTGATATAATAGGTTGTAGTTAAAAAACATCAAGGCTGGAGAGATAGGTCAACTGTTAGGAATACATACTGTTCTTCCAAAGTACCAGACTCCAGTTATGAGCACCTTAAAATTGCGTGGCTCACAATATGCTGTAATTCCAAGATCAGGGTCTTCAGATTGATGGATGATGAATGAATTCACCATTTAGATCAAACTAATAAAAATAGCTTACTAACTATATTACAAAAAAGCACCAGGCTGGACAATACTCAGAATACTGCCTCCTATAGGGCACTAAGCTGTGGGACTCTTCATTTGAGAGAAGTACTTTCTATTTAGGCTGAGTTTCCTGTGTGTACTTTCTGATTGTATGACATATGATTCATGCCATACAAAAGAGGACAGCCCAGGTTTTGCTGTTGTATAGTTCTCGAAGGTTAGCTCAGGGAACTGTGCACTTCATCTCTGAGTTATGTATTCTCTGCCATGCAACTCTGGCCCATGCAAATGAGAGACATCCTCATCAAAGTGTTTGGTCTCAGGATATGGAGCAACAGCATTGTGGTGTGACTTCGGGATTCCTAGAACATGCTCTTGAAAATTCCATAATGCAGAGCTAGGTGTTTTCTGTTCTCTTAACAATATTCTTCCCATATTTTCTCTGAGGAGTTCTTTATCCATGTGAACATTTTCCACAAAGAAAACCTACATTCTCATTCATTAGTTATGGTAAAAGCTCTCATAAGAAATTCCAGTCTCTTAACCATTATCCCTCTGTTATTATTTACTATAAATAAGATGTTATTCAGGTATATGAAGGATGAGGAAATTTCTCACACCCTCCTGCATGTAAGGGAAAATCTGTCCTTCAGAATCATGTCCTTCTAATTTCTAAGATAATAGCCTCTGCTCTGCAGTTGTTGGTGAACTTGCCAGTTGAAAGTATTTTTTTTCTGATTCTTGAAATAAACAAAAGCAGTAGGATGCCTATATATAAAGGAAAGAGAGTCATGTTAAGGAACTGTATCACACAATTAAAGGATTGTCAAGTTTTTCAGTTTTGTGAGACAGAAAAATGGATTTCACATGAAGAACTATTGAAATACAAGGCTGAAGGCATTCGTAAGCAGAATCCTCTCTTCTGAGTGGGATAAGCTCATGTGCATTACAGAGGAGTGATTTAAATGTTGATGCTATAATCTTCACAAGAAATACTCAGATTTGTATTTGAACAAATGTCTGGATATTGTGGCCCAGCCAAATTGGTACATTAAATTAAAATGCCCAAAATATTTACCATGCCTTTGCCCTCTAACTTTGCCCTACTGAGAGTGTGCATTGTCGTGAGCATTCAGAAATCACTACCTGATATGGTTCGCATAGACCCCAAAGCTATAGGATTTTTAAGACTGTATTAAGTTGCTCTGTTGCCTCCAGCTCTGTAATTTCTAATTTATATTTTCAAAACAAAATGACATGTTAGTTCAGACTCCTACCTCTTTCCTTCTGCTATATAAAGTGGAATGCTAAAGCATAAAAACATACCAAAGGGAAAAAACCATTGGGTTAGACAAAGTCTAATAGCCTTCTGAAAAGTACTACCAGAGCAAGAATAGACAAATGGGACCTCATAAAATTACAAAGTTTCTGTAAGGCAAAAGACACTGTCAAAAGGATAAATCGGCAACCAACAAATTGGGAAAAGATCTTCACCAACCCCACATCCGACAGAGGGCTAATATCTAATGTATAAAAAGAACTCAAGAGGTTAGACCCCAGAAAACCAAATAACCCTATCCAAAAATGGGGTACAGAGCTAAACAGAGACTTTTCACCTGAAGAAATTCGGATGGCTGAGAAACACCTTAAAAAATGTTCAGCATCATTAGTCATTAGGGAAATGCAAATCAAAACAACCCTTAGATTTCACCTCACACCAGTCAGAATGGCTAAGATTAAAAACTCAGAAGGCATCAGGTGTTGGCGAGGATGTGGAGAAAGAGGAACACTCCTCCACTGCTGGTGGGAATGCAAGCTGGTACAACCACTCTGGAAATCAGTCTGGCGGTTCCTCAGAAAACTGGACGTGATACTTCCGGAAAACCCAGCCACACCACTCCTGGGAATATACCCAGAAGATTCCCCAGCATGCAATAAGGATACATGCTCCACTATGTTCATAGCAGCCTTATATATAATAGCCAGAAGCTGGAAAGAACCCAGATGTCCCTCAACGGAGGAATAGATACAAAAAAATGTGGTATATATACACAATGGAGTACTATTCAGCCATTAGAAACAATGAATTCATGAAATTCTTAGAGAAATGGATGGAGCTGGAGAACATCATACTAAGTGAGATGACCCAGTCTCAAAAGAATACCCATGGTATGCACTCACTGATAAGTGGATATTAGCCTAGAATCTTGGAACACCAAAGACACAAATCACATACCAAGTGATGTCTGACAAGAAGAAAGGAGTGGACACTGGTACTAGAATGGACCAAAGCATTATTGTGGGGGAGTACAAGAACAGGGAGGTGGGAGGGGGTGGATGAGGGAGCAGGAGGAGGGAAAAGGGCATGTGGGACCTTTGGGTGTGGGGAACCAGAAAAAGGGAAATGAATTGTAAATATAGAATATATCCAATAAAAAAAAGTACTACCATTCTATGAGAAATAAAAATATAAAACTAGACCAATATTTCACCTATGGCTGCTTTGTGAAATATTAGTTCTTGTGATAGTGCCTGAAGATTATGCTTGTAGAGGTGGAGTGTTGGGAGGGAGTCAGACAAAGATGAAGAAATCAAGAAATTAGTGGTTGCCAGGAATTTAACTGAAGTAAGAGTGGTTTTAAGAACAAAATACAAGGGTCTTTAACTGAAAGATTTTGTAGATGCTTTAACAGTTACATACTATGATTATGCATTTTTCAAAACTCATAGAACAATAAAAGAAAGACAGATAAACTTAATTAAATCTATGGATCTATGTTAAGTGTAATGTATTGGTATAGGTCTGTCAATTGTAGGAAACACTACACTGGAACAGAATATTAAAAAGAAGAAAAATTGTGAAGGTGATAATAGAAACATATTGCTAGTTGTTCTCTTTCAAACTTAAAATTGCTTTTAAAATGAACTCTAAAGCTGGTGTGGTGGTGCACATATTTAATTTAATCCCAACATCAAGGAAGCAGAGGCAGGCAAATCTCTATGTATTCAAGGCCAGTCTGCTCTACAAAATGAGTTCCAGGACAGCCAGAGCTGTTATATGGAAAGATTCTGTTTTGAAGAACTAAACAAAAACAAAACAAAACAAAACAAAATACAAAACCAAAAACCCCACAAAACAACAACAGAACAAAACACAGAAACAAGCAAAACTAAACCAACCAACCAACCAACCAACCAACCAACCAACCAACCAGCCAGACAGACAGACAGATGGACAGACGGACAGACAAACAAAAAACTATTAATTTTTAAAACAGGAATTACATAAATGATCTGTAGTAGAGTCCAGGAAGACGTCTCAGCGAATAAACACACTGACTACAAAGTCTCATGGTCTGAGTTCAATATGCAGGATCTATATGGTGGAAGGAGAAGAACTGACTCCCTAAACCTGTGATGTGGCACACATTTATGCCCCAAACACTTGCACAAAATAAATTTAAAAAATGATTTGTTAATAGTAACGAATGATAGACTAGCAAAGTGATAGTAGTAGCTTATTTTCTAGAGTCTGTGTAGCTGAGTAGTTTTCCAGAACCTGGCATGATTTTTGTCCTGATGAGTGGGCCTTAATGCCATTAGGTAGCTTTTGGTTGCTACTGACAGGTTAGTGCCACTTACTGTACCTTTCTGTGGATCCTGCCATGCTGCCAATGGTCATAGTTCCTAGGTGTTGTAGGACTGTTTAATTGTTTCTGTCCAGCTTGCATAGCATTGTCTGGAAGCGTGAAGCTGAAGCTGGATTACATGAAAGACTTTCAGGTCAGATCCAGCTTGAGTGTCTGAGTCCTGTGGCCTAAGTGCAGTGTCTTTAACAATGGGCTCCCACCATAAGCCTCTGAGAGGCTATAGCAATAATCTGTATTGGTTTTGGAGTCATGTGGACTCTACTGATCAACCCTTTTAAAGGAGAAGTCACATGTCTGGTACTAGGATTTATTTTAGTCTGTAGTTCCTAGGGAGAGCATCAGCACAACTTTGGCTTAAATTGATTCATGGCATATTTATCCTTACACTGGGCTTTTCACTTTTTCTTTCCTTTTTTTAAAAAAAAATATTTTCTTTATTCTTTGTTTACATTCCAAATGATTTCCCCTTTCCTGGTTCGCCCATACCCATAAGTCCCATAAGCCCTATTCCCTCCTCCCATTCTCCAATCAACCCCCTCCCACTTCTCTGTCTTGGTAATCCTCCAAATTGCTGCATCAAGTCTTTCCAGGACCAGGGCCCTCTCCTTCCTTCTTCATGCCCAGTTTTCTGAGGAACCGCCAGACTGATTTCCAGAGTGTTTGTAACATCTTGCAATCCCACCAACAGTGGAGGAGTATTCCTCTTTCTCCACATCCTCACCAGCACATGTTGTCTCTTGAATTTTTAATCTTAGCCATTCTGACTGGTGTGAGGTGGAATCTCAGGGTTGTTTTGATTTGCATTTCCCTGATGACTACTGATGTTGAACATTTCTCAAGGTGCTTCTCAGCCATCCGAATTTCTTCAGGTGAAAATTCTTTGTTTAGCTCTGTACCCCATTTTTTAATAGGGTTATTTGGGTCTCTGGAGTCTACCTTCTTGACTTCTTTGTATACATTGGATATTAGTCCTCTGTCAGATGTAGGATTGGTGAAGATCTTTTCCCATCTTGTTGGTTGCCGTTTTGTCCGATTGACAGTGTCCTTTGCCTTACAGAAGCTTTGTAATTTTATGAGGTCGCATTTGTCAATTCTTGATCTTAGAGCATAAACTATTGGTATTCTGTTCAGGAACTTTTCCCTTGTGCCCATGTCCTCAAGGGTCTTCCCCAGTTTCTTTTCTATTAGTTTCAGTCTGGTTTTATGTGGAGGCCCTTGATCCACTTGGAGTTGAGCTTAGTACAAGGAGATAAGAATGGTGAGGTAACCCAATCACAAAAGAACACACATAGAATGCAGTCACTGATGAGTGAATATTAATTAGCCCAGAAGCTCTGAATACTCAAGACAAAATTAACATATCAAATGATTCCCAAGAAGAAGGAAGGAGAGGTCCCTGGTCCTGGAAAGGCTTGATTCAGCATTGTAGGGGAGTGTCAGGACAGAGAAATGGGAGGGGGATGATTGGGGAATGGGCAGAGGGAAGAGGGCTTATGGGACTTATGGGGAAGGGGGAACTGGGAAAAGGGAAAGCATTTGGAATGTAAACAAAGAATATTGAAAATAAAAAAAAACCACAAGCATAAACACACACACACACACACACACACACACACACACACAAAGAAAAGGCTATCTTTTTTCCATTGGACGATTTTATCTCCTTTGTCAAAGATCAAGTGACCATAGGTGTGTGGGTTTATTTCTGGGTTTTCAATTCTATTCCATTGATCTACCTGCCTGTCACTGTACCAATATCATGCAGTTTTTAACACTACTGCTCTGTAGTATTGCTTGAGGTCTGGAATACTGATTCCCCCAGAAGTTCTTTTACTGCTCAGAGTAGTTTTTACTATCCTGTTTTTTTGTTATTCCAGATGAATTTGAGAATTGCTCTTTCTAAATCTATAAAGAACTGAGTTGGGATTTTGATGGGGATTGCATTGAATCTGTATATTGCTTTTGGAAAGATGGCCATTTTTACTATATTAATCCTAGCAAGCCATGAGCATGGAAGATTTTTCCATTTTCTGAGGTCTTCTTCAATTTCCTTCTTCAGAGACCTGAAGTTCTTGTCATACAGATCTTTCTTTGGTTAGAGTCACACCAAGATACTTTATATTGTTTGTGGCTATTGTGAAGGGTGTTATTTCCCTAACTTCTTTCTTGGCCTTCTTATCCTTGGAGTATAGGAACGCTACTGATTTGCTTGAGTTGATTTTATAACCAGCCACTTTGCTGAAGTTGTTTATCAGCTGTCGGAGTTCTCTGGTGGAGTTTTTTTTTTTGGGGGGGGGTCACTTAAGTATACTATCATATCATCTGAGAATAGTGATAGTTTGACTTCTTCCTTTCCAATTTGTATCCCTTTGACCTCCTTATGTTTTCTAATTGCTCTAGCTAGAATTTCAAGTACTAAGTACTATATTGAACAGATATGGAGAGGGCAGCCTTGTGTAGTCCCTGCTTTTAGTGGGATTGCTTCAAGCTTCTCTCCATTTAGCTTGATGTTTGCTACCAGTTTGCTGTATATTGCTTTTACTCTTTCTAAGAAGGAAAGAAGCACCCACACTTTGGTCTTCCTTCTTCTTGAACTTCATGTGGTCTATGAATTGTATATTGGGTATTCTGAGCTTTTGGTCTAATATCCACTTATCAGTGAGTGCATACCATGTGTGTACTTTTGTGATTGGGTTACCTCATTCAGGATGATATTTCCATCCATTTGCCTAAGAATTTCATGCAGTTATTTTTAATAGCTGAGTAGTACTCCATTGTATAAACGTGCCATATTTTCTGTATTCATTCTTCTGCTGAAGGACTTTCTTTGGCAGATGGAAGCTGCATGGTGGTTGACATACAGTAGAGCATAGACAGTGTGTCCACTGTGTTTGGAAAATGTTTATTTTCTTCACTGTTCCTTATGTAAGTATTCTCATGCCTTCTTCACCAATGTCTAGGGGGAAAGTAGTTTAGTTAGCTGAAACACAAAAGCTGGGTTAAAGTTCCTCCTTCCAGTTTTTGTTTAGGCATGTAAAACATTGCTGTGTTATCTCTAGTCGTATTGTGACTCTGCTGGATATTTTCTCCATGTTTACTCTGAACCTTTGAGCCTGGTTGCTGGCATCACAGAAGAAGACTGAAAAGAGAAAGGGATTAACTTATTTCCCTCCTCGAATCATGAATCTTTTTTTCATTGATATTTATAGTTGAACTGTACTGTCACGTCCATTCTTACATTAATGTACTACTAATAATTTAAAAGCAAAGTTGTTTCAGTTCTTGTATTTGAATATTTCCTACAAATGTCCTTTCTTATAACTGTTGTCACCTCAGCTCCAGTGTCAGCTTGCACAATAAACCTTTCTATGTTCTTTCCAACAGGAGTCATTGTCTAGAAGTCAGGCTTTGTATTTTATATTCTCAGGCACACAGGCCACACCTGCAACCTCACACATGACTCCAGAGAGCATCTCAGAACAATCTGGCATCCCTCAGGCTTCATCTGTATTATATCAGTGAATAATTTAAATTAACATAAAACAGCAGCCCTCAGGCACAATATTGCTTAGCATTGCCAAAAATCAGTGGTTTTCTTGCAGCTCCCAGTTTCTGGAAAATATGAGCCATTAGATCACAGTCCTTGACATGATTATATTCCATCTTTATTTTGGTATAGTTGTCATTTTAATTGCTCATTTGGGTTCAAACACTAACTCTGACTGCTTCAATTTTCAGTCGTGCCTTCCCTTATAACTGTAAAACTTTCAGATATCTTCTTGAAGTCAGTCCAGACTGAATTAACACTTAATGAGTAAAGTTTTTAACTCTAAACTCTTCATCATGTTACTTTAAAAACCACAATATCTTAAAGTATTTAAGAAGGAACTTTTATGCTCAAACTCATTGACACCATATTTATGTATGATACATACATGGCAAATATACTTTCACTCATTTATTCATTCTGTCTTGTTTCCTGCATTAAAAAATACTCTTCTGCTGGCCTTAAGGAAGAAAACTGCTGTGATATGAGTCACTTGGTAGGAATGGCAGGCCCTCTAGGAGTCAAAGGTCACAGTCCAGCAATAGGAACTAAAGTCTGCCCATAAATGTGTAGCTACGAAAAGAATCCTGAACTCTTTGGCACCTTGTTTCTAAACTTGTGAGTCTTGAGACAGAGTGAATCTAGTGAGATTGATGAGTCTGAATCATAGAAATTATGGCTGGGTTTCTTCATGCCTCCAAGTTGATTGATAGCAGGTTTTTATTAAATTTATTTTTTAATTTCATATATGTGTAATATATGTGATTAATGCAGCATAGGAAATCTTCACATCAATGCGGCTGTATCTGATAACACATATAAGCCCTCAAGTTAATCAATTATCTTAATTCTTTATCCTCAAATTAAAAATGGATAATGTGTAGTTAATTTTCCTTCTCCTTTCTTTTCCTCCACACAGACCTACTTAATACTCATATCCAGGCTTAGCCTCAGCTCAGTAAGTTCAGAAACATTTAGCTTTAGTTGTATTCTGCTCAATTTTTGCTTTATAATAAAACAATTTTATTTATGTAATATAATAATTATTGTATATAAACAATATTTAAACATATTATATATATATATATATATATATAATAAATCATATAAACTTTACTAGGTTGAGAACAATATAACCTTTTCCTGGTATCTATAAAATATTTGCTCCAGAACCCTGTCTTATATACCAAACTCCACCCGGTGTCCAGGTCCTTTATATAAAATGGCATTGTATGTGCATCCTAGGCACACTCTCCAGTAACCCTCTTTTTCTAGCTTTTATGATATTTGATGCTGAGTAAGCACTATGCAAATATTTGCTATCCTGCATCACTTAGGAAATAATGACCAAAATTATATATATTTGTAGTACAGATTTTTATATATATATTATATATATTTGTAGTACAGATTTTTTCCAAATATTTTCAGTTTATAGTTGTTTGAATCCAAGGATATAGAACCCACAGATAGTGATTGTGTGCTATTAGTTTTTTGTCGTTTCCAGTTGAATAGGTTCTCATGAGGTTATAATCATTTGGTGAATTAGGAAAGAATCATCTAAATGTGGGCTACCCAACTTCACTTGACAGTAGGTGAGTTCTGTGAAGGTAAGTATAGCCATCTATCCACAGCAAATGATTCCTAGAGAAATATTTTCCCTTTTTTATCTATAGAAAAAGATAATCCTTTAGAAAGTATGGCAGGTTGATTTCTTACAAATTTGATGTGAAAGGGTAACCAACAAAGAAACCGCATAGTATTCAATCTGCTGGAGATTCATTGTAAAGGAACAAAAATGACTTTATTTTTATGCCACCAGGTCATACAGGTTTTTACCTTGCTTAAATCTGGAGATCCTTTATCCCCTACAGGAGCCTAATCAGCTTTAAAGGAGATGTGTTTATGTGCGTGGCAACACAAGTCTATCATAAAACAGACTTTTGTGTTGGGATGCCCATGGATACAATTAAGCTTTATTGTCTAAAAATTAGTAAAGAAAAATTTTTGTACTTCAAATTATTAAAGATAACAACAGTGATGGTTTGAGCATGCTTGGCCCAGGAAGTGGCACTATTAGGAGGTGTGGCCTTGTTGGAGTAGGTGTAGCCTTGTTGGAGGAAGTCTGTCACTGTGTGAGTAGGCTTTGAGCTTCCTTCTAGCTGAGTGTAGATGCCAGTCTTCTCCTGTTTCCCTTTGGAACAAAATATAGAACTCTCATCAAATCTTCAGCATCATGCCTACCTGGATGCTACCATGCTTCCTCACTTGATGACAATGGACTGAACCTCTGAACCTGTAAGCCAGTCCCAATTAAATGTTGTCCTTATAAGAGTTGCCTTGGTTATGGTGTTTCTTCACTGCAATGGAAACCCTAAGAGGACAACTAAAAAATAGATAAAACAAGAGAACAACTAGGGCATGTGAGATGGCTTGTCAATAAAGAGCACTTGATGTTTTGAATACTACTTGGGCTTGGTTCCCAGCATCCATATATCATGGCTAACAACCATTTCTAACTCTAGTTTCAGGGGGGTATGATACTTTCTTTTGATCTTCAATAACATTGTATGTACATTTTGCACAGATATACATATATGTGTGTGTATATATATATATATATATATATATATATATATACATGCAGGGAAAACATCCATAATCATAACAGTTGTAAATCAAGTATCTATGGCTTACTATAGTGAAAAACTGAATGTAGAACACTGCCTATTTGCAAAACTTCAGATTATCTACTCTCTCAAATATTGACTTTCCTCCAGGATTATAGTACTGTCTTGAACTTTGGCTTTCCTGATTCATGCACTGTTTTCTACCCTTCTGTATTTGCCATGAAGATGGAAGCAAATGTCAGGATTGTCTTACTAGAATTCCTCCAGATTAAGTGATGTGACAGAAAAAGACTTACAAGAAATGAAAAGGCATGATGAGTGGAAGTTGAGAGTAACTGTTGCAATGGGAAGAGTAGGCAAACTCCAAATTTTTCCATGTTGAACCTATAGATTGTTGAAATCTTCACTGGCTGCTCCCCTATCCCCTTGTGAGCCTTTCATAGTTAGTTCCTTTCATGTTAGGAATAGTGTGTCTGTTATAGATTCCCCAATTTGATCAACTAGACATGCCAAGAATAATTTCCATATTCCTGACTAAACTATGACTTTAAAAGAAAGTGAAGCAATATTCTTCCTAAATGAGTGATATTGGTCACACAAGTCAGCATTAAAGCTGACTTTAGTTACAGTGAGGCAGGAAGTAAATGTGACATTAGTTGGGTTTCTCATTTGTAAAGCAGTTCACAATTTCTGCATGTTAAATGATAAATTTAAAGGCATCTACTAGAAAGATGCATGCTAACCAATGATAGCATCTTATACTATGAAAAATTTTGCCTTAAAATGTTTCATTTATTATGCAGCAAATGCCAACAATTCTGCGTTTTATGCTGTAAGCAGAAATTCAGAGCTCTCCGAGGCCCATAAATTGTAAGACAACAACAAAATAAAATTGTATGTGCCAATAGTTCAGTTGTAATCATCTTATGGTTTTAAGAAAGTGCATAAACTTACAAGACAACTCAGAGAAATGGCATTTGTAGTGATGAATATTCATGTTGTTTAACTTTTGACATGTACCATTTTTTCATCACCGTGGACTGAAATAAAATACAGCCTAAATCTTCAAATACAAAGCAGGTGCTGACATCATAAATATTTTTTCCACTTTGTTCTAAATGAGTATTCCCTGTCATATTAGACCTTGCCATGCATGACACATGTAAACAGGAACTGTGAAGAAGTAACCACAGTATGCTATTTTTGAACCAAATAAATAAATAAATGATAAAACTAAAAAATAAAACTACTCAAAATTTGAGTGTCTCAATTTGTTCAAGGAAATGGTATTCCATTCGATGCATTTTCATTAAAAATTGAGAAGAAAGTGAAAGATTTGTAATGCTTAAATGTATAGCAGAACATATTCTGGTAAATAAACTTGGCAGTACAGAAATGTTCCATTAAAAAATGTATAAGTGAAAAAAACCAGTGCAGTCAACTGAAAGAATTCCAATTCTCTTACTAAAAACGACCAATGTTTTCTGGTAGACTCAAGGCACTTCTGGGCTTTCAATCTGTCGACAAAAATGTAGCTGAATTCAGCAACCTGCACTGCAGTTGTTGCTGCCCAGAGAGATAGTCCCAAGGGAAGCATGTCATCCCCACTGAAGGAAATATCTGTCATGGCCGTGTTATGAATGCTCTTTGTGAACTAGAAAATCAGGTGAAAAATGACCTCTTAAATTAGTCTTTTAGCCACTGAAATGCAACTTGACTTAAAAATGTTACTCCATATCTTTTTGTATTTTTTTTTGAAATCTAAGTCTTGAGCATATTGAAACTCAATAGATATTTCTCATGTGAAATGAATACAGGAAGAAATGATAACCTCATCATATAGATGAATATTTTCAGTTCCTTTAGAAATATGGAGAAGGTATTTGAAACTTTGTAAATTAGAAGAATTATAAGTGTTATTCAGTATCACTAGATCATATAATGTATGGCCTCCAGAACAATTTTCATGGTAGCAAAATTATCTCAGAAGGGGAATCCAAAGAACATTTGAAAAACATGTTTTTTGAAAAACATTGTTCCCTAGAACCCAAATTGTATGGTATTCCTAAACATTCCACTTATCTTCTCTGAATTCATTATGGAAATACCAGATATTAAAGTTTTTAAAAAGCAAATTCGTATATAATATAGTCCCATTTATAAAAGTTGTTGGCATGCAATAAAACTTCTTAGCATTTGCTGATGTGTTGTTTGGGGCCATCAGTAAGACAACTTTAATTTGGAGTCAGGAATGTGTGAGAGAGAAAGAAGCTTGTGTTAGTGAACAATGGATCAGGCATGGAAATAAGAATGTGCAGGGGATGCTTCCAAACCATATTTCATATCTGACACTTAGGAAAGAAAGGTAGGTAACAAAGTGCTGCGAAGGAAGGGGCGGACATAGCTCTGACAGTCTGACCCAATCTAATGGCAGCTTTTGAGTAAGGATTACTCATTGGATGGTAGCTCTATTGAATATAAATGTCAGGATCACATGCTTAACCATTGCTTGAGATTTTAACTACTGGTACCTTAGTTCCACAATTACACTTTTGCAGAGCTCATGGCTATTTATCTAATTGCATAGCTAGAAAACACCAATAATTGATACCGAACAGGCAATGCAGGTGAAAGAATGATGCATACTCACATATGCATATTTTTATATGATGGAAAGGCTCTTGTAGATTTGAAATAAGCTCTATCTTGAATGCAAATTCCAATCTGTAATAATAATTAATTATATGGTAAGAACTCTAATATGACCCTTGGGTTTAGTAAAAAGGAGTGTTGTCTTTTATTAGTCACATTTTTTTTTAATTTTATTTTCTATATTCTATGTTTACATTCCAAAGGCTTTCCCCTTTCCCAGTTCCCACCCACCATAGTTCCCATAGTTCCTCTCCCCCCCATCTGTTCCCCAATAATTCCCCCTCCCCCCTCGGATTCTTTACTAAACTGGAAGCAATCTTAACAGGCCCAGGGTCCTCTCCTTTCTTCTTGGGAATCATTTGACTTGCTATTTGTGTCTTGAGTATTTAGGGCTTCTGGGCTCATTAATATCCACTTATCAGTGATTGCATTTCATGTGCATTCTTTTGTGATTGGGTTAATTCACTCAGGATGATATTTTCCAGGTCTAACCATTTACCTACAAATTGCATGAATTCATTATTTTTAATTGCTGTGTAGTATTCCATTGTATAAATATACCACATTTTCTGTATCCATTCCTCCTTTGAGGGATATTTGGGCTGCTTCCAATTTCTGGCTATTATAAACAAGGCTGCTATAAACATAGTGGAGCATGTGTCCTTATTGCATGCAGGGGAATCCTCTGGGTATATGCCCAGGAGTGGTATGCCAGGGTCCTCTGGAAGTAACATGCCCAATTTTCTGAGGAACCGCCAAACTGATTTCCAGAGCGGTTTTACCATTTTGCAATCCCACCAACAGTGGAGGAGTGTTCCTCTTTCTCCACATCCTCGCCAGCACTTGTTGTCTCTTGAGTTTTTAATCTTAGCCATTCTGACTGGTGTGAGGTGGAATCTCAGGGTTGTTTTGATTTGCATTTCCCTGATGACTAATGATGTTGAACATCTTTTAAGGTGTTTCTCGGCCATCCGAATTTCTTCTGGTGAAAATTCTTTGTTTAGCTCTGTGCCCCATTTTTTGATAGGGTTATTTGGTTCTTTGCGGTCTAACTTCTTGAGTTCTTTGTATATATTGGATATTAGCCCTCTGTCGGATGTGGAGTTGGTGAAGATCTTTTCCCACTTTGTTGGTTGCCGTTTTGTCCTTCTGACAGTGTCCTTTGCTTTGCAGAAACTTTGTAATTTTATGAGGTCCCATTTGTCGATTCTTGATCTTAGAGCATAAGCTATTGGTGTTCTGTTCAGGAACTTTTCCCCTGTGCCCAAGTCCTCCAGGGTCTTCCCAAGTTTCTTTTCTAATAGTTTCAGTGTGTCTGGTTTTATGTGGAGGTCCTTGATCCACTTGGAGTTGATCTTAGTGCAAAGAGATAAGATTGGATCAATTCGCATTCTTCTGCATGTTGACTTCCAGTTGAACCAGCACCATTTGTTAAAAAGGCTATCTTTATTCCACCGGATGGTTGTGGCTCCTTTATCAAAGATCAAGTGACCATAAGTCTGTGGGTTAACCTCTGGGTCTTCAATCCTGTTCCATTGATCTGCTTGCCTGTTGCTATACCAATACCATGCAGTTTTTAACACAATTGCTCTGTAGTACTGCTTGAGGTCAGGGATATTGATTCCCCCAGAAGTCCTTTTATTGTTGAGAATAGTTTTAGCTATCCTGGGTTTTTTGTTGCTCCAGATGAATTTGAGAATTGCTCTTTCTAGATCTATGAAGAATTGAGTTGGGGTTTTGATGGGGATCGCATTGAATCTGTATATTGCTTTTGGCAAGATGGCCATTTTTACTATATTGATCCTGCCAATCCAGGAGCAAGAAATATTTTTCCATCTTCTGAGGTCTTCTTCGATTTCTTTCTTCAAGGACTTGAAGTTCCTGTTGTACAGATCTTTCGCTTGTTTGGTTAGAGTTACGCCAAGATACTTTATGTTGTTTGTGGCTATTGTGAAGGGTGTTATTTCCCTAATTTCTTTCTCTGCCTGCTTGTCCTTTGAGTACAAGAAGGCCACTGACTTGCTTGAGTTAATTTTATAACCTGCCAGAACCTGGAGGAAATGGACAATTTCCTAGACAGATATCAAATACCAAAATTAAATCAGCATCAAGTAGATCAGCTAAATAGTCCCATAACCCCTAAAGAAATAGAAGGGGTTATAGAAAGCCTCCCAACCAAAAAAAGTACGGGACCAGATGGTTTTAGTGCAGAATTCTACCAGACCTTCAAAGAAGACTTAACACCAATACTCTCCAAACTATTCCACAAAATAGAGACAGAAGGGACACTGCCCAACTCATTCTTCGAAGCCACAATTACGCTAATACCTAAACCACAAAATGATCCAACAAAGAAAGAGAACTACAGGCCAATTTCTCTTATGAATATAGATGCAAAAATACTAAATAAAATTCTTGCTAACTGAATCCAAGAGCACATCAAAACGATCATCCACCATGATCAAGTAGGCTTCATCCCAGGGATGCAGGGATGGTTCAATATACGGAAATCCATCAATGTAATCCACTACATAAACAAACTGAAAGAAAAAAACCACATGGTCATCTCATTAGATGCTGAAAAAGCATTCGACAAAATTCAGCATCCTTTCATGCTAAAAGTCTTGGAAAGAGCAGGAATTCAAGGCCCATACCTAAACATAGTAAAAGCAATCTACAGCAAACCAGTAGCCAACATCAAAATAAATGGAGAGAAACTTGGAGCATTCCCACTAAAATCAGGGACTAGACAAGGCTGCCCTCTCTCTCCATATCTTTTCAATATAGTACTTGAAGTTCTAGCAAGAGCAATTAGACAACATAAGGAAGTCAAAGGGATACAAATTGGAAAGGAAGAAGTGAAACTATCATTATTTGCAGACGATATGATAGTTTACCTAAGCGACCCAAAAAACTCCACCAGAGAACTTCTACAGCTGATATTAGTCACATTTTTTATGAGGACAGGAAGTGGGGTGATAACAGCATATGTGTCCCATGTTAGGATTTCTTTGACTGTTATGGCAGTTAGATGCAGGGAGAATGGTACCTTCAAAATTGACAAGGGTTGTCCAAGGAGTATTCAGATTCCTTCAGACTGTTCCTGTTGGCCGCAACGTTGTCCAAAGTAAGTAAACAGGGCTTTGAGTACTGTACTTTTAACTCAATTAGGAGAAGTCAACCTTTGTCTATGTTCAACCATGGGTACTGCAAAAAAAGATCTGTAAAAACTAGGTGAGGGTTTCAGAGAGGAGGGGCTCCAAGACAGTTCAGTGAGTACAAGGAATTGCTGCCAAGTCTGGTCATTTGAATTTGATCCATAAGACCCATATGGTAGAAGGAGAGACCTGACTCCAGCTAGTTGTCCTCTGACTTCCACATGTGCCCCCCCACACACACTAATAGTCTATTAAAAATTTCTTTAGGTATCAGGGCTACTATGGCCTCATAGAATGAGTTGGGAAGTATTTCTTCTGTTTCTATTTTGTAGAATAATTTGAGGAATATTAGTATTAACTCTTCTTTGGAGGTCTGGTAAAATTCTGCATTAAAGTCATCTGGCCCTTAGCAGTTTGGGGGGGATGGGGGGATGGGGAGGACTTTTAGTGACTTTTTCTATTTCTTTAGGGGTTATGGAGCTGTTTAAATAGGCTACCTGATCTTAACTTTGGTAAGTGCTATCTGTTTAGAAAATTATTTCATTAAGATTTTCTGATGTGGAGTACAGGTTTTTGAAGTAAGACCTAATGATTCTTCGAATTTCCTCAGCATTGGTTATGTCTCTCTTTTCATTATTGATTTTGGTTATTTGGGTACATCCTCTCTGTCTTTTGGTTTGTTTGGCTAAGTGTTCGTGTATTTTGCAGATTTTCTCAAAGAACCAGTTCTTGACTTCCTTGATTCTTTGTATTGCTTTCTTTGTTTCTGACTGATTTCAGTCCTGATTTTGATTATATCCTGCCTTCTATTCCTCTTTGATGTGCTTGCTTCATTTTTTTCTAGAGCTTTCAGGTGTACTTTTAAATTACTGATATGAGAACTTCCTAATTTCTTATGAAGGCACTTAGTGCTATGAACTTTTCTCTTAGCACCGCTTTCATTGTGTCCCATAAACTTGAGTATGCAAATAAGTAAAAAAATTAAAAAACAGGAATTTTAAGTGAAATTCTGCTTCTGTATAGTGAAAATAATAATCAGCTTTTTCTTTTTTTATTTTATTTTTTTATTTTCTATATTCTTTGTTTATATTCCAAATTATTTTCCCTTTCCAGGTTCCCCCTCCCCATAAGTCCCATAAGCCCTCTTCCCTCCACCACTTCCCCCAATCAGCCCCCTCCTACTCCTCTGTCCTGGTAATCCCCTACAATGCTGCATCAAGCCTTTCCAGGACTAGGGCCCTCTCCTTCCTTCTTCTTGAGAATCATTTGATATGTGAGTTGTGTCTTGGGTATTCTGAGTTTCATAATCAGATTTTTAAATGGCCAATCTAGACAAGTTCATATCTGTTTCATGTCTAATATACATACATACATACATACATACATACATATAATACTGTATCTGGGACCTTGAGGGAGAAATAATGATCCTGATGTTTTCATCTTAAATCTTCAGTGTAAAAAAGGTTGTACTTACGTATTTAGGAAAATACACATATATGTATATTTAACAAAAATTAATGAAAACAGCAGCCAGTAATTTGAAAATTAGCAAGAAAAAATATATGGGAAAATTTAGAAGGAGAGAGGGGTAGGGAGCAATGCTATCATTATATTATAATCTCAAAAATAACACAAGTAATAAACAGATTTTGTAATTTGCGATAGTTGCAGGCATTTAGTACAGATGCAGTGCTTCTAGCTCTCTTTAAAATAAGATCAAGTCTGAGAGGAGAAAGAAAAATTAGAAATGTGTTTAGTATGCAGGACTTGGAGGAATGTGGTAGTTGATTTAAGAGCTAGCTGCACGGCATAATTGAGTAGACCTATTTAAGTGCTCTACAACTTGTTTTCCCTTTGCTTCCTGGAAGCAGCATCAGAATACTGAATTTGGAGAATCTGGAAAGATGAGTTTTTATACTAATGTGATCAAGCACAAAAGCTTTGTGTGTGATTAATCTAAACAAAAAACAACAAACAAACAAACAAACAAAAAACAAAAAATTATATTGGGCTGGAGAGGTAACTCACAGTTAAATTCTTGCATAGGACATGGTTTGGTTCTTAGCCCCTACACAGTAGCTCAGAACTCTCTGTAACTCCCCTTTTTCTGGCCTCTGCAGACAACAGGTACACACATGGTGCACAGCCATACATGCAAGCAAAACACCCATACACATCCTCCTCCTTCTCATCATTGTTATTTTCTTCATCATCATCATCATCATCTTAAGCATCATCATCTATTAAGCTTAAGTGACTGCTGTATTTATTGCTAAAAAGCAAGCTTCTCAGCACTGCACCTGGCTTACAGTCAGTGATAAATAAGCAGATTTTAGAAAGAATTAATGATAACCATATTGCCATCTAATACATACTACTAGATGCCTTTAGTTTTTAAGAGCCAGCTATTTCTCTTGAATTTTGTGCTTCATTTAGGGACTATACTGTATATGTGCATTTAGTGAAAAAAGATTAGGTTAGACTATGAAAACACAGGTTCATATTCCAAGTAGTAGGTGTTACTGGGTCAAAGTCTGCCTTTACCACATCTTTATTATGAGTTCTAAATGTGAAAACACAATATACCTAGAAGAATAGGATATTCTGGGAAGCTTACAAAAGCACTTGTGTTTCTACTCATTGCCTTATTCTGTGCCACTGACCAGAGAACTCATATATGCTCATGGACTGGAAGGTAAGAGTCTAGTATAGATCCAGGTCTCCTCAGTAACTGTAGCTGACACTGTCCCTGGCTATTCAGCAAGAGCCTAGATGTAGCCCTGATGTAACATGCGATTGATAGAGCTGGTGAGCTGACATCCACAATCTATGGTCAAAAAGATGTTTGTACTTTATGCTTCTGAGGACATGTGGTAGTTTGTTATCTGGTACTGATTACAAATACAGACCAGTTTCTAGATGACAACTTCTGAGAACCTGAACAAACCTTTCACTCTTGTGGGCTTTTGCTTATCTAGCTATGAAGTGTAAATAATACTTTTCTTTCTCTCATTGATTTACTGGTCTATTAGAGATCATGATAATACTTCTGTAAATGTTTGACAAAACAAAGTGTGATCTTATTTTAGTTTGTTGCCTTGTATTTTACTATATGACAGTAGCCAAGTAAGTCTCTATTTATCTAGCAATGATCAAAATCTCATAATAACTTGTGTACAGGCAGAATATTTCCTTCTCTTATCTGACAAGTGGCAAATTGTGTAAGTTTACTCTTTCTGTACAAGCAAACCACAGCTGTAGAATAGTCTTAACCTCTGAGAATCAATGATGTTTTACCATATGATAGAATTGTTGCCAGTGTAAGCCTCTGAATGATGCTTGGCTAGTCAGGCATTGTATTGTTGCAGTAATGCCATCAATCATAAAGGTCTTCTTTTATTAGTTTTGGATGTCAAAGAGTAACCAATGCCAACCAAAATTTCTGATCTGCATGAAAAGAAGATAATTCTGAATTATTAAGATATCAGCACCAAATAGAAAATGTTGGTGTTCTCTTCTGTGTTTCAAACATATTTTTTGAATAGAGGTCCTTCTCGCTATAATTAGATTTTTAAAATGTTGAAATTCACTAAAACAATAAAAAAAAATCCCACGAATGTTATTTTCAACACATAATTACTTAGGGAATTTATAGCTTTAAGTCTATTATAGTTTGAATATAAAGTGTCCTGACAGGCTCATGTGTTGAATGCTCTGTCCCTACCTGGTGCACTAATTTTGGAAGGTTCTGGAGATGCCAAGAGTTAAAAACTAGCAGTAGAAAGCAAGCCCTTATGTTTCCCTTTGAAGCTATACTTAGTGTTGTCCTTGTTGTTCGGCTTCCTCCTCCTTCACCTCAAGGTGCCAAGATATTCTGCTTTACCACAGCATCAGGGAGATAGAGCCTGTTGACCTTGGCCTGGGTATTGTGATAGTGTAAGTCAAAACAAACCCTTCCCACTTTAAGATATTTAAGATAGAAATCATCACTGTTATATAAGGAAAGTGACTTATACAGTGTCCAAAGCTATACATTACTTTTTTTTTCTCTATCCATTCTTGGGATTACATAGAATTATCTTTTCATACTAAAAATATATGATAGAATCATGGAATTTTAGAAAAAAATTTACTTCGCACATGAGGAAACTAAAGTTCTAAATTGGAAAGTGTACACTGTTTGTTATAAAATCAGAACTGTAATGCAGTATAATACAGTCTGGCCTAAGCTTTGGAATTACATGTTAATTAATAAATGTCTACTTAGATCAAATGACTACCTCAAATGACATAGATTTATTGCCTGGTATGATATTATTTTTAATGGATTTGTGATTTCAAGTCAGCACTTATTTTGCATAGTGACTGATCATATGAATTTTCACATTTTAAAATTCTACTTTGAACTATTTTACCACCCTGCTGGGTTCTTCACACTGTTACATCTTTAGCACTTACTCGTTCCATATTTGTATGAAGGTCAACGTCTTAACATTTTCAAAAGTATACTATAATAACTATAGTTCTTACATACAGATCAAACTTTGACACCCAAGGCTTATGTAAAAATGGCACCTACTGGTTCTTTTGTTGATCAGACTAGTATAAATTGATCACGTTTACAGTTTGTCTTGTGAGCAATCATGTAATTTCATTATGGATCATAATAGTCTTAAAAATCAATGACTGTAATTTTATATAAGATCAATTCCTCAAAATGTTGGTTATTGGAAAGACTAGCCAATTTGAACTGCAAGATGACTCAGAGAGAAAAAGGTGCCTGTTGCCAAGCCTGACCACCTCAGTCCGATCTCTAGGACTCTCATGCTGGAAGAGAACCAACTCCTGCAAGCTCTCTTATGACCTATGCATGGGTGCTGTGGCATGTGTTCATACAGATACATATACACAAGTAAATAAATAATCAATGATAAATACATAAATGTAATACGCTTGTTATAATATTGACCAATGTTAAATGAATGAATGAGCTCAAAATGCATTCAGATATCCATTGTAAGAACAAAAATAACTTAATAATGTAAGTACCTTCCCCCAACAAACTTTTATGAAAATGTGACTCTAATTAACAGTGACAAACAGAGAAAACAGGATTTGGCATAAAGTTAAGTGGGAAGTGAGATAAAGAAGCATTACTAAGTTGTAGTGAACTGAGACAATGATAAATTGGCTGCATTTAACTATATGGATTTCTCTCTTTTCTCCTAAGTGTTATCAAGAACTTGTACATGATAAGGAGGGTCTCATCCATGTAAATATCATTATCAACTTCTTGTATACTGAACATTGATAGAGCATCTGCATCAAGTATTGAGGAGTAGGTTAACTCTGTCCCTATTTCTTATTGAGATAAAAGTTGATGCTATAAAATGACTGTGTTACAGTGATTAATCTCTAAATAACAGACTATTAAGTCCCCCATCAAATCCATGCCTTAAAAATGCTTTCTGCTTAATAGCTCAGGTTTAGAGGTAAGGTATTTAAATGTTTACTTGATTACCTGATATGTTCTTAAGGGTAGACTGGTCTGCATGTCTTTAACATTTTAACCTTATGTGACTCTATAAAAAATAAGATATTGGCAAACACAGAGAGAAACAAAATTACCCAAAACTATACATCTAAAACTATTCTCATTAATTTTCAGTGACATCTTTGAAGTAGTATTATCATCCTTATTTTGTCAGTGATAAAACAAATTCCAAGAAACTCTAGATTTCATTCAGCATGTTTTCTTCAAATCGTGCTTATAGTATCAAAATCATGACATTTGAGAAATCACTTGGGTAAAGTCCCAAAAAAGAAATGATATGAACTTTATTGATGTGTCCTATCAAAACATTTATTCTTCTTAATACTCCCCTATCTTATGACAGATTTCTAAGATATATCTTGATGATTCTTAATGTCTGCTACAGTCCCTTCTATGTAAACTTTCAGGTTTGAACTGAACAAAGTAGCCCTGAAACAATTCAGATGTAGAAACAGTGGTGGAATTTCACATTTATGACTAGGTTACAGAAGGCTGCAACTTCTTCCTTTGTGGTAATATCTTTCATTTCTGTCTCTGTCTCTGTCTCTTTCTCTGTCTCTGTCTTTCTCTGTCTGCCTCTATGTCTCTGTTTCTCGGTTTTTCTCTCTTTCTCCCTCTCTCCCCCTCCCTCTCTCTAGCTCCCCATTGGTTACTATGCTTTGATGAAACAAGTTGAATTTGTAGTAGGTGACTAAAGGAAACTTCTGTCCTGTAGTCATTGATGATCTGAGGAATTCAATTCAATTAAACTCAATTCAATTCAAATAGTACAAAGATTAAAAAGAAAACTGGCCAGCAACGGTAGAAGTATGCTTTGGAACAGAAAAATTTCCAATTGAACCTTCAGAGAAGACAGTAGATTCAGCTAACAGGTTGAGAAAATTTTGTTACACATACTGAACCAGTGATCCTGACTGAGTCTCTGTACAGATTCCACAGAAATTGTGACTAGTTACATTTCCATTTTAAACCATTAAGTTTGGAGGATAATTGCTGTGGAGCAATCAACAGAGAATGCACTTTCCTTTCCTATGTGCAAATTGGCTGAGATTCTGAGTTTCCTACTCAGTATATATACCATGCTTCCAGATGAATTTCTTATGGTCTGTCTCAGCAAACTCTGTGATCATTGTTTAAACTAAGGTGTTATAGTCTTCTAAAAATCATACTTACATTTGTATTTTCATTAAGGCTGGGTTTTTAGATTAAGGAGTGAATTTCTAGGATTGAAATAGTAGGCATTACCTAGGCAATACAGATGTAGTGGGGCTTTTTTTTTTTTTTTGGTTCTTTTATCTTTTCCTTTCTGAATGTCAAATTGCTATAGCTTGGCTAGGATATCAAAGAAATGAGTTCTGTCTAAGGATTGGGCTGTCTTAATGTCATAGAAGGTGTATAGAAGGTGCAATTGTAGTCCCTTTCATTCTTTATATTTGAAGTAACATTGGTTGTCTCTGCCCTTGTAATTAAGGTCAAAGTCTACCATTGTCTAGATAGCTTTCTGAGCTCAGAAAAAAAATGCTAACTCCCTTTGTCAGTAAGGCTTCCTCTTCTCAACCTGGGGGATCCTGGACCCCACATCCTATACCTATAGAATATTTTCATGATGTGAACCTATTCAGCTAGCATCAGAGATTCCTGGAATACCTCCTCATGCTGAGGCACCTCAGTACTTTAGCTTTCAGCCAATAACCTTTGCTCTCTCTGGATATTCCTACCCCCTTACCCCCAAACTATATAACACTTGCTTTACCCCCAAATAAAGTTAATATGTCTCCCCAAAGCTGGTCCCTATGTGTTATTATTACCTCTTGTACTCACAGCCATTTGATACCCTCCTTGTCATCTCTGTTCCCTTCCTTCTTGTGGGCCGGTGGCCAATGGCCCAGGGAAGACAGACCCACAGATTATTTCTACTGGAGATATTGAAGACCATGATTTAAATATACACTGAGAAGGAAATAAGTATGGCTTGAAGTTCAAGGGAAGATATACTCACCAAAACTGGAGTATTAACAGAACATGAATTCCTTAAATAATGTTATCTTTGGATGACCCTAAAGATGTCAAATCACTAGTCACAGTAAAAGGTCATTTCTCCTTGATGAACTCAATTTATGAAACCTCCTAGGCCTCTCTGAATTAATCATGTGCATGCTGCCAAGAACTTAAATACAAGATTTGCTGCTTTTATTAAAAATGGTTGTAATTTTATGTGATTGATTTAAAAGAATGCTGACACTCATAGGATAATGTAAATCCTACAACTGTCCTATAATTTACATTAAGAAATAAATTCAAATATTTTATAACAAGTGAACTGTGCTACTAACTTAATATAGCATACATATATCAAAAAGTATAGTTAAGAATTTTAAAGTTGAATATTTCTTATTAAATGGAGTAATATAGTGATTCAAAATTCTGTTACTGAGTCCACGAACATTTGAATACATTTAATGAAATAGTAAAATTGATGAATTTGAAAATATATGCAGTCAGTTGTACAAATTCTGCAAAGGTATAATCATAATAACTTTGATCTAAGAAATGGCACTAATGTCGACACAAGGCACATCATAAAGTTACAATATAATAAAAGTCAGTCTTTAGAAATTGTTCTGATACCATATAATACATGCTTTGGAATCTAATAGAAATTATGAGCAAATATTATTAATCCTTCTTTTTCATGATGTGAACATGTCAGTTAGTGATAACTTTCTCAGTCAGGTAACATTGCTTAATACCTTTAGAAATTTAATATTATATCGGTAGTCATTGAGGTATAATCTGTGATATTTTACTCAGAGTCCCATTCAGATTTGACAAACTTACTCCTTTACCTTCTGGAAGGTTTGAGTGAGGCTAGCTATTGGGTCATGGATGAGAAGTACAAAGTATCTCACCCACTTCATAGTCCTTCTCAAAATTAGTCTGTATCTGAAAACTTGTCTCTACATGTTTGTTATCTTTATTACAACATTTTGTATCTAGGCCTGTGGGTTGTGTCCCTTTAAGGGGCTGAATGTCTCTTTCACCCTACTCACCATCAAAATACATCAAAAATACAAATATTTACATTATAATTCCTAGCATTAGCAAAAGTATAATAACACAGTAGCAACAAAAACAATTTTGTAGTTGAGGCCAATACAACATGAAGATCTGTATAGTAGTAAAGCAGCATCACAGCATCAGTAAGGTTGAGAACCACTGTGGTAGATGATCTCAAGAGAATGTACTCATGGTGATAGAATGGCAATGGGATAGGGAAATCCAGGGGTAGATCCAATGGGAGAAATCTGCATGGGAAAGAACTGTGACTATGATTACAAGTAAATTGTACAGACTAAATTTTATTCCATCAAAGCCATTAAATTTGCTGAAGGAAGTACATTGCAAAAAGTTCGTCAATGTAAATATGGGTGAAAAGTTTTGACTAAGCAAAGGTTAAAACCACCTATATTGACATAGCATAAAAATCAGTCTTGAGCCCATAGCAAGTAAGGAGGGCTTTAGAACCCATCCTTTCAAATTTCTTTCTTTTAGATACTGAACATATGCCTAAGCATGCTTTCTCTGGCACTTTCCCATTCTGTCTCTGAAGTGCCACCCTCCTCTTTCACAATGTGGCTGCTTGCCAAATACCTTTGTAAAACATTGCAGAAAGCATGGATTTCTCATTTTCTCATCTGTATCCCTCTTCTTTAATAGCTGACACAGTATACAGCTTGCTTGTCCTGCTATTTTCTTTTATTAATAAAATTGACCTCAGTTGGAGTCCATCTTCAGATTCTGTTCTTTTTAAAGATTTGTGTGTGCATGTGTGTGTGTGTGTGTGTGTGTGTGTGCAATCATTTACACCACATGTGTGTTGGAGGGGGCATAGAGACTGGAAAAGAAGCTGGAATTTAGATCACTGTGAGCTGCCAGACATGAATACTAGGAACTTAACTCAGGTACTCTGGCAGAACAGTAAGCGTTTTTAAACATTAACCCATCTCTCCAGCCTTAAATTCTTTCATTAACGATACTGAGAATAAAAGAAGCAAACATTATTTTACCTTGTAACATGAGTGTATATGGGGTTCTGTGAGCTTATGCTGACCAGAAGTTTATCTCAAGTGTCTTCTTTCATTGCTCTCAACCATATATACTGAGCCAGGATCTCTTATTTGAACCCAGAGCTTTATGATACAAATATTTTAGCTAGCATGCTTGTTCAAGGGCTTCCATATTTATTTTCCCTGCTTGCACTGGACAGTGGCATTATAGGTAGACTGGAATTTCACGTGGACCCATTGCACTGATTTTTATCAATGTTGTGGATCAGAACATGTTCTCATTCCTGGGTTCCAAGGGCTTTACCCCCAGCCATCTCCTGGTTTTCATGTATAGGCTTTTGCAGTGATTTTGCAAACTAAGGTCCTCCATTCTTGTACAGCATTCCCACTGAGCTATTTCTCTAGCCCATCAAATGTGTTTAGCAGAAACCTTGTGCAAGTTCATCTGTGCTTTTTGGCACCATCATGCTACCCACTATCCAAGTGCAATTTGTTATTTTTGATTTTAATTTGATGAATATGGGTGTTATACCTGCATCAATCTATGCATCATGTGTGTGCCTGGTGCTTCAATTTCCAGGACCTGTGATTATAGACAGTTGTGAACCACCATATATGGGTTCTAGGACAAAAGCCCAAATCATCTAGAAGAGTAGCAAATGTTCTTGACCACTGAGCCATCTCTCCAGACCCTCCAAGTATAATTTTTTTTTAATTGTGACTTTCTTGTCTTTGATTCATCATAGTATAGAATAATATAACAAAAAGCAACCATTAAAATAAAGAAAAATAAATTTTAAGAGCAGATAAGAATGAATGGTCTTTTTACTGCAAGAGATCACTAAACCAACTTACCCTTTCCTATAAGTACTTATGTTGTACTCAGTTCATTTCTTTGTGAAGTTTATCAACTTTCAGTGCAACTTTTAATTAGTATGTACATATTTATTTGCATTTGTTAACATTTTAAAAAATAAATTTTAACCTCCTAATGCTATTCTTTCCTGAATTTACAGCTTTTTTTTTCTGAATAAAGCAACTTGGGTGATATATTCTTCTTATTTCTGATATTTCTTCTGATTTCATAATTCATGTTTATTTTACAAGTTATCTGAAGAGTGAAATGACTTAACTGAATCTCAAACAAAACTGTGTATTTGGTCTGTAAGAACAGAGGTTTGGTCTTTTCTTAATGGTATCTTGTTTTAGTATATTTGTGCTACATTTGGAATCTCTTGGGGGCACACATGGCATTTTTCTAAGACACATGTAATACACATATTCTTGATGGAAGAGTTCAGAGAGATTTCATTTAACTGTACTTCCCACTACTTGCTGCTGTGTACAAAAGAATAAAGTCAAGGGAAGGGTCATCCTTTCTTTTCAGAGGTGCTGATTAGCATTTTGAAACAGTCTGTGGACTTCCCAGTTGAAGTCAATGGCTAAAGTTTAAGCACATATTTGCATTTGAAAAAGTTGTGAATAGGAAAATATACATTTAATCAAAGAAATGCTAATGAGTATTTAACATAATTTCAACTTGTTCAAAGAGTTAGGGTCACCTCTTGGCAAGAAAACTGTTATCTGTGGTTTGTACCCAGTTCTGAAGACTTCAGATAGGAAATAAATTCACCTATGCATCTCCAAATCTTTATTTATATAGGGGCTTATCCTCAGTGTTTTTGCCAATGGAGCTTCAGCACTAGTTTATTTACCAGTAACTAGTTTATTACCAGGAAAATTGACAGTATAAAGTTCTCCCGTGTCAGCCTGCATTCTATTTTCCTCTGCAAGCATGACAAGCAAGAAATTTTGTCCACAAGAAGGAAAAGAAGATAGAGAGGGTTCTCTCTCTACATGTACGCGCGCAGGTGTGTGTGTGTGTGTGTGTGTGTGTGTGTGTGTGTGTGTGTGGTGTTTTAAATTTGGTGGGACTAATGGGCAGTTTAGATTAAACAGTTTTGTTGAGACATTAAAGGCAATTGTCAACTTCTGTGTCTAACAAAAACAGTCTGTGCTGGAGAGATGGCTCAGCCATTAAGAGCACTGGCTGCTTGCTCTTCCAGAGGTCCTGAGTTAAATTCCCAGCAACCACATGGTGGTTCACAACCATCAATAATGGGATCTGATGCCATCTTCTGGTGTGTCTGAAGGCAGCTACAGTGTACTGATATACATAATCAATCAATCAATCAATCAATCAAACAAACAAACAAACCCTTCCCCTTTAAAAAAAAAAACAAAAGCAGTCTGCATATACCAGGAGGTGGGGCAATTACCTAGGTTCTAAACAGAAGATTTAACTCTACATCATGTCCTTGTTCTGTCAGTCTTGAACAAAAGCCACCATAAGCTGTGCTTTCCTGAACTCATGTGCTTGCATGTCCCCCTTTCAAAAGGAATCTATCTTTCTGTCTTTCTTTACTTGAATTAATGAAATGTCCTAAGAGTCATTCTGAGCATCAAGAAGTCATGACTATATTCATTGTTGCATTATAGGGACACTCAAGCTGACATGGAAGACTAGTAATCAGTTGGAGAGGACCTGTATAGGCATCAGGTGAAGAATAGACCCTCCAGCATACACAGAGAAGCTGATAAGTAAAATGATCATTCTATGTCAGGTAAGTTTCTAAAGGATACCATCCCTACTTCCAATATGACCAAAATTGAATGAGGGAGACCAAAAGAATTCTCTAGTTGTTTCCAGTTGTTCATAATCAGTTCACATGAGCAGCAGTGATGTGGTGGCTGTTGTATCCCACTCGTTCTGGAGTAGTTTGCTATAGCACAATAGAGATCCAAGTCAATACATTTCTGTTAGGTTTTGCCAAGTCCTTACTTGCTTACTCTTTGCTTACATGTCTTTGATAAGTGAGAGACTGTTAGTTCAAAGGTGATAATAGTACACAAGCAATTCTTGCCTTCACTTCCCTTACCACCAAGAACTATAGAGAGCAGGATTAACATGCAGCTCAAATTGAATAGTCAAGTCTATATTCTGAGTATTTCTTTGGATTTCCTAGTTTGTTTACCATACTTAATATAAAGACATGAAAGTATATGTCCTCTTCATTACTTGCTGTTGAAGATCTTCATGGATGTCACTGCTAAACTACAACTAGATCATATTTTGGAAAAGAAAGATAAAATAAAAATATTAAATAGGTATGTTATATATGTGCACTTAATAATAATTTTATATAAAACATCTTTTAAACAAACTTTTTTTTTCATTTGGGCCTAATAAATATTAAGAGTGGCACTTAATTTAGCATGTACTATGTGATATGCTACATATAAAGATATCAATGGAGATCTCCTCTCCTTCTCCCCCTTCTTCTTCCTCTTCCTCTTTCTCTCCCTCCCTTTATCCCATTCCCCTTTCCCCTCCTTTCCTTCTCTCTCTCCTGATTTATAACAGTAGTCTTTTCTTTCTCACAATCTGTGTTACCTCATTCTTAAAACTGAATAGTGGTGAGTGGGTTAAAACCTACTCCTCTCCTAGCTGTGCCAGTTGGAATGACACTGGTCCCTACAGACTAGGATATTTGAATACTTGGTCCCAGTTGGTAACCTGTTGAGGAAAGACTAGGAGGTGTGGTCTTGTTAGAGGAGGTGTGTCACTGGGAGTGGGCTTTGAGATTTCAAAAATGCCTGCCAGGTCCAGTTGCTTTCTAGCTGCCTGCTTGCTGCCTGTAGATCAGGATGTGAGCTCTCTCGGCTTCTGCTCCAGTGCCATGCCTGCCTGTTATCATTCTTCCTCCCATTCTGAAAATGAGCTAACCCTTTGAAACTGTCCATTAAATGAGTTCTTTTTTACGTTGCCTTGGTCATGGTGTTTCATCACAGTAATAGAAAAGAAACGAAGAAACTGGCTGTCTTTTTCTCTTGATTATAGGTTTAGTCATAATAATCCCTATTATGTATATTCTCCCATATTCATTCTATGTAAATGAACCTTTCTAGGTAGCTATTTCCTTCCATTAACATTGTGATTGCATGTAACAATTTTCTCATTTCCCCCTCTGTATTGTGTATTACTCTCTATCAGAGAATAAGACCCAGGGTTAAGGAATACCATGGATATGATTACCTAGTATGTCCTCAGACTCCACCACAATGCCTAGCATTAATGTAAATATGAATGAAGCAAGAAAAAAACATTTCAACTCATCTCCACAGAAGATACTACTATCTTTTTTCTTCTAGATATAAAATTTTGGCTTAGAGAAGGTCTTATAACATGGGCAAGATCCCTCAACTAAACATTATCCATATGTTCTTTGATATATTCTGCTATCCATGATAGGATTTCCATATTGTTAAGTTAGCAGAATAGCCACATAAGCAAAAGTAATCTCCAACGGATTAGATGGTCTGAACAAAGTAACCAGTAACCATCTTCTATGAAAATATCAAAGCAAACTTTAGCAACATTGTTCTGATGTTCTTCATATTTATATTCTAAGAGATAAGAGAGGGCTATAGTGTTTATTTCAATTGTCAATGTAATCAGCTCAAATATATGCTCCTTACTGGGGCATTGAGCTCATTTAGCAACAGGCAAAATCATGGGACTCAAAAGTTGATGGTTAAGGTTATTTTTCAAGAATCAACGTGCTTAAGGAGAACATCTAGAACAGGAAGGGATTTACGGATGGAGTTGTTAATTTTAATATCCCAGGAAGGGAGATTCAGGCATAGTTGTGTGGTCCCAAGTAATTTTCTGCTGTTTAATGGGAAGACAAAGACATTGACACATCCAGAAGGAGAAAATACCAATAATCAGATTTGGTCTTTTTTCTAGTTTTAGATTTAGAATAGTAACTATCTCTTGGTGATAAAGAGAGATGCATCTTTCTATTAACTTTCTTTTTATGAATGCACTTCTTGTTATGACTTCACATTCCTACAAGGTAACAAGAACATTCTGGTCTCCCTGATTGCTATTAATAATCATCATTTGTTTTGAAGACAGCATCTTAAATACCTGATTAACATAAGTCTATGCAAGACAGAATATTTATTCTTAGGCCTCCTAAGTAGATACGGGCTAAGAAAACTAAAAGTCAGACTTTCAGGCTCTTACCTGGAGGATCAGCTAATTTCCCCTGAGTCTTTCTCTGAGCTTACTCAGTACATGTGTTGACACCACTGTCACAGGAAATCTATAACCACAAACTTTACCTGGGATGGTATCTATATGAGAAAGTGCCTACTGGGAAGCACAGAGCTCAGAATATTAGAAGAAAGGAAAGAATTTACTTTTCTGTGTGTCTGTAGCATAGGAAGATATAAGGGTTTATTTTATTTTCCTTATTGTTTTTCTAAGACATGGATTAAAGAAATGGCCCATAGAGGGGTACTCTATAGTGGGAGTTTAGCCAAATTCTTCTATACAGTATAAAAAAAACAAAGGATGACAGCATGCTTGCATCAAGAATACTCTAAAGAACAATTAGGGGTGTGAGTGAAAGAACAGTACATGAGGGTCAATTTATAGGGGTCAATTTTTAATTTCTGATATTTTTATTGATATTAAATGTTCTTTTTATTTCCCAAATAAATGTCTATAATGGGTTTTGAGCAAATCTGTCCACCCACCCTTGGTTTTGCATTTCCTCTGGGCACAACTGATATAGTAATAACTGCAAACTCTTACACAGATGTTCAAAATGCAGAATAAGTGTGCATCATTAAGAAGCAGTAATACTTACCATGGGTATAGAGACATCTGTGATATACCACACATTAGGTTTTCATTTTAATACCCTTTTGCTTCTTGGAAGAATTGTTTTTCCAAATATAAAATAAACACAGCATCTATATAAGTTCATTACCTTGTCACATACCATAGTGTTGCACTACAATAGCTCCTATTTTAAAATTATGATTCTTTTACTGATCTTTGTGTCACAATGGTCACCCTCAATAAAGGATATTTTTATTCTTATTTTTTATCAATTGGAAGATCATAGAATTTACCATACTTAGGAAAGAATGTGTGAATTTTTCTTTTTTGTATCTTTTCTGGGACAATGATCTTCTTTTATAGTCTCACCTGGATCTTAAAGAGGCATTTGAATGTGTCTTTCTACTATTTAGTCCCCAAATTCATTCACACTTCTGCTTATAGATTTCAAATGTGCTACTTAAATTATGTACAATTGCTGGGTAGTGGTGGCATACGTCTTTAATCCCAGCATTTGGGAGGCAGAGGCAGGTGGATTTCTGAGTTTGAGGCCAGCTTGGTCTACAGAGTGAGTTCCAGGACAGCCAGGGCTACACAGAGAAACCCTGTTGTGAAAAAACAAAAAAATTATGTATAATTATATATATATATATGCATATAATAATATTTAAATATGCATATTAATGGGTGATATATACACACAGGAGGAAAGTATATACATACAGAATAATGCTAATTAGCACACAATTTTCATAAGTTTTTTTCCTCACAAATTTGATAATTTGTGCATCATAAAGGCTATCTACACTTGCTGTTAAGTACAAATAGACTTCTTACAAACTTAAAAAATTATCTTTATGTTAGTCTTGATTCTATAAATACTATATAAGATATGTATGTTATTAACTTATTGTTCCCTATATTAGAAAATAAATGTAATTTTAGCTCAAAGTGAGAAGAATCAAATTTTCCTAAGACAAAATATTTGAATATTTTCTTATGAAAAATGTGGATATGTATTTATTCATCAGCTACTAAATTGAATTGATAATTATCTCTAATATACTAACAAAAATGAGTCTTTTTTAGGATACATTGGCATTGATTAAAAGAAATTTGCATACTCAATTTATTCACATTGCTTTATTTGTTATTGTTATTGTTAGTGGGTCTGTTCAATTGACAAAAGTCTTTCAAGTTGTCATATCCTCCATTTAATCAGTAAGCTAATAATCTTGAAGGAAACACTTTACAAACTGGATATATACCCTGTTTATTTTCTCTAAAATTTTCACTCCAGAAAGTCCACTTTTAAACCTTTCTCAATATTATACAAAAATATTCTTAGGCAAGTAATAAATGTTTTGAACATCCAAGCTTTTAAATTTTAAGCAGTCACACCGAAGTTATCATTAATTCCTAATCTCAACATAAGATACCTTGTGCTTATATACACTGCTGTTTTAATCTGCTCATAGATACTCTTTTCATGAATCTAGCAAGTATACTACTTGATTAAGCTATATAAAAAATATAATCAGTGTGGAACTTGCCTATTTCTAAACAATGCTTTTCAACTATCCTCATCTTGGTTTCATGCACACACACACACACACACACACACACACACACATTTTCCTTTTGAAAAAAATAAGCAAGTGCAATCAAAATTGCTATCTCTAGTGCTAACATAGGTAACATTCATATTTTGTGACAGATTTCCTTCACTCTTAAAAATAAAAGTCTGAATGCTAAGTATGCTATATTTGTTATAGGCAGCTATGCAGTATTATCTATAAACCATAGCTGTTTTTAGAGATAGCAACATAAAAAATCCATATCTCTACTGCTAATCCTGGATAAATCCCTGCTATCCCCTTTCTTTGACTTTTCACCCTGTCCAGCATTCTTGTGAAGATACACAGTGAGTTATTCAGATGCCAGTTTTGAAGAGAACTATGAATAAAGGCCACTTCCTGGTACAGAATATTTAAAGTATAGCTGTGAATTTATTTAATTCTAGGGTGTTTCTATTTCATATCAGTGATAGCATTCAATCCATAAAGAAAAACTTAAATAAAAAATGTATCGAGCCAGGCGTGGTGGCGCACGCCTGTAATCCCAGCACTTGGGAGGCAGAGGCAGGCAGATTTCTGAGTTCGAGGCCAGCCTGGTCTACAGAGTGAGTTCCAGGACAGCCAGGACTACACAGAGAAACCCTGTCTCAAAAAAAAAAAAAAAAAAAAAAAAGAAAGAAAGAAAGAAAAAAATGTATCAGTAATCATATATCTAAGGTTAGGTTTTGCTGAAGACCTGTTATTTACTAAGGACATAATTTAAATGAAATGTGAAAAATAAGTTATTTCACAGTCATGAGAAATTAAATTTGATGGAAAGGTAGGAAACTCATGGTAATAACTTTGGTGCTTCCACAGTCTTTTCTTGTGATAGTTGCTGAGTGCAATACGTTCTTCAATTTTTATAAATAAATAATTCAGGGATAGGATATAAAGGAAAGTGTAGGAAATGAAGAAAAAAATCTTAGAATTTTATAGGGTAAGCAAAATGAGCTGACTCTCTTTTAAGATAAAATGCATGTCCATAAAGAAAAGTTGATTGAATCGAAACCCAGAAACTTATTTTTAGCCTGTACAAAAAATGATTACTTAGTAATTTTCTGATGGAGTACATTAACTTGCAAACACCTAGCTGATAGTTTATTCTGCATGGTATTAATTTTAGTTGTATTAATTATATATATGAATACACTATTTTAGAATGCTAAAAGCTTACCATTGTTACAGTTAGATGTTCTGAACTACTGAAGTTCAGAATGAATATCAAAAGTTCTATTGCACCTAATGAAATGTACTGTGGATTATGACTTTCGACAGTACTCTAATATTATAAATTTTAGTAAGACCTACAGTAACTGTGGAAGTCAGTAAAATTTGAGTGACATTTTCCCAAATTCAAAGCCACATTTTGGAAAGTCTTTGATTTGGCCATTTCATGAAGAATTATAAGAGTATTTTTAGCTGGGTAGTGGTGGTGAATGACTTTTATTCCAGCACTTGGGCGGCAAAGGTGGATAGATATCTGTGAGTTTGAAGCCAACCTGGTCTATGGAACTAGTTCCAGGACACAGAAAAATAATGAGAAATACTGTCTCAAAAGAAAGAAAGAAAGAAAGGAAGGAAGGAAGGAAGGAAGGAAGGAAGGAAGGAAGGAAGGAAGGAAGGAAAAGGAAATAAAACAGTATTTACTCTTAACTATCAAAGGTTACATTTCTTTGAAATATTAACTCAGGATCATAGATTTATTTATAGACATATTGCATCAAATAATGCATTTTTCTTTAGACCTAAAAGCAAACAACTTTAATTGTGGTGGAAGGCATCAAGATTAAAATAAGACCAGTGAGTGTCTGTATTAGAGTAAGCCTGTCAATATACAAACATGGATAGAGAAGGGGCTCAGAGAGTCTTATCACTTACTACTGAACCAGTTACTGCAAATTCAGGGGGAAAGGTGAGTTGTTGCCTTCAGTTGTGTATCTACTGGTGACTCTACCAGTCTCCAAAGGATACTCCCAATGCAATGTTCACACAGATGACCCTGCTTAAACTCTATGGGTCACAAAACCAACCCAAAAGTTGTGAGTCAGAGATAGAAACTAGTAGGGAAGGGTGGAGAAAGCTAGGGTTAGGAAGGAGGGTGATAAGAAAGGGTGAGGGAATAGTAATTAAAATATATATATATATATATATATATATATTATCAAAGAAATTAATTGAACTGATTGATTAAGGAATAAAAGTGTATACATGTGAGATATTGTAGACAGAAACATAGTTTTCATTCTGTGATTTCAGGAAATAGAGCACAAGGTACAAAATTTGCCCTTATCTTTTGTTTCTGAAAATAATCAGAAGTTTTACTCTTGTACTGATTTTGTCAGTAAGCGATTTGGAAAATTCATCAAAAATGTTTCCCCAAATACTATACTACAACAAAAATTTTAAACAACATTAAATAAGTTAATCTAGTGAGATGAATATATATGGCTGATACTACATTGCCAGAATAAGTGGTTGACTATTGAAATAAAGAATATGAATAATTTGTCACTGATCTGTGGGTTATCATTCTGCTGAAATAGTATTAAGATCCTACATTCAATGAGGGTATCCTTAACTATGACTCACAGCTTTGTGGGTATGGAACCTGAAGAGGCCACCAGTCAGGAACCCTAATAAAGCAATAGGGTCACTGACCCAAAATATATCTGTCTACAAGAAATGCAGGGACAGATGATGGAGCAGAGACTGAGGGAATGGCTAGCTAATAACTGGCCCAACTTGAGACCCATCCCATGGGCAAGCACCAATTCCTGACATGGTTAATGAGTCTCTGTTATGCTTTCAGACAGGAATCCAGCATGGCTGTCCTCCTGAGAGACTTCATCTAGCAGCTAACTCAGATGGGTATAGAGACCCACAGCCAAACAGTGGGTGAGCTTGCTTCGGGATCTTTATTGAAGAGTTAGGGGAAGGGATGGGGCCCAGAAGGGGATAGGAACTCCACGGGAAACACAGTCAACTAACCTGGACCCTTGGGGCTCTCAGAGGCTGACCAACCAACCAAAAAACATACATGGGCTGGACCTAGGTGGCTCTGTACATATGTGGTGGATTTGCAGCTTGGTCTTTTTGTGGGTCCCAAACAACTGAAGCAGGGGTTATCCCAAAAGCTGTTACCTGTATGTGGTATATGTCCTGCTAGCTGTGCTGTCTTGTCTGGCCTCAGTGGAAAAAGTGCCTAGCTCTGCAGAGACTTCAAGTGTCTTGGTTGGAGGTGGGATACCCAGGCAGGGGTGCCTATCCTCTCAGAGAATGGGAGGGGGATGGGGGAAGGATTGTGGGAGGGGGTGACTGGGAGGGGGGCAGTGAACAGGATTTAAAGTGAATGGTAATATTACAGGCATGAGAAAGTAGGCCCAGTTGGTCAAGTTATGCTTGTGTTAAAGAACATTTGGAAAGTACATTTTCTTGTTGAGATAATTTATTTAATAAATTGGTTATTGGAGGGAAAATTGATTAAATAATTTAACAGACTTGATATTTATATTTTGACAGTCAATGTTGTTAGTATTCTTGTCTAGTTGTACTTTTTCTTTATAGATAAAAATAACTGATAATATATGTGTATTCTTTTATAGAGAAGGTTTGTCTTAAGTACACAACTGCTAATTAGTTTATGTTTTCTGCTAAATGGCACAATTACTCTTTGAAGCCATATATTTGATTTCAGGGCTGGACTTTTTTTCCACTTTGTCTTTCTCTTCAAACATTGTGAAATGTGTATAATTTTGTAGTGTTAATGTTTTTCTTCAGAAATTTGGATATCACATTTTGGCAGGGATTTTTTTCAAGAGGATGACCCAGACTAGGATGTCACCTATCTGCTGCAATTCTTAATTTTACATCCCAGAGATCAACAGCATTAAGGAGAGAAAGGACACATTCCACACCCCTGTTTCTCAGGAGGGGTTGATGGACTACTGCTTCATGATCACCTGGGAAACCTATTATAGTACATTTTGATACTATGTCTTACTATGTCCAAATTGCCACTTAGAAACATTTCGTGTTGGAGTTTGAATCCAGAATTATACAGCCATTCTTGAATTTTCACCTTTCAAGATGTTTCCAGGCTACTCTTCTAGAGACAAAAATTGAGACCCATTGGTTTGGTTTGTACAGTTTTCAATTTTGGTTAATCTCTGAGTATTCTCTGGAGAGTTCATTGACAAATACAAACATTAATAACAAACTCAGAGTAGCTAGTTGCTTCTAGATTTCTGACATTTGCTGATATTTTTAAACTTCAGGTTATTCTAAACATATCCAGGGGTTTGAACTATTTATTACTAATACACTTTATGTTATAAAAGTACAACTTCATCACTCAGAAAATCTTGGAGTCACTGTATCTCCAAATCACTATTTGTATTCATGTTACAGAATTTAGTAATCCATTATCCATCTAATTTAGAAAAATTGAGAAATGCTTTTCCATTTAACCTGAGATCATCCTAGAAAGAATTTACAGAGATCAGATTTTTCTGTCAATTTTGTAATATGTAATAGCTTTTGCCTGTTAAGCACAATAGACAGGCAAGACTGTTTCCTTTACTGAAGTCAGTCATTCATGTTCATACATTTATAATTTTCTTAATTTTTTTTCATGAAGGCATTTTATACATTTTGCTCTCTATGCTGTGGGGAATTTTGTCTTTTGTCTGTGTTCGCTTTTTTTCTGTTTTTCTTTTTTATCCTCTATGGCCAAAGGAAAACCAACTTCCATATGTTTTTCAAATGATGAAGTCATTTGATGATATTTGTCGTATATCACCTTTCCTAGGTTCCTATTTATATATGCTTCAGTTTATTCATGTATCATTCTGTCATTTAAGCAAAATCATAAAGAATACCCATAAAGTCTAAGTTTGATATTTAACTTACATTTTTGAAGTCTTGTGAAATCTTAAGTCCAATGTATATCTATTCAAATACAAGTCTTCGGCTATGCAAATCAAAATGAACTGACATAAGGATGATTTAAAAAAAAATCCCAGTTTGGCCAAACTATTGACTAAGCAATTGGCAAAATAGCAATGTTCACTATTATCTGGAACTGTTTCTTGCTCTCAGATTCTACATTACCCATATTACCTTATGATTGTAAATATTGATTGAGAAAATAGGATAGATTAATGGATTTGTTCAAATAACTTCTAGATGCCATTTATGAATAGTACAAAACCCATAGCAATAAGTGATTGGGTCACTGGTATTATAATTTTCTAAATATTTGCCATAATTTTCATTTTAATTTTATTGTTAAAAGTGCATCCAACATGAATTAAGAATTTTCTAAAAGTAAAATGTTCTCTTTGATTTAATCTTTTAACACCCATCAATAACATGAGTATAATAGAAAACATATGTATGTATTTGAAGTCCATAAGTAACAGCACAGATTCTTGTTTTTTTGTTTTTGTTTTTGTTTTGTTTTGTTTTGTTTTGAGACAGGGTTTCTCTGTATAGCCCTGGCTGTCCTGGAACTCACTCTGTAGACCAGGCTGGCCTCGAACTCAGAAATCCACCTGCCTCTGCCTCCCAGGTGCTAGGATTAAAGGTGTGTGCCACCACTGCCAGGCTTTTTTTTTTAAAGATTTAATTATTTATTATATGTAAGTAAGTACACTGTAGCTATCTTCAGTCACAAAAAGAGGGCATCAAATCTCCTTACGAGTGTTTGTGAGCCACCATGTGGATGCTGGGATTTGAATTTAGAACCTTTGGGAGAGCAGTTGGTGCTCTTAACTGCTGAGCCATCTCTCCAGCCCCTGCAGCACAGATTCTTTAACTATAGAAAATTCAACTGATATTTTGAATTAAACATTATATTCTGGAATTTGTGATTTAACATATGCTATTAAAGTTAGAAAATGACAAATAATCCTGATGGGATTTTATCCTTTCAGTAGAAGTTATTCTTTTTTTTTTACATTTAAGAATCCTACTGAGAACTGGGCAGTGGTGGCCCTGGGAGGCAGAGGCAGGAGGATCTCTCTGAGCTTGAGCCCAGCCTGATCAACAGAATGAGTTCCAGTCAGCTAGAGCTGTACAGAGAAACTGTCTCAACCCCTCCTCCCTCCCCCCAAAAAAAGGAAAATTAAAAATTAAAAAACCTAACTGAGGTAATGACAGTACGAAAAATTCAATGTTAATTTCTTTGAAATGTAACTTAAAGTAACCTTACAGAGTGCTTTGAAACTATTACTTTAAATCTTCATGATTTATCTGTACCTCATTGATGAAAAATGTTTCTTAAACAGCTGCCTGCCTATGGTAGGAATTCTGCATGAGCAGCTAATTCATGCTAAGGAGGTTCATGGTTGCTTCTTTTTGACGCAATGATTTACCATCATTTCACAACCCCACCTGCACCTCTGATAAGGAAATAATAAGGTTATTTATCTTCACCTAAAAAACAAAAAGTATGACCTAAGACATTTCCATTTAGGGATGACTGTGCATTAGAAGTGGAAAACAAGATGATTCAAGACCTTGGTCACTGTAAAATATTTTCAGAGAGGACAATATTTTAAGTTCATCGTGTCAGTAGTACCTTGAAAAGAGAAGAAAATACCCAGAAGGCAAAGGACTGACATTCTCATTCTTTTCTTTTCTGTTTCTCAAAGGAAACTGGCTTTTTTTTTTTTACCTTGAAAAGACCATTCATGTGGTAATGATAAAGTGCTTGAATTAGTGATTCAAATCTCTCTAAATCCAACAGTGAAGGATAAAGCAGGAATGCAAATAGACTTGCTTCTCAACAAGCCTGTTTTTTTTTTTCTCTTTTCCCCAACCAACTGGGGCATTTCTTAAGTCTCTTCACAACAACAGGAATTAGGCCTAAGAATTATTAGCTTAAACAACATACAAAGAAAGAGAAGGAAAAGTATAATAAGTTATTAAATTAACAAACATACTTACATATGTTCCAACAACACATTATTGAATTTATTGTCATCTATGATCAGGTAGAAATCAGAAGAAACATTTGTAGCTTAATAAATAATTTAATTTCTTGAATTTCTATGTAACATATAAATTTATTTTTACAGGATATATAGAGAGCATACTCATAGAGAGCAACAGACTTATGAAACGACTATAAAACACAAATTATAAGTCGAGGTTAAAATTTCTCATTTGTACACTTGTATTTATCTAGTTTCCTATTGCTAGTCAAAGCAAAACCAAATATATAATTGTAAGTATTCTAAGAAAAAAGGAACGCCCCCATCACCTACTCATGAGTCACCTACATCCTAGATTGTACAAAGTCAAAAGAGGGTGAGCAAAACTCAAGAGAAGTACTATGTAAAATGCACTTGTACTGACTGTGAACAGATCTGAGAGTGTCTGAGTTTAAAATACAACTTGAACACCAGCAGAGGAAAATGATTACATCCACTTTCCTATTTGGGTTCCCTCAAATTCTGAAGATGTAAAAGTTGTAATTAAATAGCAGGTTATATGAACACATCTCCACTACTTTGGTTCAAAGAGTACACTAAGGATTGTTGTTAACAGGAGCATATACTGCAAGCAGTATGGAAAACTCCCCATTATGCTAAGATTAAGATTCCATCCTTCCAATTGACATTAACCTACAACACATCTGATCTCCTCAAATTTAACCTCTCATTGACTAGTAAAGATAGATCCATATTACTTTGCCACATATTCATGCACTATGTAATAAGGTCATTTCACATTAACTCTTTTTTTTTTAATGACACAGCATGCCTTTTGAAAGGTAACATTTTGATTATGAAGATTGAAATTTACAACATAGATATTACACTTAGTACTCTGAAGTTCATGGGCAGATTTTTTTGAGTTTGTTTTTGGTAGTAGAGGGAACACAGTGTAGTGATTTTTTTTTTAGAGTGCTTTCTTGTGTTAAAAAACAGAAAAAAAATCAGATGTACGAACACTCAGGGATGTATCTATGAAAGCAGTAAATAGAAAAAAATAAAAGTAACTTACTTTAATGAAGGATTCAGAAGCATGAGTTTGTCAGTGAATGCAGAGGCTATTAGAGGAAAATTTACTAATGAACAGAAGAAATTTGCATATATATATTTATAATGTCATATATATTTTATAAATATATATATGCCTATCTTATTTGTAATTGAGAAACATTTTGTGTTCTGAGCCTGTAAAAAAGATATAATACTGAATGGAAAATTAGAGTTCATCTCTTTTTTTTTCCCCTTAAAATATTTTCTATGGATGTAACTAAAATCTGACTATGACAAGGGCACATCAAATTAAGACTAGAATTAGCTCTCCTTTTCCTCCTTTTTCTCTTCCTCCTTCTCCTTTTGCTTTATTTAAGATTTGTACAGCTCCTTCTGACAGTCTTTACCATAGAGCATAGGTTATCATTTTGCAATGAACCAAAAAGATAAATGCAACTTTACATTACGACCACCTCACTTTCAAAATTCTGTATAATTGTTCCAAGGTCATATTGGAATTCATGAAAGTAGCAAAATTGTAATTGTGGGGAAAAAAACAAAAATGAAGTCCGTAACAAACTCTAAACATTTTCATAATAAAACTGTTTTCTTATAGAAAAACACATCGAAAGGATATTACTTCTCTTTCTCGACTGTTTGAATTTTTTGGGCAGACAATGTGTTTTTTACAAACCAAAAAACTGATAAAGTAAGTCATACTTGTAAAATTGGGATTTTGCATGTTCTTCTGTTTTAACTGAGTATAAAAGTGATTAAACTAAACTAATAATAATGGATAGATACCTCATTTATTTGGTTGAAAATAACATATTATTATTAAAATGTTCTTCACACCATTTCTCTCATAAAGTTAGGTCATTTTGGATGGGGAGTTATCTTTGTTTTAAAAAAGTCACTTTTGAATGAATGAAGATTTAAAAAAATCAAAGATACAGCAATGCCATCAAGATGTATGAGTTTATATTAATATTAGCATAAGAGACTATCCTCTGAATCTAAACGTCTATGGCTTTCTTGGATGCTGGATGTCTTGAGAGTCACACCCAGGAAAACAGATTTACATGTTTCCTTATTTCCTTTTATTTATTTTACAGAGCCATGATATCCCTGAAACTCAAGCATAAGGCCTATTAATAAGGATAATTGAAACTGCTGGCTACTGTCTTTGTTCAGAATAATCAAGTGGGAAAGATCCACGATAAGGCAAGAAATAACCTCTGCTTCCATTGACAAAATTTTCTTCTCTTATTACAGAGTCACATTGTGATTTGTTTTTAATAACCGTGTATGTATGGTTGGAAAAAATTTTCCACAATAGGGAATAGGAATCTGAAATATGATGTCTAAGCTATTTAATATTTTGCTTCTATTTTTCATCAACTATAACAATGATGGGATGAATGGCCAAACAAATTCAGATCAGAGACAAAAAAGACATTTTCCTCTTCTGTGTATATATATTCTCTTAGTTCCATTCAGCTATTTCACTCATGTGATATTGATGTTCTTCTTACAATGTCAATAAGATTTCTTGTGGGACTAATGTATACACTGAAACTAATAAAGAAGAAACTGCTGGTTTTGGTGTATATGCCTACAATTCCAGCAGTCAAGAGGCCAGGGTAGGAGGACTGAGAAGTTGAAGCCAGCCTAGCCTGAATCCTGTCTCAAAAACAAATAAAGGAACAAATAAAAAAGAAGAAAATAAACACAAGATTAAAAACTTATTCTTTAAAAGGAGAGCTATGGTTCCATTCCAGAATCAGAAAATAGTTTATAATGTACAAATTAATGTTTTCCTAGAAATAGTGATCTCAATTCACATAAATAGTATCTGAAAAGTTAATGACTATTCTAGGATAAACAAAGCATACGTAAGAGTTTAGGAATTGGCTCTTAGTTAATATTTCCTCTTGTTATAAAATATGTATTAACAATGAAATATGGAAGAAACTAGCATCTACATATTTAAGATTGAGTTGATTGAGTCCAAATACATATAGTATGAAAAAATAATAATCACAAAATGGTGGACTGAACAATCAGATGCTTAGCTATAGAAGTATAGTAAGTTCAGATCTTATCACGTCTTAGATTTCATAGACTTCATCTAAACTTAGATCAGCTGGTAACGCAACATACAAAGGTCTTCTCTGCCCGTCGAAGACCAAAGGGATGGGATACAAATTAAATTATCAAAGATTTGAGCACCAGAATAAAGACTAAGATGCTCAGAAGCAGCAAGTTGAGGTTACACTAAAGAATCAAATGGACTTTGAATCCATAATGTATCATTCAGAGCTCAGGCGGTGATTGATGAAAAACAGGCAATACCAAATATCACACGTGTCCAAGTCTGGAAGTCCATTCTTCCCCCCAGCTTGGCTAACACATTCACATTTTCAAATGTGTTTTTATAGCTAGAATAATCTTATCCCCCAGGACCCCAAACAAACAGAAAGAGAAGGATGAAACCTAAGCACTAGGGAAAATACATGGTTTTTTTTTTTCTTCATTTTATTGAGTTCTCACAGAACTTCTGTTACACACAGAACATGTGAACCCATGAGTTCCTTTCCCTGGTTCTCATGTGGAGCTGATAGAGAAATAGAAACTTGGGAGGAATGTTTCTAAAGCTATAGATAGCTTCCTTTGCATTTATTTCATTTGTAAATATAACAAAGCATTGGAGGAAAAAAAGATTCTTACGTTGTGAGAGTATCAAATATTACCCATCAATCCCTGAATCATGCTATTCAAAGTGCTTAAATCTACACTAAAAATAGAACAAAAAATGTACTCCCAATGCAGCTAAATTAACACCTATGAATGCCTAAAAGATGACTGTGGTCTGATTACTTCCTCTACATTGATTCCACACACCCATCGTGCACTTAAAAAATTAAAAAAAAAACCCAACAAACAAAGAAAGAAAGAAATCAGGCCATTGCCACATTTACACTCTTCTGAGTACTGGGGGAGTTTGGAATCCAGTCCAATGACAAGTGTCCATAGTACAAGTAAACAATGGCCTTCTCCGTTTCTGAAAATAACCCAATGTGCAAAGCTGACCTTAAAGTTTATGTGTCCTTGAAGCTTCAGTTCTGGTTTTTTGAAAATGTGACACAGAACCAAGGGGAGCCCAAGAATAAAGACATACTGTAGAGAAGACCCAGGCAAGTTGTCAGGGAAGTCAACATTTTTTAAGCAAATAAAAATCAATGCACATCCCAAGGCTCCTTTGCCTTGTCACACAGACACCGAAACCGCCGCATTGTTACAAAATGTTTGTACTTGTCTCTCCTATGTTCATAGTTGTAGCTTGTCCTCCCCAGTGAAACTCTATTGCAATTTATACTTTTATGTCTATGTGGCCCACTCACACCTCAGCCTTGTGACCCAAACTCTAGAATTGTTTTCAGCAAACACAGAGCAGTCACTACAAGAACCCACAGATGATGACTGAGCAGGAATGTCTCATGATGAATCACTAAAGCTAGCTCTACAAAGCTTAAGGTCTATTATCAGTGGTTTCGTCACGTGGATATTTTTTAAGACAACAAAAATCTACATAAGTAACATTGTCCTTTTAACAATTCTGCCTTCTGCAGTATCTTTTGTGATTGATTTAGCATCATTGTTAACATGACAAGGAATTAGCTGCTTATGTGATTGATTTCCAACCTAAAGCTAGATAGTAAGTGACAAATTTCCTGGGAGCATCAACTTTCTGTTTCTGAAAGATAGAGTCATATAGTTAAAATTAAATTAATTTCTATACAAAAATTAAGTATTTTAAGTATTTTCTGATCTAATTTAAAACTATTTTGTGTAAATAATGTTTATTTTGAAAGTAGTAGTTTGTGTTGTTATTCATACATTTGACCTCCTGAGATATTATTTAAACAACCTTGATATTAATAAATGCTGCTTATGTTCATAAACTGAAACCACTTAAGTTCTGAATGTAGCATTGAAAAGTAAATACAAGTCAGTTAACATTTAAGTACAAGGGGACCCCACAATAAGTTTCACAGAATTTTTTGACTCTTTAGAAGATAACATTTTGTATAATACAAGGTAACAAAACATATTTGATGACACATCCTGTTCTTCCCTTTGGTTTGGAAGCTTTCAATGTAAATTTCATTTTTACTTGCCTTGATTCACCTATCTGAGTTAACTTGCCTGGTATTTGCACATAATCTCATTTGCAGAAAAATTAATTAAGGAGGGAAAAGAGGAAGTAGATTATCAAACAAAAACAGCCACAAACACATTCATGCCTTTCCAGGAAGTGATCAAATATAGGGCTTTTTTTTTTTTGGTTTTGTATTTTTGTGTGTTTTTTTTCTTTGTTTTGTTTTGTTTTGCTGTTATATATATATTTATATTTATATTTATATATATAAGGGTACATCAACTCATTTTTTTAAAAAACGGAAACAACACTCTCCCCATTTTCATGCCCTCGATCTTCACTCTGTAGTGAGCACTCTGTAGTGGTCACTGTTGAATGACTAGCACAACTTTGGGTCTAGAGTGTATTCTGAAGAGCAGTGAATTCAATGTTAAGACAGTTAGACCTACCCCTACCCCCTGCAGAGTTTATACATCATGCTGCCATTGGAAGGGTAGAGGTGGGGAATGAGGCGGGGACAAGGAAGAGATTTCAGGGCTCTGACTGGCAGGGCCCTCCCATGAACAGATCTTCTTCTCTCTTTCTCTCTCTCTTTTGTTCCCAAACGGCAATGCAAGGCTGGTGTTGAGTTGCACTGCTTTCTGAAGGCCCATATGGCCAAGCTGGTCCTAGGAAGAACCTGAGAGAGGATCCGGTGCTTCTTGTCCCATCAGATAGATTTGTCCAAGCACCCCAAGGAAATGTTAAAAGCAAAATAAAATCTAAAGAGAAAATTAAAAACCCATTCTAAAACTAAAGTAGTGAAGCAAAAAAAGGGAGGGGGAGTTTCTATCTATACATCAGTCTCTTCTTTAAAAAAAATGTAAATTTACAAATCCAATGACATACAAAACAAAGTCAAAAAATGTAATGGTAAGAGACATGGTAAAACATGAAGACACTGATGCTACAAAGAAATTCCAAAAAATATATGTACAAGACCCTGTTTTTCCTCGTGTTCTAGAGATTGTAATGCATGTTTTTAACAGCAGCAGTCGAGGATTGAGTTCCAGGCACTGGACTGCAGATTCCTTTCAAACTCCCAGGAATGGGATGTCCTTTGCTTTTCTGTCACCAAATCACACTGGATATACTGGTCTCCCTTGGCAACAACGGCAGGATGGCACTGTTTGTGTGGGCTTCGTCTGGATTCGGCTCCCTGCTCGACTTTGTCTGTGGCCGCTGCCCATTGATGAGTGTCATAGGGATGTTACAGTAGGTATGCTGATTTCCTATGGAGGTAAGTGGCAGGGTGCCCGTAGGAGGTACGTCATACTCATAGCTTCGATAGTAGTGTTTCTGACGCATTTGTGAATGGTAGGTGTTGTGAAAGGTAGAACGGAGATCTGGATGGGCAGTGGCTAGAGCTGTGGAGGTGGCCGCAGCCATTGAAATGGCCGAGACAGTCTGCAGCTCCCCAAAAGGCCCCTGCTCACTGACATCTAAAGCCTGCTCATGTGTAATGGGTTCTATCCTCTTAAAAGGCATTTCGTACTGTAAACGTTTCCAGAACTTCGAGTTCAACTTGTTGCATTTTGGTCCATGCCATTTAATAACCGTCAGGAGCTTGATGGTATGCTTGAGGGCCTCCACCTCCTGGTAGTTCATAATTCCTCGGAGTTCACTGCATTCGATCAGTATCACTTTGATTTCTCCAGTCACAAGCATGTTTCGAAGTCTTGTTTCCAGCTCAAAGATGCTCCAGCCCCTTCGAACTACATAATTGGGGGTCATGACAATAATCAGCCGCTTACTTTGATCTACGCATCTAGCCACATCTTCAATGTATGCTATAAAGGAAAAAAATGGATCAGGATAAGTGAACTGATAAGAGCTCCAAAGTCTCTGTCAGTTTCAGTCACATCATAGGTAAAAATTGTGAGTTAACACATTGTAAAGATGAAACAATGAATTAGTACTTTGAATGAAGTTTTGGCCTCCATTCTAGAAACATCAGAGATGTTTTGTCCAGATGGAAATATCTCATTTTGATTTAAATAAATATTAAGGATCATAAAATACAATGCTTTATAGAAAGATAAAGCATCTTTTGTCATATAAAATTCATCAAAAAATGTTTCTTGAGACACTAAAATGCTATGTATGTGACTATACCGACATACCAATTTGCAACACACACACACACACACATACACACACACATACACACACACAAATGAAATATATAACAGAAAACATTAACTTACTTCCAGTTGGGATCAAATCTCTATCTGGTATAAACAACTTATATCCATAATGCTTTTCAAGCATATCAGGGAGGATTTCAAGGGCAAAACGTTCTTCTTCCCCAGTCTCTTGATTCCACTGGTCAGGATCCACTTTGGTATATGACAGATAGGCATCATAATCTTTATTATCTGTCAAAAAAATTGCAAAGTAAGTTCTAGAATAGAAGCAATAAAATATTAACAATATTCACTTGCGTTGAAAAATAATTTCAAACATTCCCATCTTAGAAAACTCAAGAGGAAGGCTGTATTAATTTTTATTATGTGTTCAACAGCACTAACAATTCTGCAAGAGCTTGGAGGTACAAAGTGATGATTTCATTGTGATGAAAATAGTAGGAAAAAAATTCAATGGCAAGAGTCATGAGGGAGTAGAGGTGTGGCGCTTCCTGCCAGAACTCTTAAACTGGTGGGATCCACAGCAGCTTCAACTTCTGGCACTACCAAACAAACAAACAGATGTGATGAAATGCAAATTTTCATAATTCTTTTAGACCCAGATGATAGGAAGTCTTTAGACATGTTTAGAAAAAGCTTCGTGTTTATATAATAATACGCTATTAGTGCATACGACTGATTTAAAAACTCTACCTTTGGATATTTTTAAAGAGGGCTGTAAACGTTTAATTTCAACTTTGATTTATAAAATGATTAAAAGTAGAAAAAATAAGAAAATTTAGTGATAGGGCTTAAGAAAGCCTGTTTCTTATTCTGTGGTTTCAGTCACCAACTACAATTCAGTCCACTACAGAGATGGAAAACAGCTGGTAGGTATTCTAATATTCATCATAATCTCAAGTATAGTCATTAAATTACTCCTTGCATGGCTTTCATGGGATTCTGGCTATCATGCATCACCAATAAAATGCAAACAATAAGAAACTCAACATTTAATCAGTTAAAAAAAAAGATTCAATAGGTTTCTCTTTTTTATAATGACTGAATAGCTATTGTATTTACTGTTTCATAAAATTACTTTTTACAGTAAAAAGAGAGTTTATATTCTATGAAGTTAAGAAATAAAAATATTGGGCTGGAGATATGGCTTAGTGGTTAAAAGCACTGACTGTTCTTCCAGAGGTCCCGGGTTCAATTCCCAGCCACCACATGATGGCTCACAACCATCTATAATGGGATCTGATGCCTTCTTCTGGTATGTCTGAAGACAGTGACAGGGTACTCACATCATAAAATAAATCTTTAAAAAAATAAAAATATTAACTTAAAATATTATTAAGAAGGTTTGCAGTGCCCAGCCCCAATTGGTAAATCTACAACAAAATCTGTATACCCAAGGCTCAGGGAACATTACAAAAGAGGGGACTGGAAGATTCTATGAGCCAGAAGACCAGGATTGTCTATAATAATCATTAACAGAGATGTTTTATTCATGATTTCTCAACAATAAGATTACCCAAACAAGATTTCCATAGTGACTATGGAGGAAAAACAGAATGATGCTGATGGGAGAATTTCACAAGAAATTATTACATGAAGAATATAGAAAATCCCTGGGTACTAAGAGAGGGATAATATATTTTGTTCTAGGGATAAGGTCACTGATAGGTTATCCAATTTCAAGTGGTCAGTCTTAAACACCCACACACACATATATGAGCAACAGTAAATAAAGTCTGTTTTGTCTGTGTATGTGTGTATGCATATAGATAATAAAGAACAAGGCTTGAATTTAAGAGGGAGTGGGAGGCATGGGATCATTTGGAAGGTGGAGAGGGAGTGGTGGAAATGATGCTAATAAATTACTCATGCATCCTGAGTGAGGTAACCCAATCACAAAAGAACACACACGGTATGCATTTGCTGATAAGTGGATATTAGCCCAAAAGCTTGGAATACCCAAGATACAACTCACAGTCCATGTGAAGCTCAAGACAAAGGAAGACCAAAGTGTGGATACTTTGATCCTTCTTAGAAGAGGGAACAAAATATCCATGGCTCACAGCCAACCAATAGACTGAGCATAGGTTCCCCAAATTGAGGAACTAGAGAAAGGACCCAAGGAGCTGAAAAGGTTTGCAGCCCCATAGGAGGAACAAAAATATGTACCAAGCAGTACTCCCAGAGTTCCCAGGGACTAAACCATCAACCAAAGAGTACACATGGAGGGACCCATGGCTCCAGCTGCATATGTAGCAGAGGACAGCCTTTTCAGATATTAATGGGAGGAGAGGCCATTGGTCCTATGAAGGCTCAATGTCCCAGCGTAAGGGAATGCCAGAACAGGGAAGTGGGAGAGGGAGGGATTGGTGAGCAGGGGGAGGGGGATGGGATAGGGGGCTTTGGGAAGGGAAAAGAGGAAAAGGGATAACATTTGAAATGTAAATAAAGCAAGTATCTAATGAAATAAAAAAGAATTAGAAAAAAAAAAGAGTTCCAAAAGAAGACAAAAATAAAATATATTGGATGGGGTGATGTATATCTACAGTCTAAGCTATATGGATGGCTGAAGAAAATCATTCCAGGTCAAGAGTTCATGACCAACCTAAACATAACAGTGGCAGTGAGTACTGTCTCAAGAAACAAAAATAAATCCAAACAATCCAAAGAGCCAATACCAAATATCACTAAGAAGTCTTCACGAGAGAAAGAAAAACTGAAATCATACCAGAAATAAGCATGTTTAAGGAGCTGACAAATATGTGCTTCCTTCTCTATAACACATAAGAGAATATTAGCTTCAATATTGTATAAGAGTACTGAGAAGCCGAGCAACTCATGGATTGTGCTTTTAGAAAAACACATCTTTAACAATATAAGTTGACCTCTCTCTTTTCTAGATGAACATAGTATATTGAATCTGTCTAGGAAAGAGGTATACTGACACGGGAAATGGTTGGAGATTGAGAGCTGGATCTTTAATATCTATTGAGTAGTTGTCAGATGTTGTTGGCAGCTGCCTTTTTTATTACTCCCAAATATTTTTAAGAAACATAAATGAAAGTGACAGATCCTATTATTCACAGAGGGGGTTACTAAAATAAAACTGGGGGAGTCAAAGGTGTACGTTTAGGAATAAGATAACTCAGAAAACAGATAGTTAGAAGTTGTCACTGATATAATCTGGGCCACATTTCAATCTTAGATCTCAAAATATGTTTTACATTCCTATGCAACCTCACATTTCCAAGATATACTTTTTCATGTTAAAATATTATAAAACTTTACAAATAATAAAGGAATGTATATACATTAGAATTATGAACTTATAATCTTAGTATTTTGACCTTTGTGCTTTACTGAACAGATGTTTAATGTTTTTCATTTTTTGGATGATCTTTAAGTTTAAACCAAGAAGTTTGCACATGCTAGACAAATTCTCTACCTAAATTTAACTTGCTTTTAATTTCAATTCTGTTATGGTAGTCTGTGTGAAATATATTCTCAAATAAAGCAGCTTGAATCAAGCAATTAGACATTTTATACCATTGGTCTATTTTAAATGTTTGTCATTTCATAGTTTTCCAGACTGTTTTACCTATACATTCTTAAATATTTAAATGGAACACTTAAATTACATAGTTTTTGAGGCAGGGCTCTTATGTACACACTGGGCTGGCCTCAAATTTACTATGCTCTTACTTAGCTTACTGAGTGCTAAGATGACAAGCATACAACAAATGACAATAATTGAAACATGGTCCTGCTTGCATGGCTCAAAGGTTGAAAGCATTTTCTCTGAGGACATTAGTTCGAATTCTTAGAAGCTACATACAATCCAAACACTGTAGCAGCAACTTCTAAAATCTGAAGTTTCTTCTGGTGTGATGGGAAGCTGAGACAAGAGACTCCTGGAAACTCCCAGGATCGCTAGTCCTCATATGCCCGGAAGAAAAAACACAAAGTTATCCCACCTCAAACAGAGTAGAAAGAGAGGACCAGCACATGAGGCTGTCTTGACTTCCAAATGTGTGCATGACCTGTGTGTACCTAAATTTACATACACATATGCGCAAAGGTAAATTAAAAGGTAAAAATAGAATATTTGTGGTGTTTTATGATGGGAACAACAGTAGGTGAGGTGAACTTCTGACTTAAATTAATTCTGAGTCATTTGAGATTTTAATTTCTGATCTATGAAGGAGCACCTTGGAGGATAAGATGTTTCTCAGTGGTAGGGCGTTTGTCTAATATGTACAAAACCATAGGTTTGATCCCCAGAATGGATAAAACATGGGATAAAAATAGCTTCTTGAAAATGTTTAGTAGTAAATGTATCCAAACTATATAGCAAACTGGTTCTAGAGTCATTTAACAGGTATTAAAGTCCTTTCTCTGCAGGCTTAAGAAGGTAATAGGTAGCATAGTTGTTAGAAATCTTAAGAGGTGTTGTAGTGTGGCTTTTTACAACATAATCATCATTTCTGGAATTTTGGAGTAGTGATTACTTTGGACAGTTAGTCATGGCAACAAAAGAAGCAAAATAGTACAGAGATAGCTTTTGTCACCTCCTAATTAGAAGAAGGTAGAGGAGAATCACAGGACACTCACCTGGGACTGCGGGCATTATTACCCACTGCCTTCACTTCCCACTAGAAGCAAGTGAACATGGGAGACGCTAAGGGTTTTTGTTTGGTTGGTTTTTAATTTATGTTTCTGTTATTATTGCTGTTGTTGTTGTTGTTGTTGTTGTTGGTGGTGGTGGTGGTGGTGGTGGTGGTGGTGGTGTGTGTGTGTGTATGTGTGTGTCTAAGAACAGAAAGATTAATAGAAAATAGGACTCTATGATACAGCTTTCATAAGGACATTATCCAAGATGGAGGGGGATTTTATGGCGAGACAGTTGTTTGGGGGTCATCTATACTCCTGTGAGAAACCCCTCAGCCATGCTCTTTAAGCCCTCAGAAAATTGATTGACCAAGTTGGATTTGGATGGAATTTTTACATTTATCTGTCTGCAGTATCCTATGTTGGGTCAATATTTACTCCTCCTGCCTCCTCAGGAAGAGTTAATGCAACAAGAGGGGAAGAGGTAGCAGACTAGTACCAGGGAGCACTAGATGTGGGATAAAAAAGACTAATACACCCTTTAGCAGTTTATGACTTTGAATAGGTCATATGCCTAAAATAATGTTTTGTTTTCCCTTTGGGAATTCAAAAACTGTGTATGCAATTTCACTAATCACCACTAACAAAAAAAAGAAGATAACAAAAGGCCAGCTCCATAGATTTTTAAATGATATTTAAGACACAGTATTTCATTCACAGTGTGCATGATGACAGTATTCCTGGATCTACAAACAAGCAAAGAACTTGTAGTTGAATAAGAGAAAAAACGAAGTATATGTGTGATCTAAGATTGGAAATCAGTCTGGTGGTTCCCCAGAAAATTGGACATAGTATTACCTGAGGACCCAGCTATACCACTTCCGGGCATATACCCAGAAGATACTCCAACATGTAATAAGGACACATGCTCCACTATGTTCATAGCAGCCTTATTTATAATAGCCAGAAGATGGAAAGAACCCAGATGTCCTTCAACAGAGAAATGGATACAGAAACTGTGGTACATTTACACAATGGAGTACTACTCAGCTATTAAAAGCAATGAATTCACAACATTTTTAGGCAAAAGGATGGAACTGGAAAATATCATCCTGAGTGAGGTAACTCAATCACAAAAGAGCACACAGTATGCACTCACTAATAAGTGAATATTAGCCCAGAATCTCGGAATACCCAAGATATAATTCACTGACCATATGAAGCTCAAGAGTAAGGAAGACCAAAGTGTGTATGCTCCAGTCTTTCTTAAAAGGGGGAACAATATAATCAAGGGAAGTAGAAAGTAGGAGGGACTTTGGAGGAAGAAAGGAGGGGGAGGTAAAAAGATAGGCAGAATCAGGTATGGGAAGAGATGGAGGAGATGTACAGAGGGTCAGGAAATTGAACAGATGTGTGTAGCAATGTGGGATGGGAAACTGGGGGTAGCAACCAGAAAGTCCCAGATGGCAGGAAAGCCAGAGTCTCCCAGGACCCCACAGAGATGACATTAGTTGTAATACCCAACAAAGGGGAGAGAGAACCTGTGGAGACCATATGTAGATGTTAGGCAAGACCCCTGGGTTGAGGGATGGGGCCACCCACCCATCTCCAAAATTTTAACCCAGAATTGCCCCTTTCTAAAGGAAATATAGGGACAAAGAGTAGAGCAGAGACTGAAGGAAAGACCATCCAGAGACTGGCCCACCTGGGGATCCATCCCACATACAGACACCAAATCCAGACACTATCGCTCATGCCAAGAAGTACTTGCTGATAGCAGCCTGATACAGCTGTCTCCTGAGAGTCTTTGCCTGATCCTGACCAGTACAGATACAGAGGCTCATAGCCAACCATCAGACTGAGCACAGGGATCCACATGGAGGAGTTAGGGGAATGACTAAAGGAGCTGAAAGGGCCTCATCTAGCATCAATGGGAGGGGAGGCCCTTGGTCCTGTGAAGGCTTGATGCCCTAGTGTAGAGGAATGCTAGGGCCGTGAGGTGGGAGTGAATGGGTGGATTCTTGAGGGAGTACCCTCATAGAAGCAGTATAAGGGGGCATGAGATAGGGGGTTTACAGAGGGGAAACCTGGAAAGAGAATAACATTTGAAATGTTAACAAATAAAATATCAAAAAAAAAAAAAAAAAGAACGAAAAAGAAAGAAATGGCTTCACCTTTGATTGTGGAATTACGCATCTTTAAAAGTCAAAAACTTCTGAAATGCCAGGCATTTCTGGTACCAATCATTTCCTTTGGAAGAGGCAAATGATGGTGGGGAGCTAGGAATAAATGGATGTGATATTTTCCAAAGTGTTTTCTACCTCTAGGTTAGTAATTATTTAAGAAATGAAAGAATGTCTCTAAGATTAGGCAAGTGTATGGGTTTCTGAGAAGAGGATGCGCATCAGGGCTTCTGGGCATCAGGGAGCAGAAGGGGTGGAAGAACCTCTGTTTTGAGGCAGAATCAGTGAGAGCAAAGACTTATATCCTTTTTTCTCAAGAAGCTACCGTGCTAGTGCTGGGAACTCAGGCTGGATCTTCTGTAAGAGCAGCCAGTACTCTAGACCACTGAGCCATCTCTCCAGTACCAAACTTGTTACATTCTTAATATTACTGGAAAAGGTGTCTTATAAAACAGTGTTTCTAGGAGTTGTATGAGTCAGGTCCATAGTGGTAAGGTGGATTACTTAAGGATGGGCTCTTGCTCATCATCTCTGTCTGTTTAATTCCAGGAGGATCACTGCATTTGCAGAATGAACTCATAAAGTCATTTCAATATTCTCTGCCTTCGCGGTCTTTGCTTTCTTTTTCTCTTTAGCAATATTATGCGTGCATTAATCTTACCCAGATGATAATTGAGTTTATTACCGTGGCTTTCTTTAGGCTTATTGCATTCACAGGAGCATCTCAAAGAAAGCCCTAGCACTTATATACCTGATTATGCTCAAGATAGCCTGAAGGACAGGCTTTAACAAATCCTAGGGCATTTATAAACTAAATTAGCTTTTTGAGGGAAAATTTAACTTGTTAAAATATGGTATGTTACTGTGCCTTTGCTTTGTTTTCTCACCTAAAACAATACAAAAAAATGAGGACCCAAATAGCTTCAGAATAGCAATGAAATCCATTAGGCTTGTACAAGTAACCCACTCAAATGTGCATAGTTGGCAAGTTCCCTCAAAATAAATTTAAAATTACAGAAATTTAACTGATTATGGTTCTGCTTTTTAAAAATCAAACTCTGTCATTTTCTATATTCAGAAAATGGCAGATGAAGCCTGCACTGTAAATTGATTGCTTGGGTAAAATCATTCATATCATTCAGAACAAAATAAAGATATTTAAATCAAGGTTAATAGATAATGTGAGTTTTTTTTTTTTAGATAAACTACCTTCTCAAATATCACCTACTTCTAATTGTACAAATAACAGCATGTATTCACATTATGTTGAGTATATTAAATTTTAAAAATAATGAAGACTTGGTAACAATATAAAGGATTTGGACATAGATTTCTTTTATATCCCTATTTGGTAATTTACAGCAATACTTGAATTATCATTTTGAATAAATATTTAACTTTTGTTTATTTATGTATTTATTATTTTTAATTAATGTATTTTATCACAAAGTATTTTATTGAGAAATATTTCAAGGTTTCTGGAATTAATCAAATCTGCTATATAAGTTTTGCATAAAATACATATCCTTGAAAATTAGAAATTCTATACATATAGAAGGATTATTTAACTTTTGGCTCAATTACCTTATCAGTGAAGTGCAGATTATAATACTAAACTTGTAACTTTTATGAGGTTTAGTAGTAATAATTTTAGGTTGCTTGGCACACAGTGTTGCTCTCATCCAACAGTAGTTCTGAAATTGACAGTTTTCTTATACATTCTTAAAATAACAAAAACTATACTAATTTATGTGAACAGGGAAGAAAATGGAAAACAAAGAATAACTAAGAAAAATAATCACTTTAAGAAAACTCTTGCTTGCAGACAATAGCCTAGCATGGCTGTCCTCTGAGAGGCTCTATCTACCAGTAGCTTACTGAGATGCAGATACTTATAGTCAGCCAACCATTGGACTGAGATCAGGGACCCCAATGGAAGTGTAAGGGGAGGGACTGAAGGAACTGAAGGGGATGACAACCCCATAGGAAGAACAATAGTATGAACTAACCAGATCCCCCAGAGCTCCCAGGGACTAAGCCACCAACCAAAGAACATACATGAGATGGTCCATTGCCCCAGCTAAGTATGTAGCAGAGGACTGCCTTGTCTGGCCTCAGAAGGAGAGGATATGTATAGTCCTGTAGGGACTTGATGCCCCAGGGAAGGGGGATGGGGGCAGCTATGGGAGTAGCTTGGTAGGGGAGGTGGGGTTACAACGCCTCAGAGCCAAAGGTGAGGGGGGAGTGGGTAAAGAACTCTGGGAAAGGGCAACATTTGGAATGTAAATAAATAAAATAATTTAATAATAACAAAAAAAACTCCACGAAACAATAATGTATCTGCAGCCTTTTCTTTACCTTAGTGGCAACAGGAGGAGAGGGTAAGTGGAGAGGATATTGGACAATACCAATAAACCATTCCTTTTTACATGTTTGACAACTGATAGCTCTGCCTATTGACCCATGGACATAGGGACAAAGTTTCATTTTATTTTGCACTATTTAATGTAAAACTGACAGCGAGAAATGCTTATCAACAGAATCAAAACTGCAATAATTTGCACTAACTCTTGACACTTTTCAAGCATTATGCATTTTGCAAGTTTAACTTACATTTTCCAAGTGACCCCAAAGGAACACAAAATACCTTGAGTTCACTAATGGATGGTGTTTGGAGGTCAATTTTATGAACCCTAGATTCTTTTTAGAATGTATACATATTCTTGGATGGCTTGAGGCAAATGATAATTACTGTTTCTATAAACACAGTTTACTTGTTTGGTATGAGCAAAGGTGTTAAATGTGTAATCATAAAATAAAAAAAAAAAACAATGTGGCTTTGTACTTTTTCCATTGGTCTAACCTTGGAATGACAGACAGGAGCCCAGCACCTAAAAATAGACAGATGGGCTAGACTGAAGAGCCTCTTGGAAGAATGCTAAAATAGTGAGTACAGGTTAATAAAACAGCTATCTGTCTAAAGAAGACCAAATTGAAATTCACTCCAAACTTCTGACTAGGGAAGACAATTAAAAGAGAAACCCCTTACCTATAGAAAAGGAAGCTGGCCTTTCAGGGCTGATTACAAGGTGAGAGAAAAGGTACATGCCTATGGCATTACAATCAGTGTCTGTAATTTGTAAATGCTGTTTGGAATACAAGTCTAAAAAGGGTAGGTGTAACTTGCCAAGAAAACTACCTTTTGCTTCTAAATCACCACACATATTTCCATACAAAAATGATCTTACAAAGATGCACATAACTTTCCTTGCTGGGTTAAATAAAGGCAGGGCACAAGTAAGTATATTCAGAAGCAACAATAATGCAGGGAAGTCATCCTACCTCCATCCAGTTCTTCAGCTCCAAAATGATTCCTGTAGAAGAGCATGATTTCTATCTTGTAGCATTTATATATGGTCACCGAACAGATGAGCAGCAAGAGAATAGCGCCAAGCCCTCCAGCAAGTTCAACAGTGTACATCAACTCTAGGGGACAAAAGCAATGGAAAATTATACAATAATCACATATAGGGAAGAGGACTTATGGGACATATGGTGAGGGGGGAACTAGAAAAGGGGAAAGCCTTTGGAATGTAAACAAAAATATAGAAAATAAAAAAAATTAAAAAAACAATAATCACATATAAAACGCAGAACTATTATGTTTCATGTTTCTTGCAAGGGACTTGAGATACATTAAAACAATTTCATCCCCCTCTCTGTGACAAATTGTTTTGTTTTGTTTTGTTTTTTGACATTTGGTCTCACTGTATATCCTAGACTGGCCTTGATCTTGTGATCCATCTGCCTCAACCTCTCAAGTGCTGAGTTCATGGGCATGTACAAGCATATTCATCTTGTGTGAGGCTTTAAACCAGCTTAAGCTTTGAGTTCTGTTTCCTGGGTGATCGGATAAGGTGACATGTGACAATGTTGCTTAGGAACACTGCTTTGGTAAAAATGAACTTGTTTGACACATTGCCTCTGAACTAAAAATATTGTAAATGTCTCTTTTCAAACTATAATATTGCATTTGCCTCAATGCAGCTACTTTTACATGCACACATATCCCTTGAGAAGGCCCTGTGAACTGTACTTTTAGAACTGACGAAAGAGACAAATTTTTAAGACAGGACAGTTTTATGATCATCTGCATATGCTCTTTGATCCTTTATAACTGAGCTGATACCTCTGAGTTGGGTTCAAGGTAAAATAAGGGTGCTAAATAGCATAGTTCCTAGGGGGCACATACACTGCTCAACTACCCATGAATCCTGTCCGTCCTCTCCTGTAAGAAGGCATGACTTTTGATGTATAGTTCTCTGAAGAGTGGTGTCCTTGTGTATTAACACAATCTTGAAGGCTGAGAGCTTAAGTGGTTTTAAAAGCTAGATCTCCAAGTGGACATCACAATAAAATGTGTTGTAAATTTTTATTATGAAGATACTTTTTTCATTACTTTCCCTTATATTATGCTTATGTAGGTTACTATAGAGATGTCTAAATGAGAAACTTTCTTGACATTTGCTGCATACAACCTCTCCTTTAGCATACAGAAAGCTGATAGTCTCACAAAATGGTCAGATCAAAAAAAAAAAAGAATCAGGGTAAAATAGTTGCTTGCATTTTCTCCTTTAGAGCTTATCAAGATTGTAAGGTGAGTTAGGTTGCTAGTATATAAATGGTAAGGATCCATATACACATACTGCAACTCACTCTACCTAAGTGTGTGTGTATGCATGCTGTCTTTGATCATCATAGGCTAAATGTTATTTCTTATAGGTAGCTGTTGCTCCCTGACATTAAGCTGAGAAGTAGCTTAATTGATTAAGCAAGGTGTTGTGTGTAGCAGTTTTGTCTCTTCACTCTTGAAAGGAAGCTCATTAACATATAGAATGCTAAAAGGGAGGTAAAGCAACAAGATGTTTCAGAGAAGTAGAACATTCCCTCCTTAAGCTAAGAAAGTGAACAACTCTAACCAGATTCATTAGATGTCTCCTGACCAAAGTAATAGTGCTGAGAATCACTCTTGGACAAGCCAAGCTATAACGATTCTGAGGCCCAATCAGGTGCCTGGAAGAAGTAGAAACCAGCCAAGGTACCTGGATAAAGTTTAGTCCCTGGGAAAGGACATTCTCCAGTCTGGTATGCTGCCTGCAGGCTGTGGAGTGTGCTTTAGGTTTTCAGCTTTCATGAACTATTCTTACCCATGCTGGAGTGGGCTTTGCTAAGGCTGCTGTCATTTGAGTCCTTTTTTTTTTTTTGCCAGTAAGTACAGTAAAACACTAATAAAATTTATTGGTTCACCAAATTGGTCTTTGGCGGTATCCTTATTTTGGTCTACTATCAGTTCCCGGCCTGGGGTGAGTAGACTGCTGTTCATATCTCCTGAAGAATAGTCTCACAGAACATGCAGTCATTTACTTAAAACATGAAACTAATGTTTTAGATTCTGTAATTGGGAAATGTGAAGGAATAGGGTGGTATCATTTACAGCACAATCAATAGAAGCTTAGTTGATAATAGTAAAATAAGTCATGACTTGTAACAATACATACTATTAGGTGACAATTTCACTCATAAATTTTCATAAATAGGGTAAAATAATGATGGGAATGAGGTACTGCAAAGGAAATAATTTGGAAAGTATGGTCCTCATTTTCTCAAAAAAAACATATGTGTGCATGTGTGTGTGCTTATATGTGATAAAAGTTTTCCACTAACAATTAAGAAAAATAATCTCAGTCACATTTCTCATTATCTAGCTCTTTATTACTAATGTAACTTTTTAATAAAGTCAATACATATAAATACTATTTAATCAACTGTATACTTTTATACTTAGCAAAATTAAGTGGGAGGTTGAAGATTTTATTTAACAAGATCTGACTATGACTTTAAGATAGAAAAAGGTAAAATAAGAAATTAAATATTTTGGAGTCAAAGTAAATTAACATGAAATATGAAATAATGGCAAATAATTACACCAGCTTTATCTGTGAAACACTGTAAGGAACCACACAAGAGAGAACTAGAAAAGTATAAGGAAAAAATGAAAAATGATCTTCACGATAGTGTTTCACTGTGTGTATAGAAAGAATAAGTGGATAAATAATACTGTGGAGCACTTTGGGTTTTGTTTTTTTGCAATACCAGTTGAATTCCACCACACAGAGAAACCTGAATTAAAGTACAACTTATGCCCGTAGGATGGTTCAGATACCAAAATAAACTGATTTAAAATACACTGGACATTATGGGAGAGATAATAATTTAGATTATTAGACCAAACACAGGACCTCATGCTAGGGGAGGACTCAATTACTGAAGCACAAACATAGCCCACATTGTGCTTCTTTTTTAGGTTCTGTTCTTTTATTTATGGTTTGTGCTGACTAGTTTTATGTTAACTAGACAATACAAACTAATGTCATTGGAGAGGAATGAATCTCAATTGAGAAATTTCCTTCAGAAAATCTGGGTATAGGCAAGCCTGAAGGTCATTTTCTTAATTAGTGATTGATGTGAAAGGCCTCATCTCCTTCCAGGTAGTGTCACTTCTACGTTGGTGGTTTTGGATACTATATGAGAGCAGAATGAGCAAACAATGGGTAGCAAGCCAGTAAGCAACCCTTCTTTACGGTCTCTGCCTCAGTTCCTGCCTCCATGTTCCTTGATTGAGTTCCTGCTCTGACTTCCCTCTATAGACTGTTATTTAGGTGTTTTGTAACAGCAATAGAAAACCTTAAATTAAGACATACATATAATTTACAAAAATGAAATTTCTTGCATAGGAAAAGAAGAAAATGTTCAAACATAATTACCACGATTAAACAATGATGATGAGAGAACATAACTGTGCTATTACATTGGGAAAGTTTTCTAATAAAGTGAAAAATCAATGTCAATATCAATTCTACTCCTATGTAGTTCTCCAGTATATATAAACAGATACTTGAAGGAACTCTTGTGTGAAAATGTTTGGCATAGTCTTATCCATACTAACAATGACTGGAAAGAAGCCAAATCCCTTCAACAGGAGATGGTGAATAAACTAGTGTCTACCCATGAATAGATTCTACTCAGCAACTAAAAGAAGAAACTAAAGATATACACACTGAAAAAACTCATAGGGTTTCAGTCAGTGAAGGAAGGCAAATGGAAAGTAATATTTACCATGTAATTCTACAAAAGTACAAGAATATCCTACTACAGTGCAGTGATATAACCCAGACACTGTATATTTCTTATGCAGTAAGTAAAGGGAAAATTTATTGGAAAGGGGAAAGGGAGGGGACGTTACAGGATAAAGGAATATATTTTAACTTGTCTTGGGGGTAAATACATATGTGTAGGCCCTTGTTAAAATTCATTGATATGATCACTTGGAGTCTATGAATTTTATCTTATGCCAATCATAATTCAATTCTTTAAAATCGTGATTGCTTATGAAAAGCTGTTAAAAGTTCTGACCCAAGGCCTGTGTGAGGAGATACTCTAAGGAAATATTGGAGAGAGAACAGCTGTTCTTCTGTAGATATTAAAGCAGGGAATGATTTTTCTATAGTACTTCCAAGTGCACATTTTACAGCTGGAGGCATAGCACTAGGTCCAAGATTGTAACATAGTGTAAGTACCATACATAGTCAATAGCTTTAGGGGACAATAAAAATTATGTCAGAAGCATGTTCTTAGTAATATAATAAAAACAGCTTCATTTTCTTTAGACGGTGTTCATAATCTAGGTTTCTGCTTATGTTCAAACTGATGTTTATTTTTTGGTTCTTTTAATATTGGTTATTTCTTTTATTTTTGAGGTTATAATATAACCTCAAAACATTTGTCTCTTCCCTTTCCCCCTACAAACCATCCCATATGCCCCTCCTTCTTATCTTTTAAGACATTACATTTTAAGACAGACATTCTTTTTCATAAATTGGATATGAATAAATTACAAGAAAAGTACTTAAGTTATTTTTATTTCTAGATGGAAATGAGTTATTTCTTTTTATGGAAGTCATGAGCCATCAAAATCATATCAAATTCATTATTCAGTATATTTAGATAATCAATAGTATTATCTGAAAAGTAATTTAAAAACAGAAAGAATAGGGTTGATGTACCTTTACAATTGTAGAAATGATGTGTGTTATCTGAACAGCTTTAATGTACAAACATATGAATACTTATATATAGTTAAAACCTGAGCAATGAAGAATGACGCTTTTGAGGGGCAGTCATTTACTATTAATAAGAGCATTTGAAAACTTATCTAAAGAAATGAAGAATTTGCAAGGTGCTAGATTATCCAAAACCTTAAACTTATCTCAGATGTCTTATCAGATGCTCTGTCATGCTACAAGTACAAACATGGTGTTCTTCCAGCATCTGTAGAAGGAGGTTGGAAATAAAACTTAAGTCTTTTTTTTTTTCTGCAAGGCACACACAGGTGCTGCTCCTTTGTTGTGCTATCTGATATAGGCATATCTATTGTAAATGTACCCATACTAGTATTTATGCAGTTGATATAAATTTGTCACATTGTGAAAATGCTTCCAAGGAAAATGGTGCATTAGATTTAGTCTGTACATGCCTGCATCAAGATGGATACTTCGTGAATATGAGCCCTATTTCTTTTATGGCTTATCCATGTCATCAGAACAAAATCAGAAGTGGTTAAATTTTGCCACAGTTAGGAGAAATTATCTGGACCTACTGTTTTTTTTTTCTTTTATCCTCTTTGCATTACTATGTAACTGTGAATGGTACTGCCCTTGCAAATGTCATGTTCCTTTTGAAACAGAGCCCGCTTTTCTGCTCTACTCCAAGCTGCCTGAAGAGGCAGCATTTAAAAAAAAAAACAAAAGACTTCCATTCCAGAACAACTTAACTTCAGAGAATGGAAAGAGAGAACCTAGACTTTCAAAAACCAACACAAACACAAACACGAATTATTTGGTTAAAATGGTAGACACTGCACCCCATTTAAGGGGCTGAGACTGAATATTAAAAATTGTAAAAGCAAAGCTGCTCAGCAAAAACCTAAGGGAAACTGGCATTTACTTAAACACAACAAATGAACAAGTGCCAAAGAGTTACATTTAAGGGCACCGACAGTCATTTAGTTACAGGCAATTAACAATAGTCCTTGGAAAGCTCCAGTACAGTCTTAGGGAAAACACATTGATTATTGCTGCAGTAGTAGACTGCTTTCTGAATAAATTGCTTCAATTTAAAACTAGATTTGCTACAAGCATTTTGAGCAATGACTACAATTTTTTTTCTTATCAAGACAGTTGGTGCAAGCAACCCTTTAAAAGAAACGGCTAATTAAAACAAAGCACATGCCATCTCTTGGTATATTGGATTACATTGCAAATAATAAATGTACTTGGTTTGTACTAATCTTGCTGCAATTACCTAGTGTAGTTTTGGATCTTACATTTTTTTTTTACTGGCCTGTACCTGTATTAGCATTTGTGAACGCTTTTTCTAGAAATTTTTGAAGAAGTAAAAAATTTATCAAATAAAAGTTCATGTGTTTTTTTTAGCTCAGTTTGTCTGAAGTTTCATTTTGTATCTCTGATCTCTATTCATACCCATATAGATGCATAAATCTTGTTGAAAGTGTAATGGAAGACTTTGGGTGGCTTACGCTTAAATAGTTCATTCTAAAACTGTTCCGTTCTTATATAAAATTGTTTGACATATTCTGCCCTGATTTATAGGCGGTAAAATGCAAGTCAGTTGCAGAAACACATGATAGACACCATAATGATCCTAGTTCATCCATTTGCTTCACCACATACCTTTTTCTACTGTTGTGTTATAAAGAGCTTAGTTTATAAGGATTTATCCATCCATGTAAATTCATATGCATATTTATTTCTCTGAAGCAGTATAAATTATTTGTTCCTGGCAGGAGGATAATTATGCTCAGCCTACATAGATATTCAACTCAATTTCTATGATACATCAGCACAATTTAGAAGCAGTTACACTTTTGTGGGGCAGGGGGATAATACATTAAGAAGTTGAATTGTTACTTGTATAGTAGCAAGAATATATATATATACATATATATATATATATATGAATATAGGCATATATTATATGAATCTAAGCATATATTACTATATAAGGAGAACAGTTTTAAGTCTATGGGGGAGAAACAATGATATATAAAATAATCATAATTGAAATAAAAATAGATTATCAATAGTATAGCTTAATCACTGAGACCAAATATTTGGACAAAGTTCACCCGTAAAGAAGTATATCTTGCCATTTTGAAAAGAGGTTATCAGGGAAAGCATTGAATGAACTTTTTCCTACTGCCAATCAAGGATGAAAATATAGTCAATCATTATTGCCTAGTTAGACTAAGTTCCCAGAAGCCCTTGGAACTTAATTGTCATATTTCAACTCAACACAAAATAATGAAGAAAAACTAGAGTAAAAATCTATCATTCTAGGTATAATTTGCTAAAGACTCCACTTGTAATATGCTTTTCATCATCCTGAATAGAGAACATGATTTTTCCCCCTTGGAGTGAAGATTATCCTGAAGTGGTATGCTTTAAAAGGCAGCAATACAGATGTGCAGCTTGGTCTCCATGTGGGTCCCATTAGCTGTTGCCTGTTCATGGGATAGATTCTTTTAGCTCCGCTGTCTTGTCTGCCCTCAGTGGGAGAGGATGCACCTAGCCACGCAGAGACTTGAAGTGCCAGGGTGACAGCATACGGGGTGGGGGTCAGGGGGGGCGCACCCTCTCAGAGGAGAAGGGAAGGGGGGGGAAGTGGGGAAGGGGGAAAGGATTGTGGGAGGGATTGACCAGGAGGGGGCAGTGAGTAGGATGCAAAGTGATTTTTTTTTAAAAAAAGGGCAACTTCAAATGAATAATCAAAACGGCAGAATGAAACACAAATCTGAGTTTCTATTCATTATAATCAAACAAAATGAAAAAGTTTCCATAAAAGTAGAATGCTAATTAATGAATAAAGAAGTGATGGAGTTAGTAATCCTTATTTTTCTTCACCACAACAATCAATTCAGATACTAATTTTCAACTGTTGTTATAACTATGGGCTGGACAATTGGTGAGGCAGGATACTCACATTCTCAACAGACCTTCCTACTGGTTATTCAAAAGGACATTAGGCATTATCTTTTAAAAGTGACATAAGTTAACATTTTCAGGAATGGGATAAATTGATCTCTGATATAACACATTCAGAAGACACACATCATTGATGGGAGCCAAAAATGGATAAACATTTTGAAAAATTGGGAGTTGTCAGGCCAATCTAAACTAAAAGACAGCTGCAAGAAGCCAGATCAGCTTGTTTTTACCCTTCAAAAATATCAATATTGATTAAAGATAAAGTAAGGAGCCTTCTCAGATTAATTGACACATAGGACACTGGACATTAAAGACAAGACATGATCTTATATTGAAAATGTGGTATAAAGAGTACCTATTGAGACAATACCTTAAACTTTACTATAGACTATATAAGGGCCTTTTAGTATTTTGAATTTTTGTGATTTTAGTAAATACTCTTTGGCTATATAAAACAACATCCCTAATATTTAAGAGTTACACTGAAGAATTAGTCACCATGTCTACAATTTACTTTCTGTGGTGCAGCAATAATATTTGCAGGGAGAAAATAATTTATTTATTTTCCTGTGTTCAGAAATAATGATAAGGTCAACATGTCAAAATGTTAATAATTGGTTAGCATAGGTGAAGAAAATAAATAGATATTTATTAACTGTCCTTAATTTTGGGAGGAATGTTTGACATTTTGTTCTAAAATGACTGCTAAAAATAAATGAAATGTACATATGCAGAAAAATGATTTATCTTCTAGACATGACCTTGCCATTGTACTTGTGAACACATTGCAGCTGTGTTTTTTTGCACAAGTCTTGCCAAATATTGGCCCTTCAACATTTTATCTTGGGTGGGAGAAATGCCTCATAGGCCCTCCATCTCCTTGAGGAACTACCGCCAATGAATGATTGGTAGGGGAGGGAGATTTTGTTTTCTTCAGCCGTGTGAATACTGATACGATGTTTTTGCTGCAATAAATAACCTCCCACCCATTCTCAGGCAGGAAACTCTAATTAAACTTAGTGGGTCACATACAAAGAGAGATCTAAAGGATAAAAGGGAATTTGTTGGGAAAGGTTTCAGAAGGAGAGGAAAGGGGTAAATAGAAGGGAATGAGGTAAGAATGACTAAAAGTCATTAAATAAGTGTGTAAAACTTTCAAACAATAAGATTTTTGAAACCCTACCACATTATCATGCTGTTATGCATACGTATATTTTGGTTGGATTGCCTTCGAATTAAGTCACACCATGTACAGTTATTTTCATCTAATCTATACAAAAGCCTTCAAGTTGATCTTCCCTAAATGTCTTCACCTTGAGATTTTCTTCAGGAACTTTGTTGATTATTCATCAAAGGAACTTGGAACTGTTTGTGTTGGCATTCGTTCCTTTAAGCCAAGTGACCCTCAGCCATGATCATCTCTCCATCATGAACTGGAGTTTCATTAGATTCTGTGGGAACCTAGAACTGTTGCCTTTCATGTCTTAAATCTTTATCAATCCTGCAGAAGGCTGAGGTCTATGCTGTTAGTGAAGCTATTATAACAGAAATTATTCATACTTCTTAGAACATGAGTTTTTTATTGCTGTTTTCATTAATTACTATGCAGCATATTAACAGAGTTGTTTTTGTCTGTGGTTTTACATTATAAACATAAAAAAAGTTGCTTTATCTTAGTATCTTTCTTTAAGGCTGTCCATTATGATCAAGAACTCTTCTGTCCCAGATTAATCATGTCACCCATTTTAGCTTTGTTTCCTCCTTTTAGCCCTTCTATCCTCTTTTCTTCACTTCTTCCTCCCCTTCTCTATTGTGTCTTTCTTTCTTTCTTTCTTTCCTTCTTTCTTTCCTTCTTTCTTTCTTTCTTTCTTTCTTTCTTTCTTTCTTTCTTTCTCTTCCTTCCTTCCCTCTTTCCTTCCTTCCTTTCTTTCTTTCTTTCTTTCTTTCTTTCTTTCTTTCTTTCTCTCCCTTCCTTCCTTCCTTCCTTCCTTCCTTCCTTCCTTCCTTCCTTCCTTTCTTTCCTTCTTTCTTTCTCTTCCCTCCTCCCTCTCCTGCCTCCCCCTCTGTCCTTCCCTTTCCTTTCCTCTCTCCCTCCCACTCTCCCCCTCTCCCTGCCACTCTCTCTCTCCCTCCCTCCCCCCTCCCCGTGTATATGCAAGCTTGTGTTTTGAGGTAGGATCTCATTCTAGGCTATCTATGTATAATAAGCTGGTTTAAAATTGCTGATTCTACTAACTTGGCCTGATGACTTGAGGCTTGAGCTACCATGCCTGGATAGAGTCATTGTTTCTTAAGTCTTTGCTCATTTATCACCATATGAAATTCTTCTGCCAACCATTCATTTTAAGTAAAAAAACAAAAACAAATAACAGCAACAAAAAACAAAAACAAAAAAATCCCCATGGCAGCAGCGTTCTTGAGTCACTTATTTTTTCTATAGCTTTTGACACTATGTAATATATTCAATTTTTTAAAAGATCTATTTATTATTATTACATCTAAGTACACTGTAGCTGTCTTCAGACACACCAGAAGAGGGCGTCAGGTTTCATTACGGATTATTGAGACATCATGTGGTTGCTGGGATTTGAACTCAGAACCTTTGGAAGAGCAGTCAGTGCTCTTAACCACTGAGCCATCTCTCCAGCCCCTCAAATTTTTATTATTAAGTATATTACGTTTTTATTTTCTGACTTGATGAAATTTAAATTCCATGATGGTGATTGTTTCTTTTTGGCTGTCCCTTAAGAGCAAGAATGCTTGGTACAAGAATCCAGGTAGTGTCTTTGATTGTTTTTCTGTTTGCTTTTGTCTATTTTAAAAATTATTTTCAGTAATTATCTCAAGCCCCTTGAAAAGTGGCTGACATACTGTAGTAACTCAATGATCATTTGTTGAATAAATAAGTAACTAGATAGATTATTAAGAATGCAGTTTTCAAATAAGTATTTATTTCTTCTATAAAATTTCAATATCTCTGTGAGTGTTGGGTTTTTTATTTTTTTTATTTTTTGGTTCAATGGATCATAGTGTTCAAGCAGCTGAAGAAGTATAACTATAAATAACCATTCTGTTACTTGGTTAAAATAGACAATATATGTAAAATAGGGAGCCTGGGTCTGAGGGGAAGGCTAAGGATAAAGTTCTTGGTGTGAAAACATGAGGACCTCAGGTCGAGCTTCCGAGCTCCCATATGAGAAACCTGGTATGGTGGCACATGCATGCCATCTCAGTACTCAGGAAGTGGGCACAGGAAGGTCCCTGCTGCCTGCTGGTTAGCGAGCCTTATTGCTTTTGTGAGATTCAGGGACAGTTAAAGATTCTGTTTCATATATCCAGAAATAAAAGGTGAAAAACAACAGTAGAAACCACCCAAGGAAAATCTATAGCTTAAACACACACACACACACACACACACACACACACACACACATATATATATGTATATATACATACATATATATATATATATATATACACACACACACACACACACAGAGAAAGAGAAATAGAATTTAGATTATACAGACATAAAAGTTATCCTTCATTCATGATTATGGTGATAATATAATCTTGTATTGATGTATAGAATTTTAAAAGTTTGTATTCACGTACAATCTGAGAATCATCTACTTTTTCATTAAGACCTTACAGATGTTAGGTGAGTGCTCTGCCACTGAGATATATCTCTCACATTTAATGTTTTCATTCATTCATTCATTCATTTTATCTTTGTTTAATAAGCCTTTCTATATAATGGTTCAGTGGTTTTGACTCTAGTGATAGTGATGGAAAAAATATATGATTATTGCCTTAAAAGAGCTTACATTTTAAAGATTCCAACATGTAGGCATGCATTTAATATAAAATACATGCAAATATTTGTTGAGGACTGAAGTATCACTATGCTAGCATTTTATGAGTGTAAAAATGCTGAAAGTATCATACTTACAAGACAAGTAAGCTTAGTATATTTGTGTGTGTGTTTGGATGGGTTTGTAGTGGGGTTTCAGAAATAAAAATCAACCACTGAATAGTATAGTACAAAAGTACCTGCAAAGGTTTGTGAAAAATTATTTGACACAGCATTAAATGAAAAGTATATTTGTTGGATGTTGAATTATTGTTGGCAAATTTCCACTTTTTTGTTTAGTTAATATATTTTCCTTATCTCCTTAATTTACTTTCAGAGTAAATAACCTGTGCCTTGCCAAAAATAACCCCAAAATACAAACAACAACAACAACAACAACAACAAAACCCAAAACAAACCAATATTTGTCTGGGGATTTATGCCATGTACCAGTTAAGGTAGCTTCCTAAAATTAGGTCAGAGCAATCACACTGATTCCCCTTGGGAAAAGTTGGCATTCAATTTCAAAAGGTACAATATGGAGTTCCAAGCTTAGGTAAAGATCTATTGCTGAAAGTTTTTTTTCCTTTTAAACCATAAACCAGTATATGAAATATCACTATATAGGGACTATACATGGGCCATACACATCACATATCTGCACACACACACATAGATATATAAACGATTAAGTGTATGCTCTTTTCATCTTAGATCTCAAAAGAGAAAACAGACAAAGAATGAGCATACTGCTAAAATCAAGAACAAAAGGGCCTCGGGTGACCAGCTTAGAAGACAGGGCTAGTGTATATCAAGGTGTCAGACTTCACTGATGCCTAAAAGAAAATACCTTAGAAGAAAAAGTATTTGTTTTCTCTCTACAAGGAATTTCCTTCTTAACATGTCATACAAACAGACAGGCACAGATGGAATGTTACAAAGCCTCTCTTGAGAGGAAACTGTCAAAGTGAAGGTGGCATTGCCATTCCACTCCTTTTTTGTCAAAGGATGTGATGTTTATCCTGAAAGCAATTGTCCACCAGAGGATATATTGTCACAGTTAGAACTACTAGTTCTTCCATTGGGAATGCTTTGGGATGCCCAAAGAACACAGAACATCTGGACTGCTTAGATAATCAGTAACAGCAATGTATTCTACTTTTTGACAGAAGCATTAAACTCTTATTTTTTAAAACACGATTTAAAGAATATTCTACTTATGAAAATAAATTTATAAAATACTGTACACATGTAAAACCTAATTGTACTGCAGGGAGCAAAGTGGCAAGCACTGATAAATATAAGACTTTTGCTATTATTTTAGTTTGCTTTTTTTTAAGGGTTTAATATATTTCTAATTATTAAAAGCTTTAGAAACAACTGTTTTTGGTGAAAGCCATTGGTGATATTTTCCCTCTTGAGAAAATTTTCATTTGAAATTCTTGGTGTTTTCAGCATTAGAGATTATTAGGGCCAAAACAGCAATCACACTGCATGCTGGCTTATTTCTCAAATGGGAGTAACAGAAAGCTCTTTTCCTTCTCACGTTTGAATGCTTTTCATCACTCTTCATTATTGAATACATAAAGTATTTGGGGAACATGGTAGAAATTTTGCATTGTTTTTAAATTTGCAAATACTTTATTGAACTTAAAAAAACCTATGATATAATGAGCAGTCTTGGGGGGGGTAAGAAATAACAAAATGTATGATTATTCCTCCTCTGTAGGAATCATTTTACATTACATTCCAGAATATTCAAATTAATTTAAATTGGGTAATATAAGGTTCACTTGTTCAAGGTTTATTTTTTTCTGATACAGGCTCTCCTTCTGTAGCCCAGGTGGGCATCAAACTCTAAATAAACCGAGCCTTGAGTCTCCCAAATCCTGGGGTTAAAGGCATGAACTATCACTACACAGGGCTTTTAGAGTTTGGTAGATGCCTGTCACTTTTAAAGTTTATGTGGATTAGGCAACCATGGTGGGTCAGTACTCTGAACTGCAGTCAAATATAAGGAACTATAGTCTGTATTTTGCACTTATGGGAGCAAATTTCTGAGGCAAGTTAATACTTAAACCAGAAGAAAATCCCTTGGGAAGAGCAACCACTTCAATTAACTTTCAGGTTTGGCAAAATGAGGCACAAAACTCTGAGAATCTGAAAAATGGCCTAATATATATTATTGTGAGTACTTAATATGTTCTTTAAGATTTCTACCCTGAAGCTGAGGGACAATTAGTTTACAAAAGTTAAAACTGAAGAACAATGAAGCAGAGACTTGCTCTTGGTAACAAGCAACTGAAGAGTGAAAATTAAGACTCTCAAGAAACCCAATTCCTCCATCATAGCTCATAATTTCTTTTCAGTCATATCATAGTTCAATTAATGATAATAATTTTTTGCTGGTTTAAAAATGATCATTGGGTGCCTTCCTAAATATACTGCTGAAATTTTCTCTGAATTTATTTTTAATTCATTTTTTATCACATTTAAATGCCCACTTTTAATTTAGAAAATTCACCCTCCACATATATTACTCTTTACTGAGCACATTCTGAAAATAGAACACGAACTCTAAAAGTAGAGACAAATAGCTAACATGTCTCTTACAGATGGCAAATATATTTCTCAGCACTAAAAGTCTAAAACAAGTAACCATGGTAATCTATTGGAAATCAACATACTTTTTCCTGCTTTGTGACCTGAGAGAGCAGTTAGCAGTTTTTATGTGTCATGTCAAATTTCTCAGTTTACTGACCTGGTTGTCAAACTTCGACATCCAGGAACTGCTTATTAAAAGTTCCATCTTTTGAATTGTATTATGACCCAGTTGTGCCATTTCTCAACCAAATGTAGGAATTACTAGCCATACAAGTACATATACTTAGCACTCTCTCTCCAACAATGTTGCCCTAGGAGAGTGGTCTACATCTCTCTGCAAGCAGTGACTTAATTACCACACATAGTTCATATAGGTGCTTAAACTAATGCTGGTAAATATATGTGTGTTTTTACATATTTTACAAGTGGATTGATTTTCACTCCTCAACATTTAGATAAACCTTCTCCTTTAAGCAGCCTGTAGCTAGAGTACTAGCTCAAGTGGGATAGGAAGCCTCAACAATAAGTAGGTAGATTTGATTGCAAATAATGATAATACAAAGTGATTCTCAGGAAGAGAGTGAGGGGTTATTAGTGGGTATTGATCATGGATATACTATTCTGTCTACTATCTCTGATTCCATGTATTATGTTGTGGTTATGGTACATGTTTAGCTTCAGACCCCAGAACAAACAGCTGAGGTGCATATTTTACATATCAAAGCAGACCTGGCCTACAGGTTCTACCAGCATCCCTTAGTCCCTACCTGGCATACCCCACCCCTAACCCTAAATTTCTCAGCCCGGGCCGGGCTGCCCTGCCCCAAGAGACCCTTCCCTATATAATCCAGATGGTTTGATCCTCCTTTTCCCCTGTTTTCCTTCTCTCTGCATGAGCACATTCTCTCTTTCTCTCCCCCTGCCCCACCCCTCTGTCTCCCTATGGCATCTTCCCTGGTATCCTTTCTTGGGACCAGTGAACTCACCCACTTGAGAGTAGCTTCCCAATAAACCACCAGTTATATAAACTAATCTGTCTTGAATTAGCTCATTTTATTGGCAGAGGAATAGCTAATCAGTGTATGTCAATTACATGTTTTTGGTGAGTGTCCTTCAAGTAATTTATTTTCTTTTTTAATGTGTGTGTGTGTGTGTGTGTGTGTGTGTGTGTGTGTCTATGTGTGAGTTATTGCATATGAGTGCAGGTGCCCATGGAAGCAAGAAGTAGGTGTCTTATACCCTGGAAAATGAGTTACAGGGAGTTGTGGGCTACTCGACAAGAGTATTGTGAACTGAACTCTGGTCCTTTTGAAAACTTTAAGTATTTTGAACTGCTAAGCCATTGCTTCTACCCCCTTTCAAGTGTTTTAAACTGATGTATTTATTTTCCTAAGTGGCATACTTACTGTTTTCTAATACAACACTCTGAGTTTCAGGAGATTTCCTTTGCCCCCACTTGAGGTTTATTTGAATTTTGTAGCTGTTCTGTGAGATGCTAGGCAGATATTTATGCAAATATACTTTGAATATGTAGAAACACTCTCTTGTTGCTTGTTTTATTATGGTTTCTTTTCATGACCAACAATATCTGGTGCTTCAATTCTGATACTATGGCCATCCTTCCCATTATACAGAGGTATGATTTGGCTGAATTCAACATTCAAAATAGGAAATTAGCAGTTACTAATTTACTGATTATCATATATTATGAGTATTATTGTACATACTCAGTAATTACTATTTGTACAGACTGAACACTTTGGACAACCTGTTTGTATAGGTAATATATAGTATAAATATATATATATATATATATATATATATATATATATATAGTGAGAGATTTCTGAATATATTTTCTTTTTTTATTGGATATATCCTATATTTACAATTCATTTCCCTTTTTCTGGTTCCCCACCCCCAAAGATCCCACATGCCCTTTTCCCTCCTCCTGCTCCCTCTTCCACCCCTTCACACTTCCCTGTTCTTGTATTCCCCTACATTGATGCTTTGGTCCATTCTAACACTAGTGTCCATTCCTTTCTTCTTGTCAGACATCATTTGGTATGTGAATTGTGTCTTTGGTGTTCCAAGATTCTAGGCTAATATCCACTTATCAGTGACTGCATACCATGGGTATCTTTCCTATTAAAACATGAGATATGCCGGGCGGTGGTGGTGCACGCCTTTAATCCCAGCACTTGGGAGACAGAGGTAGGCAGATTTCTGAGTTGGAGACCAGCCTGGTCTACAAAGTGATTTCCAGGACAGCCAGAGCCACACAGAGAAACCCTGTCTCAAAAAATCAACAACAACAAAAAACAAAACCTGGGATATATAGGAACTGTTTCCAAAACTGAGAGCCTTTTTATTTAAGGGGTTGATTATTTTAATATTCAAAAAGAGTGCCCTCTTGAGAGGCAAATGCATTCTAGAAGGCAAAATGTCATTGAATATGTGATGTAAGTAACCTCATTAAGAACAGAGTGTTAGGGCAAAGGTGTTGACTCTGAAGAAGGAATGAGGCAATTACTTGGATTTAGTCCCACTGACTGGTTGTTCTCTGGCTTCATTTCTTTCTCATAGACACATTGAGCTCCAGAAAGCTAGTTACTCTTGAACCATTAGATGATTCCAAGTGTATTAATGGGATCTATTGTGTAGCTAAGGTGTGGGATGCCAATTGCGGTCCATAGACAAGCAGCAATAATATGTATAATGAATTTTCTTGAAATTCAAATCTTGCTTACCACCTCAGACTAATGCATCTGAATTGCCTTTCTAATAAGCTCCTAGGTGATTTGTGAGTATTATAAATTTTATGAAGTACATTAGGGACATCTAGATGGCTTTCCAAATACAGAAACAAATAGCCTGACTGCTGTCAATTCCTGTATATAAACTCTTGTTCTGTTGACTTTCTGTTCTTCACAATTTAATATGATCTTTGAGGGTTTTCAGGGTGAAAATGTTCAGTTCTTTTACTTTGAATTTCTCTGCTATGAGTACTTAAGATGCTAAAGCCATTTCTTGTAAGTGGGTTTCTCTATTCATACTGTAAACCAGTAGTTCTCATCTTGGGACAATTTTTGCTCTCTGGGGATATTTTGTAATGTTAGAAGACATTTTCACTTTCCATCACTGGAAAAGACTGTAGGTAAGGGCAAAAGATGCTGCTAAATTATCTATAGTGTACAAGACAGTTCTTACCATAGAAGAATTTATTCAGTCCAAAATACCAATAGCAACAAAACTGAGAAGCTGCAATAGGTGAAATGTAGATGATTCAGGATACACTTAATCAACCTGATTGATAGGGCACATTCATCATATCTATTTTAAGTAGGTTAGGCACACTAAAACATATGACAGAAAAATAAAAGTAAATGTATTTTATCAAGAATTTAACATTTTAGTAGAAAACAAACAAGAGATGATAAATATGACCATGTATCTATTTTATAGTTTTCATTCATATTCACAATCAACAGAGATGGCTCAAGACAGAAGTTTATCAATCTGTTTTCCATATTGAATTTGTTTGAATGCAGTAAGCAGACAAAAATTACCTAGGATTATTCTCACATAATTTATATATTCTGTGTAATGAACTACTCATCTTAAATGGTTAGTTTTTATGCCAGTATGTTTGGTGGCTTTCTTGAAGTGTCCTTTATCAAAAAGAAGAAAGGTAAAAGATTATTAACATCAAATGAGCCTTCCAGTGATTTTTTTTATTTTTTTAAAAAGGTCTATTTATATACTTTTTAATTACATGTGAATATATATTTGGGTGGGGGATAGGCAAATAGATGAAGATGTTTAAAGAGGTCAGCAACAGCAGGTTCCCTGAAGCTAGAGTTACAGGTGGTTGTGAGCTACCTGACATGGGTACTGGGAGTCAGACTGACATCCTCTGGAAGAACAGTATATACTCTTAAACACAGAGCCATCTCTCCAGACAGATTTTATTTGTTTTAACATTAGCAATTAAAAAATATTGGAGTTAGAAACAAAACAGAGGGTCAGAGAAGAGAAAAACAAAATGTTATGAGAGAAGAATAATTTGATGATGAAATGTTAAATCTTATATAAAGAAAGAAGCTTTTAAAGATGCTGCCTATGATTTGGAGATTCTATAGAAACACAACTTAAACTCTTAAATATATTGGCATTGCATATGGCAAAACTCATTAAGAGTGACCCTTCTATGGATACCACTTCTGCCTTCTAGGAAGATAGTGCCACATGGAACACTGGGATATTATGATATCACAGCAGGATTTGGCTATGAAACTATTCTAATGTCAGTGGTCAATGAAACTAAATGGCTCCTCTTGAACCTCAAAGAGAGGTTTACATGGCCCATTATCATATTGAATCTCTTAGGAAATAAATGTGCTAGGCAAACAAAAACAAGGACATGGCAACACATTACAAAGATGATCTGTTACAAGAAGGGGCAAACAGATCACTGGATCTAAAGGCATCTGCTTTAAAACAATGCATCCTAAATTATTTGCACATTAATTTCTTTACTAGAGATATTTCCAGGACTAGGGAATTTATTGAGCAAGTCTAAGTCCTATTGATTGTATTCTTTGAAGAGAGACAGAGTGCACAGAAGAAATGAAATGGCTTTGAGGGGAAATAGAGAAAACCTAGATGTTTATCATTGTTAACTAGCACCAAGTCTCTCAAACAGATAATTTGCTGGTTCTACTACCTCAGGATGAATGAATTGCCATAATATTGTAATCAGTATAAGAAAACATATTCAGACCAGGACTGTTACTGAGAACTCCTAACATGACAATTCTAAAGTCAAACATTCACAAAAAAGTACAATTCTGTTTTAAGAATGTTTGTTAGCAGTGTAATTTAAAATGGAGATCATGACATTCCAATTAATATTGGTTCTTATTCCCCCTCTTTATTTAATTTTGCAAGTGAACACACTGTTAGGCACATAGGAGAGTCTTAATAATTATCATTAAATGTATGAATAAATGAATAACATTCTTTAGGACAATGTATTCAAATTAAAGTAAATTTATTGTGAGGTAAAATCCAAATAAATGAGACATAGTTGCTGGAGCTAAAGATGATCATTTTAATGAAAGATAAATTAGAATGCATAGAATTTTTAATGGAACACACGATTGCTGCATCCTTCATTACCCTCATAGTACAGAGTTGAAGCAGAGAAATCTTGTAGTCGCTTGTTAACATTTATTGGGTGCTAAATATATGTCAGATGCTGTGATAAGTATTGCCACATTTGTTCACTTAAATCTCAAGCTGCTATAAGTGATAGTTCACTTAGCATTCCCATTTGATAGAAGACAATTTGAGGCTCCCAGAAATGGAGTGGCTTGTCTAAGACAGAACAGTTATAAAGAAGAGTTGAGTCTTGAACACAAGAGAGCTTTGTTCTCAATGCCATGCCCTTAACTACAAAAGTGCTTTGTTATAGATTATAAAGATGCCCATATTGTGAGGACATGAAGTATTCATAAAATTTGGGACTAGAAAGCATAGTTCACTGACACAAAATTCATCACAACATGAGAAACTGTATTAAAGGATGGCAGCATTAGGAAGGTTGAGAATCACTAATTTAGCATGATTTTTTATTAAAGAAATGAAAAACATACAAAATGGAGAGATGAAAGGCTAGGATTTTGAGGAAAATTAACTGTTTGGTGCATGTAAAGACAGGCAACAGTAACTAGATACCCAAGTAAAGGTATCTAGGTAAATAAATATTTAGAGACTCAGATACAAAATATAATTAACCACGGGCAGGAACAAGAAATAACCCAGTGGCCACCTGTCCTTTTGGCTAGGGAAGACTATTGGCATGTCTGCCAAAGTGAAGACACTCTCTCCTGATACATCCTAGAGGACCTGCTGCACTCAGGGAATTTGGCAGGAGTGAGTAGAGGCCTAGGAGCACAGGTAGGACTACCCCTCGTGCTCCAAGGAACTCATCCAGAACCCTCAGGTGGGAGCCTTCCAGTTTCTCTCTCAGGCTGGGGACCATCCTCTGCCACAGTGTGCCATAGCCACATGGCTCAGGGAGAGAGCTAACCTCTGAGGACTGTGGAGAAGCCTGAGAGCACAGAGTTGATCCTGGGTGACAGAGCAACATACACAAACACCACCACAGGAGAGCTGGTTTCCCAGGAGTGCCTACATACCTGTGTGCACAGAGAACGGGAATCCCAGGAGTATAGATACACAGGCTTGCAGGACAGATAAGCCACAGTCAGAGACAGCAAGACCAGCTAACACCAGGGAAAACCAGATGGCAAAAGGCAAACACAAGATCATTACCAACAGAGCCAAGGCAACATGGCACTATCTGATCCCATTTCTCCCACAACAGCAAATCCTGAATACCCCATCACACTAGAAAAGCAAGACCTTGATTTAAAATTACATCTCATGATGCTGATAGAGGACTTCAAGAAGGACATAAATAACTCCCTTAAAGAAATACAAGAGACATGGGTTAACAGGTAGAAGCCCTTAGAAAGGAAACAAAAATCCCTTAAAGAATTTCAGGAAAACACAAACAATCAAGTGAAGGAACTGAAGAAAATCATCCAGATTCTAAAAATCGAAGTAGAAACAATAAAGAAATCATAAAGGGGGACAACTTGAGATAGAAGACCTAAGAAAGAATTCAGGGTTCATAGCTCTAGGCATCAACAACATAATACAAGAGATAGAAGAATCTCAAGTGCTGAAGATACCAGAGAAAACATTCACTCAACAGTCAAAGAAAATGCAAAATGCAAAATGTTCATAACCCAAAATATCCAGGAAATCCTGGATGCAATGAGAAGACCCAACTTAAGCATTATAGGTATAGAAGAGAGTGAAGATATACAACTTAAAGTGCCAGTAAATATCTTCAACAAAATTATAGAAGAAAACATCCCTAACCTAAAGAGAGAGATGCCCATGAACATACAAGAAGCCTACAGAATTCCAAACACACTGGACCAGAACAGAAATTCCTTCCTTCATATAATAATCAAAACACCAAATGCACTAAACAAAGAAAGAATATTAGAAGCAGTAAGGAAAAAAGGTCAAGTAACATATAAAGGCAGACCTATCAGAATTACACCAGACTTCTCAGCAGAAACCATGAAAGCTAGAAGATCCTGGGCAGATGTCATACAGACCCTAAGAGAACATAAATGTCAGTCCAGGCTACTATACCCAGCAAAACTCTCAATTACCATAGACTGAGAAAACAAGACATTCCATGACAAAACCAAATTTATACAATATCTTTTCATAAACAGCTCTACAATGGATAATGGGTGGAAAATATCAGCAAAAGTAGGAGAATTGTACCCTAGAAAAAGCAAGAAAGTAATCTTTAAACAAACTCAAAAGAAGATAGCCACACAAACAGAATTCCACCTCAAACAATGAAATTAACAGGAAGTAACAATGACTTTTCCTTAATATCTCTTAACATCAGTGGACTCAATTCCCCAATAAAAAGAAAGAGATAGACTAACAGACTGGATATGTAAACAGGACCCAACATTTTCCTACATACAAGAAACCCACCTCAGTAACAAAGACAGTCACTACCTCAGAGTCGAAGGTTGGAAAATAATTTTCAAAGCAAATGGTCCCAAGAAACAAGCTGGAGTGGCCATCCTTATATCAGATAAAACCGACTTTCTACCAAAAATTGCCAAAAAAAGATAAGAAGGGACATTTTATACTGGTGAAAGGAAAAATCTACCAAGACGAACTCTCAGTTCTGAACATCTATGCTCCAAATGCAAGGGCATTCATAAAAGAAACTTTACTAAATCTCAAAGCAACATTGCACCCCACACAATAATAGTGGGAGACTTCACTCTTAGCAGTGGAAAAATCATGAAAACACAAACTAAATAGAGACACAGTAAAACTAAGAAGTTATGGACCAAAAGGATCTAACAGTTATTTATAGAATATTCCATCCCAAATCAAAAGAATATACCTTCTTCTCAGCACCTCATGGTCTATATAATTGGTCACAAAAGAGGCCTCAACAGATAAGGGAATAGTGAAAAATTCCATGCACCCTATCAGATCACCATGGTCTAAAGTTGGTTTTAAGTTCAAACAAAAACAATGGAAAACACACATACACATGGACGTTGAACAATGCTCTACTCAATGATAGCTTGGTCAAGGAAGAAATAAAGAAATTAAAAAATGTTTAGAATTTAATGAAAATGAGGATACATCATACCAAAACTTATGAGACACAAAGAAAGCAATGCTAAGAGGAAAACTCATAGCTCTAAATGCCTCCAAATAGAAAACAGAGAGAGCTTGACAACACACCTAGAAGCTCTAGAACAAAAAGAAGCAAATACACCCAAAAGGAGAAGACAGCAGGAAATAATCAAACTCAGGGCTGAAATAAACCAAATAAAAACAAAAGAACAGTCCATTGAGGATAGTGGAGTGTTGAGGTCCCCCACATACTTAAACATAATAAAAGCAATATACTGCAAACTAGTAGCCAACATCAAACTAAATAGAGAGAAACTTGAAGAAATTCCGTTTAAATCAGGGACAAGAAAAGGCTGCCCACTATCTTCCCCTATCTATTCAATATAGTACTTGAAGTCCTAGCCAGAGCAATTAGACAACAAAAGGAGGTCAAAGATATACAAATTGGAAAGGAAAATTTCAAAATATCACTGTTTGCAGATGATATGATCATATACTTAAGTGACCACGAAAATTCCACCAGAGAACTCCTAAAGCTGGTAAACAATTTCAGCGAAGTAGCTGGATATAAAATTAACTCAAACAAATCAGTAGCCTTCCTCTACTCAATGGATAAGCAAGCTGAGAAAGAAATTAAAGAAATGACACCCTTCACAAGTCACAAATAATATTACATACCTTGGTGTGACTCTAACCAAACAAGTGAAAGATCTTTATGATAAGAACTTCAAGCTTCTGAAGAAAGAAATCAAAGAAGATCTCAGAAGATGGAAAGATTTCCCATGCTCATGGATTGGCAGGATTAATATAGTAAAAATGGCCATCTTGCTGAAAGCAATCTACAGATTCAATGTAATCCCCATCAAAATTCCAAATCAATTCTTCATAGAGCTAGAAAGAGCAATATGCAAATTCATTTTGAATAAAAAAATAACTCAGGATAGTGAAAACTATTCTCCACAACAAAAGGTCTTCTGGGGGAATCACCATCTCTGACCTCAAGCTCTGCCAAAGAGCAATAGTGATAAAAACTGTATGGTATTGGTACAGAGACAGGCAGGAAGATCAATTGAATAGAATTGAAGACCTAGAAATGAACCCACACACCTATGGTCACTTAATATTTGACAAAGGAGCTAAAAACATCTAGTTGAAAAAAGACAGCATTTTTAACAAATGATGTTGGATTAACTGGAGGTTAACATGTAGAAAAATGCAAAATGAGCCATTCTTATATCCTTGTACTAAGCTTAAGTTCATGTGGATCATGTCCCTCCACATAAAACCAGATACACAGAAACTTACAGAGGAGAAAGTGGGGAAAAGCCTTGAACACATGGACATAGGGGTAATTTCCTGAACAGAACACCAATGGCTTATACTCTAAGAACAAGAATCGACAAATGGGACATCATAAAACTGCAAAGCTTCTGTAAGGCAAAGGACACTGTCAATAGGACAAAATAGCAACCAACAGATTAGGAAAAGATCTTTATCAATCCTACATCTGATAGTGGGCTAATATCCAATGTATGCAAAGAACTCAAGAAGTTAGACTCCAGAGAGTCAAATAACCCTGTTAAAAATGGGGTACAGAGCTAAACAGAGAATTACCAACTGAGGAAACTCAAATGGCTGTGAAGCACCTTAAGAAATGTTCAACATCCTTAGTCATTAGGGAAATTCAAATCAAAACAACCCTGAGATGCCACCTCACACCAGTCAGAATGGCTAAGATGAAAAACTCAGGGAACAGCAGATTCTGGCTAGCATGTGGAGAAAGAGGAACACTCCTCCATTGCTGGTGGGATTGCAAGCTGATACAACAACTCTGGAAATCAGTTTGGTAATTCCTCAGAGAGTTAGACATAGTACTGCCTGAGGACCCAGCTATACCACTCCTAGGCATATACCCAGAAGATTCTCCAATATGTATTAAGGACACATGCTCCACTATGTTCATAGCAGCCTTAATTAAAATAGCCAGAAGCTGGAAAGAACCCAGATGTCCTTCAATGGAGGAATGGATACAGAAAATGTGGTATATTTACACAATGAAATACTACTCAGCAATTAAAAACAATGAGTTCATGAAATTCTTAGGCAAATGGATGGAACTACAAAGTGTCATCCTCAGTGAGGTAACCAATCACAAAAGAGCACACATGATATGCACTCACTGATAAGTGTATATTAGCACAAGAGTTCAGAATAAGCAAAATACAATTCACAGACCACAGGAAACTCAAGAAGAAATAAGACCAAAGTGCCGGGTGCTTTGGTTTTTCTGAGAAAGTGAGCAAAATACTCATAGGAGCAATTATGGAGACAAAGTGTGGAGCAGAGACTAAAGGAAAGGCCACCTAGAGACTGTCCTACCTGAGGATTTGTCCTATAAACAGTCACCAAACCCCAACACTGTTATGGATGACAACAAATGCTTGCCGAAAGGACCCAGTTATGGCTGTTTCTGGAGGGGCTCTGTCAAAGCCTTACAGATACAGAGGCAGATACTAGCAGCTAACCATTGGACTGAGTGCAGGGTCCCCAATGGAGGAGTTGGAGGGAGGACCAGAGGAACTGAAGGGGTCTGTAGCCTCATGGGAAAAACAATGATGTTGGCCAGCCAGAACCCCCACAGGACTCCCAGGGACTAAGCCATCAACCAAGGGGTACACATGGTTCCAGCTGCAAGTGTGGGGGAGGAATGCCTTTTTGGGCATCAGTAAGAGGAGTGGTCCTTGGTCCTGTGAAGGTTAGATAGATGTCTGGGGAAATCCAGGGTGGTGGGTAAGAGTGGGTTGGGTAGAGGGGCATCTTCTTGGAAGCAGGGGCTGGGAAGAAGGGTTGGGGGTTTTCCAGGAGGGGGAAACCAGGAAAGCGTATAACATTTGAAATGTAAATGAAGAATATATTCAATAAAAAAATTAAAAAACGAAAGAAACATCCCAGTAAATGACATGTAAACCTTTACTTTTGTTCTTTTACATTTACATTTTTAAATTCATGAATACTAAATTTCTACCCTCCTTTTACACCTTCCAACTCCTACATTCCCACCATTCCTTCTCATATTCATGATCTCTTCTTTAATTATTGTTGTTTTACACACACCCCCCCCCCACACACACACAGAGAGAGAGAGAGAGAGAGAGAGAGAGAGAGAGAGAGAGAGAGAGAGCCAGGTAGCATCTTTTAGACAGGACAACAATCTTGCAGCCATGATATCTCAAAAATATGCTTTCCTAAACAAATTCTACATAATGAAAATGCCAAGGAAAATTTCACAAGGTTCTATCCTTAGATGAAGAACTATTTGGTTCTTTGTGAAGCCAATATTTAACTCTCTTTCTAGGCCAGGCACTGGCAAATTTAAGTGAAAATAGGCAGCTTACCAGAGAAAGGAAAAAGTCTGGACACTCATAGACAAACAGGACCTCATGCCCCTTCAGCCTCTCTCTCTCTCTCTTCCCCCCTACCCCCTCCCCTCTCTCCTCCCCCCTCTCTCTGTTCTAATTTCCTAAGTACATTCTTAAAGGATATAGAAGTTAAAAACTTAAAAACTTTAGATATTCTTAAGGCAGGATTTTCACTGGTCAAATTTCCTGGTAGATTTCAGGTGACTTTATAAAATTATTATTGTTTTCCAAATAATGATACGAGGGCTAATAATAATATAGCATTGAGCCTACCTCAAATGTAGACTTACTTGATTCATAGGAGTATTCTTTTCAAGTTCATACTGTAACTCATTGTTGGGCTGAAATCATGTTCTATCAACAGCATTGAACAAAAAGAACCAGTGGAGGAAATATGTTTAGAGAACTTTGGATAAACTTTATCTGTCAAAAGTTACAGTTCTGAGGGCTAAAGATCTAAATCAGCTGTTCTCAGCTTCTGGGTCATAGCCCCACCAGAGGTCTGACTCATTCAACTCATTGAGAGGGGTCACCTAAGATCATTGGAAAACAGCTATTTACATTATGATTCATAATAGTAGCAAAATTAGTTATGAAGTAACAATAAAAATAATTCTATGGTTGGGGGTCATCACAACATGAGGAACTGCATTAAAGGGTCTCAGGATTCAGAAGGTTGACAACCACTGATCTAGATGAAACAAATATTTTACTATAGCTCTACAAAAAATATTTTAAAAGAAAGATTTTGAAAACTGGTAAGTTAGGGAAGTTTTAAGAAACACAAGGCTAACAATGGCAGCTTCCAGTTGTTTTTCTGAGCATTGGTCCTCAGAAATGTAGAAAATTATTTGATAATTGCATAATTCATACTGTGACAGAAATCTGATAGTCTCAGAGACCTTATCATTGAAAATTCAAACCTATGGGATCATATTTGCCATGTTCTCTCTTTTTGAACTTTTTCATCATGGTGAAATTACAATTATGTCCTATGCTGACCAATTTTCTTGTTTTCCTGATGGGTGTTGTCATTCCATAGAATGAGCCCTTTGAGAAAGTATATCCCTTATTGCCTTTGCAAGGAAAGACTCATTTGCTCCAACTCTCTTACAAAGAAGGTGCACATTCACTTTAAGTACAGACTTTCAGAGTATACAGACTAGAAGGACTCTTTGGGAATGCTTTGTCTTAATAAGAACAAACTGTTGTTGCTATAAATACAAATTTGTAAGAGTACCTTGGGAAACAAGTATTTGAGAGCAACTAAAATTGGCCACATTTGTCTTCCTCATATTCAGATAATCAGTCATTAGTGACATTTATTATTGACTAATTTCCTTGATTTCTCAAAACTGTGCTTTTCTTTAATTGGAAACTTTAGTATCTTAATATGCTCACCTTAGGCTAAACATACTAGAAGCACCCTAGAGTGTGTCTAATTCTTACTAACTGCATATGTGACTGGAAAAAAAACTTTATTAGCTTTACCCATGTATCCAGTATATCATCAATCCTACATCTTTATAATAATCCCTTATCTGTCATCTCTGCCTTACTCCACATGGAAATACATATTATCCAAACTAATAGATTTAAAATTCTTTTAAGATTTATTTTATTGTATGTTTATGGGTATTTTGTGTGCATGTGTACATGTGTAAAACATGTGCACCTTGTGCTCATGGATGTCAGAAGAGGTTATCAGATCATATAGAAATGAAGTTTATAGATTGTTAGCCACCATGTGGATGCTGGCAATTGAACTCAGATTCTCTGCATGAGAAACAAGTGCTCTTAAATCAACAGCCCCAAACCCATTAGATTTTTAACATGTGACCTAACCTTTTCTTCACTAGTTCAATTCTAAAGGACTAATTTAAAGTCTTCATTTAGAATATATTCAAGAGAGTTACTAGAATGAAACATATAAATGAAGAATGAGTGCATGGTGAAATGAAGGTTGAGCAGGGTCATGGTGACTATTATCAAACATCTGATTGCTAGAGAAAGAGCAATTTAAAGTATAAACTAGAGCCAATGAATAGAAAAGCAGAGAAATTGAGATGCTTTCCAACAGATTCATTCAAATCTAGAATAGATTTTCTAGAGATGGAATGTGATCCAGTATAAGCTGACTGACTATTCTGAAGGGTCTGTGGCAGGATAAGTAGTTAAGTCTATGGTCCACTGAAGCTACTTTTATATTTCTGTACGTACACAGGGCCTCACTAAAATTCCTTCATTGTGTGACTATTCTTAAAATACAGGAAGAAATGTTGCTAGCTGCTGCTTCCTTTTCCTCTCTCCTCACATTACAGCATAATATGCTACTTTAATATTATAGTCACCTTGACAGTCAAGGTGTCTATTTTAATAGCTTTCAGCAACACTATTCAAAGAGAATCTATTTCCCAATAAGGTAAGGAACAGTCTTCAGTGTTCTCTTTCTTTTCAAACCTCAAAGACTCTAGGATTGAAGATGTGCTTTGAAATTAAAATCAGTGTAAATCTGCTGAGTAAGAGAGTACCAAGCGTACTTGGAATAAGTAAACTATAATGTTTTAACTTAGTAAAAAGGAGAAAAATTTTTCTCCTCTAATGTCTATGAAAATGCCACCAAGTCACACATTTTATAATCATCTATAATTTTAAACAAGTCAAACACAACACATCACACACACACACACACACACACACACACACACACACACACCCTTGTGTATAAACTGATTAGCTGTGGAGAAAAAGTTACTATATCAGACACTACCCTTAACTACAACCTATATTACTTATAGTAAGTTACTATTAATCCTGGGATAATATTATGTATATAAAAACTACATGAGGGTAAAATGTCAAGAAATACTGTATTGAATTCATCAGACACAATTCTTGAACTAATGGAATCACCTTCCAATCATGACATACTTTATTGAATTAAAAATGAAGTTATTTTAGTGACCTGATGGCTATTTCTAATACCATTTTACCAAACATCTTCTGTGTATAAGTGCTGTATCAAGTCCTTCCTATTTGTTATTTTTGTTACCTTTATAAAATTCTGAAGAGTAGATAATATTTTCTCCAGTTTAAATGTAAACTGACATGAAAACAATTATATCTGGCTATATATTTGATATTAAAGCGAGGCAAAGAATCCAAAGTTGACTGGCGTTTGACTTAGTCATCCATCTATGATGCTCTCTTGTTTTGTATTAGTCGTTGTCTCTTTGTGATTTGCCATTGCCCACCATTCTAAATTCTAAAGAAAGCTGCATCTAAATGATGAAGATGTTAACTGCTAAATGATCTTTAAATTTACAAAACCCAGAACAGCTGGATGCCCTTAGACCAAATCAAGATGTGTCCTATTTTATTCCAGTTCTGTGCACCAGCAGACAAAAAGAATGCAAATTGTTTTGAGGATTAACTCTCGGCCAGACATATACAGGAGGTCAACTTAATTCTTCTGGAGTGGAAGTCACATACTCCAGGATAGTGAATTGTTTGGGGCAATAACAACTTGTAGAAAAGAACTTTCTTTCCTGTTGTTCCTTGCCTCTCCATTTCCTATCCCTAAAAACCCATTTCTATACCTTAGTTCTCTAAAAACATCATTCATTTCAGGACAAGTAGCCAGGTGCTAACCCTTAATCAAACCTGGCTTTCTTCTACCAGATTTAACCTCTGAGAACTGGCATTTAAACAGGGTGTTGACGAGCATGATTCAGCTAACACTTTCATGGACATAGTGCTAATGGGATTGCTTTACTTGTGCTAGGTTTATGGAGAAAATAGTTTTAAAAAGGTAGTTTTCTTTTACTAGATTCCAATGATTTCCTTTCAATGAAACATTCATCTCCCCCCTCAAGCAGAGAAGGTTCCACTCACCTCGTTTATGAAGGAGAACACTGGCATGTCGACGTCCATTCCCATTTTCAACATAACAGGAATAGTTCCCCAGGTCACCTTCTTCCACAGAGTCAACAATTAATGAGATAGAAACTTCCTGTTCTCCAAGATGTTCCTTAAGGATTCTAAAACATAAAGAAAAACGCAACAAAAACCCACACAAACATACACACACATGAAAAAGAAAGAATTGTAGATGAATTTGAATCTTATGAGAATATACCTACAGAGTTTGTGCTTCAAATCTGGCTATGAATTGATGCTAAGTTAATTAAATGATATCATGCCCTTTCCTTCTTCACTTCTAATGAAGAAACTTGTCTTTGCAGATGCTAATGAACTAGCAGTTAATTATCTCTCATAGCAGGACAATCAGACTGTCATAACAAAGAGGTGAGAGAGACCTTGAAGAAAAGTTTACAAATTGCTTTTCCTTTAAGAAGAAATATGATTTAAAAATGAGATAAGAGATTCTAAAATGTTAGGCTGGAGGCCTAATTATATATCAGATTATTTTTAACAAGAATAAGAAAGAAAGAAAATGTCTGAGTTATTTTGACATATCAGTTGAAACCTCCAGCCTGACTTATTTTTTCTAGTAATACAAATGAGATGCATAGTTTTAAAGAATATGAAACTGTAAACCCGTAGACTAAAAGTTCTGGTATTTAATTCTGACTTAAAATAAATGGTATATGCTCACTAATCTGACCCTAGATTATTTAGCATTCTCTTAAAACACATGAAAAATTTCTTAAACTAGGTTTCTTATTTCCTGCTTTCAATATTCCTAGTTCCAAACTCCTGCCTGGATAAATGTATATATCTATCTATATCTATCTATCTCTATCTCTATCTCTATATCTATCTATATATATGTGTGTGTGTATATACATACAAATATTATATATATATAATTAAATAAACAAATTTCTAGAGCATTCATCCAGTTCATATAGTCAAAGTTGGAAAATTTAGGTTTATGGTACTTCTTTAATTTTAAAAATGGAAAAAGTATTGATAAAAAGAAAACATCTTAAATATGAAACATGGCAAAGAAAGATTTTTGTCCATTTTGGACAATTGCCCATTTGGATCTCCCGGAATCAAATTGGAGCTCTCCCCCAGTAAGATATTGTGTATTTGTTGCCAGAGATAAGATCCCAATAGAAATGATCTCCTATGACAGTTTTATATGTTTTTGCTTTGTACTGAAAAACATTTTCTTATATTTTTGTGAAAGTTTTAAAAGTCTTGACATTTAAAAAGGAGAACTATTGCTTAAATCCCTATATCATGCCAGAAGACCCAAGCTTTATATGGAAGAATATTTAGAAAATAGTCATCATTTGATTTGCTTATAACTTAGTTTTCCTTATGAAAGTCTTTGCTCATTTGATTTGAACTAATTCTTCATGTCCAAATACAATTTGCTTCACCACTGAAAACCTTTTTACTTAAAGATAAGTGAAAAATGTGTAACTGTATTTTAAAAAAAGTATATCGATTATGCTCTCAAAATACATATGTAAAAATTTAAAGGTTTGTTCTATTATTTTTCTCTTCATAAATATTTACACCTTAAAGTAGAAAATTTGTGTATCTTCCATTAACCCATCAAGCATTAGGTATGCTACTTGGTAGCTTTGAGGAAAGTAATAGCATTCACAGAAAATAAAAGGTTGTACTTGACTCCATATAGTGCCTTGCTGATGGTCCCTTTCAGGATTCCTTTTTAGAGACTATCTTATTCTAGCTCAAGCTGATACTTAAATCACCAGGTGACCCAAGTTAGTGTTCACTTTGTGGCAACGTTCCTGTCTGAGCTCCTTAAGCACAGTATTGACAGACATTAGCCCCATGCTTGCTTCCTCTCAACAACTCTTAAAAGTTGATTTGATAAATTAAAAGGACAATGATTTTTCTAAGGTTAAAATAGGGTTCAATATTTTCCACTGTTTTGGGTTTAGTGTACGACTAGAGATATGTTCCATTCTAAATTATTCTTAGGTAAAGAAGTGGGGTTTGTTTGTGGATATTGTTAAGACATATTATATGAATCACAACGAATTAATAATAAAAATATTTAGAACAAAAAATTACTCTTAGATTCTTTGTAAATGGTGTTCACATTTTATAATTTCATAAGCAGCCTCAACAATTCTTTGTTTGGCATAAAGTATTACAGAATTTCTGTAATTATAATTGAAAGATAAAGTATTAACTTTTGTTGTTTTGGCTCACCCCTCCCCTGCTTAACAAAGCAAATGCTAACTCAACTCCATATGTTTAAAAGTAGAAAAATTATTTTACCTAATGTCACTTTCCCAAACTCTATTTTCATCCAGATCTTCAATAAATTTCTCTCCTTTCATCCAGTAAATTAAAGGACTGACATCTCCACTGTACCCAAAGAAAGCTCTGCAGGTGAGGTTGGCTGAGCCACCTGTGGAGAAAAGTGATGGAAACACAACATAAAACCATTTGTATCCATTTAAAACAAAGTAAAACAAAACAAATTGACTGGTAAGAATGGGAACATTTCATTGATTTAATGAAACAGCTAAAAGAATAATTGATCACGCATTTTTCCATTGTTGTCAAGTTTATCAGATGTATCATTTTTACAGAATGTTTTATTTAATGAGATGAGAGCTACTTGTGAGATTTAGAAGAACATCTATTATCCTATAGGATGTTCTTCAGTTGAGGCTTAGGGATGTCTTCTCATGATTAAATCGAGTTTATGAATTATTGGGAAGAATCACAGAAGAGATATGTCCTTCTCAAGGCATTACATCAAAGGGTATATGGAGAAACAAAACAGAATCCTTGCCTGAGGAGACAATGCAAGTGTAGCTCATAGATTCAAGAGTGCTTCTAAGAAACTTTGATTCCATAAGGAATAACATTTTCTTAGCAATGTAACAATATTAGGGAGAAAATTACATTAAGATGAGTAAAATCATGATAATAAAAATATGGGTTATTCATTGAGGTAAATCACAAATATGTATGTAGGAGATGGTTCTTTTCACTATTTTACTTCCTACACTTAGTCCATTTTTATGTATAGTGGTATATATGGTTAATTGGCTACTTTAATAAGGTACATTTAAATTATTGACTAAAAGGTAGAAGTGGATCTTATATCTGCAGAATAATAGATTTATTAAGACTCTTTTACCTTTCACAACAGTTTTATTTACTCTGGCCAGCAGTCCACAACTGAAATAGTCTAGCTGTAATTAGTTATATGAACTTTCTGGCTTCAAGTGGAACATAAGAGTGGGATATGAGCCCAGCAAGAGCCTACCCCAATAACATGAATGTGAGAGAACACTTAGGTATGACTAGAAAAGATGAACTGAGAAATGTGCTGACATTTAGAGTAACCTAACTCTCTCAATTAGATGTGACAATAAATTATGATAATAGTCTGTATGACTCTGTGCTCATTGGGGCCCAAGAAGGTGGTTCCTAAGGATTAAAGGCCTTATAACCAAGCTATAAGTAGTGATGGAAATCTCGCAAAATTGTGCTAAGGACGTCTGCAGCATAAGCAAAGAGGAAAGTACAATGTGCTCAGCTGTCCTCTTTTAAAGAGCAGTCATGACACAACTCATCTGCGGCCATCTTGGTGATGGGTGCTTAGACCTAGCGGGCAGAAACAGATACCCGAAATACCCCAAGCTTAAGATCTCGGGGGACCCGGGCTGCCAACCAGTCATCTAAGAACAGGAGCTTGGCAGAGCAGCAGTCCTGTGTGCCAGCAGGGCGTGGGCTCCCCGCACTGCAAGAGACTCAGCAAGCTGCACTCCCCACATCCAGCGGCCACCACCAGCATCCTTGCAGTGGTCCAGACTAAGGAGAGCAGAGCCAGGTACCCGTGATACCCAGAACTTGGGATCTTTGGGGGCACAAGACCGCCTGGCAGCGAACCAGACAGAGCAGGGTTCCTGGGCCCCAACCAGGCGTGGGCTCTGCTCTCTGACAGGAACCCTGCACTCTGCTCAACCACGGCCATCTTGGTGGCGGGTGCTTAGACTGAACGGACAGGACCAGATACCAGAGATATCCCAAGCTTAAGATCTCGGGGGACCCGGGTCGCCAGCCAGTCATCTAAGAACTGAAGCTTGGCAGAGCAGCAGTTCCTGTGTTCTAGCAGGGCGTGGGTTCCTGGTCCTCTGGGAGTGGCTGCACTCCGCACTCTAACCAAACAAGCAAAAGATCTGTATGACAGGAACTTCAAGTCCTTGAAGAAAGAAAACGAAGAAGACCTCAGAAGATGAAAAAATTATTTCTTGCTCCTGGATTGGCAGGATCAATATAGTAAAGATGGCCATCTTGCCAAAAGCAATCTACAGATTCAATGCAATCCCCATCAAAATACCAACTCAATTCTTTATAGATCTAGAAAGAGCAATTCTCAAATTCATCTGGAACAACAAAAAACCCAGGATAGCTAAAACTATTCTCAACAATAAAAGGACTTCTGGGGGAATCAATATCCCTGACCTCAAGCAGTACTACAGAGCAATTGTGTTAAAAACTGCATGGTATTGGTACAGCGACAGGCAAGTAGATCAATGGAATAGGATTGAAGACCCAGAAATGAACCCACAGACTTATGGTCACTTGATCTTTGATAAAGGAGCCACAATCATCCAGTGGAAAAAGATAGCCTTTTCAACAAATCGTGCTGGTTCAACTGGAGGTCAACATGCAGAAGAATGCGAATTGACCCACTCTTATCTCCTATACTAAGATCAACTCCAAGTGGATCAAGGACCTCCACATGAAACCAGACACACTGAAACTATTAGAAAAGAAACTGGGGAAGACCCTGGAGGACATGGGCACAGTGAGAAAGTTCCTGAACAGAACACCAATAGCTTATGCTCTAAGATCAAGAATTGACAAATGGGACCTCATAAAATTACAAAGTTTCTGTAAGGCAAAGGACACTGTCAGAAGGACAAAACGGCAACCAACAAAGTGGGAAAAGATCTTCACCAACCTCACATCCGACAGAGGGCTAATATCCAATATATACAAAGAACTCAAGAAGTTAGACCCCACCCCAAAGAACCAAATAATCCTATCAAAAATGGGGTACAGAGCTAAACAAAGAATTTTCACCAGAAGAAATTCTGATGGCCGAGAAACACCTTAAGAGATGTTCAACATCATTAGTCATCAGGGAAATGCAAATCAAACAACCCTGAGATTCCACCTCACACCAGTCAGAATGGCTAAGATTAAAAACTCAAGAGAAAACAAGTGCTGGCGAGGATGTGGAGAAAGAGGAACACTCCTCCACTGTTGGTGGGATTGCAAAATGGTAAAACCACTCTGGAAATCAATTTGGTGATTCCTCAGAAAATTGGGCATGTCACTTCCAGAGGACCCTGGCATACCACTCCTGGGCATATACCCAGAGGATTCCCCTGCATACAATAAAGACACATGCTCCACTATGTTCATAGCAGCCTTATTTATAATAGCCAGAAGTTGGAAGGAGCCCAGATATCCGTCATAGGAGGAATGGATACAGAAAACGTGGTATATTTATACAATGGAATACTACTCAGCAATTAAAAATAATGAATTCATGCAATTTGTAGGCAAATGGTTAGATCTGGAAAATATCATCCTAAGCGAGTTAACCCAATCACAAAAGAATACACATGAAATGCAATCACTGATAAGTGGATATTAATGAGCCCAGAAGCCCTAAATACTCAAGGCACAGTTAGCAAGTCAAATGATTCCCAAGAAGAAGAAAGGAGAGGACCCTGGGCCTGAAAAGATTGGATCCAGTTTTATAGATCCAGAACAGAGAAATGGTGGGGGGGTGATTGGGGAATAGTTGGGGGGGGAGAGGACTTATGGGATGTATGGTGGCGGGGAACTGGGAAAGGGGAAAGCCTTTGGAATGTAAACAAAGATTATAGAAAATAAAATTTTAAAAAAGAGCAGTCATAGGCATTTTTGGACTTGGTTGTACACTTTCAATAACAAAAATGTTATCATTGGCTAACATCAGTATCATTGAATTTTGTCAGCTGTACAAGAAATAAATCTAAAACATCTGTTCTAATATTTTAAGACATTAGTCTTTTATATTTGCTCTTGGTTTTATATTTTCTACTAGATCCTTAAAAATTCTGTTTCTATATGTAAGAATCATTCACCATTGATGAACTAGATCAGGCAAGCCAAGAAAATGGCTACAAGATTTTCAGAGTCAAGAATGAAACCTTTTCCAAGTTAAGTGGAATACTCCTGTAATCTCAGGATTTTAGAAGTAGAGGCAAGCAGATGTCAAGCCTGAGGTCAGCCTAGATTATATTTCACATTCCTGGTCAACCTGGAATGTAGGAAGACTCTGTTTTTAAAAAGTCTAAGGACTGACTCTCTAGGTCAGTAGGAAAGTGCTCACATAGCATATTCCAGGTCCTGGGTCTAATTCTTAGCAATGAAAAAGAATGTTTCTTTATTACTCCTTTTACACAAACGTATTTAAATGATGTAATATTGAATTCACTTCTTGTGATGGCTATTCCTGGATGTCAATTTGACTACAACTGGAATGAACTACAATCCAGAAATGGAGGGCACACCTGTGGTCCAGATCTTGATGCATAGTGGCCTTGCCCCAGGCAAGGAGGTACACACCTTTAGTCCCAGGAGTATCTCTGAGTTCAAGGCCAGCCTGGGACAGAGAAAGTTCTTAATCGAGGCATGGTAGTACAAACCTTTAATCTGGGCTATACCTTTTGCTAGGGGCCTACATAAGGATGAAGGAAAAAGGAAGGCTCACTCTGGCTACTTGCACTCATTTGCTGGTGTATCTGTTGGAATCTACTTCTTCAGATCCAGTTTATACAGAAGACCAGCTGAAACAACTAGTCTCTTGGGACTGAGAAACTACTAGTTTCTTGAACTTTCCATTCACAGCTGCCCATTGTTGGGTTAGTTGGATTGCAGACTGCAAGTCATTACACTAAATTTCCTTTATATATAAATACATTCCATAAGCTTGTGACTTTAGAGAATGCCAACTTAATACACTATTAGGGAACATTTTACAAAAAGATAACTGAACATCAATATTCTTGATTACTACTCAAGCAGCATGTATTTCTATAGAATGTATCATGTGAAATTCTTTGTAGTTTTTGAGACAAGACTTTCCTTAAAACCATGCTGGATTTAAACTTAGGACCATCCTGCTTCAGCTTTTCTAGTGGTGGAATTACAGCTGTGTGCATTTTTATACCTGGACATGCATTTAAGATTTTAGGAGAGTCATTATTTTTTATGCAACTGAAATGCCTGTTACCATGTCAATGTAGCCATAAATCACCAACAAATGTCAAACAGAATCAAGATATATAACATAAAAGGCATATATCAATAATGTACACAATCTGTTATTTGAAAGATCAAGGTTAAGTTTTGAGATGAGATTCAATGTCTGCAAATAAATAAAAACCTCTAGAGATTGTCTAGATTTACAGTTCAATTTTGCTAAATGTGCACACATTGTACAATGGGTAACTGAACTTTACATTCCTTAGTAGAAGCCAACTGAAGCTCTTACTAGGATCTGAAATAGTGTTATACATTGCTCCTCCCTCAACCCCCTTATTCAAAGAATCTTTCTAGACCCCTGTCTATTTTCTAAATATATGTGTACAGACATGTAGATGGAGAAAAATATCATTAAGAGATGTGAGATATGTATCCTGAGGCATCCTAGAAGATCCACTACACTCAGAACATTGGGTAAGAACACTCTTGAAGTCCCACAGCTGCCTCTGGGAGCTCAGTGGACTCGGAACCCATCACCCCGCAAAACTCCCACCTGCTAAATACCACCCTCCTTCAGCCTGGTCCTTTCTGCTGGGACAGACTGCTAGCTAGTCTGCTTCTTGGAAGACACCATTTCTGGAGGCATCCTAGAAGATCTGCTGCACTCAGGGCATCAGACCCCACATCCTGAGGCATTCCAGGGGATCTGCTGCTCTCAGGGCTTCTGACACCACAGCCTGAGGCATTCCAGGAGATCCACTGCACACAGGGCAACTGAGCAACTGATCACCAGCTTGTCTGCTCTTCTGAAGACATCACAGCTTGAAGGCATCCCGGGATTTCCTCTGTTCACAGGGCAACTGGGCAACAGACACCACAGTCAGAAGACCTCCCCAGGTGCTCTGTGGCATGCAGGCCAACTGACCCACCCTACAGAAAGCCTCAGTGGAGTTATGCTGCACACAGGGAAACAGAAACCACAGTTCATAGGATCCCCCGGAGAACATCCTCACACAGGATGACAGCTTGACTGCTGAAGACCCAACAGTCTGAAGGCCACCAAGAAGATCTACCACAGCCAGGGCAACAGATCAACAGCTTCTCTGACCCTCTGAAGAGCCTCCAGTTGGAAGGTGCCACAGGGCGTATGCTACAGCCAGGGACACAGGCATATCAGGAGACCTGAAGCAACCCAGGGACAAAAAAGGCAGACTCCAGACAGAGTCACGCAGACCAGCAAACACCAGGGATAACCACATGGCAAGAGGCAAGTGCAAGACCATCAGCAACAGAAGCCAATACACATGGTCATCATCAGAACCCAGTTCCCCCACCACAGCAAGCCCTGAATACACAAATAAAACTGAAAATCAAAAGGCTGACCTAAAACCCTATCTCATGCAGATAGAGTCCGTTAAGGAAGATGTAAATAATTCACTGACAGAAATACAGAAAGCACAGGTAAACAGGTATAAACCCTTAAAGAGGAAACAAATAAATCCTCTAAAGAAATATAGGAAAACACAAACAGGTGAAGGAATTGCATTAAGTGGACCTTCCCTTGTCAAGACATCATCTGTTTGGCTTTCTCATAACATATGCATGCATCTCTCCTAAAATTCATTCCTCTTATACTGCATGAGAGTCATCATTGTATTTTTTTAAAAATATTTGTTAACAAGAATACCATGGGGCTAGAGAGATGGCTCAGTGGTTAAGAGCACTGACTGCTCTTTCAGAGATCTTGAGTTCAATTCCCTGCAACCACATGGTGGCTCACAACCATCTGTAATAGGATCCGATGTTCTTTTCTGTCATGCAGGCACACATGCAAATGGAGCACTTGTATACATAAATATATAAATAAATAAATACTCAAAGAAAGAATGCTATGATTGGTGCTTGCTTATTTGAGCTATAAAAATAAGCAACATCTGTATGCACATACTATGGATCTGACAGGAAGTTATCAATATTATTCCTTATTCTTTTTTTTTGGGAGCCTTTTCCAAATATAAGAATCAGTTAAAAATTACCTGTGCTTACTTTAAGTCTAACTTAGTCTTCATCTTGTTATCAGGAGCTAATATCCATCTTTTCTTTGGCTTTCAAATTTGCTGTAGCATGCAGTTTCCAATAAGGCAATTCTAACAGTAACACAGGGAGCCTATCGTTGCAGCTCATCCTCATCCTCTTCCATTTATTTATTGAAAAAGAACCCACTTCGGCATAACAGCACTGCTACTAATGCTTAACTACAAATGGAGTATTATTAGTGCTAGAATTCCAGAAGCCATAGAGGAAAGACACACCTTCATTTAATTTTCTTCTCTACTTAATTTCTTTCTAATAACAAGAGAGAGTGATGTCAGCTGTGTTCCCGAGGCTCCTGCACACCAGCTGCATCAGCCAGAGCTGGGGTCTTGAAGGTAATGGCATTCTTGCTGCTGCCGCTTGATATCTGTAAAAGCTACAGTAAATTGCACTAAATGCTTCTGCTGGCTCTTTGGCAGAAAGGTGCACCGTCAGCTCAATCTCACCAGGTTCTGAAGGAAGCACGAAAATTGATCATAAAAAATCATTTGCTATCTAAAATGAGAACAATGCTTGTCACCCTGCAGGGTTTCAACTAGGCCACGTAGTGAACATGTCTTAAAGGGAAAAGAATCATTTTCCCTTCAACTACCATATTCCAATCAGCTAAGTAGGAACATTTCTTATTTAATGCAGGCACCTAATTAGATATAATTTAGTCATTTCTAAAACTGCTGAGACCAGAGAGTCTCTCTCCACTAGAGGACACTCTTGAACTTATTAAGAAATAATGAAAAACAAAAATCCAACCAACCTACCAAACAAACAAACAAACAAAAACTCGTTTCTAATTAAAAGAAAATTTCTTCCCTAATTAAAAACTATCAGCATCCAGAGATCTTACTTGTTGCAATTAGGAAACAGAGAACATTTTTTCATAAATAAGATGTTGAGTAGTAGGGGATTTTAATTTTATTGGATCATTAATCATGTATATTAAAATAACTCTATGGTCATGGAAAAAATAAATGTTTTGCCAATGACTACCCACTTAAGATAAAAGCAAAGTGGTTTACAAAATATGTTTTTCTCTTGTCATTAGTTAAAGTGAATAGTTTCTTTTTCCAGAAAGCTTAAAGTCTTTATTCAAAAACATAAAATGAAAAGAAAAAAATCTCTTTTCTATCTCCTCTCTCCGTCTCTATGTCTCTTTCACTGTAACGCATATCTGCCCTTGCCCTAGTCAAGAAAGTTCTTTTATAACTACTCAAAGACATTTTACTTAAATCTGAACTAGGACCTATGTCAGCAAAGAGTTGCCAGCATCGAACAGTAGATAGTTCCTCTGAAATCAGAGTCATCTGAGAACAATGTAAGAATGCAAAAGCAATGGAATGGACTGGCTATGATACAATCTTACTTGAAAAGGTTATTCCTGCATCATCTGACACCTGCTCATATTTCATGGTACCAAAAATTACAAGACAAGAAGAAGAAGGCAAACATTTTAAAATTTGCTAAACGAACCCAGCTCGTGTGAGCTTTCTGCAGCAAATTACCTTGCTAACCAGTTCTGTAAGAACAAAGCCATGTATACCCTGACAATAGATTGCCAAGAGGATTTAAGTTACTACAAATAAATTACAGTTAACCAAGTTAATACATGTTCATAGTATTCACAAGAGTGCTCATTAACTGATAGTAATTATACGACAATTGTAGCTATTATGGGGTAGAGGCCTTTCTATAAATGATGGTCTTGAATGAAGTTAGAGCAGTTGACTCAAGTCAAGAATCAGAGAGTTGTCTCTGAGTAGGATGTGGAGGCTGCTTTCCATATTGATAGAATAAAGAGAGGTCATAGCCAAGATCTCCAGAACAGAGGCAGAATCTTATAAATTTTGAGAAAAGAAAGCAGGAACATGGGATATTTTGGAGTGGCCCACACATTCCTTGAAAGTTCCCTAGTTTAGCTGTTGATGGTTGCATTCTTTCTGTGTCAAATCAAAGTCCAAGGCATCTGGAAATATGAAAGGTGAAGAGAGGGGCACAAAAATGTTTGCTACACAGTGTTACCTCATGGCTTGCTTCTCAGGATCATGCACATGAGAGTTGAAAAGATGTGTATAAAATAAATTAATAAGAAAGGTAGCAAGCAGTACAGTGAAATTCATTTCAAATGCCTTGAAGCAGATTTTTCTCAAGGAAGTACTGAGGAACTTTTAATCATGTCTGAGAGGTGGAAGCAAGAATAAGTTTGTTCCTGAGTTGAACAGTGGATAGAAGAAGTCAAGATATCTTTGCTTTCTGAAGAAGACACCAGAACTATTTACAGTTTTTAATCATTATAAAATTGTCTCAAATGATGCACAAAATGCACATTCTTCTGTTGTAGACATTTGGATATTGTTACTACAGAGGCTTTGTGATTTTGTGTTGCTGTGGATGTTGTTATTGCATCTTGTTAAAATATCGATTGTATTTTTGTTCTTGTAATTATGCATTCACTCTACTATATCTTTCCTTGATTCCTTCATCCCCTGTGATGAATTCCTATTCTAGGGTCTTAACTTTTAAAGCAAATTTTTACTCTCCAATATCCAACTATATTTAAACAAGCTATTAGAAATATATAGAGGAAACACGTATCTGGGGTCAGTAATCAGCCAAGTACTTAGCATTCAGTATCCATAAGCAGTTGAGAGAAAATAATAAAGGAAAGAACAAGGATACGAAAAGGAGAAAACAGAAAGAAGGTGGCAAAGGGGACAGTAGTGGTGTAAGGAATAATGAAATAGGTTCATCAGCTTATTCAAATGTAAATAATTCTTATCTTTGCTAAGTATGGATTCACAGAGGTGATAATATTCTACTAGGGACTGTGTCCACACATTGCTTTCTCTCTTTTAAAAATTATTTCCATTTTATCTTTTTCTGCTTATGTTGTCTTCTCTAAACCCAGTCTTATAGAAGATAGTGTATTTTTGTGTAGCCTTGTTAATTGTCATAGTCTGTTCCTATCAGTACCTAACTACATAATCAGTCTTTTTCTTCTTGCCTTAGAGTTTTTATGGTGGTAGGCTAAATCATGACTAGTTGACCCCAGAGCCATTCCTGTAATTGCCCAAAGTATAGAAGCACAAAACAGGAGAACTGAAATAAAAGCTTCCACCTTTGATTAGAGAAACACTACAATGTCTTTCCTTAGATATTTGTTTATTTAAAGGTAACAATGTAAATAGACTCTGTCTCAAGTGCATGAGCCTGTATGCATCCATGTGTGACTTACAAAGATGTTCGTTTTCATGAGAACAGTTTTTCTAAAAGGTAAAGATCCACTTTGTCACATTTTGTGTTTATCTGAGTGTCCTAACACTCAAAGATCAAATAAAGAACTCAGCTATATGCACAAAGCCTGCCTTCTTTATGTTTATTGGCTTTTGAGCGTAATTAAATATTCTTTTAGAGGGTTATAACCTTATAAAACATGGTTAGTGCAGGATATAGTGATAGCTCATGCAAGTTGTTTATTATTTAAAATGTAAATGAGTAGCCACTGAACTTTCTGTTTTCTTTCTTCCTGTCTTGAGGGCTCTTGTTTCTTCCTCCATTATACTAAAACTCTACAGTAAAATTGTGGCTATTTCAGTTACCCCTTCATGCAGCTTAGTAAAACATGTCTGACAGCCTCTGATTCTAAATCCCCAGTAAAATGTTTTTACAATTTTTTCTTTGTCTACATTCCATAGAAGGTAATACTGTAACAGTCTGAGTGTCTGAACTGCAGTAGTAGTTAGGACCACTACATGTCCTAATGGGAGGGAATTTTCTCTGCTGAATTATTCAGGAAAGTTTTAGAAGTTGGTAGCCTGCGTGGATATTTCCAGTACTTTAAGAATTCCCTGTTATTTCATTATCACTCTATGACCAAAGATATCTCAGTTCTTTTCATTATTAAGAAAGAAACATCATTTCCTTTTGCAACCTGTCATCTCAGTCCATTCAAATAGTGGCATCTTTAAAATCACTTGAAAGAAACCCTTATATCCTGCCTTTTATTCTTCTTTCCAGATCCTACGATTTCAGGTTCAGTAGCTATTTTTCCCCTCTGCTTCAAAGTATTTTATTATATCCAAGCATATGACTTCTTGAGAAGCTTCAGCTTTCTTCAGAAAGCTTTTCTTCCTGTTGGAATTTCCATCACACATTTTATCACCTCCCTTCCTGACTCACAGTATTGCCTTTGCTCCTGGCCTTGGTGCTGATGCAAGCATCTCATTAACACACACACATACACATATAAGTGCCCATCTCCCAGTTTCAGACAGACTGGTTAGTTTTCTGTGAGTTGTTGAGAGTTTCTCTCTCTCTCTCTCTCTCTCTCTCTCTCTCTCTCTCTCTCTCTCTCTCTCTCAACATGCTTTTAAGTGAAATGTGTCTTTTACAAAGCTTATAAGACTTAACCCTCAAGATGTACTCAGTAAAGGGGATTGCATCAAATAAATGTTATCATTTGAGAATATCTTTACAACTTTCTTTTAGACAAATATATTTTTCTAGTCTATTTTTCTGTCCATTATTACTATTGCCTGTGACTTAAATTTTTTAATATAAGCAATTCTCTAAGTGGAAAGATATAGACAATAATTAAAATAAGCAAATCTTCTCATCTTTAGGAAATAGCCACTTCACTCATTGCATAAATATTTTCTCCAAGATTTTTATGTAAGTGTTCATATTAGTATTCTATTTGCGGATATATTAATAAACTTGTGTTTCTGCCAGTGTGTGACCTTCGTATGTTTATGTGAGTAGTACAATTCATGTAACTAAAAATATAGCAATTATATCTAAATCTTTTGCAGGAAATCCTATCAACAACCATCAAGCCTAAAGTAGAGAAAAGAGTAAAGTCATATCTAGGTGATGCTTTATAACATATTAACTCTTGGTGTTAGCTACAAGAGTGCCACATGTTGGAAGATTTATCGTAAATGCTGCAGATAGGATGTGTGTTCTGAGCCAAATGTCATTTTGGATTAAGGCAAGTGCTCATTGATCTGATTGATCAGATCATTCTGAGTATTTCAGCTTTCTGGGCTCATTCTCATCATTTATCTAAATGTAGCAAAACAAGAAAAAAACAATAAAGTGTCAAATGAGCTGTATCAGTAGCAAAGCTAGATTCCTGTAAGCAGAATTTCTAGTCACATGAAAATTGAAAATTCATTATATGCACTCATGGAATTCTCCAACAATAATATTGAAATTGTGAAGCACTATTTACATATTATGTTGTGTATCTGTGATTTGAAATATGCCTTGAAAAGTATAGTTATACAGAATTCAAATCCCTAATCCTCATTGGGAATTCAACATTAAAAGAGCATGAGGAAATAATAGAAGAGTTACTTTGATCATCTGTCTTCAAGTGGGTCTTGAACAGCTGGAGTGGCGGCTATCCCTACAGCTGGTGTCTGTATATGGGGTATGTTCTTATAGCTAGGCTGCCTTGTCTGGCCTCAGTGGGAGAGGGGTATGCCAGGTGAGGGGATATCCAAGGGCACTCCCACTGGCTCAGAGAAGGAGATGGAAATGGGGGAAGGATTGTGGCAAGGGGTGACTGGGAGGGGTAGTGATCAGGATATAAAGCAAACACTTAAAGAAAAAGATTATGTGCTTCGTTACTACAACTGAACAGTTTTGATCAGTTTTTCTGAGTCAACAGTTATTTTCAGACTCTTCCATTTAAGTTTATTTAATAACAATACACTACCATAACTTGCAATAATTATGAGATTCAAAGTAATGTGAACAATATTTATAGTGTTTCCTTAATTTAAGTGAACATTGTCACCTCTGTTCAACTGTTCCAAACTTTAAGATAGCTTTGTAATTGCCCACTTGACTCATTCAAATTGTATACCCCAGAATTCCCTTTACTTACCTATTTCTATTCACAACAGGTTACAAAAGGAATTCTCTTAACATTAGTGGAGAATAAAAAGTAAGTGATTACCACCATGCTTGCTGTTGTATGCTACCTTGCCCCATTATCATGGAATAGCAGCTGGAGCTGCAAGTACTGGTTTTCCCCCTGAGATCTTCCTTCAGTGTCTGATTGCTAGACTAGACAACAGTGTACTTGTTCCTTGAGTCAATACAGGTTTCAGTATACCTAATGAAATTCAGCTTTGTTTACAATGTCTATCTCTATTTTAAATTTCAGCATTAGATGTAGAGACACCTGTGGAGACTATTTGTTATTTCTTCAGATTGTGTATACCAATTCCCTGCAAAAATAATATTCCTATCCCCCTCTCTCTTCTCTCCATTCCTCCCTCCCCTCACTCCCTCCTTTCTACCCTTCCTCTTCCCTCTCTCCCTCCTTCTCTTCCTCCCTCTCTGCCTACTTCCCCACCAAGCAGTAAGGCTAATATAATACTCTACTATTCTGCATCTCATAACACTAGCTGATACACATGATACAAAAAAGTTATCACTCTTTTGCCCTTAATAAAGGGTTCTGCTCTCTCAATGAGTTTGCTTTTAAGAACACTTTAAAGCTCCTAACTTGGTATGCAAGCAGCATCATGTATCACATGCTATATAGTGAGTTTCTCTCCCATTATGTTTCCCAGTCCTTTGCCTAAACATATAACACACTGAAGGCTCATGTCACAGTTACTGGTATAGCTTGCCTTCCACTAAGATCAAATGACTGAAACCAATTATTTGGGTTGTTATGTTTTTGTTTTCTTTCTGTTACTGTGATGGTTTGTATATGATTGGCCCAGGAAGTGAACCTATTAGGAGGTGTGGCCTTGTTGGAGTAGGTGCGTCACTGTGGGTGTGGGCTTAAGACCCTCCCCATGGCTGCCTTCAGATGAAGGTGTAGAACTCTCAGCTCCTCCTGTACCATGCCTGCCTGGATGCTGCCATGTTTCTGCCTTGATGACAATGGACTGAACCTTTGAGCCTGTAAGCCAACCCCAATTAAATGTTGTCTTTTATAAAACTTGCATTGGTCATGGTGTCTGCTTACAGCAGTAAAACCCTAACAGTTACTCTACCTTTCCACGTATTGTTTCTACTGGAAAATACAGACGGAAAAACTAGTAAAGTCACTGATATATAAGAACCTATTGTTGTCTTTCTCAACCCCCTCCATACAGGGTTCTAAGATCTATGCAGAAGAGGAGGGGAAAGGTTTTTAATTGTCAAAAGTTATTGATAGCTCCAAGAAAACAGTGTCTTCCAGATATAAAAGGACTGATGCACATACTAACTCACAGAGACTATGGTAGGATACAGGACCTACACAGAGATTCACACTAGAAAGGACTCCAGCACTGAGACAGGGAAGTAATCACAGAGTCCAATCTCTAACCAAGAAGCTATTTATAATTTGTACCAACTGGCAAATGATAGCTCAGTTTTCTCCAATGGAGTCTTACTGAATATAGCAACCATACTCCAGGGCAGGCCCCATGCCCAGGAATGCTTGGCCTACACCAAGTGAATTCAATGGTATTTTGAAGACTTCTTGCTTCATAATGCTTTGTTTTTAGCTCCCCATCCATAGGTCTTTTGCTTCTTTGTTTTGATTTTTATTTTGTGTGTGTGTGTGTGTGTGTGTGTGTGTGTGTGTATGTATGTATGTATGTGTATGACTCTTCTTTTTGTCTGTTTTCTTTTTTTTGCTTCTTTTACTTTTGGAAAATTAGAAAAGGCAAAGTGTAAAGTTGGGTAGACTGAGGTGGGGAGGATCTGGGTGGACTTTGTTTAGAAGAAAACACTGTATTATAAAAAGTTTTCAATTTAAAAACCCATAATTAATGGACACTGGATAAAATGCACAAAATAAGTGTCTGTGGGATGCTGAGGTGTAAAGGGGACATCTGTGTCATATCTCTTCCCCAATCTCAATGAACATTGAGGAAGAGAAGGTAGAATAATTGTAAGAGCCAAGGTTGGGGTAAACACCAGTGAAATCATGTCTTCTGCACACAACAGGTAAATTGCACTCATGGACTCATAGCAGCTGTGGCTACCTGCACAGAAGCTACACAAGAATAAGCCTACCAAAATTTCAGCATAGACTGGAGAGGAGCTCCTAAGGTCTTACTCCTAGCTGTGAGTATGGAGACACCATAAATGGGACATAGTGGCTTATAAAAAAAGAAAAGAGAAAACAAAGTTGGGAGGACAGTAGAAGGTAGAGGAAGGACCAGGGAGGAGTTAAAGTAATGAATAGAGAGTGAATATGACTAAAACATCTTGTATATATGTATGAAATTTTCAAAGAATTGTGCCTTCTAACTATGCTTGCACAATCTCAGTAACATGACTGCCTAAATAAGACCTGAGCAATCTGAATTATACTTGCTGATGATATAGTAGATGAAAGAAATGTAGAAAGCTCCCCTTGTAGATGAAGAGGTATAAACAATGAACAGCTTCTGACAGAGGGAGAATTTGTCTTCCCCAGGGATGAGCCATTGGTTGGTTATCCAATGCAAAGTGGTCAGCTATACAAACATATAGTCAGGCAACATTGGACAGATCCAGTGGTTGTATTTATAAATTTATTTGTATATACACTATTTAAACTGGGAAAGGGGAAAGCCTTTGAAATGTAAACAAAGAATATAGAATAAAAAAATTAAGAAGAAAAAGAAGAAGAGGAGGCCACCAGTTTTGGAAGGAGGATGACACAAGAAAAGTCAGAGAGGTATAGAAAGTGGGGGATGATGTAATTTTATGTTTAAATTTTTATCTGCTAAAATATATTAAACATAGAAAGCTGTTATTAGCAATTGCCGTACAAAGAGAAGAGAGGGTTTAAGAAAGAGAGAAATAAACTAGGTGTGGTAGCTCAAGCTTTTAATCCAAGAACTCTGGAGGCAAAAGTAGGCAGATCTCTCAGAGATAAAAACAAGAGAAAAGAAAAAAAAAACTTGTGAAATTTGACTATAACAACATTTAGTTGGAATTTGCAAAATATATTTTAAAGTTGTTTCTATGTCTTAAAAATATGAAAACTACCTATCACACATAAGAACCACTAGCTATCTCATCTGAATCTCAACAATTCTTTTTTCAGCTAACAGTTTTATTCTAAGCTTTTTTTTTTTTTTTTTTTTTTTTGGATTTTCGAGACAGGGTTTCTCTGTGTAGCTCTGGCTGTCCTGGAACTCACTCTGTAGACCAGGCTGGCCTCGAACTCAGAAATCCGCCTGCCTCTGCCTCCCAAGTGCTGGGATTAAAGGCGTGCGCCACCATGCCCGGCTTTATTCTAAGCTTTTAAGAAAAATTCTGTTCACTTGGAGCCTCCAGCTTGTGCCCTTCCCCACATGGTCTGATGAACTCCATTCTCCTCTCTCCAACAGTTACAGCTCAGAAAGCCTAACAGGGAAAAGGTACCAAAAGCTCAGTTCCTCATTCTTGACATTCCTGACAGCTGTTACAACCCCCTCTCTTGACGTCACCAGCCACCCAAATCCCCTCTTGAGGTGATCTTATCTGGTCACTAGCTCAACATTAGTTCAACATCATTTCCTTCAACTACAGTCTATAAAGATCTCCTCTACCATAGCTTAGGCACACAAATTTTTCTAGTCTAGTTCCCTGAGACTGGCAAACTTGCTCAGGAGCAATTCCCAAATAAACCTGCCTTTTTTCTTTTAATTCAGGTTGAATTGGCTTATTTCTTTGGTGGAGAAAATCTATTAAATACAGTTTTATGAACCAGATGATTCTTTTGGGTCATTGTTCTTTCAAATGTCCTCCTTCTGAAATGTAATATTAACAATTCTATGTAAAAGAAATGCAAAATAGCATAAAGTATAAATAAAAGTAATCCCAATAGAACGTGAACAAAACACATTACAGTGCTGGGGATGAAAACTTTGACATTCACTCCACTATGATCCTCATACTGAAGAGGAAGGAGGGCCACTGGGACCTATTCACAACTTCTTTTTTTTTAAATGTCTGTCTATCAACCAATTAACACCTACGTTGATGCATTAATGAAGAATTAACTGGTTGGCAGAGACATATGGATGAAAATTACATAAGGGAATCCCTCTGGCTGTGCCTGTTCAAGGAAAGCAAGACCTGAAATCAGTAGAGAAAGAAGGAACTTCCAAGAACATGTCACTGTAACATTGAAAAAGTAATGTCTCCCATTACCTCATGAATATTGTAGTGTTTCCTAAAGTGATTCCTATTTTAATTCTTCAGCATGAACACAATGGAACAGCATTTAAATGCCGTGCTAATTTATTTTCTATGTGTTTATACATACATATATACTTAGAAAGAGTATTATATATATACCTTACTTTCGCTTAAGTATATATAATACTTTAAGTATATATGTATGTTACTTAAATAAGCTATTTAAGTATATATGTATATATAACTGTGAAGAAAAACTTGTAATTTTAAATAAGAGAGCAAAATTTTAAATGTCAAGATGGGGTAAAACCAAATTGCATGGTGACTCCAGTTAACAGTTCCATCTATAAAAAAATTCACACCCAGATTTTCTTGAAACATGTTGTGTAGGCTGCAAAAAACAGGTCCCCAGAGTGGTTTTGGTACTTCAACACCAATTTGCAATTTGTACTCTAAAACATAAATGTATTGGTTGAATCTTGGCCCCTGTTTCAAAAAAAAGAACTATCTTTTCTTGTCTTATATTAATCAAGTTATGTCACTTAACCTCTTTTCTTTTGCAAAGCTAGGTCGAAAGCACTTAAAGACAAGTTTTTTGTTTTTTTGTTTTTTTTAAATATTTTTTAAAATAAGGATCAGATGTACTAATTCTTATATGAACTGCTAAGTGTATTATAAATTAATACAGAGTAATGGCCTAATAAATGATGATAAGGAATTGTTAGTATTAGATTTTATATTCTGTCTGCTGTATATTTATATAATTTCCCCAGTACCTTCCCAAGTGACTAGACTGCTGAAAGGTAAAGTATGGTTTACCTAGACTCTCTGAAATATACTGTGATTGAAATCATGGTACCCAGGGTAGCTTGGGAGGCAATAGTAGCTTGGGGTGAGGGGAAATGGTGGGAAGTCTGAGGGTGGCTATGAGGTATTAGCTTTGCTTTTTGTTCTTGGTTTCAGTTGCAGTCACCTATTGCTTCTATTTTGCCAACTGCCATATTGAGAATTGACCTAGTTGAGAACTAAGCTAATGTCAGTGTCACAGTCTCAAACTTCTAAGAGCATGAGCAAGACAAGACTTACTTTACGTCCAAAGTTGCAGATATTTCATTGTAATAATGTAAAGCTAACTAAAATTGCTAGCATTTGCTGTATCCTCAATGTACCTTCTAAATTCAATCCATTTATTCAAGTTCATTACATCTTTATTTTATTTCTTTGCCTCTTCACCAGACTGTAAAGTTATTTGCAAACAATGGTTGCAACTAAATAAAAATTTATGAACTGTAAATCCTGCTATTTTAGATTCAAGGACACCTGGGACATCATTAGCGATAATGTAAAATCTCAGAGATTAAATCTATAAGGAAATACTGCACACATTTTTTTTTGTCCTGTGAGAATTAACTTTATGCTCACTTACACACAAACAAACAGATGAGGTAACAAGTTAACAAAACAAAATAAAGCAAAAATGTCTGAAGACAGAAAATTATAAAACTTGTTCCTGTTTTTAAGAACCATTTCTAGTAGCAAATTATTCTCAACATTTAAGAAGTAATTATTGACCTTAAGGGAAATGTTAAAAAAATGTAGAAAGTATGTTATACCTCTTTTGAATGAGAAAAGAAAATGTGGCATATAGTAAAAGGTAAAATATTATGTTTAACAGTTTTGGAACCTAGGATCTCTATGCCTATATAAGTGTAAAGAATCATAATTTTACCTGGAAGACTCCTTAAACATTAGGTTTAAAATTTATATGAAATGAGCTATGTGTACTATTAATGTGCATTACTTAACAAAGGTTTAGTTCTTTATCTAGTAAACCAGATGCTAATACTTTGAGATGGTTTTAATCATCACCCACAATTAATGAAGACCTTTTCAACTCTTCTTACAACTTATTAAATTATTTTTATAGACATGCTGCAAACTTTCTGTAATGTGGGTATTGAACATGCTTTACCACTGCCTATAAGTCCAGCCAGGATTTAGACTTTCAAGAAAAGATATTGCATTCATTCCTTCAAATCCCTTATCCCTTTAAATCACAAATAAGATAACTGAAGAAGATTTTTCTGGATGTTTTAACTCAAACCATCAAACTCAAATCCCCAAGGTTTTTCTTTCTCTTTTAAATTATGATCTGATTTTTTTTTTTACTATTTTCTGTGTCATCTCTTATGTAGTTCATAGCAGACAGAAGCCCTTTTTGAAAAAGGATGTCCATCAATGTCATCCCATGAATTTTAGTGTCAGAACTTCTGATGAGGAATTCGGGACTAGCAGCCACATTTTCACTTTGTACTGAAATCCTTGTGAGTGCAGACCAATCAATACCTTCTAATTGCTATTTGGAAAGGCAGAACACTTGTCCTCAACTAAGAAAAAGTCAGAAAGCATAGGCCTTCTTCCAAGAGCAGAGAGTAGTCTAACTTTAAACACATATCTATAATTTTAAGTTTGTTATCTTGTCTTAAAAAACACATTTACTAATTTATATCCATTCATTTGTGCCTGTATTGGGAGGGGGAGTCTGTCTGTCTTTGTGTTTGTGCACAAGTTCCACAGCACATGTGTGGAGGTCAGAGAACACTTGGCAGGAGTCAGTTCTTTCTTTCTTCCATGTGGATCCTGGAGATTGACCTCAGTTCATCAGGTTAGAACTCAGGTCATTGAGCTCAACACAAAACCACCCAATCTGTTTTTAAAACACATTTTCATTATAACGCAGCTGCTTAGCAGAATTGAGAATGGCTGGGATTCAGACCTGGAACAAACCTCTGAGGGTGCACATTTCACATACCAAAGTGGGCCTGGCCTCCAAGTTCTCCCAGCATCCCTCAGTCACTACCTGACATTTTCAACTCAAGGTCTGAGCTTCCTCTCCCCTATAAGCTCTTTCCTGTATAATCCATACATTCATATTCTCTCCACATTTTTTCTCCATACATGCACATGCTCTGTCACCCTCCCCATGGCATCTTCCCTGGCCTTCCTTGGGATCAGTAAACTACCGAAGAACAGTTTCTCAATAAACCTGCCTTTATATACTCTACTCTGGTTTGAACTGGCTTCTTTCACTGGCAGAGACTAACTTATTAAGAATCCCTGTTTTGTTTTTTTTTTTTCCTGTTGATTGAAGAAGAAACAAACCAAGGATGTCAAAGGTAGAACTTAGGGAGGCAATGCTCCTTATAATGAGTGTATCCATGTCTGACCCCGTTGGAGTCTGGCCCATCTTGAGTGAGCAGAGGAGTTATATGGCCTAGAGACCTGGATGCTTAGGTTTTGTGCCCTAGGTACTAATGGCTGGGTAGAAGCCATGCATTTGAAATCTGCAGTGACTAAAACAAAGTAAATTGGGGCAAGCCTCAAATTCTCAGTTGCAGGTACTGCTAAGTAGTACAGAATAAATTAGTCATACACAGTTTGGAAAGCAGGAATCTTCTCTGTAGGCTACTGATGTAATGCTGCTAGCATAATTAGGATTAAATAACCATCTTTTTGCTTTAGCAGAATGAATTTGATGAGAATACTGGGAACTCTTAGCACATTTTAGTAACAGTCAGGAATTTGTTAGTCCTAAAGAAAGCATTGCCTTATCGAAGTGGCTAAGAAACACTTAATGAGGATTTAGAAAGGTGCAAGAGTGGGCTGAGATTGCATTTCCCAACTGTTAGGAATTGTTGGTATTTGTTTCCTGTGGGTGTGAATCAGTTTAAAGCTATGGCCACACTCTGTTACAAGTTTTCACAACTGTGATTATAGACTCTGATATACTTAACTCTGAGGTGATGGGGCACATGAGGCCAAGCTCAGGCCTTGCTTAAGTTGTGATAGCAATAAATGTAAATGATAAAGGAAATGACCAGGTAGAAAATAAAAGGGGAAAGCATACATAAATGCTATAAGCAAAGTAATTTGGGTCTTGTTGTCTTCATTAAGAACACTCTTTAAACATACAATAATTCTTTGAAGAAGTGAATGCATGTACATGTTTGTGTGAGTATCATAAATCTCATTTTATCTAGCACATATAAAAGCAAGGACTTATTCTCCAAGAAACCACCATTAGTATGATTAAATATCAAATATGCACATTAAAAAAAACCAAGTTTGTAAGTTGATAGATATGAGTCTAATTCCAAGTGGAGCAAAGACATTATTTTGAAACCTAAAACACTAAAACTACTAGATGAAAATATTGGCAATATTCTATAAGACAGAGGGATAAGGAAGGACATCTTGACTAACACTTGATTTGCTCAGGAATTAAAACTAATGATTAATAACTGGATCCTCATAAATTTAAAAACCAAAAGTTTTTATACAATAGAATGAAAAGTTAAATGCAATATAATGAATTGAATGAAGAAGAAACGATCAGATTGGGAGAGAATCTTTGCCAGCTGTAAATCTGACAGGAGATTAATATCCAGAATGTGTGTGTGTGTGTGTGTGTGTGTGTGTGTGTGTGTGTGTGTGTGTTTGGGGAGAAATCAAAAACCAAAAGCCAACCAACCAACCAACCAACCAACCAACCAACCAACCAACCAACCAAACACAACAACAACAACAACAACTACAACAAAATCCCCGCAAACTCAGAGGCAAGGAAAACAAATACCCCAATTTAAAAACAAAATGAGCTAAGGATTTAAACAGAGGTTTTCAACAGAAGAAATTAAAATGGCTGAGAAAGAGTTCAAAAAGTCTTCATCATTTTAGCAATCAGGAAAATGCAACTCAAAACAACATTAACATTTCATGTCACCCCAGTTAAAACAGCAAAGATCAATCAAATAACTGACAACTAAAGCAAACATGGTTCTGAGGAAAGAGGAACCTGTTCATTCTTGAAGGGAATGTAAATCGGTACAGGCACCCTGGCCATCAGTAGAGTGCATCCTCAAAAAACTAACATCAAAGTTACCACATGATTTAGCTGGGTTATACTTTGGCATATGCCTAAAAGACTTGACTTCTTACTCTACAGAGATTTGCTCAATAATGTTTGTTGCTTCCCTACTCAAAATAGCCAGGAAATGGCAACAACCTAAATGTCCTTTAGTTATCTAAGAAATAGATAACTAAAAATTGTTTAAATATACACAATGGAATATTATTCAGCTGTAAAGATAAGTGAAATCATGACATTTGCAGGTAAATGGATGGACCTAGAAAAGATTGTGTTGAATGAAATACCTCAGACGCAGAAAGACAAATACAGTGTGTGCACGCACCATTTGTGGTCCCTAGTTCCAAATCTTCAGGTGTTAGTATATATCATGGAGTAACCATAAAACCCAGGAAAGTATAAAGGGACCATGGAGGGGCTGGTTAGAAGGGGGAATGGTAGGAGACATGTTATATTGATGAACCACTTGCCTTTATCTTAGACTTAAAAGTCATCTTATAATAAACAAAAACTAGGCTTATACCTGTTTTTTTTTTTTATTAAATCTCTTTTATCAAGGATTGGGCTGTGCTCCACCTGTAACCTTACCTACAAATTGTTCTGTACTGGCTGTTCCAGGAACTGGCAACCATCGCTTTGTTTCAAAACGTTGTCTACTTGCAACTCTACCTTTGTTTCAAAAGGTTTTTATGAATGTCTGTTGCTGTGACTAACTTATGCCTTTGTTTCAGGGGGTCATTATAAATAATTTGTTTGCTTATATTCGTCTCCTGTAACCCTGCCTATTTTGCCTGCCACCTCCCCCTAAATTAGAAAAGCCCCTACCTCTGAGCTATAAACACCTTGTCTTCTTCTTGTCCAATACTGACTTTTTAAAGCTTGCCTTTGGGGGAGCAGACAGTGTACATGGATAAAAGAGCTTGCTTTAATTAATTGCTGCTTAATTAGTTTGGCCATAAGTCAGGTCTGTGGTCTTTCTCCTTATATCTTTGGGATTAATAATATGAAGTAGGAGACGGAAAAATGGTGAGGGGGTTCCAACTGGAGAGAAGGGAGAAAGGTAAATTAATAAAAAAATGCCTTAAAGAATCATATTGTATATTTACCTAAAATTATACACTCTCAAATATATAATATGTTATATGTCAATCCCTGGTCCTTTGGAAGATCAGTCAGTGCTTCTAACAACTGAACCCTCTCTCTAACCCTAGGAACTTAATTATTGATAAGAGAGAATTTGGTTGAAAACTCAAACCACAAAGGTAGAAGAATCTGCTTTGAACCCAGAAGATGTAGCTTTGTTGGGGGAAAAAAAGCTTCCATTTATTGACATTAATAAAAGGTATCATTTAAAGTGATGAAAAATATGGAAGATGATTTGTGAGACTCATGTTACTTCATTTGGCCTGTGATTTTATTAAAACACAAGTGATGTACCTGAAAAATTTCAATTTCTCATTTTATTATTTGAACAGAGAGTGTAGTGTTTTAATTCAGATAAAAATTATATGTTTTTACCCCTGGCATATTGGAGACTTGATTAGACTATTTTATTAAGCTGAAAAACTAATAATTTAATATTTCATACTGAAATATTTTAATATACATGTAAAATATAGCTTATGAAAGAGCAATATTCATTTCTGAATGAAAATTCTAATTTGTTAATTGAGGTCAATGCATACAGGAAATTTCAAGTACTTGAATGTTTTGTAATTCTGCTCAGGGAGCAGATAAAATGTAAAATTAATGCTGTAAAACATCAAAACAAAGGCATAGATTGGTTTCAGTGAGAACTTCATACCATTGCATTGCATAACATGTTTTTCATGAATGGATTCTGCAACACAATTATATTAGAAAGCGTATTTTAAAAATTAAGTATGATATCTAAGTCCTATGAAATGTGGTCCATATTACATTTATCTCTCACTTTTACTCCTATCTAAATTCCAGTCTGTGAATAATGATAATGGAAAGATTATTATTTTTATTTGAGTCAGAAGCTGACATTTAAATCTATTTTCTCCTATTATGCACCTAGCATTTTGCTTGGTATTAAGCTGTGTTCAGTAACCCCAAAATCATTATTGAAAATTCCCAATTATCTTAAATGAAATTTTGAATATATATTAAGAATACCTTTTGTTAATTTGATTGGGATTTAATATCTAAAGAAACTTCTATTTCCTGCTCCCTCCCAATATTCTTCTCTACTTGTTTTTGGGAAACCATCCACAGAGCAGGGGGCTCTATAAGCCATAGATGACAGGGAAAAATGATTGCTTATTGCTTAGCTCCTAAGTGAGCATAGCTAATAAATTATGGTAAATAGAAATACTAATATACAAAGATTTGGAGGAAAAGTAGTTCAAATTTCTTCCACTATCATTGTATCAAATTTCTTTAAATGTGAGCCACTTAGTTAAGTCTGTGAGGAAGCTTATCTCTTTTGGACATTTTATTCACTACATCATAAGGATGCTTTCTATGCTAATTTTTCATATGTTAATTCTATTTAAAAATACTTTAATTAAAATACAATTATATCACTCTCCCCTTTTCTCTCTTATATCCAGCCCCTCCTTAGTCTCCCATTCCTTCTCAAATTGATGACTCCTTTTCTTAAATGGCCTTCTGAACAAGACCTGAACCATGACATGATAATGGAGAAAGGGGAAATCTTTTTTTAATCCTTTTTATAGTAGATATTTTCTTTATTTACATTTCAAATGTTATCCCTTTTCCTGGTTTCCCCTCTGAAAACACCCTATCCCATTTCCCTTCCTCTTGCTCACCGAGCCACCCACTCCTGCTTCCCTGTCCTCACACTCCCCTACACTGGGGCATCAAGCCTTCACAGGACCAAGGGCCTCTCCTCCCTTTGATGCCCAACAATGCCATCCTCTGCTACATATGTGGCTGGAGCCCTGGATCCCTCCATGTGTACTCTTTAGTTAGTGGTTTAGACTCTGGGTGTTCTGGGGGGTACTGGGTGGTTCATATTGTTGTAGAAAGGCTTCCCCCGCCCCACCCCGTAGGCAAAGAACTACAGAGAACTAATGACTGCTGAGAATTGGAGAAATTAGTCTCTCTCAGGGATGAGCCCTGCAATCATATACACAACAAAAACTGAGCCAGCAGACTGTATTTTATATTTATGCATCTCTTTATATATATCTTTATATATTTATGCTAAATATATTTAAAACATGTTACAATTTAATGTTATTATTTATCCTTTTATTTTGTAAAATATGTATTTTTAAATGTTAATAATTTAAAACAAAAATTACTTGAAAGAATCATTCTTTGAAGTTAAAGTGCATTTAAAACTACTTAGCTTTGTTTGCATATTATTAATGCTTGATGCTTTATAGTTGTATTTTAAAATTAGAAACGTGAGTTTATCTTAATGGTAGAGCACCTGCAAGGCCCTGGGTTTGATCCTAAATTATAATGTGTAAATAATTAAACATAAATAAAATTCCAATGTCTAGATATAATTTTAGTAGTTTTGGTAGTCACTGAGTGAGTTTAAGTAGAAGACATTGCCTTAGGTATTTGGGATATATAAAAGAGCAAAGCAAATATTTCATTTTTTATGGGATTTGCATCTTAGAGCAATAGATAGATAATAATAGACAAAAGCTATATAATGTATTCCAAAGATAATCAGATATATGGGGAAAGGAAAGGAAGATAGAATTTGGCTACATTTGCAGTGGGAATAGCTTTGCAACTTTAATTGGGGAATCAGGACAGCTCTCAGTGAAGTGATTTCAATGTTTGAGAAAGAAGGAAGTAAGGTGTTAAGCTGTCCAGGAGGATATGTTATAAATGAACACTTCAGATAGAGGAGAAGTGAATACAAAATTCTGGGAAGGAGGATTACCTGTTATAGTAGATGAACTTCAAGCAGACTAGTGAGATTATTATGGCATGAGAAAGAGGAGTAGAGACAGAGGTGGGAATAGAAAGGGCTTACTTAGGCCTGCTCTTGTAGACAGTTTTAGCTTACAAAATAAAATGGAGAATTTTGTAGTAGAGAAATTTTAAGAAGTGCTGTATAGCAGGGTGATAATAACTAGGGAAGTGAGAAAAAATGAGATACTAAATAATTTTCAAGTCAGATACATAAGAATTGCCTGACGGATGGATGTGAAGGTTGAGAGGGGATAAAAGGCAATGATAACCCCTACAATGTGGACATAGAATCATTAGAAATCCCATACCATATATCACATATTATGTATGATATGATACATGGATGACATTAGCCAAAATACTCAACAAAGGTTAGAGAGAACCATATCCAGTGGATAGACATGACCTCTGGTTGAGGGATGGGGCTTCCCACCCATCTCAAAAATATTAATCCAGAATTGCTCCTATCTAAAGGAAATGCAGGGACAAAGTGTGGAGCAAAGACTGAAGGAAAAGCCATCCAGAGACTGCCCCACCTGGGGATCCATCTCATATACAGATACCAAACCCAGACACTATTGCTGATGCCAAGAAGTGCTTGCTGACAGGAGCCTGTTATAGCTGTCCCCAGAGAGGCTCTGCCAGAGCCTGACTAATACAGATGCAGAGGCTAGCAGCTAACCATTGGACTAAGCATGAGGACTCCAATGCAAGAGTTAGGGGAAGGAACTGAAGGAGCTGAATGGGTTTGTTAACCCCATAGGAGGAGCAACAATATCAACCAACCAGACCCCCCAGAGCTCTCAGGTACTTAACCACCAACCAAAGAGTACACATGTAGGGACCCATGGCTCCAGCCCCATATGTAGCAGAGAATGGCCTTGTCAGACATCAATGGGAGGAGAGGCCCTTGGTCCTGTGGGGCTTGATTAGCAGTGTAGAGGAATGATAGGGCACTAAGGTGAGAGTGGGTGGGTGGGTAGGAGAGCACATTCATATAGAAGCTGGAAGGATGGGGAGGGGATGGGGTTTAACTGGGAAGAGGGATAACATTTGAAATATAAATAAATAAAATAACAATAAAATGCTATCTATACATTCATGTATGAAATTACCTAAGAAGGAATAAAAAAAACCTACAAAATACTAAAATTTGTTCCTAATTAATACAGTATGCATAAATTAAGTATTAAATAGAAAATACTACTCATTTTGTTTCCTTAGTTTTTTGAGACAGGGTCTCAACTATGCAGCCTAGGTTGGCTTCAAACGTGCAGTAATCACTTTACCTCAGCATCACAGGTTCTGAGATTGCAGATGTGTGCCTGGCTACCTTGAGTATTTAAAAAAACACATTTCTACAAAATTCTTGCAATTGTAAGCATAGCTAAAAATATTTCTGAAGGACAAAGCTAGAAACTGAGAAAACAAAGACATGGTTATATCTCGGGCTCTCAACCCTGCAAGTCATCTTGTTTATTTAAATAAAGGCAGAGCAATCTCATCAAAGCATAGTACAATGTGATTGAGTTCACCATGCTGTATTTAATTAGAAAATGTTAATTAAGCTTCCTTAATTCAACCTCACATCAAAGAAATGTCTTTACATTCACAAGCCAGATCTTAATGCTCAATCATAAAACATGAAGCCCCATGCAGGTCATACCCCGTGTTGCTGCATCATGGCAGAAGAATGATTCTAATTTTGAATGCATGGAAGGCTATAGTAAATGGCTGACATTTCCTTTTCCCATTGACAAATGCGGATTCAAAATGGAACTTTGTTTCAAGTTAAAACAGCCTTAAGGAAATGCATTGTAAAGCCATCTAACACTGGAAGTCTGGAGGATTCCTCAGTGGGCACAGTGGAGAAGAGAGGTGGTAGAGCAGGGAAGGAATCTTAAATCATCATTGTCATGCAACAGGAAAGGATCCACAGCAAGTCCTCTACAATGATTTTTATATTTTTTCTTATAATGGTCACATGTACTTTTCTCTCCCTGTTAGAAATATAATCAAATTGCCCTGTTGGTTCTGGACGTAGATGTGAAGTTTGTATCTGCAGCTAACGTTTATGATTGAATTGCAAACCCCTGAAATCATCATTTAGGCTGAAAATGCTGACAGCTCCACAGTGAGAGTGGGGCAAATGACTAGGACAGGAATACAACGCTGGCTTTTGGCAGTCAATGGGTTCCCCCATCTGAACAGAATGAACATCATAAAACAAGAAATATAATCACAGTATTATGTTAGGGATACTAGAAATGGCAATCTTTGTTCCTGCTGCTGTCTTTGAGATAGCATTTCTCTGCATAGATCATGCTGTCCTATAACTTGGTCTGTAGATCTGGTTGGCCTCCAGTGGCCCCAAGAACTGGGGCCTAAAGGAACTAAAGGCCTGTGCCACCACACCTGGCTTATCAGGAAAAGGAATTTAATATGACAAGTTGAGCACATTTACCTTTCTACAAGACAGGCATGCTCTATAATGTTTAAGAGGAGAATGGTAGTCACACTATACAGAACAGTTCATTTAACTGGTTTTTGTTTCTTTTTCCTAGCACCACCCATTAATGTTGTTGATCTGAAAGCATTGAAAGCTCTTTCCTGATTGCTGGCCACGCTCACCTGTTCACCTAGTTAGAAACTAAAACTCCTCACAATCTTCAAATCATGGTACTTTTGGCATTTAGTAACTTCAGTTTCTATATTAATGCAGTGTAATTCCAAATGACTCTTAGCAATTCTTCATTAACAATAATAGGTTTAAATGGATGCTACAGGAATCCTAAAATTTAATTTCTACTAATTAATCTATGTTAAGTACTACTATAACTTAGTGTTTAACAAATTAGGGCCAGTGAGCTTACTGCTGGATTTTGAAAATAAAACATTATGAAGCACTTAAGAAACATTTATATAGACATACTTGGGAGTGTGTCTTCAGAAGATACACTATATGATATAATTTATAAAGCCTAAAACATTGATTATCTGACCTATTACAGAAAATACTTGTTTAATCTTGATGTACCTTATTCTCTACATTATCATTATCATCATCATCATTATCATTATTATTATTGTTATTATTATTATATCAGTTTATGGTATATGAGAAACTGAAGCTTAGGAGGACTGAATAGCTTGTCTGAGATTAAAAATTAGAACATAGCAGAAGCCAAATTTGAATCAAAGGATATTTCAAATTTTAAATTGCTAATCAGCATATATACTACTTCCCAATAATCTCTGAAGATTACCCTGTTCATCGAAGTAATATAAAGACTGTATTATGAGACTGGAGAGGTGGCCCAGTGATTAAGAACATTTACTATTCTTTCAGAAGATTAGAATTCAGTTCCTAACATTGAGTGGCTTACAACCTCCTGTACTACAGCTTTAGGGAATATTATATAATATATAATATTTACATAAAATTATATATATATGTATATATATATAATATGTGCTATATAAATGAAATAATCTGCCATTAGGTCTAACACAAATAGAAAGAAACATACTCACATTTAGTGTGTTTGTAAGCACGTATGTTTTATGATTTATGAGCATTCTCCTCAATAATATCCTGTGTCACTCAGTAAGAATTCACATTTCACATTTCAGAGCTTGAATTGTGAGGTTCGGGTTATATTATTCACCAAATGGCATAGTTAAAGTATACATTCAGACGTCTTTCTGTGAATAACTTTATTATATATATATATATATATAAAGAATGGTCCTGGTGAAATGGCTTAGCAGATAAAGATACTTGCTGACAAGCCTAAAAACCTAAATTCAATTCTTGAAAGAATCAACCCCTATTTATCCTTGAGCCTCTCACATGTTCTGTGAAACTTGTGTACCCACACACACAAATAAACAAATAAATTATCAAATATTAAATTCTAATTAAATAATATTATTTTGTCTGTACAAACATGCACTGGATATTTTACAAGATAAAGAATGAAAATAGAGTAGAATAGAACAAAAAGGTCACAGCAATTGTCTTAGAAGAAAATGTAAAGCAATTGCTGAAATTAATGTCGTGCTAAAAACCTATGCTGTTATTTTCTTCTAACTGTCCTCTCAGAGAGTTCCCCAATTTTCCTTTATCCCTCAGCTGATAGCCAAGATTAGGTCGCCTCCCTTTGTCCTCACTTGTCTTCTATTTTAGAGAGTCTGATAAAATCAGTGGCCTATTCCCTGACAGTTTAGATTCAGTCAACTATGTTTGTCATAAACTCGCCCTAACTTTTCATTTGTCTTAGAATGTGAGATGTCATAAATGCTCAATAACTGGAATTCAATTTTGGAACTGTCCGGAAGCATCTCTCCGTGTTCACAGGGCTGACTCTATGAATAATACCATCTGTTAGAAGATAGGGACCTGAGATGTGACAAAGTTCAGAAGACAGTGTATAAAAAAACTTTGAAAGAAAACAAGCATGGCAACATTTCTTGTAAAAACAGGAGACATCAAACTGCAACTCACAGAAATATGAATTTTTGAACAGTTGTTTACAACCACCTCTCCACCATATACAATGCTCCTCCTTATGATTGTTGTTTCCAGGGAACTGTTAGTCATATAGTTTCAACAGTACACTCCAGTAGAACAATCACCCTCTGTAATAAAGGTAGGCCTCAAAGGAAAAAAGAAAAGGCTAAGGTAGTGTCTCTTTAAAATTCATTTTAACAACAGCAAAAGTATTTGCTGTTCTGTTTATTTTTCTTTTAAGTAATTTTTTAACAAAAAATAAACAAATATAAAATTCTCCATTAAAAAGTATTTCAGAAAAAAAATATTGGTAGAAGACTTTAATTCCTCTAAAAAGAATCAGTAACTTGTCCAATTTTATTATGAAAGGAAAATGTTTTTATTTTAGCTAGTGCCTTTTGATCTAAAATGTAAGCATAGAACGAGTGAGCACACACACACACACACACACACACACACACAGACACATTGTCTTTAAAGGAACAGTTTATTCATCTCTCAGTAATCCACTTGCATAATTTTTCTTTTTAAAAATGATTTTATTACTATTTTTAGTACGTTAACTATGTACGTGTGTATCCGCTTATATGTGGATTACCTTATATATGTATGTGTGTATCCGCTTATATGTGTATTACCAGCTAAAGCCAGAGAAGGATTTTGTTCCCCTGGAGTTAAGAGTTTCAGATGGATAAAGAAAGCATGGTTCACAATGGGATACTACTCAGCCATTAAAAACAAGGACATCATGAATTTCATAATCAAATATATGGAACTAGAAATAGCATCCTGCATGAGGTAACCCAGACCCAACAGTACATGCCTCCGTTTGGTAGGGGGTCTTGAGGAACTGAGGGATGTTTGGAAGTGGCAAGACAAAATACTCAAAGTCAATGAGGATATAAGCCCTGTGTTCTACTCACAATAGCTCTCCATCCAGCTCTGTAAATAGCTATCGGCTGTGTAGTCTGTTTGAGAGAGCTCTCTGCTAGATAGCTATCTCGTGGTAGAAAAAAAAAATTCTAAAATCTCTCTGGATAGCTCTTGGATTTTCCTACCAAAGTCAGAAAAGTTGCTAGTAAAAAATTCTTGGATTTTTCTGACCAAAGTCAGAAAAGCTGCTAGAAACAATTCTTGAATTTTCCAATCAAAATCACAAATCATGTTAGAAAAATTTCTTAAAGAGCTGTATTCACTCTCCAAGCAGTTCTCTCTGGGTAGCTCTCTCTTGCAGAGCAGAGCTCAGTCTTTTATTGACATATCAGTTCATTCATTTACTCCAGGTTTCTTTTTTATTATCCCACAAATAAGCATTTTGATGACCTTAGCCTTTTGATTCTTAGGAAAAGACAGCAAGTGCATGTTTTTGATAATGCAAATAAATTCAGAGCTCTGCCTGTCATTGTGAGCATGGACAATAAACTTAGTGGGTGGGATCCTGCCCTGTGAACACCACTCCCCAAATCTTTTTGTCTCCTTCCTTAATATCTTTCTGATAAGTTGGCTCATATTGTAGATGTCTCTGATTTTGTTTTGTTTTGTTTTGAATTTAGGTCTGTGAAGCCTTCATATTCACATTTTACTTTATATTTTGCATAGTTGAGAAATCTTCCTTATATATTTTTGACTTATGTTTTTAGAGTTCTTTACTACAGCCTTAAGGGCTGTCCTGTAGGTTGGTCACAGCATTTACCATTTTGCGAAGGACATTAGACATACCCGTGCCTTCCTGACTCATGCTGTCTCTGATTATCATGGAGTCATTAACCTTGGTAAGCAGAACATTACTCTAGAATGAGGGACATAAGGTAAACAAACTAGCCTTATGCCTGGCAATAGTCAACACTCATGGAGTGCCACACCCTGCTGGCTGTGCTCCAGGGGCAGGAACATTGTCCCTTGGGCATGGCATGCGGGACTTGGCAATGCATGGTTATGTATTCATTTATAAGTGAATATTAGCCATAAAGTACAGGATAACTACACTATAATCAGCAGGCCCAAAGAATCCAAATAACAAAGGTGGCCCAAGGGAAGATGGTTGAAACTTTCTCTGAAGGGGCAACAAAACAGATGTTGATAGAAGGAGGGAACTTGGTCACAGAGGGGGTAGGGAGGGCAGTTGGGCAGGGAGGAGATGATATGTGGGGGTAGCAGGGGACAGAAAATGGTAATCAGCTGGAGGGGGGAATTCTCTAGGACATGCCAGAGACCTGGGATGGGGAGAGGCCCAGAGGGTCTGTGGGGGCAACTCTAGCTGAGACTCCTAGCAATGGGAGATATAGATCCTGAAGTGGCTACTTCCTGTAGCTAGGCAGGACTCTGAGTGTCGTGATAAGGACAGCAACCCACACACAAAACTTTTGATCCAAAATATATGTTACCTATAAGATATATAGGGACAAAGATGGAGCAGAGACTGAGTGAATGACCAACCTATGACACCCAAAATTGAGACCCATCCCTTGGGCAAAAAAAAGAAAAACCAAAAACAACAACAACAACAACAACAAAAATCCCTGACACCTGACACTATTAATGATACTCTGTTATGCTTGCAAACAGGAACTTAGCATAACTGTCCTTTGAGAGGCTCCACCCAACAGTCAATGGAAAAAGATGCAGAGAATCATACCCAACCAAGCATTAGATGGAGCATGGGGAGTCTTACTGAAGACTTGCAGAAGGATTGAGGGACGCAAAGAGGACAGGAACACCACAGGAAGATCAGCTGAGTCAACTAACTTGGGGGTTCCCAGAGACAGAATCACCAGCCAATGAGAGAGCACAGACTAGACCTAGGCGCTCTGCACATACGTAGTAAATGAGCAGCTTGGTCTTCATGCAGGTCCCCCAACAACTAAAGCAGAGGCTTTCCCTGCTTCTCTGTAGATCTTATGCCCCTAAATAGACTGTCTTGCCTTGTCTGGCCTCAGTGGGAGAGGATAAACCTTATCCTGCACTTGATTAGTAAGAGGTAACACCCAGAGAAGAACTTTTGAGAAGGGGAAGGTGGAATGGGGAAATGACTAGTGTGAGGAAGTATTGAGAGGAAAGGGTAGCTGATATTGGGATGCAAAGTGAATAAATACATTTCAAAATATATATTGACTAATTTTCTTTTGTTGAAATTCTTGCATAAGAAAGGGTAATTATGCAAGTGAAGTAGAAAGCACAAAGATATAGCTACAATGCTGTCCATGTGTTCTTTTTTTCTGTTATATGCACATATATGTTCATTCATGGTATGGTGTCATACTTTAACTTTTAAGGCAGAAGAAAATAAATTCAGATAAGGGAGAGAAATATTGATAGTATCTGTCTTTCCATTCTCTCTATTATGAATATTATGACAAAAGTACTTATGAGTGAATGGAATTTTGAAAACTTCATCGGAATAATAACTTAATTTTCTAAATTTATTGTAGGCATATCAACCATCCCAGCTTTGCAATTGAATGGAATAAAGTGAGCTTTCTGAAGAGGCAAATTATACTACAAAATGAAAATGAAAATGGTGTACTAATCTCATGTGCAAAGAGGCTCTTAGGCATGAAACTATTAATTTTATATATTTTTAACACTTAGAAAATTGTCATCTCAGCTTCCCAGCTTCCCAGCTTGGCAGAAGTAATATAACACTCACCCATAAGCAAATGGAGTCAATGTTGCCAGAAACATACTGTATAAAAATAACCACTAATAATTTGGATCCTTATATTAACCAAGTGCTGTAAGAAAATGAGTTTAAAACAAAACCCACTTTTAACAATTCAAAAATAAAAATAAAATTTGTAATATTTTTAAAGGGGAAATGGATTCTTTCTCAAATAGCAGATGAAATAAATTCTTATTCTGAAGTCTTTCTATAGACCATAACATTTTGATTAACACACTTTCAGGCACCTCTTTATGTTGTAGTAGTTTTCCTACTTTAAATGTTTTTAAGCTTTTAAATTTCATGTAAAATATTAATACTTGTTTTTACTTTATGACTCTTTGTATGGTGCCTCATACATAAATTCATGTAAAAACAGTCATTATCTTATGATAGTTATATTACACTACAAATCTTTCTTTTGATGTACCATTTCCTCCTACTTATAATTATGGAAATGTACTACTTAGTTCTTTACTGCTGTAGTTTTTTTTTAATTAAGAGATATCTTCATTTTGTAGATATATGTACATGAACCATATGCATCACTGTTCCTGGGTAGATTGAAGCAGTGTCAGATACCCTGGAACTGGAGTTATGGACAGTTATAAGTTACTATGTGGGTGTTGGGAACTAAACCCAGGTCCTCTCCAATAACAGTATGTGTTCTGAATTGTGGAGCCATCTCTCTAGCCCCAGTATCTACTACTAGTTTTGCCTTTTCCAGAATATATCATAAGTAAAGTTTTTTTTAAGATTATTTCACTCAACACAATGCCTTTGGATCTGACCATTTTGTTGTATATGTTAATTAATTATTCTTTTAAAAATATCATTTTACATTGCTTTACCAAACACCATTTATTTCTTCATTCATACAATGAAGCCTTATTAGGAAGTTTTAAAATTTTTGTAAGAACAAGTTATATAGCTAGAAACATAGATGTGCGTAAATTTTTGTGAACACAAATTTTTGTGTGAGCAAAGTATTCGACAATTTCTATTAAATAGACAGAACTGGAGTTGTTGTGGTCTACTCTAAATGTATATTTAACTCTACAAGAGATATAGAGTGCTATTTTAAACATTAAACTATACTCTGATAGAATTCAACCAAAAAAAAAAAAAAACAACTTCTTTTGTAATGGATGCATCTTAATTCTACTTCTTAGATGTGACTTTATAGAAGCTTCTAAATACAAAAAGTTGACTTTCATCCAAAGAAAAAAGATTTCCATATTATCTAGATAATCAATAGGAGGAATTATACAATACAAAGGCATGAATAGTTATTTTAGAGATTTTCCTCATGGACATGTCTAACATGCAGATCCTCATTAGAAATCTGGATAGCTAATCAGAAAACACTATAAGAAAATCTAAGGGAAAATATTCCTATTAAGGTGCAAGAGGTAAACAGAGTACAAAGTAGTACCAGGAAAGAAACTCAGCATGTCACACAATAACCAAAATACTAAATTTACAGAACAAAGAAAATATATGGTGAAAGCTTCAGGAAAGATTAAATTACATATAAAGGCATACCTAGGAGAATAACATTTAGCTTTTCTGTGCTGTTTGGCTTGGATTTTAAAATATGGTCCCACTATGTCACCTTGGTTGGCCTGAAGCTCTCTATGTACAGCAAGCTGGCCTTGAACTCACAGAGATCTGTTTGACTCTGTCTCCCCAAGTACTAGAATTAAAAGTGAGTATTTTCATCCTGATATTTAAATGGAAACTCTGAAAGCTCGAAGGGTCTGGACTGATGTTCTACAATTTCAAAAGGATCCCAAGGGCCAGCCCAAGCTACTACATTCAGCAAAGCTATCAGTTCTAACTGAATGTACAATGAAAACTCCCCATGATGCAAACAGAGTTAAGGTACTTAAGCCCAGCAAAACAGAGGATACTAGAAAGAGTGCTTTGGTCTGAAGAGAAGATTAAACATACTTAAGAGTACCCTAAATATATTCAAGAGAATACAAGGATATATATAATCCTGTAACAGTTAACCAAAAGGCCTAAGAAAATATGACAATAATAAAACAACTGAAATTAATAAATATATTTCAACAATAACTTTTAGTATCAATGATCTTAATTATTCCCCAGTAACAGTTTAACAGATTGGACTAGGAAAGCAGATCCATATTTTTTGCACAAGCAATGATAGATTGTGTCTTAGGGTAAAAGCTAATCAGAAAAGATAGAGAAGGAAATTTGATAAACATTAAAGGAAAAATTGATCAAAAAGATATATTCTTGGGCTGGAGAGATAGCTCAGTGGTTAAGAACACCAACTGCTCTTCCAGAGATCCTGAGTACAATTCCCAGCAATCACATGGTGGTTCACAACCATCTGTAATGAGATCTGATGCCCTCTTCTGGTGTCTGAAGAGATCAATGCTATACTTATATACATAAAATAAATAAACAAGGCCAGAGAGAGCAGGGTGGGTGGGGTGGGGTAATGACAAAAAGATATATTCTCCTCTTGTCCCCTCGTCTATTTTTAACTCATTTGGAAAATCCCTACCCTTGAATTCTGTAAAAGCCTTGTCTTCTTCACATCCAATGTTGACTTCTTGAACCCTGCCTTAGGGGAAGGCAGCCTGAGTGTGTACGTAAATAAAAATGCTTGCTTTATTTAATTGTTTGCTTCAGTTAATTTGGCCATGGTGATTTGAGTTGGTGGATTTTGTCCTCCCATCTTTGGGATTAACATTTTATATAGGCTGCCACTAGAAAGAGAAGCCCAGATATTAAGTTAATATTCTTACTTCAAATGATTGACATTTAAGGTGGGTCTTTCCACCTCAGATAATCCAATCAGAAAAAAAATACCTCATAGGCATACCCAGCTGTTTGGATTTTAGTTAGTTAATTTTAGATGTAGCAAAATTGACAACCAAGGATACCCATCAGAATTCACCAAAAGAGTAAGTAGATAGGATAAGATAATAAAAGTCATACATAAAATTAATGAAATAGAATTTTTAAAAACAACACAAATACAAAGAGTCAATGAAATAGTTTGTTCATCGAAAAGATTAACTAGATTGACAAATCTTCAGTCAAATTCACCAAAGAGGGCTACATAATTAAATCAAAGATTGTAAGACCCAGAGGTACAATGTGTCTCCTAGAAATGCCAGAAGCCTTGTCCAGGAACCCTCATCAAGGGATTGCCACAATGGTGTGATGAACAGACAAAATAGGCATGCAAATGTGGAATGGGTCCTGTAGAGTCAAGGAGCTCTCTAAACTACAGGAAAATTGTCTGCAAGTAAGAAATGCTGAGAGTGGGAGAATTAGTAGGGATGAGCTTGGCTACCCAATACCAAATGGGCAAATGGTCAGCCTGAAAACATACATACAAATAACATTATAAAGGGAGCAGGTTGAACATAGGCATTTAGGGAAGGAAGGGAGGAAGGAAGGGAGTGGGAAGGAAGAAGGGAGGGAGGGAGAGAGAATGAAAAAGAGGTCATAAATTTGAAAAGAACATTGGTGTTAGGTCTTCTTTGAAGGTCTGATAGAATTCTCCACTAAAACCATCTGGTCCTGTGCTTTTTTTGGTTGGAAGACTTTCTATGACCACTTCTATTTCTTTAGGGGTTATGGGACTGTTTAGATGATCTATTTGATCCTGATTTAATTTTGGTATTTGGTATCTGTCTAGGAAATTGTCCATTTACTCCAGATTCTCCAGTTGTGTTGAGTATAGGCTTTTGTAGTAGCATCTGATGATCTTTTGAATTTCCTCAGTTTCTGTTGTTATATCTCCCTTTTCATTTCTGATTTTGTTAATTTGGATACTGTCTCTGTGCCCTCTGGTTAGTCTGGCTAAGGATTTATCTATCTTGTTGATTTTCTCAAAGAACCAGCTCCTGTTTTTATTGATTCTTTGTATGGCTCTCTTTGTTTCAACTTGATTGATTTCAGCCCTTAGTTTGATGATTTCCTGTCTTCTACTCCTCCTGGGTGAATTAGCTTCTTTTTGTCCCAGGGCTTTCAGGTGTGCCATTAAGCTGCTAGTGCATGCTCTCTCCAGTTTCTTTTTGGATTATTACTTCCTGTTATTTTTGATGCTATTTTTATGTTTGGGTGGTTATCTTCTTTTGGGTTTGATGAAAGAAAGCTACTATCTTGCTTTTCCAGGGTGTAGTTTCCCTCCTTATATTGGCATTTTCCACCTATTATCCTTTGTAGGGCTCGGTTTGTGGAAAGATATTGTGTAAATTTGGTTTTATCATGGAATATCTAGGTTTCTCCATCTATGGAAAGCTAGAAGATCCTGAGCAGATCTCATACAGTCTAAGAGAACACAAATGCCAGCCAAGACCACTATACCCAGCAAAACTCTCAATCACCATAGATGGAATTGTGGGTGACTTCAACACTCCACTCTCCTCAATGGACAGATCAGGAAAACAGAAACTAAACAGGGACACAGTGAAACTAATTGAAGCTTTGGACCAATTGGATTTAACATATATATATATATATATATATATATATATATATATATAGAACATTTCACCCTAAAGCAAAAGAATATACCTTTTTCTCAGCACCTCATGGTACCTTCTCCAAAATCAACCATATAATTGGTCACAAGACAGACCTTAACTAATCCCATGCCTCCTATGAGATCACTATGTAGTAAGAGTGGTCTTCAATAGCAACAAAACAACAGAAAGCCCACATACACATGGAAGCTGAACAATATTCTACTCAATGACACCTTAGTCAAGGAAGAAATAAAGAGCAAAAAGAGGTTCATGGAACAGCTTGAGGATAGGAAAGGGAAGAGGAAAATGATACAATTATAATCTCAAGATATAAAAGAAATCATTTTTGTAAATTGAGGGTGAGATCAGAAGATGGAAATGAATGAAAAACTACTATTATAAAAGCTTCCTAAAATAATACATGAACATATGCATAGAATTTTAATGGTATTATCACACAATACACCAATTCAATACTACATGCTAGTAAATAAAATCTCTTGTACTAGGAATGAGTTGCCTCTTTTTCAAGTGTTATCTCCATGGCTCCATTGACCTTCAACATGTTTGACTATTGTAAGTACTCTTGGCTACTCTCCAGTGCTTGATACTAAGACCCTATGACTATGAGGGAGCTCCCTTCCCCCACCCCTTCATGCCCCAGTGCCTTAGTATTCCCTTATGCTGGGTCATCTAGGAGGGGATAGGGGCTTTTACTGGAAAGGGAGATAACATTTGAAATGTAAGTAAACAAACGAACCAATAAAATAAGAAGAAGACCCTATGACTGGAGGAATGTGCTAAGTGGACTTGCATGCAGACACAGCACTTATTCACATAAAAGAAACACTGGGACAAAGTCAGAGAATTTGGAAAGTTGAATCCATTTTTTACTTTCTTGTTGTTAATGCCATTGCCCAAATTTCTGTTTCTTATTTACTGGAGAAATGAATTTATAAGAATAAATATGATTCTCTTAAATATATGTAGACACCGGGGGTGGGGGTGGGGGGAAAGAGTTCAACCAGTAAAGTACCTACTTATGGGCTTGACTGCCAGAGCTGGATTCCCAGGAACTACACACATGGTAGAAGGAAAGAATGAAATCCCACGAATTGTCCTCTGACCTCCACAATCCTCTGACACCCCACTCCCCTCAGTGAAATAAATCCATTGTTGTTTTTTTTGTTGTTGTTGCTTTGTTTTTTTTTTTAAATCAAAGATCAGGACAAAAAAAAAGATTCCTTGAGTTGTATGTGGAAGGCAGCTGCGCATGAAAGCTGTAAGATATATGACAAAGAGATGTTTGTCCCAATCTTCTAGACAGTTGAAATTTATGAGGACATAAACCCATTGGAAGAAATGGGATAGCCTGAGACCCACCTCAACACGTGCTGTTGATGTATTAACATATCTTATGGTTAGTTCTACCCCAAAAGGATGTACATGCCTTTAAGTTGATGTGACCAATGTTATTAATTAATAGTAAGGATGTGAGCAAAACAAAGATCTATCCATTTGTTCATTTTGAAAGCATTTATTAATAGCACACAGCATGACCAACATTGCTTAGGCACTATAGATACTTTAGTAATCAAAACAGATAAAGCTGTCTAGTACCTAGAAACTGCCATTATGATACAAGTTAGTTACCAAGTACTGAACTTCTGCTGTGATGGGCCTGGTGTGAGCCTGGTATAGAAAGATACTTTGAATTTCCATCTAAATAAGTCAAAAATTAGAGCTAACAGGTTCCCATTAGACATTTATCACTGTAAGAACTTGCCACTTAGCTTATCACTTCCTCATTTTATGAATTAATGAATCAGATCTGTGAGATAAAAAGATATGTGTTAACATGAAAATACTATTTATCTGCATATAATATCTTTTCAGCGATTATACCCTTTTTAAGTTAACATGAGAAGTTGTTAATTACTTTTTCCAGTAGAATGTTTTAGAAAATGTAATGATTAAGAAGACTCACTGCTGGAGTATTTATAACTTGTGTTTGTAGTTTGACCCTTTTATAAGCAGTTCATATTGATGCTAATTTGTTCCTAATTTGTCATCTCTCCTGCATATAAACATGGTCAGATTCTTTTGTCTCAGTGATGCTGCTTACCAAGTGGTTTCGTGATGTTAGGGGCAGAGCAAGGACCTTCAAGTGAGATATTAAAAAATGAGTACAGGAGGCAATCTCCATTCATTATAGGGAAATTAAAAATGAAAGGTAGATATAGGCAAAACCTCCAACTAAGATAGTCCCAGTTAAGCTGATGAATTTGAAGAGTAGAATGCATGCATGATTTTTCTCATAACAGAACACTTTTGCTTCTAGGCTGTGCTAACATCAACCAACAAGCAAATCAAAACCTCTGCCACTACAAAGTCACAAGAAGTACAGTCTAGGGTGAGCACAGGTGTTAGGAACCTTCCAGCATTGTTTGAGAATAGCGTTAGTGTGCCCTGGTTGTTGAAATGATTAAAAGTCTCCCTCTGCGTTGTTTTGGCTAGGCATCTGAGGTGTGCAGAGCAGATTGCTTTGCACTTTGCAAAAGAGCTGGATGTGCAATGATTTACAGTAGTAATATGTGGACTGGGATTTCTATGAACAATTAAACTTTTTTTTTAAATAGGAAAATGACCCAGTGTGAGGGTTTTGTTCCCAGCTTATCTACACTAATATAAGCTTTGTGTTTTTTTGGTTAACTATCTACTTCCTGTGCCAAACTCCTTGAGGTTTCCTGTTATTCTCAAAAACAAAAACAAAACAAAACAAAACAAAACAACAACAACAACAACAACAAACCCCCAAACACTGGATAGCAGAGCTGAGACCTTGCTTTTTATACTTGGGTCACTCTCTCTAACACTTTGTACTGTTAAAAAGGGGTGCAATGGGATATTTAGTCTGATCTATTTAGTAACTGTTATTGATAGATTCTGACTCAGAAATTGGGAGTCAAAACCCAGATAACAGTTCTAGTGAACTGCCAGGAAACTTAGCTTTTCTGTGCTCTATTTCTTATTAGTCTCCTTTTATCCTATCTGCAATCATTCAATGCCATTTTCTTTGACTCTTAATTCTTCTCTCTCTGCTACTACTTTCTCCTTCCTGAAAGTAAAAAAAAAAGGGGGGGGATTATAGGATATCACAGTCCCATCTCTCTTCCTTAGAGATTTCTTATTACAGGCATATTGGCATATTTCTTAGGTACAGTGTCTTATTTATATGTCTGCACTTGTGGGAATATTTAACAGGAGCCACACCCTGAGATAAACAAATGCCAAACTATTACTGCTGTTTAATAAAGTCAATGTGTATCCATTTTCTGAACTGTATGGGAGACAACACTTTCAGAGAAATTAATTGTTTCTGTATATGACATGGAGACATGACCTTATGACACCTTAGATTCTGTCAACAGATCTCCCTTAAAGCCAGCTTGAGTTCCTTTTACGTATTAGTGACAGAAAATATCAAAGGTAAACTAATACATAGGAACCTACTCTCTTTCTCTCTCAATCTCTCTCTCAATCTCTCTCAATCTTTCAATCTCTGTGTCTCTGTCTCTGTCTCTGTCTCTGTCTCTCTCTCTCTCTCTCTCTCTCTCTCTCTCTCTCTCTCTCTCTCTCTCTGTATTGGCTATAGGTCCCAAGGCCTTGTACATCTAAGACAAGAACTCTATTAAACTATAATCTATTCCCTTTCTTCATTATTGTTTCTTCCTGTTATGTCAGCTCATACTGATATTCATATTATCTGTTTAGTTCATATTTGCTTAAATGCTCAGCCTTACTTTTCTCTAGGGATAAATGATTAAATAAAATTGAATAACTGAAATCTATAGATACTGGACCAGACATGTAAATATAGGCGTTATTAGGTTGCATTGCTTCTACATAGTTCTAGAGCTATATAAACCATATTTTAATGGCTGTAAGGGATAAATGTTCTCTAATGTTAATGGCCATGAAAATACTCAAATAGATTCTGTTTTCTGGTGTAATTCTCAGAAAGTTTGGTTCACTGAATCTGTAGCAAGATATGAAACATATTTTAATATGAAACACCCAGATGGTAATGATACAGGATGTCCTCAGATAACCTTATGAAACGGACTGAGTACTGCTGGGTACCAGGAACAAATAAGTCCATATTTTACATACTCACTCAGTGCAAAGTTGTCTTTGCACTTGTCTTAAAACTTGAACAGTTTCTTTTACTATGCATTTTTATAAGAGAATCCACTAATGTTTTCAAGTTCACTACTTTTCTGAGTATTTCATCATTGAGGAATTGTTTTTATTATAAATAGAAACCAAATAAAAACAGGAAAAACCAACACATAGTACCAGCAGTACATTACATGTTTTTGATGGTCCTATATTATGATTTGATCATCTGCAATAAGCCTTCCTCTTAATACTATTACACACAAAATTGGATTTGGACATATGAGTTGCGGTGGGACATAAATATTCATATATAGCACTCTGGAGCCCACAATGGTGGATCATAACACTGGAGCATAATACTGAAGAATCTTATTGAATCACAACAATGAAAAGTAAAGCCTTGCAAATGCTGAGATGGAACCACCTGGTGCTATAATTTGAATAAGTGGCTCCAAAAGTCTAGGTGGTAAAGTTTAGTTCCTCAAAGTGTCAGTTCTTGAACAGAAAACAATCTAGCAACACGGCTGCTCTAGCAAGAGATCACATCCAAAGATATGATCCGGCTGGAAAGTGCAAAGCAGAACATTCAGTGAGAAGCTGAGAGAAGCTGGATTGAATCAGTCAGCTTGGAGAAACAGATTGTTCAGAGGTTAAAAGCTTCCAGGCCTAGGCCAAGGCCTAGGGATAGTCAGAACAGAGAAGGAAAAGCTCTGGGCTCAGCCTAAGCCATGTATTCACACAGCTTGGGTAGGTTTATCTCATTATTTTCTCTGAGGAAATAAATGTGACACCTACATTTTATAAGTTGTGAGAGGTGATGGGACCATTCGGAAGTGGATTCACAGGAGGTCTTTAAGTCATTGGGATTGTCCTTGGAGAGAACTGTGGAACTCTTGGTGCTTCCATTTCTTCTTTTGTCTCTTGGCCCTGAGATCATCCATATACTCTGCCCTGTTATCCTCACTATTGCTATTTGGAACTAAGTAAACCCTTTCTTTTATAGGTTAATTATCTAAAGCATTTCATTTTATTTTTTTAAAGATTTATTTATGTATAGACATACACTGTAGCTGTCTTCAGACACACCAGAAGAGGGCATCAGATCCCGTTACAGATGGCTGTGAGCCACCATGTGGTTGCTGCGATTTGAACTTGGGACCTCTGGAAGAGCAGACACTCTTAGCCACTGAGCCATCTCTCCAGCCCAAGTATTTCATTTTAACAAGAGGTAGTTGTCTAACACACTTGTTATTTACAAACTATGTGAAAAGGAGAAGGCTTTTCTGAAGAGTTTCTTGAGTGAATTAATTATGTCAGCCAATATCATTGAATAATTGCTAAGGTTTATTCAAATGATGTGTGCTTCTTTGGACTTCTGGCCCTACAGTTTGCTGTTGCTTACATTCCTTTTAGTGCTATGACATCATAAATAGAAGCATTTGTGATAATGGGGTTCTTGAGTAAAGGTCCCTATTATTATCTGTCAATGGGGCAGGAGAGGGGAAAGCAAGGCAGCAGAATCAATTGAGGCTGTTCATATTTCTTATTTTTAGTCTTCATTCATTTTGTTATTATTGGCATTTTTCATCTTTTACGTTAAATTTGAAATAGTATAATGTTAGTCAGTATGGGGTAAACATAGAATTCTAATTTTGATAATAATGGATAGCCAAGATGAATATTTGTGAAGACCTGTGTAGGAACATTAGAGTCAACCTTGAGAAAGTAACTTGAGATATAAGAGGAACTGCTAGTTGAATATGACAACTAGCTAGAAAATGAAAAGGGAACTTACAAGGGAGACATACTAGGTGCTGACAATAACCCAGAATGTATTGCAATGGACTCATTATTTAAATTATGGTATTCATAGCCTTTATGCTGGAAACCTTTCTAACCTGACAGTCTTCCTAAGGAATGCTCTGCTCTGATGACATTGAGTAAACTAACATGAAATTATTGCAACCAAATAATTTTATTCAGTTTATCAGAATAAATAATCCATTAATTTATCAGTCAGGTAAAAACACTACTGACCAAGCAATAACCAACCCAACTTAAAGACCCATCACATGGTAAAGCAACAGTCCCCGACACTACTAATGATACTTTGTTATGCTTGCAGACAGGAACCTAGCATATGGATGCCCAGTAGTCCTCCAGCCTCTCAGAGGATAAGGGGAGAGACTGTGGGAGGAGGACCAAGATGCGGTCAGTGAACTGGATGGAAAATGAATAAAAACCATCTTAGCATTCTTCTTCTCATACCTTCTTATACATTCATCTGTGACTTGGTCTTGACAATGGCCATATTTGTAGCCATATCCATTAGTCATGTCTAATATCTTCCACTAGTAGTTTTAAAATACTGATCATGACTAGCTGTTTTGTTAATGTAGACCCTCTAAATTTCTATACTCTTGTTAGTTACTCCTTATTTGATTCACCAATCTCAAAATAGTTTTTCTTATATTTCTACAAAGAATCTGCCAAAGAAACAATGCAAATATACTGTAATCCTACTCACGATGTTCTGACTCCTACTTCTTAACTTTGCCCTTACTCTAAGAACCTCATGAATCCCCTTTGAGATCAATTTATTACTGTTTTTATTCAACCTCTTCCACATCACATTTTCTAACTCTCTCTCTCTCTCTCTCTCTCTCTCTCTCTTTCTCTCTCTCTCTCTCTTTTTTAATTTTAAGACAGGGTTTCTCTGTGTAGCTCTGAGTATCCTGTAGCTCACTCTGTAGGCCAGCTGGCCTTAAACTAAGAGATCCACCTGCCTCTGCCTTCCAAGTTCTTGGATTAAAAGATTGCACTACCACCTCTGAGTAACTGTTTTTAAGTTCAACTAAATGAATAAATAAATCTCAAATTATTCCCAGTATTATACAGAGAACCCTATTTATACACTGAATGGCAGTTAGTGTTTTATCTTTCAATGAAAATTTATGACAGAGAGGCTTATGGAAAGCAGCTCATTCACTGCTCTAATTTCTCCTTAAAATAGCTTTATTTTAAGTCAGAATCCAAAAGCAGACTTTTAATTCTGCCGAGCCTATTATTTTGCTGCTCATGGGCAGTGTTCTTACCAAACCAGTAGAGTAAGTTGTCCTCTGACCGCTTCTTGCAGGTTTTGATGTGCATGTGTTCACATACATATATACACCAAATAAAAATGTAATAGCATAAATGTTTGTAGAAAATATAAATTCTGATATATTCACTATTGTATTTCTATCTAGTATTTGTATGCAGCTAATTCTTCATTCTTGAATGAACTCTAAACAAACATAAGGAAGTGCAAGGTCAGCTCTCTGTTTCCTACTTGCTAATTGCTTGATATATTTTATTAATTTTGTGAGTGTTCCAAATAACTAATACTAAATAAGTGCCAGTGTCATGCTATTCACTGCACTCGGCATCAGCAGGGATCTGGCTAGAGAGAATTATAGTTAAGACTCACTAGTGTAAGTCTCTTCCAGCCCTTCATAAGAATCAATTCTAAGTCATCTACAAGTATATTCACTGAATATAGCAAAATATAAGAAGCACCAATAAAAGAAGATATCAAAAAATATCTATAGAAATAAAACTAAACATGACTACTTCTACTTTTTCAAACAATTTTCAAAGTATCTTGGGAAATCTTGTCAGATAAAATAATTACAAAATTCTTAAAATTTGTACCATTTTTTTATGATACAGTTATCTCAAGGACAAATTAATTAAAATGGCAACTATCATATAGTATCATATTTCAGATGCAAAGGCAGAGTATTTTCACATTGAACTTAAAAGTGATAGTACAGTACTTTGATGAACATCTCTAAAGAAGAAAAAAGGACCTTTACTTTATAATACATTTACAACCTAATTATCTGGTTTTTGTTTTCATGGCCAATAATTTGTATTACTTGCCCCAACAGAGGACATTATACTGTAAAAAGTTCAAAATTTAAATAAGCTCTAGTATCTGTACATTCAGTTTTTTAAACACAGCCAAATTATAAAATCTCCCTGTTTATTTTTCAAGATTTATTTACTCATTTTTAAGTATGTAAGAGCACACTATTGTTCTCTTCAGACACAACAGAAGAGGGAATCAGATCCCATTACAGATGGTTGTGAGCCACCATGTGGTTGTTGGGCATTGAACTCAGGACCTCTGGAAGAACAGAGGTTCTTCCAGACATCTTTCCAGCCCCCAAATCTCCATTTTTTAAAACATACTTTTTTGATGAATTAGAATCGTATGAATTAGTCTCTATTGGAGTTTCTGATCATGGCATGCAATAGGATAGCTACATGCACATTAGGACTTCAGAGTCTGTGACAACAGCTTAGTTATTAATTCCATAGTGTTAAATGAAGTATATGATACAATTTTGCTTTTTGTAAATATTTTATTGCAAATTCAATGAATTATGACATACTTATTGTTTTCACACTGTTCTAAAGTCCAGTCCTAGGTCTGATAATAAGTGTCTGAGTGCTCCTGGATACATCACTTTAAACAATGTCTTAATATCTTCATTATAAAATTAGTGCGAGAATGAAAAGCAGTAGTGAATTTAAAGCAATTAGTGCAGTGTAATACATAAATAGTCACTAGTTAATGCTGGCAGCTGATATTATTTTTACTAGCTATTATCACACATATTTTCTGTATCAATAATCTAGGGAGCATAAGCTACTGCAATAATCATAATAATTATCTCATGAAAGAAATAATAAGAGCTCAGACTTCTGTTGCAGCAATATACAGAAGCCTTACCCGCTTTATACCTGGTAGCTCCATTTGATTCACTTTTATTAGCTAAATATTCTTTTCTTGGGTTTGTTTTCCAAATATGCACATGAGTCAGGTGCTTATGAAAAGACAGCAGTCTAACAGTGCTGGTAATTAAAATAGAAATAGAAACAGAAATAGAAATAGAAATAGAAATAGAAACATAATAGAATAGAATAGAGTAGAATAGAATGTCATTTACTGGACATCTATCTTGTGCCAAATATTTTACAATGTATTTTACATATGCTTTACCTCGGGCTATACTACCACACTGAAGACCTCAAATTTTCTCAATTGTTTATTTGTTAAGCTGTAAATGGATATTATCTCATTGAACTTAAAATGACAAAGAGATAAGACTATGCTTTGATGAACTCCACTAATGAAGGATTTGTATTGCTCTCACTCTTTTATTCTAATTTCTGTTTTCATCATGGTACTTAATCATCCCTTGATACTATATTTCAAATTAATTAATTAATTTTCATCTGTGTTATATGTAGAATAAATGTGGGTGGTGCATTCGCATAGATGGGAATGTGGAGACCAGGGGACATTGGGTGTCTTCCCGTATTGCTATCTACATTATTTCCTTGAGACACAGTATTTTTTAAGCAGAAACTTATTTTTTTTGGTCTGGACTGGCTAGTAAGTGAATTTATGGAATCTGATATTTTTTATATTCCTCAATACATGGGTTATAATAATGCATAGACTTGCCTAATTTCATATGGGTGCTGGAGATTTTTAAGTCTGGCTCCCATGCTTGCACAGAAAGTGGTCTCACCCACTGAATCATCTCCCCTGTCCATGTATCAACTGATTTTTGTTGGTCTGTTCAATAGATAAGACAGCCATAAATACAGTTAATGAGGTCATTCCCTAATGGCCCCCATCTTGGCATGACAGACAACATATGTAGAGCTATATCAAATGATTTCTTACATATGTCACTTATAAGTTAAGGTTTTGTTAGCATATTTTTGTAGAACCAAGTTGGTAGTCCAAAAATTAGCAATTTTTGCAAGACCTTAGACCCTAACCGAGCTGGTAAAGGCTAGAGCCAACTAACAACTGATCTCCAAACTACCTCCAATGCCAAGTGCTCTCTTCTGACTATGGTTTTAAATAATACCCATTTAAGGTATCCTGAAGAATCCAGCAATTATGCCATCAAATTATTTTCCCATATGTTTTTAGCACATTTAGTAAGTGAAATTAAAACTACAGCAGCATAGGAACATAAACACCCCCATTACAAATACAGGCACTTATTGAAAAATATTGAAGAATATTCTCACATTGTGAGAATTAGAGTCCTTTATTTCACTCAGTATTAACAGCATGTACTTAGCAATATCTTACATTAAATTACACTAAATGAGAATACAGCAACAGGATTTCTTCAAATTTCCCAGTGTACAAATGTGTTGTACTCAGTGTTGTTTGCCTGCTCTAGAGCACTTCTCTAGACAAATTGCAATTTATATCATCAAGTAAGGCAATTGACTATTTCTCTTTAGTTATTGTTTCTCTTGGAAACTTACTGAGAATGTAAACATAGACTCACCATTTCTTCACTTTTTTGCTTCTATGTGAATCTGTGTGTCTGCTCTGCATGCCATTTCGAATAGCACAATTGAGATGCTACAGATTCATTTACTAATGCTGTTTGCTTCTTCCTGACATCTACAACCTTTCTTCCATGAAGTTGAAAGTAATATCATAGCATTCCATCACGGGTTTTTGAAGAGCTCTCTTTGCATAAATTACTTCACAAACAAACAGAAGCTCAACATGAATTGGGATATGGAGCAATCTTTCTGACCAAATAATACATATATTTTCCCTTTAGAAAAATGCTACTAGCTAGAGGTGATAGATGGATAGTCCTTAGCTTTCTTCTAGATTATTATGTAGGAAAAATCTCAGAACAAATTTCTCTAGAATATTTTTAACAAATCCACACAAAATGTCCAGACTATTAAATTACAAAGATTTTAAAAGATTTCCAATAGCATTTTTCATGGAATTCTTACCTGAGGCAAATATATTAAAGAAATAATTTAACCAATTAGGCTAATAGGAGTAAATCCATTAACAAACTTCTAGAATGAATGATAAAATTAATAGTACCATTTCTTACATGAAAGAGTGATGCCTCACTTAATTTGTATACCTTTTCTACAGTAGTAGAGAGTAACTAAAATATTTTGTGTGGGGACATGACTAATTACAACTGTAGAAACTCATTCTTAACATTTTTCTACTAATGCTAAAAAAATTAGGAAAAACCATACTCTGCTAACAACTCATTTAAAAATCACTGTGAAATAGTAAAATCTCTGGTACAGCTTTAAGATTATGTGAAGGCAATTATGAGGGTATGCTTCATTTAGAAATTATTAAATGACAACTTCATCTCTGCAATCTAGCATAAACTAAGTAACACATATAGTCTTTCATGTATTGTTAATAATGAAATAGTTTAATGTAAATTCTAGCAATTGGGAAAGTCAAATGTATTTCTTTACTTGAAAAGTCCTAAAGTTCATCAACAATAAAAAAAAAAACTTGCCTAACATTTTTCAGTAACTCCAAAACTCATGGAAATAAGAATTTTGTATATGAGGCAGAGAAATGTTTGTTCTAACAAATACTTAATACATACTAAAATATGAGAGCTACTGACCAACAGAATCAACATTATGCAGAATATAATTTAGTGAGCTCCCTGCCTAGGTTTGATCCAGAAAAGTATCTACTTCATTTATCTGCATAAACACTTTTCCTAATAAAACTATTTGCTATTCTAGGAAGTCACCAACTCAATTTTAAGTCCTAGTACTATTGCTTATGGTCCTATTTGTTTTTAACAAATCTGGCTTTGGAGGGGATATAGACACATAGGTCTTGGGATTTGTAATTTACTCCCAGCCTGCAGTCAAAGACAATAAGGCAGGAAAAGAGGTCACAATCTAATTAACTTTCTAATTAAAGGAACATGGTCTCTTTCTAATTACACTTACAAAGAATAAACTGTAGCCAGTAATTAGAAAGTTACTCTCCTTCGTTTAAAATTTGCATTGTATCAGCTATTCCATCATCATTATTATTGTTCAACATTATTCTGAAATACAGACTCTATTTTCAAAGAGCTCAGAAAGAGGCTGTATTTATCTTTCACATTGAAACTGCCAAAAGGGTCAGTGTTTTTCAGGATTATATAATGAGACACTGAAAGTTTCTGGTGTTCAAACTACTAATCATTTACAGAGGTGATATTTGAGTGGATGGTCTTTTATGACTTCATTCTATATCAATTTGGGGGGTAATATTATACCCTCTTACCACTTTTCCTCAGGTCTTTTTCTTTTTCTTTGGAAGCCAAGACTGTTTTCAGTATCCATATGAAACCATGACAATCACTTGGATGCATACCTGCCTTAAAGTGTGCTAAGTTATTAGGATCAGTTCTCAGGAGAGTCTATCAGAATATAATGGTTCTGTCACAGTCTTAGTTTCTCATTTGACCCTATGAACCATGGACAAACACACAATCAATAATAAATGTCTATTAATAGATATTTTTCTAAATACTCTATTGTTCCTGCATGTTAAGAGATCACTTGTGTTTCCAATAAGATCTAAAGACCCTGTACAAAAAGTACGATATACTTTTATATCCCCCCACACACATCTGTGTGTCTTAGCTATCTTTTTGCTTTACAATACAACATGAAATTAAATGTATCATTTTTCACCAAAAATTGTTTTCCATTACTGAAGGGAAGTGATTGGCCTGAGGGTTTCATGCATTACAAATCTCATGTGCTTTAGATAGCTAGTAAATCACTTGCATTTTTGCCTATAGTACTTTCTGCTGAGCTCAGCATTTATTGCTTACAGCTGAATATAGCCACTAAAACATCCATCACTTTTTATGGCCAACTGTAGCTTTTCTTTTTATACACCAAGGAACTAGCACATATTCGGAATTAGAATAAGTGAGAAGATCCTTTATACACAGAATGTACCAAGCATGTAATAAGCAGTATAAATTTTATAAGAGAAAAATAGCATATTTACTGACATCAAAAGATAGGAGGAGCTTTAGACATCTTTCACATATTAACTTTACATATGACTTTTCACATTTCTATCTCTTCAAAACTTAGTGTATTTAATATGTGGTCTAGCAAAAGTAGCTTTATTCGTGGTTCAAGATGTATTACTTTAGATTCATATTAGAATAGGAAGTATTATATCAGATTTAGTACCTAGCTTTAGTCAGTTCAAAATACTATATATAGCAAATGTTAATTTTTAAAACTATCAATATAATCCTTTCATATTCATTGATAAAGAATTGAGGCTTGTTTTGTTAGTTTGTATGTTGTCCTAATAATCTTGCCAGGATCAACTAGCTAAGTGAGGGTATTAGAACTACTCTCAAGTCCTTTGTTATTGTCATCCAGGGCTTCACTTTTTCCAATTTCTTGGGCTGGAAGTTCTCAACCGTGACTGGATATTAAAATTACCTAGGGAGTTTATTCAACTAAGCATGTGTGTATGTTCTATCCCTGGAGATCTCATTTTACTTTCTCTGGGGGTAGAGTTTAAGTTTTTAAAACTCCCATAGATAAATCAGATTTTGAGATTCTCTTCCAAAATTAAGTAACATTGGAAACAGGAACTGAGTATATCTTCTTGTCCTTGTTTTTCTTTGTTTTTGTGTTTTTCATAACCTTTCTATATTTGGGCATAATGTCTTTTTACTCAAATGTTCTTTTTGCACTACTAAAAACATTATTTTTAGGAGTTGGAGAAATGGCTCAACAGTTGAGACCACTTCCTGCTCTTCCAGGGAAACCAAGTTTGGTTCTTGGGTCAAGTTTGTCTATATCTTACAGCACCCACTGTAACTCTAGCACCAGAGGCCCTGACAAGTTCTACCCTTCTCATACACATCTGAAGATGACTTGACACGGACTGATGGACTCATTATCTTTTATGAATTATCTTGATTATAACTGATAAACAGTCTTGAATTTAATATAACAATTGTGCTAGTTAGAATTCATATCACTGTAGCAAAACATCTAACCATTTATGTACTTATAATACTCTCATCTATGCTCATTTACAAGAAAATATTTTATTAAACTTTGAAAGCAATTACAACCTAAGACTTTTTTCTTTGAGCTGTCATTTTAATTCTAAAACACACTGAAATTATTCATATTATCATACTATTAGTGTCTGGATATTTATCATGTGGTCTTAGGTAAAAAGAAATAAATCACTCTCAGAGGTCTGATTCAACAAATCTTTGGTGATTTCTATCATCTATGAAGAGAATAAGGGAGTAGAAAAAATTTAAAAAGACTTTTGAAAAAACATGGAGACAGAAAAAAATGGATAATATGCCTCAGTTACTTTTCTCTTGCCATATGAAATCTCCATGACCCAGGCAATTTATAAAATAAAGCATCTCACAGTTCTATAGTGTTAGAGTATCTGACCATCATGAGATGGAGCATGGCAGCAGGCAGGCAGGCATGGCTTTGGAACATTAGCTGAAAACTACATGTAATCTCTCAATTTAACACCCTATATAATAATAAAAATAGCAGATGATATACTTCCAACATACAATAGAACAGAATATACATTACCATTCTGAAATGGAGGAATGGTGGCACAGTGAGGAAGTACCGGATCAAAACAAGACCAAAAGCCAGCAGAGCAAATTCCAAAAACTGTAAGTCCATGTCTCATGTCAAAACTTAGATGGCCCTACCCTTCCAGCTTTGCTGACTATAACACCCCTTTTTCTTGGGCTGGTTCCTGAATTTTTGGTTTCTGAATACAGATTCCCCTGGCAGATATCCCATGGCTCTAATATCCCCAATATCCCAGTGTCTCCAATGTAATCAGCCTAAACTTTCACACCTTCATGTAATAGCTGCTCAGGGCATTCACACAGACTCCTCTGCCACATGTCTGACCTCAGCAGCTCTACTTAACCAAAGGAAGAGTCCACAATTCCTTTATTCTTATATCTTTCATGACCTAAAGCCAGAACCATATACACAAAGATGTCAAGTTTGGCTCCCATCTTTGGATGAAATTTGGACCCTTCCATGAATTAAAGTTTTAGCATCAGCTGGCTGGGATCTTGCTCTGAGGGCACCACTCTCATTTCATTCCGCATCAGGCCTCTCCTTGACCTCTTTCAGCACAACATATAGCTCAAACATTCAATGTCCTGGTGCTCTTTTTTTCTCAAACTGTATATTTTTATTTCTTTTTGCCCTATTTGATCTTTTTTCCCATTATAGATCTGCACCAAGTGTTAGAGTCAACATTAGACTGTCTTGAAGTCTCTTGTGCCAAAAAATTACTTCCAAACTTCAATTTATACTCAGGAATATTCTTTGGACAAGGGAAAAAAAAACCCCACAAAAATATCACAAGAATGGCTTCTAGCCCAGTTGAATATTACTTCCCCACTGAAACCTCTTGAGCTGACCTCAATAGGCCACATTGATCTCAGCACCACTGTCTTCCAAGTGTCTACTAGAATGGTCCATTAAGCCCTGCTTATAGCATTAAACTCTTTTACTTTCTAGTCCATAGTCCCAGAGTCTTCCACATTGGTCTGAAATCAGCATGGTCAAGCCTGTCACAGCAATATGATACTCCCCGGTACCAAATTCTATCTTAGGTACTTGTCTGTTGCTATGCCAGCCCTATCACCAAGTTAATTTATAAAATATTTAATTTGAAGCTCACTGATCCCAAGGGTTAAATTATATGATAATCTTTGGGGAGTATGGGGGCAGTCAAGCAGGCAGACAGACTACATCTTGACTCATAAGCATGAGGCAAAGAGAAAGAGATGGAGGGAGGGAGGGAGACAGAAACAGACAGAGACAGAGACAGATAGAGAGACAGACAGAGACAGACAAAGTCAGAGATAGAGAGAGCCTAGGAATGGTATGGGCTTTTAAACAAAAGCAAGTATAGATAAAGTTTAGCCTTCTCTCAAGGTATGTGATCAGTTCTAGATAGGTGAAGAATGAAAGAGGCATAAAGGTACCATTTTCCACATATAAAAAAATAGATTTTTCTTGAAAGGAAGTAACACAATATTTTAACTGTGATATAAATACAATCATATAAATATGAACATAGGAACTGAGATATGGTTTAGTTTATTTTGTGATTAGTTGACATTTACTTTAATATTCTCACTAAGTTTTAAACCTTCGAGGAAATTTTTCTCTTTGTTACTTGAAATCTTAAATGTATTTTAAATTTAAGTGTGCTTATTTTATGAAAATTCATTGCTTTTCTTATCAGCAAATTCAATGTTATGCCATTTTCTGGCAAAATCATTTCAAGAGAAGCTGAGAAGCGCTAAGCTTCAAGTACTCAATTCATTTTCTTTGTATATAACATGTCATTGCTGAGATGGGTTTCTAATTTTCAGCTGTGATTTTAAAGTCTTTCAGAATGATTCACATATACTTATTGGGTGAGGTAACTGAATTATATTAGTTTAAGTAAAACTACTTGGACACATTGTTAAGTGTTACTAAAAGAAAAATATATGGAAAATCAAACAGAATATAATATATGTAAGAATATGTAAGTTCCTGTGTCTATTTATGTAATTCACAAATTATCCATCTTGATAAACTACACTATATTTAGGACTGTTTCTAGGATACAATTTATAATCCTCTAAGTGCAGAAAGATAGAAATGAATGTAAATTTTATATTGCTTCCTGGATATCTGAATTTAGCTACTCCCCAGCCCCTGGTGATTCTGAATGATTACTATTTCAGATAACTGAATGTTGGTTTTTGATATAGTAACATATTTGTTTGCCTTTGAATTGAATCTTATACCAGATACCAAAAGCAGCTGGTTGACTTCATATTACCCCTTCCTTTCTTTGAGGTACACTTAGTATGTTTGGTATGTTTGAAGCTTACTAGAGTTTCATGTGTTTTAAAACTCTACTTCAAAAAAGGAGGATTCAGTGGATTATATTGGAATGTGTTCTACATTTAACTTAGGTCACTTTGAATATATTTCTTTTCTTCAAAAATAGGAGAGAAGATGATGCATTTGCCTTTCAGGGTTTGGGTTACATCACTTAGAATGATTATTTCTAGCTCTATCCATTTGCCTTCAATTTTCATAATTTCATTTCCTTAATGGGTGAAAAAATATTCCATTGTGCAAATGTAGCACATTTTCATTATTCATTTATCAGTTTAAATAATGGCAAATACTGACATGGATGTAAGGAAAATGGAACATCTCTTCACTGCTGGTAGGAATGTAACCTGGTAAAAACCAGTATGGAAAACAATATGGAGGCTCCTCAACAGCTAGAAATAGTTCTTCCACATGTTTCAGTTTACCCAAATGAATACTACAGGAATGCTTATTCACCTTCATTTATTGCTGTTTTTTACACAATAGCCACAATATGTAAACAGCATACATGTTCAACAACTGATCTTAGCCATTTTGACTGGGGTGAAATGAAACTTCAAAGTTATTTTAATTTGATTTTTCCCAATGGATAAAGATGCTTCCGCTATTAATTTTATCTTTTGAAAATTCTTCACTGAAATGGATAGGAATCCCACAGGAAGACCAACAGAGTCAACTAACCTGGACCCATGGGGCTCTCAGAGTCTGAACCACAAGCCTTTCTGCACATGTATAGAAGATATGCAGCTTCCACTTCATATGGGTCCTGAACTACTGGAGTACTGCTATCCCAAACCTGTTGCCTGTTAGTGGACTATATTTGTCTATCTGGGCTGCCTTGTCTGGCCTCAGTGGGAGAGGATAAGCCTAGCACTACAGAGTCTTGATGTGCTACGGCAGGAGTATACACAGGGGCCCTCACCTGCTCATAGGGGAAGTGGGATGTGGAATGGCCAGAAGGATTGTGGGAGAGGGTGACCAAGAGGGAACCAGTGAGTGGGATGTAAAGTGAATAAGTGAAGAAAAGACAGACAGATGGATGGACGGAAGGAAGGAAGGAAGGAAGAGAGGAAGGGAGGAAGAAAAGAAAAAAGTTCATTTAGTTTCAACTATCATTAAAAATCTGTTGTTTGTTTAGTTTTTTGAGTTCTCTGTATAGTTTATATACTAACCTTCTGACAGATGTATAGCTGGCAAATACTTTTCTCAATATGTAAGCTGCTTGTTAGCTTGAATGACAATATACAATTTGCTGCCCAGAATCATTTTAGTTCCCAGAGGCCTGATTTGTCAACTGTTTGTCTCAGTGCCTGCTTAACTGCAGTCTTGTTCAAAGGCTCCTTTTTCTGTGTCAATGAATTCAACTGGATCTTCTGCTTTCTTTCGCATTAGTTCACCATGTTTTATGTTGAGGTTCTTGAACTATGTGGAGTTGATTAGCTGTCACTATGGGAACATCAAACAACAACAGGATGATACACATCCTCTCCCACTGGGGCCAGACAAGACAGTCCAGCTAGGGGAAATGGAGCCAACGGCAGGCAACAAAGTCCAAGTCAGAGACAGTCCAAGCTCCAAATGTTAGGAGCCTCTTTAAAGCTTAAAAATCGTTTTTTTCAGTGTCAAATGAAAAAAAAAACTTAACAAAATGGTATTTTTATAATTTTACCAACATGTTACAGAACATGAATATATTGATTACTAATTTTTTAACTTTTTTTTAAGAATTTTATACTGGGGCTTGGAGAAATGGCTCAAAAGTTAAGTATATTGACTACTCTTACAGAGGCCCTAACTTCAATTCCCAGCAACCACATCAGTGGCTCACGACTATCTACATGAGATCTGGTGCGTTCTGGCAGACAAGTGTACATGCAGGCTGAACACTATACCTAACAGGGACAAAGTGTGGAGCAGAGACTGAAGGAAAGGCCATTCAGAGACTGCCCCACCTGGGGATCCATCCCATATACAGTCACCAAACCCAGACGCTATTACAGATGCCAACAACCACTTCAACCACTTGCTGACAGGAGCCTGATATAGCTGGTTTTTTTTTTGAGAGGCTCTGCCAGTACCTTAAAAATACAGAGGAGGATGTTCTCAGACAACCATTGGACTGAGCACAAGGTCCCCAATGGAGGAGTTAGGGGAAGGACTGAACCAACCAGAACTCCCAGAGCTCCCAGGGACTAAACCACCAACCAAATAGTACACATGGAGGGACTAATGGCTCCAGCTACGTATGTAGCAGAGGATGGCCTTGTTGGACATCAGTGGGAGAGAGGCCCTTGGTCCTGTGAAGGCTCGGTGCCCCAGCATAGGGGGAATGCCAGGGCGGTGGGGTGAGAGTGGGCAGGCAGGTAGAGGAGCACCTTTGTGGAGGCAGATGGGAAGAAACAAGTAAGGGGGATAACATTTGAAATGTAAATAAACAAAATAACTTATAAAAATTTAAAAAATAAATAAATCTTTATATATTTTATCATATTATTTTACATCCACCAATTCTTTCTAGACCCTCTTCTTCCCTACCCACCCAACTTCATATTTTTACCTTATCTTAAAATTCCACAAAAATGAAAGAAAAAAATCCACTAAAACTAATGAGCTTAATGTGGTTAAACATTTATTCCTGAACATGTGTCCTGTCCTGGAGTGTGGTTGATTTTCTCTATTCCAACAGACCCCTTTGTGAATAACTTCTTGGCTGGAGTAGACATTGGGACAACTTCCCAGCCTTTGTGCTGAGATTTTGCCTAGTACCATACTTTTTAGCCCGATATCCAAGACTTAATTCATGGAACAGATGAATCTTCTAAAATATATATGAAACTTGTACTCATCAAATAAATGTTCATTTCAATTTGAAAGAAGTTATATGTTTTGTTAAATTCCTTAAGTAGTATATTAACAAGAAAGAAGTGAAAATTATTTTTCAGAATATAGTAGTAGTAGTAGTAGTAGTAGTAGTAGTAGTAGTAGTAGTAGTAAGAATAGCACACTGATGGTGGACAAATGAGAGGTCCACATTCTGTCTGGGACAGTTCAATCATAACAGCCACCACTCTGAGTAACTACATGGCACACAGGTTGTACTGACTCTTTCGTTCCTGAGAAATTCATAAGGAAGCACAGGTGAGTAATAAGTTGGTTATAGAATAACTCTTGGGAATTTAATTGCATTGAACACACACACACATACACACACACACACACACACACACACACACACACACACTAAATATAGCGAGAGTCCTTTTCTATGTTTACATAGCAACCAATGAAAACACATGTTAGCCATTTTAAGTAGATTGAAGTATTGTAGTAGAGAAAAATATTGTGACTTAGTTAAGCATATTAAAGCATTAGCATTAGCTACTGAGTTTTCACTAATTAGAATACCATAAAAGATGGCATCTCTGAGGGAAGCCATATGATAGACAATTTTCTACAACCAGGTAGCCCAGAGTTTATGTGGATTATCAAAAGACATAAAGGATTTATATTAATTTTCCATATGCCCTTTTTATGCCATCACTGATGTTAATATTGCAACTTTGCCAGGAACTATATCTTAGAAGACAAGTCTTTAGAAATCCCTGTGAGGGATCATCTTGGTTAGATTTACTGAGATCAGAGGTTCCACCGTAAATGTTGGCAGAACCAATCCATTAACTCTAGTCCTGGACTAAATAAAAGGAGGAAAGCAAGCTGAAGAACAGTATCTCCTACTCTTTGATTTCTGGCTGTGGATGCAATGTGACCAGCTGCCTCCTAACACTGCTGCCATGATTCCCATGCCATAACAGACTGTACCCTTGAACCACAAAAACACTTTCTTCATTAAGGTGTTTTTTTCTCTCTCTCTCTTTCAGAAGAACAAGAACTTATCCATTATTGACATCTGGTTTCTAGTGAACAAAGACCTGCAAATGTCAAATTATTTTTCTAATTCAGAAAAGAAAAGAGAAAAGAAACAGCTAATGTGGTTAGCCATTTTTCCAATTATATACAAGATTTGGAGGAGTATGTTTGTTTACTGTCATAACAGAATTTTCCGAGGAGGGCTTTTAAATGTACTCTTTGAAGTCTTTTATTAAAATCCACATCATTTTTTAAATTTGAATATGTCAGGATCTTTTCGTCCTGTAGGTTTTCCTTCATGATTTCTTAATTTTCCCCATAATTATTTATACTTGTCCTTGGAATCTGACTGAAAGTTTCCATACGGGACAGCCTTGTTAAATTTTCTTTTCTGTGAAGAGGTTTCTTGTTTTCTGAGGATATCGGTAAATATGAAGTTGTTAAACTGAATAGCAAAAACTGTCACCTCTTGAAAATTAAAGTTAATAATCATTAACTTGAAATATATATGCTTATTCATCTGTTGAAAAGTGCAGTACTTGGACATTCACTCCACTCAAGTGGCAGAAAAGCCCCCCCCCAGCCCAGGCAGACTCCCTTTACAAACTTTGTATACTTTGCAAACTCTGTATACTTTGATAACTTTCTATACTTTGTAAACCCTAAAGGCAGGGAAGTGACCAAGCCCCAAGGAGCTTGAGCAACTAGGCCCCTCTCCCAGACTTGTGTAACTGTCACTAAATTCCAGCCTCTGTAACTGTCACTAAGGTCATCTCCAGCCCCTTAACAGGACCCTCCACATGTTATGCTAGTTTTAGGTGAAAAGTCTGAACAAAAGCCACCAACTCTTGAATGGGAAAATCCACCAATCCCTGAACTTCCCACAGAAAACCACCAATCCCTGTTTACGAAAATCCACCAATTCCCCGAACAGAAGAATCCACCAATTCCTGAGAGCCACCAAGCTCAGGACTTGAAATCTCACCAATCCTCACCCTAGAAATCTCTACCCTAGCAAGCTCTTCCCTCCTAGAACCCCTATATTAGCATTGCACTTTATGCAATTCCCTGCTGCTTTCTGCTCCTTCCTAAAAGTATAGGCAGTCACTCCTAGATTTTTTTCCTTCTCTCCCTGAACTCTTCAGGAAATCTCTTTTATGAGATTTGCTGCTGGTGTGACTCTTTCATCTGAAGAAGACAAGAATCAATGAAAAGAGAAAAAGGAGAAGGAAGGGGAGAAGGAGAGAAGAGAAGCAAAGAGAAGAGAAGGAGTAGGGCAGAGGCTTTTCTCAGCTCAATTGAGGATGCCCCCTTCCCTGGGGATCTGCTGAGAAGACTTCCTCTCAGAGCAGTGTGGTTCCTGGGCTCCCTTGTCTCAGGATGCCCTTCCCTTGGGACACTGTCCTACCTCAGAGCTGTATGTCCTGGGCTCCTCTGTCTCAGAATGCTTTTCCATTGCAATACCTTCTCCACTCAGAGCTATGTGGTTTCTGGGCTTCTGAGTCCCAGGATACTATCACAGTTTGGCAAAAAAGGCTAACAGTGCTAAAGATAGTTTATCAAAGGAGAGCTGATGGGTTTAATGTAACAGATTTAAAGAAGACAAACCGATTCTCTACTTTATACCCTAAAGGACCTTCAGAATAAATTTCATAAATACAAAGTAAACTCCGACCTAAGTGCTTATTTTCTTAAAACAAGGATGTGTTTGAGAAAAGAAGAGAAAAAAGTCAGTTGAAGGGCAAACACTGCCCAGGGGTGACATCATTCCACTGTCAGATGCCAAAGTTCCTTACCACAACTTTAGAATGAGGAACAAATATAGCAAAAATGAGTTGGAGGAAAGGCTCCTTTTATATGGCTTTTCCTTTTCACTAATTCCTGCTGTGGAGAGTCCTTCTGATCTGCAATTTACTCTGATGGACTTATTCATTAAGAGGGAGTACCCTGTTCAAATGATGGATGTCGGTTATCTTACCAGATTCATCTCCAATTTCATTTAATGAATCAGCATTCTGGTTTATAAATCAGTTTCTGGCAAGTTTGCTGAGCATTCATCACTCCTCATAGCTTGGTCCTCCTGCCCCAAGTAGACAGATTCATTTCTGTTTTCAGTGCTATAAATCTGAGACATGGCCCTTGAACCTTTGGGAAATCTTTGAAAAGCATTCTCTGTGTAACTTTGGATCAAAACTGAAAATTTTATGCTACAATATTTTAAGAGGTCAACTATGTCTTAAGATTAACTTGTTATTACAGTTGCTGTAATTGATAATATTCAGTATGTGGTCCCTATGTATTTATTGAAATAAGTTAAGTCTTTGGCTACCAATAAGCCAGAGCCAAGAATGCAATCACTTTTTATTTCCCAGAATTATGAGAGTAAGAATTGAGTAAATTATTAGTGTTTGTTAGAAAAGCATCCAGGACAGGAAAGGACCCATGGCTTTCATAGCATGCCAGACAGTACATTCTTATAAAGCAAAGCCTGTTTCACCATCACTGCACACAAAGGAAGGGTTCCAGGCAGCATCTGAATACTAGACAAAGAAAGAATTTTGAGACTACCTGGATTAGACAATTTTTACAAGCAAATGTCTATGGAAAACTTCTTTAAAAATAATGTTCAGCATGATTTATTGACATAAACTTTCCATGGAAACAGTTTCCCAGAATCAACATTTTTTCAATGACTTTGGAGGTGGTATTTTTCCCATTGAGTGCATTACCAGGCTAATTAGAGACCATGCTCCAAAATCAAGTGATATTTGTTGCTACTGTATCAAGAATATGTAGCAAATGTACCTTGTCTCAACTCCAGTTAAAAAAAAAGAAAAAGGTTTGATTGTGTAAATGCATTATGGTTACAACTCGTGCACTAACATAAAAGGTGTTTGTTGAATCAGACAGAAACCCTAGTTCTTTACCAGGCAGACAGAGAAGAAAGATTCTGTAGGCATTTGTTGTTGTTTGTTTGTTAAATACCATCTCATGTAATCCAGAACCTTGAGTTTGTGATTTCCTAGATTTTGCCTCCTTACAAGATGAATTTAAAGTTAGAATTATTGAGACTGATCATGTGAGAGGAGAATTCACTCAATTTTTCTTTAGAGAACATACTTATCTTCTCCACTAGGAATGCAGGTTTGGCAGCATATTTTATTACTTAAGCCAATGCAGACATAGGTTGGGATTTAGAAATATTTTTAATCTCACCTTGGAGAGTAGGAATTTAAGAGGCATGTCCCTGATCTACACGCAAAGAATAGTAGTCTCTCTCAAACTGAGCTACTCATGATAGCATAGAACCCCAACCTGCAATGGCTAGAAATTCTGGATTTTAGTTATTATGGAAACTAGTAATAGCTAACTATTGAACAATCTAAGATTGTATTTAATGAATAGACATGTACTAGATTCTCACTGTACAAAGCTGCTAAGAAATAAAGAAAGGACAAAGCCTGAAACACATGACTACAACAAATCTGGAAGTGCTCCTTAAGGTCTTGCAGAAAATTCTAAAGGGTCAATGAATTCCTGAATATTGGATGCTCCTGGGCATACAAATGAACAATGTGTCTACAGATGATTGAAAGGTTTTAGGATATCTGCGATGGGCAGAATGGAACATTGTTACTCTTAGGAACTTTCTTTTCCTGAAGTACATGATTCCCCCTATTGTAAAAAGAGAAGTAGAGAAAAGTTCCATATACTCTCATTCAAATTCCAACCTAAAGACAGCTGTCCTGAATGGCAGGGAAGACTTGAAATGAGAACATTAGCACAACGAACACAAGGTTAGAGCTTTGCTCTTATTATAAACATGGAGAGAAAAAGCAGGACTTTAGGGACTCAAGGCTGACAAAATATGATAAAAGGATGAGAAATCTGTATTTGGGGCTGAATTTATGGATAATGTTAAATAAAACCATACATTCCTCAATTTTGTTTTATTGAAGATATTTCTTTTAGCAATGTACATAGTGTTCATAATGACTTGATGTTGTACTAAGCTTTTCTTATTTTAAACAGTTTATCAAATATTGGTACCTATATTAAGGGTTTGAATAATCCCTTTATTATTTCTGCTCTAATTTATTTATTCTTTTAATAAAATTGTTTTTCTAGTAGCAAAATTAGCTGCTAGCCAGGGACAGGAAATTTAGCTTTACTAGTTTTACTGTTTGTTTACTTATACCTTTGGTGAACAAATAAGAATTTTATGGTTTTCCATGAAATTTCCTAGTTATCTTTGGTCTCTAGTCTCATTGTTAGACAAAGTTATCTTGTGGGATCATCAGAGTCTATCAGTTATTTCAGACAATGCTATATGAGAATCTGAATACCACAGATTTTATAGGTACAGGCAGAAAATAAGGTAAGTAGCTGGTGGAAGAGGAGAAGGAGGATAAGGAGGAAGAGGAGGAAGAGGAGGAAGACATGATCTTTGAGTTCAACATTTCTTAAAAAATCATTAGCTGAGCCAGGCGTGGTGGCACATGCCTGTAATCCCAGCACTTGGGAGGCAGAGGCAGGAGGATTTCTGAGTTCGAGGTCAGCCTGGTCTACAGAGTGAGTTCCAGGACAAACAGGGATACACAGAGAAACCCTGTCTCAAAAAAAAAAAAACCAAAAAAAATCATTAGCTAAATTACAATTTTGAGTGTACCAAAATACAAACTTCATATTTTGTGTAACATTCAATCATGAAACAACTGCTTTCCCTTGATAGTTTAGAATCATTATATATAAGAACAAATTAAAATATGTCATATAAAAATCACCTTTTTTCACAGACCATAGTTATTTATACAGAATAAATTCACAGTTGTGTACGGTAAAACTCAAGGTACTTGTTTCTAGATTTGGTCTAAGCTAGAATTTTGAAATTGTCTTTAGTTAAGTATTCTTTGTGTGTGTTCTAGTCTTACAGCCTCTCTGTATCATTTGTCCAGTAAAATGAATTTTCATCTATGGTGCTTCAAGTATCTCTGAAGTTTGTATTTTCATTTCCAATAAGTCTTGATTCAAAATTATGTATCTGGTTATGAAAAAACAGTATGGATATGGTCATAGGTAAAATATTTCTAACCAAGGATGTTTACATATTTGTCTCTAGAAACTGTGATTATGTTCTTTTATATGCAGGGACTGAAGCTCTGATTAAGGACACTGAGATGTCAGTGTAATCCTAAATGATCCACATAAGCCCAGTCTAATCACAGAACTCAGAGGTGGCAGGCAGGAGGGTCAAAATCAGAAAGTACAGCCTGGTTAAAGTTCTAGAAAATGAATGACTTAGAGGAAGGTTCTATATGCTGTTGTCTTTGATGATGGAGGAAAGGGTTGCTTGGTGAAGGAATGCAGACATTCTTGATGCTGAGACAGACAATGAAACAGGTTGTCCTGTAGAGTTTCCAGGAAGAACAGTATCCCTGTCCAATTTTAGAGTTTTAGTCTAGCAGAGCCAATTTTGGCCTTATGTCCTTTAGAAATGTAAAATAATAATTTATATTGTCTTAAGTCACTAATATGTGGTGCAACATTTTTGTCAAAGTATTAATACATCATCAATAAAATAGACAAAGCAATGAGACATATTATACACTAAAATTCTATATTTGAAATTACTCATTCTAAGGGTGAAAATGAATGGAACGATAAGTGTAATGTATTTGTTTTCTGATACATTTCTAAATGCAAGTCAGAGATAGCATCTCTAGAAATATCCAGCTTATACCATTAAGTTCTATTAATCTAATAGCAGCAGTACACTTCAGCAGCTAAATTTCTAAACTGAAATCCTCATTTATTTACATACACTGTACAAATTACATTAGTAAGGTTAATATATTCTATAGTGGCTCTCTGTGAATTACAGAACTCATGAATCAACATACTGAAACAGAGATTGTCTTCAAGTTAGCACTAGAAACACATCAACATTCCATAAAAGCTGAAATCAATAAAGAACAGCTAGTACATAGCAGTCTATAGTAAAATATCTGTAACTGTTACAGTTTTCATCCTCTCCTAGTAAAATCTAGGGATAGTTCAGCTTTGTAATATAGAAGAATAACATATGATAGACATAAAAGCATATGTTAATCTACACATGGAAAGAAGAACACAATCCTATGATTTACAGGTAACACAGTAAGTGCTAGTGACAAAAGTGATGGCTTGTGTTGGACACTTTTATGTATGTACTATGTTCTGAAATGTCATCCCTGAGAGTACATACTACCCCTAAGGAAAACATTAAACACTCCATTGAACCGTAAACAGAGAATTTTGAACTATAAAACTTCAAAGTTGTTATGATCAGGAACTAGACACACTGAAAATAAATCACTGGACCAAGACCAATATCTTGATATGCATATGCCTTTACATGAAAAATGCAGATGATGAAAGTAAGGCATTTTAAATTTCGTATGAATACCCTTTTAACTCTGTAAGATGATACCTGGTCAGAGATGTGAGCAAACATCTGAAGTGTCAGAATTTGGGATTTGACTTTTCAAATACCACACCAAAGAAAACATGCTTGGACCAATTCTCATAACCCCATGATTCTTTTGATGTTTTCACATGTTGAATTCATATTATTTAGACAGATTTTACTCACTTGTACATAGAAAAATTTAGTGAGCCCATACCATTGTCCTTAGAAAGGCCTGAGTGTAAGCTTAGTACTCAACAGGCATATGGGAATTTAGATATTAAGAAGTATCCCATCATTCCCTAATAAGAATGCCTTCTGCACCTAAACCATTTAAACAAGTAACAGTCTTTATGATGAACACTGGCTTTTTCAACTTTGAGATGTACTAGGCAGAAGTTTATATGATGCTATATCAATAAAGCCCCTGAGTTGGTAATGAATTTCCTAGCAGACAATATTTTTGACTCCAGTAAGTGCCCCTGGTGACTCAATGAACTCTGAGGGTGTCCTTGGGATCCCCTGATACAGCATCTTGAATTGTCAGCTCCAATGTCACTTCTGTGACATTGCTTACACTTCCAGAAAAATATCCCATTGAGTTGTTTTGAGCAACTTAGTTCTTATCACCACTGTAGTGCTTATGTGCTATGTATTTGCTATGTATACTTCCTCTATTCTGAGGACAAGAATCATGCCTTATTTATCCTTTTTTTGACATTGTATTCTAGCACAGTAAAGTATGAATAAAATAATTGTGTAAGAAATACTAGTTCAGTTTCAGCATCATCATGGTAGGAATTGTAGAAGAGATTAAAACGTGAAATCTCTGAATATGGGTGTGGTGACTTGAATATGCTTGACTGATAGGAAGAGGCACTATTAGGAGGTCTGGTCTTATTCAAAGAGGAAGTGTATCATTGTGGACGTGAGACTTTCAGTTATCAAATTTATGCTCAAGTCTAGCCAGTGGGATTCAGAGCCTCAACCTGGCTTCCTGTGGAATAGAGTCTCCTCCTTCTGCCAACTTCAGATCAATATGTAGAACTCTTGGCTCCTCCAGCACCAAGTCTGCCTGTATGATGCAATGTTTCTCACCATGATACTAGCCTGAACCTCTGAAACTGTAAGCCAGCCACAATTGAATGCATGCCTTTATAAGAATTGCTTTGGCCATTGTGTCTCTTTACAGCAATAAAACCCAAACTAAGACAAAAGATGAATCCATAAAATTTGACATGATTCCCTTAACAGTTCTATAATTCAAATATTATTGTGTTCCATCAACTTATTTAGCATGGAAACAGAATTTATGATATGGTAAAGCATGGCAACATAATAAATTAATATCATACCCAAGATATTCAAATAGACTGAAGATTTAGTTTCTCTTCTAGAATGGCTATTGCCATGCTTTGCAATAAATAAAAACTTTAATTATTTTTAATATGGTCACACTTCCACAATTATTAATTATAAGTACTTCATAAACTGTCAACCTATGTCTGACTTTAAATTGAATAAATTTAACAACTTTATATTTAGGGAAAGGCTTTTGCTGTAAAAAGTGATTGGCAAATCTTGTGGTATTTATGTAGTATTTATTATTCAAGTTAGCTAATTTGTGGATGATAATGGACTGAGCCTCTGAAACTGTAAGCCAGGCCCAATTACATGTGTGTCTTTATAAGAGTTGCTTTGGTCAAGGTACAAATGACTTTATGTAAATATTTTATATTTTAAAATAACAAATAATAAATGTTTATGAAGCAGTAATTATCCTGTTAATGCTTCTATTATGCTTTAAAATATTTTAATGGTATAATTTCATGCACTTAAATGAGTCAGTTTAGGGAAAGAAATACAGATATAGCACAATATTTTCCAGCTTAGAATCTTCTTTTCAATAAGTAAGGATTGATTCGATTATAAAAGCAAAATCATAATCCTTTAATCTCAAGAAATTCTAAGGTGAAATAACCAATTATTTGCTCTCCAAGAAATTGAATTACAATGATCATTTATAAACTATATATGCAAATGTTTATAATTTAAAAACTGTAAATATCCAACTATATGTATATATAAATACTATTATTTAGTATATTATTTATATATAAATACTACTGTTTAGTATAAACACTATTATTTTATATATATATATAAGTACTATTATATATATAATATAAATACTATTATTTGAATGTATATTTTGAGGCAACCAGTATTACTTTTAAAGTCATGTTACCTTGTCCTTATTAACATATTCATGCTAAATTCACTCTTCTTGTTGTTGACCAAAAATGGTCATTCTAGTACTCTCAATCTTAATGATAGTTCTTTGTCTAAATCATTGATGACCAAATTCTGTTGTTTTTGTTTGTTTGGTTTGATTTGGTAAAAGAATCAGCAAAGATAAAAGAAGTTTTATCAGTCCTGAAAGAATGTGTATTTGTTTATAGTGCTCTATACAATTTCAATGACCTGAAAAGTAGTATTTTAGAGAAATAAAGAAATTGTACATTTTACATAATAAATAAAATGAACCCAGTACTGGGGATTTTTAAGAGCCTTCATTTATGTGGTTTTCAGGTCAAGGTATTCCATTTACTGGCCAATTTGAATTAGGCAGGCTAAATGCGAATGCTGCAGTGGAGCCAATGGAGTGATCTATTATCTAGAGATCAATGAGAAAAAAGAATGTGTGCACTTGAAAATTATGGAACCTCATCTCCTCTATTGTGTCAGTGGCCTCATTCCAAATTAAAGATGTGAACATCCGTGCATTAATATCAGAGCTAGCTTTTAAAGACAATCAGGCCAAAGTAAAATTCAATTTAAGGGCTCTTTTGATTATTTGATTATAATGTCAAGCTGACTTTAAAACGTCTTAGCCTCTTCAATGGTCATAATCAATACTTTGGAAACTGACCCATTATGATCTCATCTAGTCTGACCCTTGATGCAATGTATGGGTATATTAGGACAGATTTTCTTTGATTAATTAGTAGGTTGTAAGGGAATAAAAAAAGAGTTACATAAGTGATTCAACAACTATTTAGTTTTCATGGAAATACTTTTTGTAAATATCCATGTATTGTTTTAAGAAATATAGCTCTTTATAGGAGCTCTTTTATTGCCAAATTAATACATATTCATGATCAATACATTGGAAATGGAACCATTAAGCTAAACCAATCTGCAAGACACGAAATTGTTTAGGAAGAATGAGATGTGATAATCAAAAAATTCTACAGGTCAGTTGGAAGACATGCTATAATGAGGTTATTTTTGAATTAAAATACCTGCTTTGTATTAATCAACATGCTAATTGTAACAAAGAAACTTGCCTAAGCCATTAAGTGGCAGAGCTAAGATCATTCTCAAGATATGTCTGTCTCAGAGCTTGATATAGCTGTCTTCTGACATGCTCTGCCAGTGCCTGACAAATACAGAGGTGGATGGTCTCATCCAACTGTTGGGCTGACTATAGGCTCCCCAGTGGAGGAGCTAGAGAAGGGACCCAAGAAGCTGAAGGGGTTTGGGCCCCATAGGAAGAACAACAATATGAACCAACCAGTACCCCCAGATCTTCCAGGGACTAAACCACCAACCAAAGAGTACACATGGCTCGAGCCACATATGTAGCAGAGGATGTCCTTGTTGCACATAAATGGGAGGAGAGGCCCTTGGTCCTGTGAAGGCTTGATGCCCCAGTGTAGGGGAATGCCAGGACAAGGAAGCAGGAGTGGGTAGGTTAGTGAGCAGGGAGAAGGGGGAAAGGGACAGGTGGTTTTCTGAGGGGAAACCAGGAAAAGGGATAACATTTGAAATGTAAATAAAGAAAATATCTAATAAAAAAGAGAAAACAAATGTAAAAAAAATATGTCTATCTCAGATGTGCATCTCTTCCTAAAACATGGTGCTTTCAATTAGTGTTTGTCTGATCTCAGTCCAATGTCAAGCATTAACAAGTGATGGGCACTAAGAGATGACTCAATTCTGGTTCCTGTGCTTGGACTAGGGTCATAGAGGTCCACCTAGGTGTAAGGCCATGGGTACAAGTAATTTTTTTTAAAGGAAAGTCAAAACTGTTTTCTGGAGGACATGATCTATAACTCCACTTTGAGAATAATATGTAGTAATCAGTAATCCTGCAAGTAGTAAAATATACTGAGCATATGAATGAAGAAAGAGTGATATCTCAGGAAGAGAGAACACTGTCAGGTCTTAAGGAAAGTTGTTCTGCATACTGCAACAACAGAGAGAGAGAGCCTGAAATCATATGGGCCAGGGTGAACATTGTGGAAGACACCACAGGATATCCCATTAAAGAAATTACTTTTCAAATATGTGTTTGTGTCAGAAATGAAGTACCCTGGCATTAGGAAAATCTTCCACTTCATGAGCTTCTATCTTTAGATATGTTCTGTGTTCAATACTTATGATCGAATCACATGGAAGTATCCTGTCTCTGATGTAGAACAGAAAATTCATTACAAAAGATTCCAAATGTGTTTAGTGCTGCCAAGGCTAGGAGAAAGACCTCTGAAGGCTCAAATATATGAGCATTTGAGGGAGTCCCATTACCTTGGCGGTGCTGGTCATCAATCCTCAAGATATATTCTAACCCTGACTTGCTGTGCTGCCTAGGACTTTTTTGAAATTGGCCTCAACATACATTGAGTTGATGTCTAGATGCCATTCACCCAAACTCAAATTGCATAATATAGATAAAGCCAGGTATCTTCATTGTGGCATAATTACTGCCCTGAGGCTCTGAAGTCTAGGGTAGGGAAAGTCTTTGTCATTGTTAGTCTTGAATCAGGACTTTTCTATTGGGTCAATATTTCAAAGCTGCTATTTATCTTATGACCCAGCTGGCTCAAGTGCAATTATGCAATTGTGTAGAACCTAAAGGCCATATTTGTTTGTTTGAGTGCAAGATGAGAGGTTTATTTTGAGAAACATAACAGTGTCCATGAGACTGGAGAGAAACCATAGTATATAACAATAGCCAAAACATTGCACGATTCTTGTAGTTGTCTTATTTGGTGGAGATGGAGTATTACTAGAAACAATTGTTTAAAACAATAACAAGAAGAAGGAAATGGATTATGTGGTTGTAAGCACATAAGAACATCTGAACTCTATTAATTTGATGCCTATTATACATATATGTGTGTGTATTTCATGTAAATGCAGAATAATGAATAACAAATACTTATTTTTTAGTGCACTTGAAAAAATCATTTACTAAAGTATTTGAAGATGTTTAGTTATTCTTTGTAGAAGTAGCCTCTGTCCTGTCCTGTAATAAATCTTGGTTATTTCCTTATTGCCTTATCAGATGGATAGGTACAGAGTTGGCAGATTCCTTAAAATTATAATGATTAGTTTTATATTACTTATACTTTTTATTCTATTAAGGTTTCATTGAATTTCTTTAAAATGAAAGATTACAATCTTAATAGAATTTAGAAAAAATTAAACCTCATATGTCAATAAAAGAAGAGGTTAATATCTGTTATCCCCAGTATCAAACACATTTTTCATTGATTTATACGTAGTACTTCAAGGTCCTAAAAGAATACTAAAACTGGAACTGAGGATCTTGTATTTTCTTTATGTATATGTAATCAATTATTGTGGTAATAGTCCCTGATTTTTTTATGCTTCTTGGTATCGTGGTTTTTGTTTTGTCTTTTTTATATACTAAGATTTGTCTCTGGAGGTAACCAATGGACTTGCAGCAGAGTTGCCAAAGTTGTTTGTTCATTTGAATTAGGAGTTTCTTTCTGAGTTTGGAATCCCTACTCATATCACCATTTCAAAATGCCAGCTACAATTTTAAAAAATTGCTTGGAGCCAAAAAGCATTATTCCAGTGGAAGCAACAGAGAAGTCTACACATATCCAAGCTGGATGCTACTTGCAAATGCTAAAATATACATCTGTTGAGATCTTACGAGCCTGGGCTAACACAGAAGTTCCACTCCAGACTCAAAAACTTTCTTGCAAACTCATAAGCTTAACAAACAATTATTATTTTAAAGCACTAAAGACTGTCAAATGATAAAATCTAAATAATCCACAGCATATTATGGGACCTTGGCTCTTATCCATGCCTATCTAATTCAGTGGGCATGTTCATATTGTAAGAAAACAAGGAAGAGAAACTAGTACTATAGCACTTGACAAAATGAAGTGATGTGATAAAGAAATAAAACTTACGTCAGGTCAGGCATCAACTCAAGTAGTATAAGTCAGAGTTAAGTAACTGATGTCTGTTCCATGTGATCAAAACTGACAAAGAAAAGGTGTGTAATCCTTGAACACAACTCTCTTCTGTCCAAGTGAACAGTGGCAAAGTTGACAGTCTGGACTAAGTGATTCTAATCTACTAGACACTTGGGATGGGGACCTGAATTTATATACACAAATATTTTATTTCACCTTCCAAACATTTAAAAAAAAGTGTTCCTGATACTTTGATTTTTTTCTTGATTGTAGTTCTTTGGTTTCTCTCTTCTTTTTCTGGAAGGCTCAAGGTACTTTTTTTGTTTTACTGATTTCCTCATACAGTTTTCATAATGGTTACTCTGGACATTACAGCACATGTCACTTATAGCAGTGTACTGATTTTAATTTTCACCACATTTTGAGTTTTTCTAAGTTGTAAAAATCTCATTTTATTGAAGTTAGTGTATCTTTTCTACTTTTGAATGACAATGTTTGAGTGCTCACATGGTGTGACCATTTGCTATTCCAGTCATCAGAAGATATTTCTAAAACTCAAAGAGAATCCAAGTTGGAAGAAACTAGTAAAAGCCCACAGTATGTGTTTCGACCGCAATAACGTCTTGTCTTTCAGTTTTGTCTTTCATGCTGATTATCTCATTGTGTGCTGTATTTCAGAACATAAATCTCCCTTCTCTTTTACCTTAGGAGGCAATAAATTTTGACAAAAGACATGGGTTTGAAATAGAAATCAAGCTCGAGATGGCATGAATATTCAAGTCCAATCAGGTTTGGTTCTGGACCCCACCCTTTGCTCACAGTGTAAATCACTGGGTATGTTACTCAAGAGGTCATCCCAAATAGATTTGGGGAACACTTTTTTTTCTTTCAGAAATGCAATTAATTACTATTGTTTGCCCCCAAGGGTTTCACTTCCAAATTGTTTATTTTCTGGTGTCACTGATGAGCTGAGTGAGAAAATGAAACACTTCAGTTTAATTACCAGCAGCAATTACAGCCTGTGTACAGGTACTTTATCTTAGACTCTTTCTCTAATTGTCTATTCTTATGATATAATAAGCATTCATATCAGTGCCTTTCAAAATGCTAACAGTGTCACTCAATTTCCAAGAAAAATTTAAGACAGGATGCTGCTAAATTGGACTCAATGTGGGTTGAAAACTTTAGAAACACAGAAGTGTATGTTCTGCTTGACACAGAGCCCTTTAGTGTCTTGCTTTCTCAATCCAAAACTCTGGAAACATCAGAACAAGTGAAGAGTATGATATAACAGGGAATTGAAGTTTGTCAAAGTATATTACATATATGTATACAATGTTATAATGAAGTCCATTGTTCTGTACAATTAATAAATGTTAACAAAAAGGAATAAAAATTAAATAACCAATATAATTTGGCCAATCATATTTTTCATATTTTGTTTTGTTTGAGACTAGACATGGTATGTAAGCAGAAGGAACATCTATCCCAGTTGAGATGGGAATCTACTGCTAGCATTTCTTCCTTACTAGCTTTGTAATAAAAAGTTTCTTACTTTTGTAATCCTAGAATTTATTAGTTTATCTTTTTAAGTGATATTTACAAAATAGAGTAACATTGGTCTTTAACTAATAGGGTTGATGCAGAAAGTCAGGAAGTTTGTTGATGTTTTCTGGCAAGATTCATAATACACAGTAGGGACTCCTTAATAGATCTGAGGACCCTGACTCAGGTTTTTACTTGCATCACAATTTTGAATGTTCTAGAAATTATCTGTCAGTAGCTGTGACATCATAAGTTAGAATTGCCATATTCAAAATATGACCACATTAGTGCTAATTTTGAAAGCATCATTTTACATCTCTAAGTCTCAGTGTTATTACCTGTCACACAGACAACAATATAATTTGCCTACTAGGGTCACTATAAGACTTAACATAATTCTTATGAAAATGCAAGAATAAGTGTATAGTCCTGTTGTAAGCTGCAGAGAAGTCTAGAAAAGTCCTGGAAAAATATCTTTAAAAATTTGTTGGAAAACTAAGAGACCCTTCTAAAGAAACCTCTTGCTTTATCTTCAGGTAGATTTTGAATTTGAAGAATATAGCACTTTAACATTAAAAATACAGGATATATAGTAAAATGCAAAGTGTTAAAAGCAAGGTGTACTTCTGCGTTATATAAGTTGTGCTCGAAATAGGAGACAGATCATGTGGGTTTTACATCTGGACTATTAGTTACAAAGTACTACTATGTTTTTGAATGTGTGGCCAAGGGCCATGAAACAAACATGAAATCCATATTAGAGTCAAAACAGACTTTTATTGGGTTATTATGTTTGGCACGTTGATATATAGCTCTGAGATATGGACTTTATACATGTGTCATAATAGGAATCATGAATTGCTTTATATATCTTGCTGATACAAGATAACTAAGAATATAAAATCGAGATACAACAACACCAAAAGCTCTTAAATATTTCAGTACATGAAAAATCATGACAGGATTTGTCCATTATGAGTTCTGAATTATTTTCTTCAACCAGTTATGCATCATAGATGGATATTCAAAACACAAATTGTTTTATAATGATAGAGTTAAAAATTGCAGGTATATTATTTGGCATTCTGTTGATTGATTCAAGGCTGTTCTGGGAGTCCATCATATGACAATATTTAAGGCATTTTGTCTCAAGTAAATCTAAAAGTGATAACATATTTATCTTTAAAAAAATCATCACATAAAATAAATTTGGAAATCATCTTTTTCAAAGCCCCTTGCTAGGTGGTAGAAATGATATTTCTGCTCTGATAATCTCAATTTAACAAATATAGCTGTTTTTGTTTGTTTGATTGATTGTTTTTATTGTCAAATGTTCTTGCTACTGAGGTCATTGGTGTGACCATAGCAATATTTAGTGAGACAAATAAGCCTTCCACAAATAGGGTAAAAAATATGCATTTGAAAGCAGTTTTTTGATGTTTGCTGCAAGCTCTGTTAGTAGTTAAAAAAAAGGACATTTTGCTTTTAGCACACTGAGTTCATATACTCATAGAAACTTTAAAGAAGTATTCAAGAGTTACTTGTGACCTCAAAAGAAAGGTTGTTCTATTTGGAGTTTCTGCAAACATATACTTCTGTGCTTTGTGGCTGAGGTGATGGATAGAAGGATATTCACAGAACAAGCTGTAGCACATTGAGAGAAGAATGAGATGCTACATCATGTGTTGGAAGATAGCAAGAAGACATTTGATGTTGGTAGAGAATATTCTTTTAGATAGAACATGGCTGCTCTTTTTCACAAGTTTGAGAGATTTCTCAAGAGTATCAAAGGTACACTTAGTTCAAACAATCAATCCTATACTATGTCTGATGCATACAGCTCACAGAGAATACTGATCTTTTATGTGATGTCAGTAAAAATAGCTTAGAATTTTTCCTCATATGCAGCAAGTCATGATTAATTTTAATTTTCTCAGGATTTATTTAATATTTTAAGAATATTTTTAACACAATTGCTCTGTAGTACTGCTTGAGGTTAGGGATATTGATTCCCCCAGAAGTCCTTTTTTTATGGTTTTATTTTTTAATTCATATTTAAAAGAAATGCACACAAGTAAAGCAAAGCAAGGAATAATTATTCATAGATCTAAAATTAAATATTTTTTCTCCATATAAATTAGAAGTTTGCATTTGTAAAAAAAATTTTTAAGAAACATAGTTGCCTTTTCCTTCAGTTTTTATATAATATTTAAGATGTCAATAAATTTCATTTTAATAAATGGCACAATTCCTCTGAGGTATCTTTCTTTTTTTTTAATTTTTATTTTCTATATTCTATGTTTACATTCCAAAGGCTTTCTCCTTTCCCAGTTCCCCCCCTCTCTATGTCCTTTTATTGTTGAGAATTGTTTTAGCTATCCTGGGTTTTTTGTTGCTCCAGATGAATTTGAGAATTGCTCTTTCTAGATCTATGAAGAATTGAGTTGGGATTTTGATGGGGATTGCATTGAATCTGTATATTGCTTTTGGCAAGATGGCCATTTTTACTATATTGATCCTGCCAATCCAGGAGCAAGAAATATTTTTTCATCTTCTGAGGTCTTCTTCGATTTCTTTCTTCAAGGACTTGAAGTTCCTGTCATACAGATCTTTCGCTTAATTGGTTAGTCACGCCAAGTTACTTTATGTTGTTTGTGGCTATTGTGAAGGGTGTTATTTCCCTAACTTCTTTCTCAGCCTGCTTGTCCTGAGTACAGGAAGGCTACTGATTTGCTTGAGTTGATTTTATAACCAGCCACTTTGCTGAAGTTGTTTATCAGCTGTAGAAGTACTCTGGTGGAGTTTTTTCGGTCGCTTAAGTAAACTATCATATCGTCTGCAAATACTGATACTTTGACTTCTTCCTTTCCAATTTGTATCCCTTTGACTTCCTTATGTTGTCTAATTGCTCTTGCTAGAACTTCAAGTACTATATTGAAAAGATATGGAGAGAGAGGGCAGCCTTGTCTAGTTCCCGATTTTAGTGGGATTGCTTCAAGTTTCTCTATATTTATTTTGATGTTGGCTACTGGTTTGCTGTAGATTGCTTTTACTATGTTTAGGTATGGGCCTTGAATTCCTGCTCTTTCCAAGACTTTTAGCATGAAAGGATGCTGAATTTTGTCGAATGCTTTTTCAGCATCTAATGAGATGACCATGTGTTTTTTTTCTTTTACTTTGTTTATGTAGTGGATTACATTGATGGATTTCCATATATTGAACCATCCCTGCATCCCTGGGATGAAGCCTACTTGATCATGGTGAATGATCGTTTTGAGGTGCTCTTGGATTCAGGTGGCAATAATTTTATTTAGTATTTTTGTATCGATATTCATAAGGGAAATTGGCCTGTAGTTCTCTTTCTTTGTTGGGTCTTCGTGTGGTTTTGGTATCAGCTTAATTGTGGCTTCGAAGAACGAGTTGGGCAGTGTCCCTTCTGTTTCTATTTTGTGGAATAGTTTGAAGAGTATTGGTGTTAAGTCTTCTTTGAATGTCTGGTAGAATTCTGCACTAAAACCATCTGGTCCTGTAATTTTTTTTTTTTTTTTTGGTTGGGAGGCTTTCTATAACCCCTTCTATTTCTTTAGGGTTTATGGGACTATTTAGCTGATGTAATTGATGCTGATTTAATTTTGGTATTTGGTATCTGTCTAGGAAATTGTCCATTTCCTCCAGATTCTCCAGTTGTGTTGAGTATAGACCTTTGTAGTAGGATCTGATGATCTTTTGAATTTCCTCAGTTTCTGTTGTTATGTCCCCCTAGTTATCCCCATGACGAATAAGCCCAAATGTTCTAAAGAGAAATTTTAGACCCATATCACCAGCTTTCTATATTTTAAGTGTGCTGAGATTATCAGGGGCTGCCCATACATCTCCTAAATGTATTAATTGACAATGTGAGAAAGTATTGTTTATAGCCTTCACACTAGATGTTGTAGGTAGTATATGCCTTTCACACAACTTGCAACTAAACTCTGGAGGACACAAAGCATGAGTTCAAATATCCATGAAGCAGGCAGCATACACCAGCTGATATGAGGCCCCCAACACATTTACAGCAGAAGACTGTCAGGTCTGGCTTCAGCCAGAGAAGATGTACCTAACCCTCAAGAGACTGGAGGCTCCAAGGAGTTTAGAGGTCTGGTGGGGTAGGTGAGGTGGGGTGGGGACATCCTCATAGAGACACGGGGCGGGGAGGAGGTATGGGATGTGGAACAGTTGGAGGGTGGACCACGAGGAGAATAAAATCTGGAGTGTAAAAAAATAAATAAAAGAAGGTATAAAAATATCTAGGAACCAAAAGAGTGCTAAGCATGATTAAAATTTTAGTCACTTAAATATAATTATCTTTCTTTTCTTGCCCCTTAATACAAAAGACAGTTATCTATCTATCTATCTATCTATCTATCTATCTATCTATCTATCTATCTATCTATGTATCTATCTATCTATCTAATGAAATATACAAATCAAGTATCAAGTACATATGTGCTTATCAGCATGTATATTTTTATGAATGAATAAAAAATCTTAGTAACTTATATTAATCTTACAGAAAGTATTCTGAAATTCTGAAAGAATTTGTATGCTTAGAATTTTTACATCATTATAATGGCTACTTTATAACTCCAGAATTTAATAAAAGAGACTGTTTAAAATACACGGTACTTTTCCTGATATTTGTACTCGAAGCAATGGAGAATATATCAACTTTTTTTTGCATCCTATTCTATCAGCAACCAGGTCATTTATTTATCTGTGAGTTTCTTCTTCTCTGTTTATTAATGAATAACATCTTGTTAGATTTCACAGGCTTGAGCAGTATCCACCAAACACATGTGAACATCAAAGTCAACAGATATTCATTACAGAGAAAAGGAGGGGGAGATTTAAAACAATAAAAACAGCGAAGATAGAAAAAAGAATATGTGCACATATGCTAAAAAACAAAAGTAAAAATACAAACCTAAGACGGTACTTACAAAACAAATTCTGGCATTGAGAAGTGAATCCCATTTCTTTAGCAATCAGCGGTGGGTGGTGATTGTCATATTTTTGGTACAACCAATCTCATACTGCACCATAAGTCATAATTTGTCTCAGTCAAAAATTGTCCAGTTGTCTTTGACATGGACAGTCAGAGATATTAGTAAGACTTTTCTATGTATTGTTTTTCCTGCCTCCAATTCCTTATTCACAACCAGATTTTTCTTCTTTATTCTCCCTCCAACCTAACAATCAATTTTATGTTTTATGGTTTGGACATGATGGGAAAGGTCTCATTATTTGGAGTTCTTTTCCTTTATAAGAGGATACTATGTATTATTTTAACGAATAGATATAATTAACATATGTAAGACAAAAATCTCAACTTTATACTTCAAATTTTTGCCTTTCTCAGTGACACACATCAATTAACTTACAAGTATACTTAAAACCTATAATATTTATAAATCATTTGAAATAATAAGACAGGAGATGTTTACTTACTGTTGTCTACTGATCAGCTACTTCTACTTGTTTTAGCATCACACACAATATCAGTTGTGATATTACTTCATAAAAAAGAATGTCACTTTTTGTCATGTAGGTTGACAATGTTATTAACTATACAAACAGTAGCTCAAATAATCATAAAGTAAAACTTTCTTTCCATTAAATTAAACATGAAATAGTTAATTAATAATCTTATATAATACAACTAAAAGGCAGTCAGAATATGATATAGCCAGAATTTATAATAAAATATCTTTTAACTAAATATTGTTGGAGAGGTTGGAAAAAGGTGTCTGTATTATCAACACTTCTGACAATAAATATTTTTTTCATGTGTAGAGAAAAGACTGTGCTTTTTCATGACCTATCTAATCTTTATAAAGTAATCATTAGAATGCTTGAAACAAACCAAAATTTCCTCTGCAAGATTAAAATATTTGGATTGTATTTTTATGTTAGCATGATCAAGGTAGCTATCTAAAGCTTAGTAATCACAAACTACAAATTTCTTAGCACTACAGTGAATATCTTTAGAATCTGATTTGTGTTTTTCAATAACATTTTCATTATGCCCATAGTAAAGTAAAAAACATCTTCCAGGAAAGCCACCCATCTTAGTTAGGGTTACTGTTGTTATGATGATATACTATGACCAAAAAGAAGTTGGGGAGGAAAGTGATTATTTGTTCTATAGTTCTACATTACTGTTCATTTTCAAAGGAAATCAGGACAGGAACTCAAACAGGGCAGCAAACTGGAAGCAGGAGCTGATGCAGAGGCCATGAGGTGGGGATGGTGCTACTTACTGGTTTGCAATTCATGGCTTGCTCAGCCTGATTTCTTATAGAACCCAGGGCCACCAGGATGGTTCCATCCACAGTGGGCCGTGTCTATCCCTACTGTTCATGGATTAGGAAGATGACATACTGCTGTATCTTATGAAGCCATTGTTTTAAAATTAGGACTCCTCCTTTTAGATGACTCCATCTTGTGTTAAGTTGGCATAAAACTAGCCAGGGCACCATCCTTTTGTATGATACAAAGATTTGCACATACTTTTGTATCTGGGTGAGATTATATGGCTATGGCGGACTGTCCTTATAGCTATGCTGGACTGCCCTAACTCCATTTTAAAGCTGAAAGCCATTTTGTTAAAAGGTCAAAATGAATTTGTTTCTGTTTGTGGCAGAAGCAAGGTTCAACTTGACCATGCTTTAACTTGTCTCTGGATTTTGAGCCGCTCCCCACTCTATGGAGGTTGACTCACACCTCAGATGTGCTCTACCATGATGAGATAAGATGTTCGGCCAAGATGATCTATCAAATAATCTATGATTTCTCTTTCTGTAAAAGATTTTTCTTGTCCAATCTTTACTTCATTAAATGTCTTTGAAAACCACTGGTTTAAGTTTTTTCCCCTATAAAAAGAGTCCTGAAAAGTTTACTCACACTGCTCTTTCAAATCCTGCTCTAGAGAGTCAGTCCTATGCAGAGTCAATAAAACTTGCTTAATTGACGTTAATTTAGATGGTGTTTTTTGTTCTCACTTGGTAGGATCAACATTTATCTTATATGCTGTTGAGTTTCTAAACATTCTTTGAGGTCTATTTCTGGTGGTGTGCTTTCTTTAAGCTGAATTCTGTAGGAGAACTTGATATTGTTTAGTCTCCAAGAGTAAGAAGAAACCATAAGGTTCTTTTTGTGTATGTTTCTTTTCTAATTTACAGCACTGTTCTTTCCTTCCAAAGCTCTTTCATTAGAGCTTATTTGCTCACCTAGTACTTTAGAATGGAAATAAAATAATTCAGATAAACATAACAAGTACAACTGACTAATAGAATTTTGACAGTCAATAAATATTTATGCTCCAAGAACTATTCATTGAGAACACAATAGTGAACAATCAAAACAGGGTCTCCAAGGAGAGCATCTCAAAATTTCTTCTTGAATGTAATTTTGATACTTTCTAGAATACATTTTCATATATATATATATATACATATATATACATATATATATATATAATTTTAATGTTTGACTACAACATTAAAATAGGACAAATCCTACATTTTATAAGCAATGTTCTGATAAATAAATGCCAAATTTCCTTTTAAAAGGAAAAAACAGTGAAGACATACCATGAATGTACTATATTTCTTCTAGATAAAACTTATATACCAAAAATCTTACATTATAACATTGTTATAATTTTACTCTCTAAAACCTTAAGCAGGTTAAAAAGGTAAGAACATATGACCTTAGAGCATCACTATCTAAGGTAATGTGATATCTTTTTAATAGTGTGGTTAGTGTTATTTAGTTAGAGAAGATATTTTAAGTGAAAAACATCAGCATCACATGTCATCCAAAGTCATGGATTTTCCTGCTTGTAATTTTTGTGTTTTCAACAACTGATTATCCACATCTGAGCCTGAGTGATCCTATTAACATGAGTGAGTTCATTCTCAATCTTCTCAAACTCCACAATCTCTCCTTATCTCTTTCAAATTCCCAAGGTTTTTAAATAAGACCTGCTGTTATGTGTTGTCTGATCCCTGCATTGTCCCTCTGACTTTACATTAATCTCTTTCTCTTTTGTCCTTTCTTCACCCTTTTCTAGTCAAATACAAAGGAAACCCACAGTGAAATACTAGTATATATTCACTAAAATGATATGTCAATAAGCAGGCAATAATGAAGATATTGAAAGTTTGGGATTCTTATGGTCTGCAAGTGACAAAACTGTGGAACTGCTTTTATAAAAGATTACTGGTTTCTCTGAAACTGAAATACAGAGCTAACGTATTATCCCAACATTCCATGCCTAGGTACATACCTAAAAATGTTGAAAACATATATTCATGCCACAACTTAGACAGAATATTTATGGAAACACTATTCATGATAGCTGGACAAAGTAACTGTCAGGCAATGAGTGAATAAACAAATTGTGGTACAGATATGTAACAGAGCAGTAAATGTGGTAATAAATGTTACAAAATAAATTGACATGAAGTGACTCTTGATAATAAAATGAAAGAAGATAGACACAAAAATCCACTTAACATGACTCAATTTATATAATAAACACAAAATAAAATCTATAGACCCAAAATATCAGTCAGTGATTGTTAGGGACTAGAGAGAAGGAACAAGCTACAAGTGAATGTGAATTGGTTACATTTTTTTATTTAGAAACTGAAGAAACTGTTCTAGACTTAAACAGTCATGGATGATGGATGTGCAATTCTATAAAGACACCAAAAACTAAAGAAGACTTGAGTGGTAAAACTTAAGTTGTATGAATTATATCTCACTAAATGATAAAAACAGAAATCCTTGAGCCCTTTCCCAAGTCCTTGGAACTTATAACTCTCTGGTCATGCCCAGCAGCTTATGTTTTTTACAAGTTTTCTAGGTGTTTCTAGAATATTTTGAAGATATGCTACTTTCATTAAATTTCTTCCAAAGGACAGTATTGTTAGCTACGACTCAATGAACACAAAATCACAAGGAGATGGAATTTTATTTTATCCTCATCTGAATAGTGTATATTTATAAACACACTGATCACTCCTTACCAAATAAACACATATAAATATATGGAAGTAGAAATTTTAAAAATCCAAATGACAATATTACTTTATATTGTTCTTGAAATTCTACATACAACCAAATTATCATGCTGTATACTATAAATATGTATAGTAGAATAATAGTGCTTTAAAAACTTAATACCTGTTTCCTAAGGGGAGTTTGGTTTGGTGGCTGAAATTTTGTCAATCATAGACTAATATAAGGTATATTATATGCACCAGAACATCAATTAAATGTGGGACAATATAGTCACTTTCAAGAACCAGTTTAATCTATCTTCTTTATTTGCATTCATGTCATATTTCTGCTTTGCAACGTCCTGCTATAAAATAATGGTTATTTCTTTTTACAACACTGTGGGAAGACTTAAATTTTGCAATTCTTAACCTGGACGAGTAAATCATATTTGATCATTCAAATTTGACCTACATTTCATTTTATTTTTATAGATTCTATGTGCAAAAAATTGTTTTCATATTTTAAATTAATAAGAAAAAACAAAAGGCTGATATTTGTTATCAAAATTCTATCAGATGAATTTATAAATGATTTTTTTCCTGGACAAAACAACATCCATTTGTTCAAATGTGATCCATTTTGAGTAAGAATGGAAGCACAGAATATCTGTGACAGATCATATCATTGATGAAGCCAAACATAATTTACTACCAAGTGTCTGTAGAAAAAAACATTCCACTCTGCTTAATTTGCAGTAAACATTGTATGTTTACTGCATCAGTTGATGATCTGCTATAGTCAGAAAGAATTTGACCTTTCAAAAGGGTGGTTTCATGGGAGCTATAGAGCCAGCAAAGCATGATAGAATTTCAGGAAAGGGACACAGGAAACTAAAGTCATGAAAACGAGGTTCTAGGGCTGAGAGATGGTTTAACTCTTAAGAGAACTTGCTGCTCTTAAAGATGATCTCACATCAGTTCCCAGCATCCAAATGGCAGTTCACAAACCCATTTTCATGGGACTTGGTGCTTTCTTTCGTCCTCTTCAGGCACCAATCATAAAAACTTCTATACGTGTAGGCAAAAAATTGATACACAAGATGAAAATAAATAAAGCAAAAGCCTTCTATTTTATATGAAACGTTTCACAGATTAATAATAAAGTTTATAAAACTCCTAATCAGCTAAATAAGATAGGAATGTAAAACCTTTCTTGCCACCAACTATTCCTATGGAAAATTGTTATGTGAAGACAAGGTCCCCTTTGTGTCCACACTGGAAGTCTAAGAGGCCTTAGTTTTCAGACTCCTCAGAGATATGTTATCTGATTGTATGATTGGAAATTACCTTTGACAAAAAAAACCCGCAATAACAAAAATATAAATATATTTTGGTTAAAGTTCTTTTCAAACACAAGTAAGTAAGAGGTCTACAGGCAAAATTTGGTTGTCTCTAGTGGATGTCTAGATCATGCAATTATTTTATTCTTAGTTGTTTTATTTATCCTTCTCTGCATAGATACTTGTTTCTAGTCTTTTTGAAAAATACTTAAGATGGACTAATGACTGTGTTTGGACAACTTCTTCCCTTTCAGTTTCTTCTAACCCCTTAAACTACTATTAAGAACACATCCCATAATTTAATCTCAATTCTTAAGAAAGATGGATTTTTAAAGCAGGATTGAAAAAAAAACAAAGTATTCAAATATCCTTCCTGAGGCTCTCATTTGATTTATTCTTCACTGAGACTCTTCCTTTTGGAAGACAATAAACAATGCCTGCACCTGCAATTACTAGTTATGGAAGTTATTATTTTGATTTCCTCCTTAGGAATAATGAAACATTCAGATGTTTAGCCGACTAAATGCCAATTTTATAGGCATGACTTTTGAATTGGGTTGGAAACCACATATAATCAAATAAGTCAAAGATATGGTTTGAAGGCATATTTTTCCAGGAACTATCTCAACACATAGTATAAATGAAATCATTTAATTATCTATAACGCATCTTAGGCTTGATGGCATAAAATAGCAGCTCTCAATGTGGGATGGATGATACTACTAATACTGATCAGACTCCAGTAATGCACACTGTTTCTCAGGCATTCTCAATAGAGATTTCCTAGTCATCCATATTGTTTGATGTTCCTAACCACTTACATTAAATAACTAACAGTGGCTATTTAAAGTTATTAGCACAACATGCAATATAAACATTCCAATTTGGAAATGACATCTCCACCTGAAAGCTCTGTGTTGAAGTTTGAGTCCTCAACTCATGGGTCCAGTCATTGGGAGGAGATGCATCATGAAGGCTCTGATGACATAAACAATTAGTCTCATCATTTATTCATAATGTGATGGTATTATTATGAGTTGGGGGCTACTTGTAAGAAGATGGACATTATGGATTTGCCCTGGAAATCTCCTTTGTCCTCCAGCCCCTTGCCACTTCTGTGCTTCTAAGACTCCATGAAGTAGGGTTTTTTTCCACCTGTTTCTGTTTTAGAACAATGGTGATTATTTTGAACTTGAGACTTCTGAAATTTTTTTGTGAGCAAAAGGCATTCTGAAAAAATGGGGTCAGTCCAAGACTCAGAAGACAAGGAAAACTGCAAATGAACCACAAATAGATCGAGGAAAACTATAAAAAGCACTCTAGGAAATGTCCTTGGTCACTGTCAATTATTTACTCCTTCCACATGAACAATTGTATTCTTTTCCTCTTAGTTATTATTTTCATCTCCCATTGTAACATACAGCCCCATATACACTATAGCTAAAGTAATCCTTTTGATGGATACTTCTATTTGACATGCCTTAGTGGTTTGAATGATAATGTTCCCCATAAACTCTGGGATTTGAATACTTGTTCTTCAGTGTTGGTACTATTTGGGGAAGTTTTGGAGGCATGGCCTTTGTTGGAGGAAGTATGTCAATGGACGTGAATTATGAACATGTAAAGACTCATGCCATTTTAAAACAGTGGTTAACACATGGAGGTTGTCAACCAGGAAAGGGGACAACATTTGAAGTGTAAATAAAGAATATACCTAATTAAAAAAAAACACAACTAAACTGCACCTTCTAACTGTCTACTATACTATTACTAAGTGGGGAAATTTTAGATATTAATAGTGTTATTCTTTGCATGATTTAAGATTCTTTTTATGTTCTCAAAGATTGCACATTTATCAGTATAAAGTGCTTATTGGGGGATGGAAAGACAGCTCAGTTATTAAGATCAATCACTGTTCTTGTAGAGGATATGAGTTCCCAGCAAATTTCTCCAGCTCCTGGGAGATCCAGAACTTCTGACCTCAAAAACACATAGCTACATACCTACACACAATTAAACATAAAACAAATCTTTAAGTAAAAACAATAAATTACTTAATGTTTATTACCAAACACAAACGATTTATGCTTTTCTCATACAATTCAGATGCAACAGAGAGTTGTACAAGTCAACTGACAAATTTTAGAGGGAGGGCCAAATCATCAAAAAAGAATGTTCAAAACAGAACATTTGAAAACAGAATTTTCAAAAAAATTATAGCAGTGCCTCTCACCCCCCAGGTCTCTGGTACAAAGGGAAGGACCATGTATGAAATGGCCTACAGTGGGGAAAGGGAACTTGTAGAGCCCATGTCCAGCAGAAAGACAGGGCATCAAGTCAAAACTTTGATCCATAAATGTTCCTGTCTGAAAGAACTGCACGGATGGAAATGGAGAAGAGCCTGAGGAAAAGAAGGTCCAGCGACAGGCCCAAAGTGGGATCCAGCTGAAGGGGAGGTCCCAAGGTCTGACACTATTAGTGAGGCTATGGAGTGCTCACAAAAAGGGACCAATCTTTATTGTATGCAGGGGAATCCTCTGGGTATATGCCCAGGAGTGGTATGACAGAGTCCTCTGGAAGTGACATGCCCAATTTTCTGAGGAACCTCCAAACTGATTTCCAGAGCGGTTTTACCATTTTGCAATCCTACCAACAGTGGAGGAGTGTTCCTCTTTCTCCACATCCTCTCCAGCACCTGTTGTTTCCTGAGTTTTTAATCTTAGCCATTCTGACTGGTGTGAGGTGGAATCTCAGGGTTGTTTTGATTTGCATTTTCCTGATGACTAATGATGATGAACATCTCTTAAGGTGTTTCTCGGCCATCCAAATTTCTTCTGGTGAAAATTCTTTGTTTAGCTCTGTGCCCCATTTTTTGATAGGGTTATTTGGTTCTTTGGGGTCTAACTTCTGGAGTTCTTTGTATATATTGGATATTAGCCCTCTGTCGGATGTGGGGTTGGTGAAGATCTTTTCCCAATTTGTTGGTTGCCGTTCTGTCCTTCTGACAGTGTCCTTTGCCTTACAGAAACTTTGTAATTTTATGAGGTCCCATTTGTCTATTCTTGATCTTAGAGCATAAGCTATTGGTGTTCTGTTCAGGAACTTTCCCCCTATGCCCATATCCTCCAGTGTCTTCCCCAGTTTCTTTTCTATTAGTTTCAGTGTGTCTGGCTTTATGTGGAGGTCCTTGATCCACTTGGAGTTGATTATAGCAGCCTTGTTTATAATAGCCAGACATTGGAAGGAACCCAAATATCCCTCAAAGGAGGAATGGATACAGAAAATGTGGTATATGTATACAATGGAATACCACTCAGCAATTAAAAATAATGAATTCATGCAATTTGTAGCTAAATGGTTAGATCTGGAAAATATCATCCTAAATGAGTTAACCCAATCACAAAGAATACACATGAAATGCAATCACTGATAAGTAGATATTAATGAGCCCAGAAGCCCTAAATACTTAAGGTACAATTAGCAAGTCAAATGATTCCCAAGAAGAAGAAAGGAGAGGACCCTGGGCCTGAAAAGATTGGATCCAGTTTTGTAGACCCAGAACAGAGAAATCGTGTGTGTGTGGGGGGGATGATTGGGGAATGGTTGTGGGGAGAGGAATTATGGGACGTATGGTGGGGGGGAATTGGGAAAGGGGAAAGCCTTTGGAATGTAAATATAGAATATAGAAAATAAAAATTAAAAAAGAAAAAAAAGGGACCAATCATGAGTGACTTCCAAAATACCCAATAATCAGCAGAAAGATTCACATGCAGATATTTGTACCCAACCAATAGACCCCTGTGGTTGGATTAGGGAAAAGCTGGAAAAAGTTGAGGAGGAGGGCAACCCTGTAGGAAGACCAGCAGTCTCATTTAGCCTGGACCTCCGAGATCTCAGAAACTGAAACACTAACCAGACAGCATACACCAGCTGATATGAGGCCTCCCACACATATACAGCAGAGGACTGCCATGTCTGGGTTTAGTCAGAGAAGTTGCACCTAACCCTCGAGAGACCGGAGGCCCTAGGGAGTTTAGAAGTCAGGTGGGATGGGTAAGGGGGTTGGGGACATCCTCATGGAGATGGTGTGGGGAGGATGTATGGGATCGAAATCAGGAACAGTCAGAGGGTGGACCAGTAGGGGAATAGAATCTGGAGTGAAAAAAAAGAAATTAAATAATTTTTTTAAAAAAAGTAACAAAATAAAATTCAGTGAAAATTTTATATATATATATATATATATATATATATATATATATATATATATATATATATATCAGAGAACCCTGAGTGAATTGGAAATAATCCCACTTAGAGTAGAAAACTACATAGTATTGATTATGAATATGAGTTTTATATTTTCCTTGGTCTGTGGTTTGGTAATAATACCAAACTATAATACTCAATACTTAGATATGATACACCACATAGTAAAGTGAAAGAACAATAATATCTTACAAGTCTATAAGAAGGTATAAATGCAAAATGACCATAGAATGGCTAGTTAGTACAGTATAAAATATGGTATTTTTAAGTGTAACTTTAAAACTTGATATCAGACACTTAAAATAAAAAGGGTTAGACAAAAAAAGGCATAACTAAAACAGTTGTGATCTTCAGTTTATCCCCTCCAACATCTAACCCTCTTTATAGCGTGCCTTAGGAGACCATTTCTCGCTTTAGTTTACCTGTGACCAATAGGGGAGCCATTATGCATCACCAGCAGCACTTCTGAGAAACATTCCTATCAATTTTATGCTTCTTTGCATTTCTCAAAATAGTGTCCCTGTTACATAAAGGGTCTTCAGTTCAGTACACTCAAACACACAAGTCTAAAGAGAATTATCCAGTGTCAAATCTGTCAAATGTGAGTCAGAAATGCAACAATGAAATCTCAATAATGCCTAATTATGAAATATGAACTCCTTTTAAGCAATCAGATGTCCTTCATGGATTACAGGGACAGTTAAAAAAAAATGCACTTTGAAGCTCAGATCACTTTCTATTACTCCTCCTAATTCCTAGCCCAGTGGAAAGCCTCAAGTAAGTATAATTGTTAGAACAAAATAAAATCGCCAGAGTCTCACTGCCATCTTAAGAATTCTCTGTTTAACAGGTGATTTGTGGCCACTTGAGGGTGCAAAAAAAGCTAATAAATCAGTTTCTGAACTTACTATACCATCTCTGCTATAATCAACAGTTCCACCATCTTTATTCTTCATTGGATTGTCTCATAAACATTGAATTCAAGAAAGAATCACACCATTAAAAATAATAATAGGAACAATTTCAGAGTCATTTTTGTTGACTTTTAGATATATCTACTAGTGAAAAATATCTCCATATATCATTGACCCCTAAATATTTAATCTCTATTTTGTGATATATGGTGATAAAGACTGGTGTTATCTATGATAATAAACTGTTCATATATCACAACACAGATTAAGTGAATAATTTTAACTCTTGAAAGGACACTTAGTTGCTTTCATGCTTATCTATATCAATCTTTACATTACTATTTTACCTGTAGGTGACTAGATAATTATGAGATGTTTTGATAGAAACACCATTTTAAATATCTTGTCATTATCTGTACTGAGAATATGTAGGTAAAATATCTTACTGAGATATTTTTATCTCAACTGTAATTAAAATCACATTTGTACCAAAACCAGAAACTTAATCTTTCAAATTTTACAGTTTTTTACAACTTCAGATATGTGTCATGCATTCTGATTATCATACTTCCCTAAATCACCCTCCTCCCTTTGTTACACTCCCCTTTCATACAAGTTTTGCCCTTGTATTCGTCGATTGTTTTGTTGTTGTTTTGTGTGTATGTGTGTGTGTGTGTGTGTGTGTGTGTGTGTGTGTGTATGTGTTTTGTGAGACCTGACAAATCCAACCACTGTGTGACTATGAGTTAGAACTATTTATTGGAACCTAGTGGACTCCTCAGTGGGTACCCAACTAAACAGAAAGATTTATTTCACCTCTCCCAGAACCAATTGTTAGCCAGTAGTTCACCAGTGAAGGGTAGAGAGCCACAGGTTCCTCTCTGATTCACAATTCACTATTGATAGGCCTGAGTTTTTGTAGGTCTATTGCAGCCTTCCATTATTGGTATGAGATCATGAGTGCATTGGATTCGGCATGCCCAGAAAACAGCATCTTTCCCCATTTTCTGGTTCTTACACTCTTGCTGCCTCCTCTTCCATGATGTTCATTGAACCTTCCAGTGGGTGATAGAAATGTCTTGTTAAAGGTTTAACATTAAACTGTTATTATTAGCAAACTGAACATCTCTTCATTCACCACCATTTGTTGTAAGCCAATTCTCATATTGAAGCTGCTAGTCCATTTCTAGCTGAGTACAAACATAAACATTTAGAAAGTAGATTAGTACCTTGACAATTCAACTAAATTGAAACTTGCTAGAGATCTTCCCAGCTATGAGTTTTAGACTGGGTTTACAGTAACAGGTATGGAACAGGGCTCAAATCTATGGTGCATTTTCCTCACAGCAGCCAGGCCACTTTTGTACCAGTAGACACATCTTGCCTGACAGGTTAGTGTTATAGATTTTAGGGTTCAGAGTTGGGTAAGACAACGGATGCCCTTTCTCTCTAGCAGCCTGTATAACACCTCCATGCATAAAAGTTAGCCAGCAGAGAGGAATTTTCCATCTCACCTCCATCTTGATTTCTTTATATCTTGTAACCAAAGTATGTGGTATCTTTAGCAACAGGGTCTTATCAACAAGTTCTGATGGAAAATCAAGAGGAGTGCTGAGAGCCTGTATTGTGTTGGGGGACATTAGAGTTGCTCTGACCAACAGACAAACTCTTAAGGAGATGTCTTATACATGCCACTAGGTTTTAGTTAAGTGCCCCTTGGGTCTCAGAAACAGCACTCTAGACATGCAGGATATCTCACTGCTAACTCCCCCCCTTTTTTAAAAAAAAATATGCTTTTAAAATTGGTTTAAAACTTAGCAAGTTTCCATATGGCTTTTTCATACAACCTTAGGTTTGGTTAATCTTTCCTCCCACTTTATTTTCCTAACCCTACACTCATCTTTGCTTAAACTTTTCGCTACCCATAGCCTCACTGTCTAGTTTTGAATAAGTTACATTAGGCTTTCTGCTCTCTCTTAAGGCAATTTCTAAACCCAATGACAATTTTCTAGTTTCTTTAGCTCTATAGATATTCCAGTTCAGTCCTAAACAAAAGTTTTACTGCATGATGTATTATCACACCTGATACCAAGTGCTACTACAAAACGGTAGCAATAAAAACAGCATAACAATGGCCCTGAAACAGACATGTAGATCAATAGAATAAACTAGAATAATGATATACATGTCTGTATGGCCATACGTCTACAGTTGTCTGATGTTTGAACAAAAATGCCAAGCATACACACACACACACACACACACACACACACACACACACACTCATACACGCAGGAAAAATGACAGCATCTTTAACAAATGGTATGTGGAAAGTTGGATATCAAAATACAGTAGAATGAAACTAGATCTTTGTCTCTCAACCTGCACAAAAAGTCTATTCCAAATGAACCATGAATCAACATAACACTGTGTCTTAGTTAGGGTTTTACTGCTGTGAACAGACACCATGACCAATGCAAGTATTATAAAAGACAACATTTAATTGGGGTTGGCTTACAGGCTCAGAGGTTCAGTCCATTGTTATCAAGGCAGAAACATGGCAGCATCCAGGCAGGCATGGTGCAGGAGGAACTGAGAGTTCTACATCTTCATCTGAGGGTGCTAGGGGAAGACTCACTTCCAGGCAACTAGGGTGAGGGTCTTAAGCCCATACCCACAGTGACACACCTACTCCAACAAGGCCACACCTCCTAATAGGGTCACTCCCTGGGACAATCATATACAAACCATCACACACCAGATACTTTAAAATTTCTAGAAGTAAAAGTAGGGAGTATACTGAATACATAGGCACAGGCAATGACTTCTTCAACAGGACTCCAGTAACAGGAGATAAGATGCATACAATCTCATAAAACCCAAAAGTGGATAAAGGACCTCCACATAAAACCAAATACACTGAATCTAATAGAAGAGAAAGTGGGGAAGAGCATTGAACACATGGGCACAGGGGAAAATTTCCTGAACAGAACACCAATGGCTTATGCTCTAAGAACAAGAATTGACAAGTGGGACCTCATAAAACTGCAAAGCTTCTGTAAGGCAAAGGACACTGTCAATATGACAAAACAGCAACCAACAAATTGGGAAAAAATCTTTACCATTCCTACATCTGAGAGAGGGCTAATATCCAATATGTAAAAAGAACTCAAGAAGTTAGACTCCAGGGAGTCAAATAACCCTATTTAAGAATGGGGTAAAGATCTGAACAGAGAATTCTCAACTGAGGAAACCCAAATGGCTGTGAAGCACCTAGAGAAATGGTCAGCATCCTTAGTCATCAGGGAAATGCAAATCAAAACAACCAAGAGGATCCTTTATTTAAGGTTGTTGGTGGGAATGCATATTGGTATAGTCACTATAAAAATCAGTATAGATATTCCTCAGCTAAAAATGCAACTATCATTCAACATACCTCTATCAAAGGGATATACACAAAGGTGTCTGTATCTTCAGCAATATTTGATCAGCCATGCTCAGTGTTGCTCTGTTTACAATAACTAGGGAATTGAATCAGACTGGAGTTTTGGGGGTCACTTAAGTATACTATCATATCATCTTTAAATAGTGATATTTTGACTTCTTCCTTTCCAATTTGTGTATCCCTTTGACCTCATTATGTTGTCTAATTGCTCTGGCTAAGAATTCAAGTACTACATTGAATAGGAATGGAGAGAGGGGGCAGCCTTGTCTAGTCCCTGATTTTAGTGGGATTGCTTTAAGATTCTCTCTATTTAGTTTGATGTTGGCTACTGGTTTGCTGTATATTGCTTTTAATATGTTTACATTTGGGCCTTTAATTCCTGTTCTTTCCAAGACTTTTAACATGAAGGGATGCTGAATTTTGTCAAATGCTTTATCAGCATCTAATGAAATGATCATGTGGTTTTTGTCTTTGAGTTTGTTTATATAGTGGATTATATTGATTGATTTCTGTATATTGAACCATCACTGCATCCCTGGGATGAAGCCGACTTGATCATGGTAGATTATTGTTTTACTGTGTTCTTGGATACGGTTTGCAAGATTTTTATTGAGTATTTTTGCATCGATATTCATAAGGGAAATTGGTCAGAAGTTCTCCTTCTTTGTAGGGTCTATGTGTGGTTTAGGTATCAGATTAATTGTGGCTTCATAGATTGAATTGTAGTGTTCCTTAGATGTTCATTAACGGAAGAATGGATAATGACAATAGAGAACATATTCACAATGAAATTTTACTTTGCCCATAAGGCAAAGTGAAACTATGACATTTACAGATAAGTGGGTGAACCCACCAAAAACCCATACTGAGAAAGGTAACCCTTCCTCATAAAGATAAGTGCCTCACATTCTCTCATAATTGAAATATCAATAGTATTTTTTCACAATTTAGAACCAGTGATTATAGGTAGTGTTTACTAAGAGAACTAATGCGGAATATTAACAATAATTACATGCTGACAATATTAGTGTCTTTTAAAAACAGATGGTGCTTTTGCTTTTCAAATGTTAAGGAAGATTGTATGTATAACACACTGAAGCAGATTATCTGCCAGGAAAAGTTGAGAGTGAAATGGAATGAAACTAGCATTAAGCTGTCCCAGAATTTGTAATTCTTAACTAAAAATAAATTTTCACCGTAAGAATATATTTTATGGTTACTTTATTTTTTTGGTTGAAATAGGGAAATTTCTCTTTAGGTGGCATCTATACTCATCTAGCTTCATGAAGAGTTATAATCATAAACCAATTTATGTTTTTATATTGAATAAAATAAAACTGCTTCCTATTAAACTGGTAGCAGCTAAAATATTATCTTGCCACTAAATATATATCTTTAATATACATTTAAAATGCATTGTTGTGACTCATCTCTAAGAATGTTAATGTTTCCTAATTAATTTAAAGGTCATTTTATGTAACAGTTATGTTTAATGATTTAGTAAGTCTGAAATGAGGACAAATGAAGCTGCTAAGCTGTGAAACCTATGGTGGTATAGATTTTAGTGATTCAGTGTTTATCAATATAGAGTACTGCCCTGCAGAGTTAACTAAGGCTTTATCTCCTTAAGTATTGAGAACTTGAATTGAATTTCTCAAGTTCTACTTGTTAAGGAATTCTATCAATTAGTTTAACTTAAGGGTAAAATATGAATTTTGTCATTGTCTTCCTTTGTTCTCCAGCTATATTTACAAACACATGTTGCTCATTGCAGTTTGCCTACATGGACTCTCCTTTACCTGTGTATTTCTTCAGGATGAATTATGAATCATGATGAAGGAAACAGGAAATAGACAGTGTTGCCTTGCCATTATCACTGTCTCTACTGCATTATACTATTAAGACCTAGAGTACTTTGATCAGATATTTTCCTAAGTACAGGTGGCCATATGCCCCAAGAGAAACTGAAATTCACTCCAATGTTAAGGAGAACTTCTTTTTGTTAAGAGTAATCTTGCCTATGCTTAATTCTTTTATTTTATTTATTTTATTTTATTTATTTAATTTATTTATATATTTATTTATTTATTTATTTATTTATTTATTTATTTATTGGTTTTTCGAGACAGGGTTTCTCTATGTAGCTCTGGCTGTCCTGGAACTCACTTTCTAGACCAGGCTAGCCTCAAACTCAGAGATCCACCTGCCTCTGCCTCCCAAGTGCTGGGATTAAAGGCGTGCGCCACCACTGCCCGGCTATCTATGCTTAATTCTGGACCCCTCCAAATATGACTTCATTTCAACTTGAAGTTTAAAAAATCTTCTGGAGACTAAGGGAACATCTTGCTTCTAAAAGGTGTTCATTGACAAAGATTGTTTCTTATATTCTGGATATAGATATTATTCCTAAGGCAGCTCCAACTATCTTACTACTTACTAATAGTTGGGTTATACTGAGATTCAAATAACAAAACAAGAATAGAAAACACCTGATTTCATGATAGCTTCTTGAAATACCCTACCCTGAATTCTACCACACCGTTGAACTTTCAGTCAAACAAACAATTCTGTCCTCATTTTAGTCCTTTGAGTTTCAACTTTGCAGGCAAAAGTATCTTAATTTTTATTGATTGTGTGAGAATTTTGCCTTGAAATGTTCTGAGACATTTAGATTTATGCTATTGCTCTTTTCATCGCTGTCATAAACTCAATTTAAAGGATGTTTTTCAGAAAGACCTCACTGAATCAACACGTGTAGGGCCAACTTATACAATGAATTTCTAAGAAATATCAAACTACTTTATATTCCTACCAATTTAGTGTCTTGCCAACAATGGGAATGAAGCTACAGGTAAAATGTAGCTCAGCTGGGAAACTATTCCAGGGAACTGGTAAAGACTGATAATTCATCAGCAAAATTATATAGGGATGACTAAGACATAAGTAATGGGAATGCATCCGAATACAAAAGGCTAACAAGCTGTCAAAAAATAAAAAGATCATCCCCCAACTCCGAAAAGCAGCCACATCATACAGCAAGTAGAAGGATGAAAGCTGCTCAAACTAACCCTGAGGTAGCAAGGAGGGATTTCAATATCGGGCCAGGTCTTTAATTTTCTCAATGTAAAAAATTAAATTTCTATTTCTCTGGGAAAGAACAGAAAGTTTATAATTTGATGAATTAAAGAAAAGATAACATTATCTTGGTAACAAGACAAACTTTTAAATTATAATAATGCATGGGTAATAGATAACAGGACTTTCCTGATGAAACTATTGTTTCCTAAGAGACCAATTTGGCATTGGTAACTACAGAAATTGTATAAAGAAATGTGGCAAGCTGGAAGGAGCCCAGATGTCCCTCAAAGGAGGAATGGATACAGAAAATGTGGTATATTTATACAATGGGATACTACTCAGCAATTAAAAATAATGAAGTCATGCAATTTGTAGGTAAATGGTTGGATCTGGAAAATATCATCCTAAGTGAGCTAACCCAATCACAAAAGAATACACATGAAATGCAATCACTGATAAGTGGATATTAATGAGCCCAGAAGCTCTGAATACTCAAGGCACAATTAGCAAATCAAAAGATTCCCAAGAAGAAGGAATGAGAGGACACTGGTCCAGAAAAGACTGGTTCCAGTTTTGCAGGAGAGTACCAGAATAGAGAAAGGGTTGGGGGGTGATTGGGGAATGCGTGGGGTGGGGTGGGTGGGTGGGGGGAGGACTTATGGGACACATGGTGTGGGGGGCAGAACTGGGAAAGGGGAAAGCCTTTGGAATGTAAACACAGAATGCAGAAAATAAAATTAAAAAAAAAAGAAATGTGAGTTTGTGGGAGGAGATTGGTACATATTAAATTCCATTGGTTTTGGTTGTTTGAGTATTGTGAGACAGGTTATCACAGTGTATTCTAGGCTGAACTGTAACTCACTATGTAGATCATGTTACCCTTGAATCCACAGAGAGCTACTTGCTTCTGACTCCCAAGTACCACCAGGCAAATGCAATTTTAAAAATGACATAACAAAATAACCCCAAAGAACTCAGTATAAGAAAATGTATCATTGATAACCCAAGGCATATGAATTTATAAAATACTAGAAAATTCAACTCCTACATTGTATCTCTCAAATAAATAGCACAAATAATTCAGCCCCAAGAATCAATTTTTTTGGTATTATAAGCTAAAAATCTTGGTATCTGCTTTGTTGATGGTATTGGAAAAATGACATTGGCAAGTACTTATTAAAAATGCATGACAGGGTACACTTGTGATAAAGTCTAGGAACATTTTCTAGAGAGATTTAGAGTAAAAGATAAACCGTAGTTTGAATCTCCCACTATTTGGATCAACAACATAGAGAAAAAGTATCAAATTTGTAAATGAATAAGAAGAAAATGATAATGTAAATTTCTGTTATTATTTAAATTTCCTCAGATAATGCAAATTTTGAGTAAAACATTACAGAGGAGCTAACAAAGGGGAGCATGTGTTTTTAAAACATTTAGAGGAAGATAGATTATATGTGTTAAAAAAGACTAATCAAAACAGTGCCACACAGTATTGAGAGATGAGAAAATTTAAATACACAATCTAGCTCATCTTTTATTGAAATGTCTGTCAGGTTTCAAGGTTAAAATTATATTTATGTTTTTGTTTTTTTTTTATTCGTCTCATAATTGGCAAGGTTATATCTATGGGTATTATATCTCTTAATTTCAAACATTTCAAATATGTTAAAAGGTAATTTATCATCGGATTAAAATGGGATGTTAACAGCTTTATAGTCAAATTAGTCTGTGACAAATGAGTAAAGGTTGTCTATGGAAAGAAACCTTTTTATGACAGAGATAATTGAACTCATGGAGAGGAAGGTATAACCTGAGATGATTTAGAAAATTCATCATGGAAGTATGTCATTACACTAATTTAGAGAGAAAATCATTTTTTATTTACTCATCTATAATGAATTCATCTCAATCCATTCAGATAGGCTAGGCACGAATGGATCGTTAATGAAGAACACGACAAAGTTGGACTATAACCTTGTCACTCTCACCATAAGACTCTTAGCTCTGAACAGTTTTCTTGATGTGCTCAAAATTCTCTATCAGAGGTTTCCTTAAAAAAAGAAAGAAAGAAACCAACCATTTCATTGGAAGATAAAAATAAAATTATTTAGGAGAGTTCCTCTTAGTCACTTTCATAAACCTTGATGAGCAAAGTGATACATATTCACGATAGAGAACTTAGACTATGAAAAAAAGAAAAATTCATAACCTCATTCTTCCAAGGCATCAGTCATTAATATTTTGGCTTAACCTAATTTCACTGCCTTTAAATCTTTATGAAATTATCATCATAGTATAAATGGCTTAATTATTGTTATTTTTTAATTAAATTTAAATCAGAAAATTCTTACCAGACGACTTTTACTATATTAGAATCATATGCATGCACATCAAAAATTAAAATATCTTTTCATCAACATCATTGTAATTTGTAATCACTGTCTTTCCATTACAGAAAGCTTTACATTCAAGGAGTCATAGTCATTCAAAGGTTAAAGACACTCTGGAAAAGAATTGCATCTACTCCTGAACCCATCCAGGTTAGTATTTCTTGCCAAAATTCCAAAATCAACAGAGCATAGCAACTATTTACACAGCATTTACAATGTTTTAGATGTTATATACAATACAAGAAAGTATACAGTAATGTTGTGTGGGCTATATGCAAACATCATTCTAGTTGATTATATGAAGAAGTTGAAAATCATGGATTGTAGTATCTGCACAAATTTCCTAAAATCAGTCTTCTGTGAATACTGTGGGACAATTCAAAATCACTTGCTCAATTAGTTGTTTGCATAGACCAGATTTTTAAAAGTGGAATACCTGTATTGTAGGTATATATTTTCCCAAAATGCAGAAAGGTGTACACAAACGACTTTCAAAAATTATATATATTATATATATATATATATTTATTTATCATATATATGATATTTAAAAATTATCATGGCAATTGTAGATGTCAAAGTGTGAAGAAAGACTAGATATTGGAAACAATAATGCAAGAAAGGGCATGTAAACTGACAGGGGAAATAAGATAGAAACGATTAACAGCAGTAATTAAAAATTAAAGATCAGCTAAAACTTTTGATACAGAAGCAAAATGAAGGCTAAATCTAGCTGCATGCTTTGCAAAGAGAATTATCTTAATGAAAAATGTATGGTAGGGTATGTAAAGTATTTATATACAGCAAACACAAACAGCATAAAGCTTAAAACTATAAGTAATGAATTAAGCAGGCCTTAAATAATAAGTATTAGAGATAAATGGTGTTTCACTTTATCTGAACGCTGTATCATTCATTTGTGTGTGTATGTGTAAATCATGTTCAGTATAATTATGCATTAACATGTGAAACTACATAATTAAATTTTAACACAATGAATAGACATGTACAAATCAGACACCTTAGTGGAAGGCTTTTGGCACTTTTCTTACAACCTGATAATAAGTAAAGGCTAAAAAAGGAAGCAAAGCAGAACAACATGTGATTGTAGAAATTCAGTTAACATATTTGATCTTATGTAACAGATAATTTTAAAATAAAAAAAAGCTTTGTAGTCACTAATGAAAATTAGTAACACATAGGATCTTATTGTATTTTTATAGAGTTGAAAGGATTAGTTCCATTAAATGTGTTTATTTTAATAAATTAGGTATTTTTATGCTATGTGAATACTATATATTACCTTGTGTTTTTAAGAAATGCAATACAAGGCCTGGGGACACCACAGACTGCTAGCTGCTGGGGTCAGGTGCATGGACAGAGACCTAGCTTAGCATAGAATACCCCACCAGGCTCTTGCCTGTGCACAAAGCCAGAGGAGCTCCACAGGAGATCTGTGCACCTACAGCTTGGCGGCTGTTGCCTACTGCTGGGAACCGGCTCGCTGGGCTTGCAGCTAGGCTGCCATCTTGCCTCGGGACACCATGGACTGTTGGTGGCTGGGCTGGGGTCAGGTGTGTGGACTGAGACCTAGCCCAGAATCCACTACCCTGTCAGGCTCTTGCCCGAGCCCAGAGCCAGAGCAGGTTGCTGGGACTGTGCACCTACAGCTTGGAGGCTGTTGCCTACCTCTGGGGACCAGCTCGCTGGGCTAGCAGCGAGGCTGCCATCTTGCCTCGGGACACCACAGACTGCTGGCAGCTGGGGTCAGGTGCATGGGCAGAGACCTAGCTTAGCATAGAATACCCCATCAGGCTCTTGCCTGCACCCAGAGGAAGAGGAGCTCGGCAGGAGGTCTATGCACAAACAGCTCAGCAGCTGTTGCCAACTGCTGGGTACTAGCTCACCGGGCTTGCAGCAAGGCCACCATCTTGCCTCGGGACACCACGGACTGCTGGCGGCTGGGGTCAGGTGCGTGGACAGAGCCCTAGCTTAGCATAGACTACCCCATCAGGCTCTTGCCAGCACCCAGAAGAAGAGGAGCTCGGCAGGAGGTCTGTGCACCTACAGCTCAGCAGCTGTGGCTGACCGCTGGGGACCAGTTCACTGTGCTTGCAGTGAGGCCATCATCTTGTCTCAGGTCAGTGCAGACAACTGGCGGCTGGGGTCAGGAGCAGGGACGCCCTGTACAGCAGCGCCAAAGGCCAGGCTCACAGGAGCTTCAAACTCCAACCAGTAACAATAAGACCAACTAACTCCAGAGATAAACAGATGGCAAAAGACAAACATAGAAATGTTACTAACAGAAATCAAGGCAATATGGCACCATCTGAACCCAATTCGCCAACCACAGCAAGTCCTGGATACCCCAACACAACAGAAAAAGAAGAGTTGGATATAAAAGCACTGGTCATGATGCTGCTAGAGGAACACAAAAAAGACATAAACAAATCTCTTAAAGAAATGCAGGGGAACATCAATAGAGTAGAAGCCCTTACAATCCAAACACAAAAATCACTTAAAGAACTCTGAGAGAATATGGATCAACAGACACAAGCCAATAAGGAGGAAATGAAAAAATCACTTAAAGAAATGCAGGAGAAATTGAGTCAACAGGCAGAAGTCATGAAAGAGGAAACACAAAAATCTCTTAAAGAGTTGCAAGAAAACACAAACAAACAAGTGAAGGAACTGAGCAAAACCATCCAAGATCTGAACACAGAGGTAGAAACAACTAAGAAATCACTAAGGGAGACAACGTTGGAGATAGAAAACCTTGGGAAGAAATCAGGGGTCATAGATGCAAATATCAACAACAGCATACAAGAGATAGAAGTAAGAATCTCAGATGCTGAAGATACCATAGTAACCATTGACTCCACAGTCAAAGAAAATATAAAATGCAAAAGGCTTGTAACCCAAAACATCCAGGAAATCCAGGACACAATGAAAAGATCAAACCTAAGGATTATGGGATAGATAAGAGTGAAGATCTACAATTTAAAGGGCCAGCAAATATCTTCAATAAAATTATGGAAGAAAACTTCCCTAACTTAAAGAGAGAGATGTCCATGAATATACAAGAAGCTTACAGAACTCCAAACAGACTGGACCAGAACAGAAATACCTCCCGTCACATAATAATCAAAACCCCAAATGTACTAAACAAAGAAAGAATTGTAAAGGCAGTAAGAGAAAAAGGCCAAGTAACATATAAAGACCTATCAGAATCACACCAGACTTCTCTCCAGAGACCATGAAAGCTAGAAGATCCTGGGCAGATCTCATGCAGACTCTAAGAGAACACCATTGTCAGCCAAGAATACTATACCCAGCAAAACTCTCAATCAACATAGATGGAGAAATCAAAATATTCCACTACAAGACCAAATTTACATAATATCTTTCCACTAACCCAGCTCTACAAAGGATAATAGGAGGAAAATTCCAATACAAGAAGGGAGACTGGACCCTAGAAAAAGCAAGAGAGTAACCTTCTCCCATCAAACTCAAAAGAAGATAACCACTCAAAAATAAAAAATAACATCAAAAATCACAGGAAGAAATAATTACTATTCCTTAATATCTTAACATCAATGGACTCAATTCCCCAATAAAAAGGCATAGACTAACAGACTGGATACAGAAACAGGACCCTACATTTTGCTGCATACAGGAAACACACCTCAGGGTCAAAGACAAACACTACCTTAGAGTAAAAGGCTGGAAGACAATTTTTTCAAGCAAATGGTCACAGGAAGTGAACTGGAATAGCCATACTAATATCAGATAAAATTGACTTTCAACCTAAAGTCATCAAAAGAGACACAGAAGGTCACTACTTGCTGGTCAAAGGAAAAGTCCACCAAGAAGAACTCACAATTCTAAACATCTATGCTCCAAATGCAAGGGCACCCTCATTCATAAAAGAAACTTTACTAAAGCTCAAAGCATACATTGTACCCAACACAATAATTGTGGGGGACCTCAACACTCCACTATCCTCAATGGACCTATCAGGAAAACAGAAACTAAACAGGGAAACAGGGAAACTCATTGAAACTTTGGACCAATTGGATCTCACAGATATTTATAGAACCTTTCATCCTAAACCAAAAGACTATACCTTTTTCTCAGCACCTCATGGTACCTTCTCCAAAATAGACCATATAATTGGTCACAAGACAGACCTCAACAAATATAAAATATTGAACTAATCCCATGCCTCCTATCTGATCACCATGGAGTAAGAGTGTTCTTCAATAGCAACAAAACAACAGAAAATCCTCATATACATGGAGACTGAACAATATTCTACTCAATGATACCTTAGTCAAGGAAAAAATAAAGAAAGAAATCAAAGACTTTTTAGAATTTAATGAAAATGAAGGCACAACATACCCACATCTATGGGACTCAAAGAAAGAAGTGCTAAGAGGAAAACTCATAGCCCCGAGTGCCTTCAAAAAGAAACAGGAGAGAGCATATACTAACAACTTAATGGCACACCTGAAAGCTCTGTAACAAAAAGAAGCAATTTCACCCAGGAGGAGTGGAAGACAGGAAATCATCAAACTCAGGGCTGAAATCAATCAAGATGAAACAAAGGGAACCATACAAAGAATCAACAAAACCAGGAGCTGGTTCTTTGAAAAAATCAACAAGATAGATAAACCCCTAGCCAGACTTACCAAAGGGCACAGAGACAGTTTTCAAATCAACAAAATTAGAAATGAAAAGGGAGATATAACAACAGAAACTGAGGAAATTAAAAAAATCAACAGATCCTACTACAAAACTCTATACTCAACACAACTGGAGAATCTGGAGGAAATGGACAATTTCCTCGACAGCTACCAAATACCAAAATTAAACCAGGATCAAATAGATCGTCTAAACAGACCCATAACCCCCAAAGAAATAGAAGGGGTCATAGACAGTCTTCCAACCAAAAAGAGCACAGGACCAGACGGTTTTAGTGCAGAATTCTATCAGACCTTCAAAGAAGTCCTGATACCGATACTCTTCAAATTATTCCACAAAATAGAAACTGAAGGAACACTACCCAACTCATTCTATGAAGCCACAATTACCCTGATACCAAAACCTCACAAAGATCCAACTAAGAAAGAGAACTACAGGCCAATTTCTCTTATGAATATCGATGCAAAAATACTAAACAAAATACTTGCCAACCGCATCCAAGAACACATCAAAACGATCATTCACCATGATCAAGTTGGCTTCATCCCAGGGATGCAGGGATGGTTCAATATACGGAAATCCATCAACGTAATCCACTACATAAACAAACTCAAAGAAAAAAACCACATGGTCATCTCATTAGATGCTGAAAAAGCATTTGACAAAATTCAGCATCCTTTCATGCTGAAAGTCTTGGAAAAAACAGGAATTCAAGGCCCATACCTAAACATAGTAAAAGCAATTTACAGCAGACCGATAGCCAACATCAAGGTAAAAGGAGAGAAACTTGAAGCAATCCCACTAAAATCAGGGACTAGACAAGGCTGCCCCCTCTCAAGATATCTTTTCAATATAGTACTTGAGGTACTAGCTAGAGCAATTCGGCAACATAAGGAGGTCAAAGGGATACAAATTGGAAAGGAAGAAGTCAAACTATCACTATTTGCAGATGATATGATAGTATATTTAAGTAACCCAAAAAACTCCACCAGAGAACTCCTACAGCTGATAAACAACTTCAGCAATGTCGCTGGTTATAAAATCAACTCAAGCAAATCAGTAGCCTTCCTATATGCAAAGGATAAGCAGGCTGAGAAAGAAATTAGGGAAATCACACCCTTCACAATAGCCACAAACAATATAAAGTATCTTGGTGTGACTCTAACCAAACAAATGAAAGATTTTTATGGCAAAAACTTCAGGTCTCTGAAGAAGGAAATTGAAGAACACCTCAGAAAATGGAAAAATCTTCCATGCTCGTGGGTTGGCAGGATTAATATAGTTAAAATGGCAATCTTGCCAAAAGCAATATAGAGATTCAACGCAATCCCCATCAAAATCCCAAGTCAGTTCTTCATAGAGTTAGAAAGAGCAATTCTCATATTCATCTGGAATAACAAAAAACCCAGGATAGCTAAAACCATCACCAACAGTAAAAAACTTCTGGGGGAATCAATATCCCAGACCTCAAGCAATACTACAGAGCAGTAATGTTAAAAACTGCATGGTATTGGTACAGTGACAGGGAGGCAGATTAATAGAATAGGATGGAGGACTCAGAATTGAACCCACACATCTATGGCCAATTGATCTTTGACAAAGGAGCTGAAAACATCCAGTGGAAAAAAGACAGCCTTTTCAACAAATGGTGCTGGCTCAACTGTAGGTAAACATGCAGAAGAATGAGAATTGATCCACTCTTATGTCTTTGCACTAAGCTCAACTCCAAGTGGATCAAGGACCTCCACATAAAACCAGACACACTAAAACCAATAGAAAAGAAACTGGGGAAGACCCCGGAGGACATTGGCTCAGGGGAAAAATTCCTGAACAAAACACCAATTGCTTATGCTCTAAGAACAAGAATAAAGAAATGGGACCTCATAAAATTACAAAGTTTCTGTAAGGCAAAAGACACTGTCAAAAGGACAAATCGGCAACCAACAAATTGGGAAAAGATCTTCACCAACCCCACATCCGACAGAGGGCTAATATCCAATGTATACAAAGAACTCAAGAAGTTAGACCCCATAAAACTAATTAACCCTATCCAAAAATGGGGTACAGAGCTAAACAAAGACTTTTCACCTGAGGAAATTCGATGGCTGAGAAACACCTTAAAAAATGTTCAACATCATTAGTCATTAGAGAAATGCAAATCAAAACAACCCTGAGATTTCACCTTACGCCAGTCAGAATGGCTAAGATTAAAAACTCAGGAGACATCAGGTGTTGGCGAGGATGTGGAGAAAGAGGAACACTCCCCCACTGCTGGTGGGACTGCAAATTAGTACAACCACTCTGGAAATCAGTCTGGTGATTCCTCAGAAAAATGGACATGATACTTCTGGAGGACCCAGCCATACCACTCCTCGCATATACCCAGAAGATTCCCCAGCATGCAATAAGGATACATGCTCCACTATGTTCATAGCAGCCTTATTTATAATAGCCAGAAGCTGGAAAGAACCCAGATGTCCCTCAGCAGAGGAATGGATACAAAAAATGTGGTATATATACACAATGGAGTACTATTCAGCCATTAGAAACAATGAATTCATGAAATTCTTAGAGAAATGGATGAAGCTGGAGAGCATCATACTAAGTTAGGTAACGTACTCTAAAAAGAATACCCATGGTATGCACTCACTGATAAGTGGATATTAGCCTAGACTCTTGGGACACCAAAGACACAATCCACATATCAAATGATATCCGACAATAAGGAAGGAGTGGACACTGGTGCTGGAAAGGATCAAAACATCAGTGTAGGGGAATAACAGAACAGGGAAGTGGGAAGGGTTGGATGGGGGAACAGGGGGAGGGAAAAGGGCATGTGAGACCTTTGGGGGATGGGGAATGAGAAAAAGGGAAATGAAATGTAAATATAGAATATATCCACTAAAAATATGCATACTGGAAAAAAATACTGTAAAACATCTGCCCTATTGTGCCTTTACCAAAAACTATCAAGAAAAATTCTTGATTTTTAAATTATAACTTTATTATTGTATAGTACCTCATTGATTAAAAGATTGAATAAAAAAAAAGAAATGCAATACAAAAGTAAGGCTAGTTTACTTTCTAGACTAAAGTAAGAAACCATACTGCTTAGTTTAAGGATTTCACTTTTGAACTTAATAATTACAGATACCTATTTTTTTATTTAGATAACTCAAAAAATTAATGTCATAAGAATTACCATGAAAAATATCTTGTTACATAAGTTTGGGTAGTACTCTATTTTTTTTTAAAGACAATATTGCAAAATTTGTATTGTTAAAATGGGTTTTTACCCAACAGCTTCCACTAACTTATTCTGATTAGGAGTCTTTGAGGGTACCTTTTACCTAATAATTTTGAGAAAACTATCACGAAAATATTCGTGTTTTATTTTATATGTTATTTGATTAGAAATTGCTTGTAATATTGAATGTTTCCATGATTTCTGTCAATTTATTTGTTCATTTTATTTATCATTTCTCTTATTTAAAAATGAACATATAGATGAGTCCTTATATTATAAATTAAATTTTATCAGGAGTGTTATCCAATTACTCACTAATGTCCTATTTTGTAGGTGAGATGTGAAAAATTTTTCCTTTTAATATAAACAAAAATTATTTTTTGATTTTAAAAAAATTTTTTGAAAAATTCTTCCCAGATCCAGTTTTTCTTTCCTATTCATTCAACTTGTGTGTGTGTGTTCAGCCCTTTAAAACCAATATGTGCTGCCTAAATATTATTTATTTTTCAATTTTTATTATTTTATTTATTTACATTCTCATCGTTGTCCCCCAGCATTTCTGCATTCCATTCCTCCTCCACCTTGACTCTGAGAGGATGCTTCTCCCCACCAGGCCTCCCCTTTCCCTTTGTCTCTTGAGGATTAGACACATCTTCTCCCACTATGGCCTGACCAGGCAGTCCTCTGCTGTATCTGTGACATGGGCCTCAAACTGACCCTGGTATGCTCCTGGTTGGTGGCTCAGTGTCTGGGAACTCCCTGGGGTCTGGGTAAATTGAGACTGCTGGCCTTCCTATAGTGTAACCCTTCCCTTTAGCTTCCTCAATCCTTCCCCTGATTGGACCATAGGGGCTCCTGATCTCAGTTCAATGGTTGGGTGTAAGTATCTGCATCTGTCTCAGTCAGCTGCCTGTTGGGCCTCTCAGAGGACAGCCATGCTAGTCTCCTGTCTGTAAGCACACCATAGCCTCAGTAATAGCGTCAGGCCCTGGTGCCTCCCCTTGAGATGGATCCCAAGTTGGGCCAGTCACTGGATCTCCTTTCCCTCAGTCTCTTCTCCATTTTTGTCCCTGCAGTTCTTTCAGACAGGAACAATTCGGTGTCAGGAATTTTTACTCTGGGGTGGCAAACCTGCCTCTCTGCTTCAGGCCCTGTCTATCTACTGGAGATGGACTCTTTATGTTCCCTCTCAACAATAATGGGCATTTTGGCTAATGTCACCCCCATTGAATCCTTAGAGTCTCTCACCAGGTCTATGGTACTTTTTAGAGAGTCCACTACTCCATCCCCACCTCATAATGCTGCTCCAAATATGGCAGGTATAATGGTACGCTATGAATACAACACATCTGTTTTGTATTTCCCAAATAGCTTTATAATTTAGTTGTGAAGGTCAGCCCAAATTTTTCTTACCAAATAGAGTTTTTCTTTGATTAATATACTAAAGAATAGCTAGCAACCTGTTCCATGCCTATATTTTATAAAAATTCTGAATGCAGTGAGCAAATTGTTTAAATAAATGGGACCAAAAGGGGGTCAATAATCTTAACCACATTGAACATAAATACACATTATATAAAATCATTAACAATCATGTTATATTGGTATTCTTAGGTTCTAAGTTATTATTGATAATTACATAAAAGTTTAATATAAGATTCATTAAAGCCAATAAGTTAATTTTTCAATATTTCAATTAAATCTACACTACCAGTAAACAATTTCCTACAGTTTTCCTTCATTCCCAGAGGTAATTCAAAAATACATCATACAAAAAAATGTTAAAAGGTTATGAACATGAATATAAAATAAAAGCAACCAAAGCATTCTTTTATTTGTACTCCAAATCTTCAAAGAACATCAATACTGCAGAAAAGCATTACTGAACTACCTTTGACTAAACTTCATTAAGGACTATATTCCTTCTGGACAACATAAAATTCTCAATAGTTAAAACATTTTATATACTAAATAGAGGCTCTTTGTAACATTTCACAAAGCTGATAAAACTTAGGAAGATTATGTGAAGGAACCTCACACTGACACATTGTCATTTCTAAATGTCAGGGACTTCAGAATTAGCTCATAAAATAGAAAGAAGCTCATGCTTGAAGACAACAGTGCCCTTCTGACATAAAACACTTTGTAAGTGTTAGAGATTGTAGGAGGTGAAGTCTCAGTTCTCTAGTAAAGTAACCTCTCAGAGCAGCAACTATTTTGAGGTCATGTGCATTTTGTATAAACAGATGGCACAGAAGGCCTTAACAGGTGTCCAGGCATAACTTTACTCTTCTGCTAGTTCTACCCCACAAAACATCTTCCAAACATCTGTCTCAAGCAAACATGTAACGTCCTAAGGAATGATTTTCAGACCAAAGTCATGTCAATAGTTCCTATCCTAACTTCTTTTCCAGTAATCTCTGTATCTTTTACATGCAGAGTCTAGTCTAAAAGGAGATTTGGGGTTAAAGAGTCAGGAAAAGATTAGAAAATCTTTGCTTTGCTTGCATCACAGGATGAAGCTGTGTATTATTGTTTAAGTTTTAAAGTAACACTGATGAGGTAGTTTGTTTTTTGTTTCTCTTTATATAAATAACATAATATTTATTGAATTAATTTTAAATTAATGGTCTAAATACCTTACAAAATTTACAAAGTGCAAGTATTTAGAAATAATATTATATTGCCGTTTCAGCAAGAGGGATTATTATCATTTTTTCTGTAAGGATGAATATGTGTATTTGAATACTTATGCATACTTGAGAGAGAAAGATAGAGACAGAGACAGAGACAGAGACAAACTATGTTTGGAGAATCAAACATCCATAAGCCAAAATATATAGGATAAATTCATTAAAGATAATTTTAGATGTACCAAAATATGTTTGTGTCATATTAAGGAATGCAACTTAACGCTTCCTTTTGGATTAGTTTGAGTCTAAGTTTGAATTCTTTACTTCTATGTCTTCTATATGACTGTAGTTTGTGAGTACTAGCCTACTTGTAGTCTGTCTGCTGTCTATTTGATCTGTGTCCTTATTGCTGTCTTTCTGAATCTGTCTCTGTGTCTCTGACAAGAGACTTTGGTCTATAGTTATTGAATAGCACAGAAAAAAGAGAAGGAGTGAGGGATTCTTTACAGAAATTTTAACAGGGATTTAAAAGGGAAGTTTCTGACACCAACTGACTTCACTTGGTCCAGATAACAAATTATACTGCAAACACACTATTATTAAGTTACATTCATGTTGCTTGAAAAGATTGCTTACATTTAGGTTGGCTGGTCCTAGGATAAGGCAAAAGGATAGAGTTATGAAAGACAGGAGCTCTGCACTGAAGTGGAACATAGGTCACAAACCACCATTTAAGTTCAAGACAAATATTTATGATACTTTCCTTATTACAAATTACTTTGGTGATTCTAGGAAACTTTGACTACATTTGATAGAATAGCATATATGGTCTTTGCAATCATTATGATGAAATATTTATTGAAAGATAAAAAGCATTTATCATCAATGAACATCTATGAACAAGAAATGTATATTGGGAACTTATTTAAAAGATTTATTTATTTATTTATTTATTTATTTATTTATTTATTTATTTAAAACTAAGGAATACTGAATAAGAGAAATAGTCTTTCCCAGGAATTAACCCCCAATTGTTTATATAATTCCAAGGGATCAGGAATAAAATCATATACATACAAGAAATGCTAAATGGACTGAGGAGGTTGTATTTATGTATTTAGGCACTGAAATTGTTAAAGAAAAAGAATCCATGATTTAAAGCAGAAGCAAGGAGGTACATGAAAAAGATTGAGAATAAAAAGGGAATAAGTAAAATAATTTGATAGTTAACTTCCTCATACAGTAGTCTACACAGCGCTGACTGCCAAACAGAGTATTCTGTGACAATAGACATATTCTGTGTTGGCACAGTTCTGTGTAGAAAATGGTATGGCATGTGACTTTTAAAATATGCCAAATCTTACTGAAGAAGTGCATGTGGAATATTATTCAATTTTATTTATTTTAAAATTCAAATTAAACTGTATTGTATTAGTCTAACTTCAAACTTTTAAAGGTTAATTACTGTTAAATTGGTGATTCTTGTACATAGCATATTTCTAATACTTCCGTTGCAGTGAATGGGCAGGTTAGTTTTGATACTCATGATCTAAGCATTATAATGAGTTAATGAACCTTAGAAATGTTCTTATTATACATAGTAAAAATAAATTTTATGGATAAAGACAATGCTACTTAGCTGTCTTCCAAAATTTGAAGTTAAGTCCCTAGTGCTGAAGATGCCACAGACTTTGAAGCTTTGAAATCAAGCTGAAACTGACCTGGAAAACTCCTTCCCAGAGGACCAACTCTTATAGTACTAGAAGGTTCTATGCAAGCTAAGGGAGAAGCAATCAATAGTTCTACCCAGATGTAATGCCTACAAACCACCAGGGCAAGTTGTCCTTAAAAAGTCTGATAATGGCACTAATATCTTGGGTGTAGCCAACACCAGTTTAGAAATATGTTTCATAGAGGATGATATTAGAGAGCTATTGATTTTTTGAGAGCTATTGATTAAACATGATACTAAAGAAACCCTTAAGGTGGTTCAATTCAGGACAACTATAATGAAAGAACTATTTTTATCTTCTATAAACTATCCATGAACTGACAGAAATAGACTGATTTCATTAATATTGACCTTTAGTCCTTCGCCTATTTAATTTAATTTGAAATTAAGCTGCTTAAATGTAATGTTTATTTTTCACTACCAGAGAGGGCTAGCTTCAAAATTACACAAAGCAATTTTATTATAATATAAGCATCCTTCCTCCTGATACTGAAACTTTACCTTACTTATAACAACAACTAAAATCTAAATATGTAAGGAAAAACCTCAGAAACCCTTATTTAAATATCTCTGAAGACAAATGTAAGGAACGAATACTCACATGGAAATGAGAGTCTGGAAACTTAGAACAGTTTTATCAAACAAGCTGTTCCATAGCTTTCTAAAGTGAAATTACTTTTTAATCATTCTGTGTTTAATTAAGAAGTAAATAACCATATTTTAAGGAAGGCTGCCTCTCCTAGACAAGTTCTTCAAAGGAGAATATCAGGCAACATCCTAGTAGTTTTCCATTTGCTCAATAAGTCTGCGAAACTTCCTTTTGTACGGAACATTATATTGTCATTCTTAGTGCAGTTAAATTAGGTTTTATGGTTTAAAATTGCCCTATTAACTTGGTGCTTCCTGCGTTTTCATTAACTCAAAACATATTTGATATCATGATAAGCTTCCCTGAAATGAAAATTCCCTGCTGGAATAAGTCAATCTATTATAGCAGCTGCTTACTGCAGAACTTGGTTTTGAGCATTACACTGCCTTAACGTGCTTTTATATGAATTGATAATTTAGATGATGCTATTCAACACTAACATTTAGAAACAGATGCTGTGTTTTAGGCCAAGTCATTTTCCGTCACCCCTCTGCAGAATTAAGTGGCAAACAATGTTTGAATCCCAAAATATATCTCTTTCTGAATATGCTGCAATTGCCTGTAACCACCCTTGGACTCTGGTCCTAAACTTCAGAAATTCATCAGATTTAAATAAACCAGAGTTCCAGCTAATGGCAGATCATCTAAACTAAAGCAGGCAGAAAAGGTGCCCAGGCATGAAAAATTGTCAAAGCTTGGTGAGTAGTTATTTCTAAGGCACATCAAAGATTGGGCCCTGCTATCCTGATGTATTAGTTCTTTTTATTGTTGCAGAGGACTTGTTCCAAATTGTTTAAAGCCTCTATTCATGTAAGTCAGAACCTGTCTGTAAAAATCTTTCAACTTTGTGCTGATCCTTCTGTTTCAGGAGCTACATCTTAAAGAACAATTGCCCTAGGTCTCTGATATTGAATAACTCAATTTCATTTCTCTTTGGAGTAGTGGGTCAAACAAAGTCTGAGCATCCTGGCTATCAAATATGATGCTATCTTTTTCCTTCTAGGATGTATTTACCAAGCAAAAGTGTAAGGGGCCTGAAGGAATCAGAAATGCTAAGATTAATTCTAGTAGTAGTTTAATGGCCTTTTAGGTAATTAATTATTCAAAGTTAGATTTCAGTAAGGCAGTTTACTTTTCGGAACTCTCAGAACATTTCTGTTAAGCCATTTTAAAAGCGAGGACATCAACCACATTCAAGTGACAATTTACAGTCTCAATTTCCTGAAAGAAGAACTTTGTCCTTATTTCTCTATTCAACCAATAATGGTTCTTATCATGTTCCAGGTTAATGAACATAGTAGAAAAGGCAAGATCCTTGCCATTGCGTAATAAGCATGATAATCAGAGTAAAGGTAGAGTAACAGCCAAAGTAACTAAATGAGAAATGGATAGTTGATGAAAGATACTTTGGAGACATGAAATCAAGTTAAGGTTCAGACAGTGGCTACCTGGGATATGTTGCTGAGATGCCCATAATAAAATTGTAGCGGTGTCTTCATTGCATTGTGATATTTGAGCTTAGAACTTGCATTTGAATAAATTAAGTCTTAATATCAGGAGGTAAAGTTTTCTAGTCAGAGTGAGCAATGGCAGCAAAAGACCAGGGGATTAGATTATACTGATTTACCTTTATTTAAAATGGTAGAAAAGATTATGTTGCTAGAGTTAGCAGGAACCTGGTTTCCTGCAACTATTTTTAAGTACTATCTGGAAGACTTCTTTCATGGTTATAGAGAAAGTATAAGATAGTTTTCATGAAAGCAGTTACATTATCTTTGTATTTTTCTTTCTTTTTCTTTTAGCAGTACATTTTTATATTAGTGAAAGAAGCAATGCTACAATAAAAGAGGGCCAATAAGTGGCAATACAACACAGCATCCTGGGCGAAAGTTGGTAGAGCCTTGGGCTGTAAGAATAGCAGAAGAGATGGTGAGGTTATGATGGCAAACTGGTTAGGGGTAAGATGAAAGAAAGAGAAATGAAAACTGGTTCTCAGTTGCGTCACTTAAATGTAGCATATATGTTGCTACTATTAATTGGGATAAGGGATAATGGAATGTGATCTACTTATGGGACTAGGTAACCAGAATTTTAACTTTGAATGTTATGGTGGACTACCAGCCAGATTTTCAGGAGCTTTCTAATTAGCATTTGAATAGGTGAGCCTTTGTTCATTAGAAGCTTGGTACAACATAAAAAAATGTGGTTGTTATAGAAGGTTGAGCCATTATGATTCACTGCGATACACTCAATCTTGGGGAGCTTTATTTAAAAATTTTACCAACACAAGAGGCCTAGCAGAAAGCCTTCACACATACCTGTTTGTAGGAAAGCAGCTGGCCTAGGAATAGGAGAGAAACTGGATTTCTCAAGAGAAAAGGACTAGAAAGACACACTGTTTAAAAGCAAATTACTTCCCTTATTCACAGACAATAAGTGGGAAAGTAGAGAACATGCCATTATTATTGGCTCATGAGGTAAATCTCCATCTGTAAAGAAAAGGTTTCCTAAAATGACTTATAAGTAGCCTCCTATATGGAGCTTTTGGGAAAGCACCTGAACTTCCCCCCAGGGGCCTAGCTTTATTTCTTAAAAAATCTCTTTCTCTTTTCTTTTCATATCCTTTTATGAACCCTACAGGGTCCAAACATGGTGGTTTTCTTTTACCACATAACAGATTTCTGACATAAGAAAGGTAGGTTCAGTCAGGGAAGTTAAAAGTTCGAAGAGTACTCTATATACCTTTGTGATCTGCACTATTATGTAATAATTCATGTGTATAAAAGTTAGGATTACATAGTAGATACAAAACAGAGACAGTGGATCAAATGACAAAATTTTCAGTGAGTTTATTCTTATATCTGTGAACCCACTTGAAATTTATCATATCTACCTGTCAATAAATCTATCTATCTATCTATCTATCTATCTATCTATCTATCTATCTATCTATCTACCTATCTATATCTTGTATATAATATACATATGGATACAGTGGAATATCTCTGTAAATACAGATATATTAGCATTTAATAGCATTTGTAGGTTGTATATCATTATCTATTGATCTATTCATACCACCTTTGTACATGTAAATCTGTAGGATATATCAGTTTAAGAAGTTGTTTTGCACTGGGTAGTGGTGGAGCATGCCTTTAATCCCAGCATTTGGGATTGAGGCAGAGGTAGGCAGATTTCTGAGTTTGAGTCCAACCTGGTCTACAGAGTGAATTCCAGGACAGACAGGGCTATACAGAGAAACCCTGTCTCAAAACAACCATACAAACAAACAAGTTGTTTTGCTCTAGGTTTAGGGATTTACCTTAAAATTGATCACTATGACTGGACATTTTCTTTGATTCACTCCCTAAGGTCTTTAGAATTTTGTGTTCCTGAGGGGAAAAATAGGGGCATGATCAGGTGTGGAAGGAGATGGGGAGAAGTACAGAAGGTCAGGAAATTGAGCAGAGATATGTAGCAGGAGGGGATGGGGAGCTGGGGGTAGCCACTAGAAAGTCCCAGATGCCAGGGAAGTGAGACGTTCTCAGGACCCAATAGGGAGGACTTTAGCTGAAACAACCAACAAAGGATAGATAGAACCTGTAGAGATCCTAACCAGTGGAGAGCCCCAGCCCCTATTGAGAAATTAGGCCACCCACCCACCTCAAAAATATTAATCTAGAATTCCTCCTGTCGAACGGAAAGGTAGGGACAAAGTGTAGAGCAGAAACTGAAGGGAAAGCCATCCAGAGACTGCCCCAGCTGGCGATCCATCCCATATGCAGTCACCAAACCCAGACATTTTTGCTGATGCCAGGTGCTTGCTGACAGGAGCATGATATAACTGTCTCCTGAGAGGCTCTACTAGAGCCTGACAAATACAGATGTGGATATTCACAGCCCACCATTGGACTGAGCATGGAGTCCCCAATGGACTCCCCAATGGAGTTAGAGAAAGGACTGAAGGAGCTGAAGGGGTTTGTAAACACATAGGAAGAACAACAACCCCCAGAGCTCCTGGGGACTAAACCATCAACCAAAGAGCACACATGGAGTGACTCATGACTCCAGTCACATATGTAGCAGAGGATGCTACCATTGTTGGACAATGCTAAGGTGGTGAGGTGGTGCTAGGGTCAGGGGAGGGGGATAGGATAGGTGGTTTGTGGAGGGGAAACCAGGAAGAGGGATGGTATTTGTAATGTAAATAAATAAAATAACTAATAAAAAATAAAATAAAAATATAAAATGTCACGATAATAGAATTCTAACATCATTGTTAATATCTACATAAGCAGGCTGGGAAGATGGATTAGTATAAAGACCATTGTTTCACAAAAGTGATACTTGATATAGTTGGTATAAAAATGAATAATATTTCAGAATTAAAGGTGCTGAAATAAATTATCCTTTTTATTACTTTTATTTGGTAAGATTATAATAGTTACATAATTTTTCCTTCATCTATGTGATGCAATACTTGTTTTAATTTTAGCATACCATCTAATAGTAAGAGTGTATCAAAAAGTTTGCTATGAATCATCCAACTGTCGTCAACTGTAGGGTCCTACCAAAATTTGCTTTAAGATACTGAAAGTTATTGAATGCCCAGATTGGCTTGGGTTAGTTTTCACAGCAGATGTTTAAAAATATATAGTTTTTGGAGAAATGACAGATTAAGTTTAATATGTTTTTAAACTATCTTTCTGAATACTATTAATTGTGATAATGTGTTTATATTCACCATTTTTTATAAAAGGTAATGCACTTTTCCTTCATTTTCAATTAGTTTGCAATTGGCTCATAATTTGGATGAGTTTACTGCAACTACACACAAATGGAAAATGAATACAAGAATTATGATACTGAACACGTGATTCATAATGTGAAGAAGTATTATACAATAAAGCTACCTCTTATTAAACTTATAATTGTGCTAGTAAAAAACATTAATTCTCATTACTTCTTTTCTTCAGCTGTTTAAATACATACACATACACATACACAGAGAGGGAAATAGAGATATAAGCTCTATCCTCCCCTACTTCTAGCTAATCCATGCACTGGCAGGAATAATTTCAGCAGGATATAGCATGTTCTCGTGGAGCAATAGCTACATATTACATGCATCTTAATGAAGATAAGACTCCATGCCATGGAGATTATATATATACATATACATATACATATACATATACATATACATATACATATACATATACATATACATATACATACATATACATATACATATACATATACATATACATACATATATATATATATATATATATATATATATATTAGTTCTAGTGCAGATTCCAAAATCAAACTTCTATGCTTTATGATAAAGTGCTTGGTTGAAATGTTTAGTGTACTTAATTTCAATATTGCTTTTGCTCATTTACTGCTTAAACATTTATTGTGTGCCCCCTGAGAGTCAGATTCAAGAGATCATTTACTGAACATAGCTATTGTAATAAACATATTAAGTATATGAACTGTAACAACACAATCATTATAACTACACCCTGTTTAAACAAAATATTAAGAGCATATTGTATCCCTTGTTAGTTTAGCGAAATAGCAATTGTCAGTGTTACCATGCCAAGTTCTCTAAGCTGTCCGCTGAAAATGAGTTAGGGGAACAAGAAAAAGACTCAATTAATTTGCAAATAGAAACTCTACGAATAAGTTATATACAAAAAAACTGTATTGAACAATATAATGTAATGCCAATTTTACCAATATGCTATTCATTTATACATCTTGAACCATTAAATAAAATTTAATGAAAACTCAGAGAATAGAATGTGGTATTGGATACTCTGCAAGATACTTTATATTTCACTCTTTTCAGGGTTGATGCTTGGAATGGACAGTGCTACTTTAATATTTTACTGAAGGAGATGATATGTGAGTATCTTTTGAACATATTTACATTGAAATTTGCTAATACATGTGACAGAAACACACAATATATATGGAATGAAAGACATATAAGAATCAAAGTCCTGGTCTACTATAGCTTTGTCATGTATACATTTGCACAAATCACATTGGCATTCCATATAGCAGCTTCATCATGCTTTCTGGTATCTATGAGAAGTAGTCACCATATAATATATAAAATTTTAAAGTAAGGCATCTCCATCCAACATGTGATTATTAATAGAGCAACCAACTGTCCCCTACTCTTTTTTCTCTCCTCTCAGTTTCTTTGCCTCTGCCTCTCTGTATCTCTTCTCTCTCTTTTTCTCTTTCATAAACACACACACACACACACACACACACACACACACACATACACACACACATACACACCTAAGGATGAAAGATTTACTAATGTTTACAAAGCAGCAGAGCCAGGGAAAAGAACCAGATCTCTTTATAATCCTCTTCCACCTGGATTACATGCTGCTCAATATTTATATATGGTTCCTAAACTTTTGGTGTTCACTTTTTATGAGATAGGGCATTAAGCTCATCTAAAGCTCCCTGTGTAGGCAAAACTGGGCCTGAGTTTCTGATATTCTTGTCTCTGCCTTCCAAGTTCTGGCATTTCAGATGTGCACTAACTCACCTGGTTTCTCTGTATTCTTTTGTGACAGTAGTTTTACTTTCTTATCTTTTTCAATTAAAGTTTTACAGACAGCATATTTGAATCTTATTTTTCTTTCCTCATTCCCACTAAGAATCTCTCTGTCTCCCTACCTACACATCTTCTTGTTGAGAAACTCAGCTTTGTGTGTGTGTGTGTGTGTGTGTGTGTGTGTGTGTGTGTGTATGCTCTTGCGCATGTGCATGCCTTTTGGTTCATTTGTTTTTGTTTTTATCCAATTTACTGTATTGCCTTTTAATGTTTGCTGTTTCCAAAATGTCCTTTTAGAGTCATAAATTGGATGTTTTATTCCTATTATATATAAATGCAAACATTTGTAAATAATCTTGTTTCAAACATGTCATTCTTTATGCTTTATGCAAAGATACCAACAAGGAATTAAACTCCCTGCACTAAACTACCAATTATGCTTGTAAAAGCATGAAGTTAAGACCCTATATTTGACATTAAAAATAATTTTACTTAAAGTGTTAATCTTTCCAGGTGAGGCAGTAGATCTGTAGGATGAAGGAAGGAGGAGCTTATTGAGTCCTAGTTTGTATCCTTTCATGACTTTCATTGATAGCTGTAAGTCTCTGTTTCTTTGTGACCTTTTATCCTGACCAATAATAATTATATTATTTCCATTAATATAAGCCATTACTTTTCACATATGTTGTGTCTGTCTTCATTACATCTCAAAGGGGTGAACAGGGTGGGGAGCTCACTCCTATCTCAGTAAACCAAGTTATTTTTATGCTAGTATATCAAAGCAAGGTACCCAGTCCCAGCTGCTTCCTTGTAAATGTATAGCAGCAGAGACTTTTGTCATAGTCATTACCTTGCTTGTGTACAGAAGTATAAACCCATTCTTTGATAGAAAAGTAGGATATGAGCTCCCAGTAGACCAACAGAAGAAAGGAAGAGGAGAGGTAACTGGGTGGGGCTGTATCAGACTCCTGTCAGCATGCATTTCTTGGCATTCACAATATAAATCAGTAGCCATTCTCTATTCAAAGGATAAGCAGGCTGAGAAAGAAATTAGGGAAACAACACCCTTCACAATAGTCACAAATAATATAAAATACCATGGTATATACTCTAACCAAGCAGTGAAAGACCTATATGACAAGAACTTCAAATCTTTGAAGAAAGAAATCAAAGAAGACCTCAGAAGATGGAAAGTTCTCTCATGCTCATGGATTAGCTGGATTAATATAGTAAAAATGACCATCATGCCAAAATCAATCTATAGATTCCATGCAAATCCCATTAAAATTCCAGTTCAATTCTTCATAGACTTAGAAAGAGAAATTCTCAAATTCATCTGGAGTAACAAAAAACCCAGTATAGCGAAAAAATATTCTCAACATTAAAAGAGCTTCTGGGGGAATCAGTATCCCAGACCTCAAGCAGTACTACAGAGCAATAGTGTTAAAAACTGCATGGTATTGGTACAGTGACAGGCAAGATCAATGGAATAGAATTGAGGATCCAGAAATGAAACCACACACATATGATCATTTGATCTTTGACAATGAAATTGTTTTAAAGGTTTAAATTTAAAACTTGGGGGTAATGGGCATAATTGGAAAGGGGGATCAAGAGTTCAAATACATACTTTATGACAGAATGAGATTTAAGCCAACCTGGTCTATATGAGACCCCCATCTAAACCAACAACACAAATGAGATTTAGAACAATTGGAAGTAAAGACACTTTTCAAAACCCTGAATCCCAACACATATGTTTTTGTGTATGTATTGCCCTAAACTTTTGACTCCACTTTTTTCATTTCTTTCTTTGAGTTCAAATATTGATTGTATTTTTACACAAGTGAAAATATACTCCATCGTTCCAAAAGACAGTGGGGTCCTGTGTTACTTATCTTAAGAACTTTTACTTTTTTCAGTTCCCCTCACCAAATTAGTCACCTTTGTTCCCTTACACAGTTTTATTTCTACTTTAATTCCTGTAAGGGAGTTTATACAATCATGAAGTGCAGAACACCAGACTTATGGAGAATTTTGCTCCAATTGAATATCTTGGTAGGAAATGTCACTTTAATAAGCAGAAATTCTGACATTATTGAATTAACTTTTTTTTTCTTTTGAGTCAGGGTCTTATGTAGCCCTTACTGGCTTCAGTGGTGTTCATGGAGAACTTTATAACCTCCCAAGCTGAAAACATTTGACAATCAATGTTTTAAGAAGGTAATTGTTCATATTTCTCCTGAACTTTGATACATCAATGCATTATTCATGGTATATCTATAAGGATTATAAAGTATATATGAAAGGGTATGACCTCAAAGCATATTGCTTTGAAGGAGATAAGGTTCCCAGTCTGATAGAACTTTTAAAGAAAGTGAGAGAGCTATAGATAGACAATAAAATAGCAAAGAAATAATGCCCGATTTTGTAAATTGTTATAAAATAGTATTGAAAGAAATGAGAGGTGCTCTCTTGGGGCTACTTTAAGAGAAGATTATTTCCTTAGAAAAGTGACATGTGAGCTTAAACATGACAGACATACAAAAGGAAGTTTGAGGCAGAGGATGCCGATTGGTTTGCAGAAGGATTAGCAAGAATCTAAGGCCTGGAGTGGAAAAGAGCTTGGTTTTGAACAGAAAGGGAGCAGGCAGATGAAACAAGAAAACAAAGACCAGTTAGTGTATGGATTAGCTGGTCATGAGGAATTTTCATTTTATGTCAGTGTCCAGGTCCAAACAGGAAAATGATTCACTGAATTTACCTTTATAATAATATTTGTAATATATTTTTGGAAGGGTTAAGTATAAATATCTATCTTGTTTTGAGATGCGTGAGTACTTAATAAATATTAGTTTTTTGTTTGAAAAATAACTAGGTTTCTTTGTTGTATTAAGAAAGGATTAGAAAGAAGGCAGTGAGCACCCAAGCTGTAACTGCCTGATGGACTTTTTGAGACAATCAATAGAAGTAGGTTTACCAGGCAGATAGAAAAGGACACACTAGAGATAGGGCAAAGGTGCTGGTATTAAAGTATATTTGAAATCTAAATTCTGTATTGATTTTATTCAATACAAAGATGAGATGACATCATTTATAAAGTTAAATAATTTTGCAAAACAGCCAATGTATCTATCTATTCCTTTAAACTTCATATTGTTCTATAGGAATTTTAAACATATGTGACGAGTTGTGACAATTTATATAATGTTAAATTTACTTTATAGGGAAGATGTGTGATTACAGTGTAAGGAGTTTAGATGATGTTTAGAAAAGATAAAGACATTAAGCACACATTTTATAGTTCATAAGAATCATGCATATTTGAAAATTGAACTTTAAAGAGAGGGAATTTAAGGGGCATTAAAAAGAAATAAACCTACTAGAAAAGAGGGGCAGGGAGAACTACTGAGATGTTTTCCTACCAGTACAAAGAGTTTTGCTGTAATTCGTGGTGACTTTTACAAATAAAATCATAGATTCACCAATATATTAGAAGCAGCTGAATTTCTTTTAAAGAAACAGAAAGGCATCAAGTATAAGCTGATGATAAATATTGATGCTGATCTGTTACTGCTAAATCCTCATGAGTCATAGCATTGATAGAGAACACCAGTCAGAAGAAAATGCATCAAGTGTATTAAACCTATAGATGTTAATTTAATGAATGACAGATACAATCATTTGCCCAAAGTCACTATCTTCCTCTCATGATAGGGAAGTATGGCATAATATCAATTTGGTCTCCAATATTGCCTTTGATCTGACAGTCTTGCAAACTTAATAATATTTTTCCCATTAGATCCTGATTATGAGTTAGACAGCCAGTCCTCAATTTCCATGAACCCCTTGAGATTTTTGAGAAAAAAATCTCAAAAAGTAAATAAATATGAGTTTATTTTACTCTATCACTGGTTTGTTAAAAGCCTACACTAATTAGATGTATCATTTACTTCTTCCCGTAGAGGAAATAAGATTTTCTAATTTGTTAGGGAAAAAGCATTTCATTTCTTGATTATTAATGGAAAAACGCCAACAAAATTAATTTTAATTTTTCTAAAGTTACTAATAACCCAAAGTGGGATAACTTTTTCTTTTTTCTACTTTTTGACCTATGAAAATCTTCTTAAGCATTTATTTTATTTTCTATCCTAGTGGACTAAGAGGAGTTTAAACCTAGAAAACTGGCTATGAATAGAAGCCAAATATAATAGGCACCATTATTACATATAGATTTTCTTGGTTGAATGAGTTCAGATTTCATAACTGAGTTTGTAACTGGGCACTTTGCCCATTGCCTAAGGGGACAATTGCCCTCAGATCACTCTTCTCAGTTGTCATGTTGGGGAACTTTGTTTAGTGATTTCACATCATTAAACTTAGCTTCAGCAATTTGCTGTAATCTTTAATAGAAAAGAAACTTTAATGTGGATTAATCTTCATGTGAGTATAATTTCTTCAAGACTAATATATATAAACCCAAGATGATTTCACTTTGTATTCAATATTAGAATGGGAGAGCAGCATGGATTAAAATTCACTTACAAAGAATTCCTTTAACAAAAACAAAATGTACTCCTTTGTGTTCCAGTATAAGAGCCTCAGGCAAATGAATTTTAGACAAATTCCTATGATAAAATAACTTGAATTTGTTATAAAATTATGTTGTTGATTTTTCTGTTACTTTCACTGTTATTAACTTTATTAATTTTAAGTGTATTAATGAAAATTGAAAGATTATCCTATTTAAATTTAGTGACCCAGACCTTCAATATATAAAGCAGTACATGTTGATGATTTCTAATAAAAAATTTCATTTGATCACTAATGAATGGATGTGTATAAAACCTGTAATGGGAGGATGGGGAGATAATTCAATTAGTAAAATGATTCATGCAAGACCTTAGTTCAGATCTTGAGATCCCACAAAAAAGTGGAAATAGCACATTTATATTCCCAATTCTCCAATAGAGAGATGTGAAGCAGAGACATGCAAAATACCTGGAAGCTCACAGATCAACTATTCTGGGGTGTTCAATAGAAGAAACTGCCTGAAGGAAGGCAGAACATGAGGACTAACACTCAAGGTTTTCAAACCTTCAACCAAAACCTCCAGAGCTCCCAGGGACTAAACCACCAACCAAAGGGTACACATGGAGGGATCCATGGCTCCAGCTACATATGTAGCAGAGGATGGCCTTGTCAGACATCAATGGGAGGAGAGGCCCTTGGTCCTGAGAAGGCTTGATGCCCCAGTGTGGTGCCAGGGTGGTGAGGTGGGAATGGGTGGGTAGGGGAGTACCCTCATAGAAGCAGGGGGAGGGAGTGGGATAGGGTATTTGCAGAGGGGAAACTGGGAAGTGGGAAAATATTTGAAATGTAAATAAATAAAATAACCAATAACACCCAAAACAAACAAAAAGCCTTCACATGCATGCTGTTACATAGCGAGACTGTACATAAGCATGCCAGCGAACATACAATGAAGCTTAAATTCTCAGTCCAAAGAGATTGTATTAATGCCATTTTATGACATTGATGAATAGTACCTTATTGTCTAATCCTCTATTTTTATCACTGTATAAATATTATGTGGGGAACCTGTATTATATATATTGTTACTGCATATATTCTCACAGTAGAACAAACAACAGGGTCTGGGAAAATTTTTCATTGAAATGCCCCAAGTGTCAAGAAGAGTTGCCCAGAATAGAATACATTTAGCAAATCTTTGTAGAATCATTGAATATTCTTTATTTCCAAATGAATAATGTAACATTACTTCACGAAATAGTTTGTATATCCATATGCAACCATACACACAAAATTTAAATAGACAAACAATTTTTGTTTTAAGTAAGGTTACCATCAAAAAGTTTTGCCAATACCTTGATAACCCAGCCCTATTACTAAATAATCATTTATGACATACTTGATACTAGCCAGTGAGACCCTTTGAGAGCTTACATTATAAAAGTATACAATGTAAAGATGCTATCCTTGTTAGACAATCCTCAAAAACTACAGAAATAGAATTGCATGTGATAACTAAAAAGATATAATTATACTGAAAAGCATAATAAAAGACTGAACAGATGGAAAAAAATCTGATTTCCCTATCCCAGCTCCAAATGTCACAAACACCTATGCAAGGTCTTAATGGTAAAGAAACTTATGGATTCTTTGCTTCCATCTGTCTAACACTCAAGATATTTTGTAATGTAAAAGTTGTCTTAAGGCTTTCTTCCATCCTGTAATTATTCACTCTTTCTTTGATGGTTACTGCAGAACTGCTTAATAAGTCCTCAATGTGCTACTTTTAAGGGTAATAGCTTTGTCTAATGAGAATTAAAAAAATCATGAATAACATAACTATCAAAGACTCACATTCATGTGAGTTCAACCAGTAAGAAACATATCCATAGTGTGACAAAATTTCTGTAATTTTTTATAATTTAGAAGGAGTTGGAAGCAGCTTTAAATTGTATAGAGTTCAGGAAATGGGCATTATGTTACATATTTTGTTATATACTTTTCCATATTCATTTGGTTTACTCTGAGTATTGAGAGATCAACATCCTCTAACTCCTAGCATTGCCCACTATTTTCTTCCTATTCCATCCTACATATTCTCATTGGATTTGGCTAAGGAAAGAAAACAATTTCAAGTGGCTGAGAAGCACCTAAAGAAATGTTAAAAGTCCATAGTGATCAGAGAAATGCAAATCAAAATGACCCTGAGATTCCACCTTACACCAATCAGAATAGCTAAAATCAAAACCTCAGGCTACAGGATGCAAAGAAAGGGGAATATTCCTCCATTGCTGGTGAGCTTGCAAACTGGTACTTTGGAAATCAATGTGGAGGTTCCTCAGAAAATTGGAAATAGATCTACCTGAAGACCCAACAATATCACTCTTGGGAATATAACCAAAAGATACCCACCATGCCACAGGGGCACATGTTCTACTATGTTCATAGTGGCCTTATTTGTGGCAGACAGAAGCTGGAAACAACCTAAATGTCCCACAACAGAAGAATAGATACAGAAAATGTTGTTCATTTATCAGCTATTAAGAAGGAGGACATCCTAAGTTTTGCAAGCAAATGGGTGGAACTAGAAAACATCATCCTGAATAAGGTAACTCAGACCCAAAAGGAGATGTATGGTATATACTCACTAATAAGTGGATATTAGAAAAAATGTACAGAATGCCCCCAAGATACTGTCCATAGAATTCAAAAAGGTCTACAAGCTGAAGGGCCCAAGTGAGGATACCTCAGTCCCTCTTGGGAGGGAGTAGAAAGCAATCACAATGGAGAAGGAAGGGAGAGATCTGGGAAGGAAAGGGGAAAGGAGGTTGGGTTTGGAGGAAGAGGGGAATGTGTTCTGGTATTGGGGCAGGGGAAAGGACTAAAGACCTGAGGGCCAGCAGAAAGAGTGGGAACAGGCAACTTGGGGAGGTAGGAAGCTGGGGGGACCCTCCACAAACTACTAGAGACCTGGGAGGTGAAAGACTCTCGAGACTCAAAGGGACGGACCTTAGATGAAATGCCTTACAGTGGAGAGAGGGAACTTATATAGAGTCCACCTCCAGTAGGAAAACAGGGCATCAAGTTAGGGATGGTGTTCCTATCCCACTGTCAAAACTCTGACCCTGAATTGTTCTTGTCTAAAAGAATTGCAGGGACAAAAATGGAGAAGAGCCCGAGGAAAAGGAGGTTCAGTCACAGCCCCAAAGTGGAATCCAGTTCAAGGGGAGTCCCCAAGGCCTGACACAATTACTGAAACTATGTAGCACTCACAGAAAGGTAGCTATCATGATTATCCTCCAGAAGACCCAACAAGCAGCTAAAAGAGTCAGATGCAGATATTTGCACCCAACCAATGGTCAGAAGCTGCTGACTTCTGTGGTTTAATTAGGGAAAAAGCTGGAAGAAGCTGAGAAGGAGGGCAACCCTGTAGGAAGACCCCCAAGATCTTTCAGACACTAGTCCACCAACCAGACAGCATAGACCAGCTGACATGAGGACCCCAACACATATACAGCATAGGAATTCCAGGTCTGGGTTCCATCAAAGAAGATGCACAAAACCCTCAAGAGACTGGAGGCACCAGGGAGTGGGGATGTCTGGTGGAGTGGGGGGTGGAGGGGCGGAGAATTCTTCTTGGAGACAGGGGCCAGGGAGGAGGTATGGGATGGGGAGCAGTCAGAGGGTGGACTCGTAGGGGAATAAAATCTGGAGTGTTAAAAAATTAAGTAAAGCAAGAAGAAGAAGAAGAAGAAGAAGAAGAAGAAGAAGAAGAAGAAGAAGAAGAAGAAGAAGAAGAAGAAGAAGAAGAAGAAGAAGAAGAAGAAGAAGAAGAAGAAAGTTGCTGGTCCAAACAGTACCTTTTTCACTTTCTCATTTGAGTGAACGATTAACCCTAGAGTAATATAAAACTAAATTTTCCACATTCAGATGTTATAATCTATAGTATTTTGTAAATTACAAGGTCCTGCATATTTCTGCTACCTCAGGAGATTTCCCTATGATCAAGAAATTACCACTGACAAGTTTGACTAAAGCTCTGTCTTCATGCTAATGCCTCCACACTCTTTTATGTCCTGTTTCTTTGCATAACAATATGATTAGAGAGTCATATAAGTATACTATCCTTTTATTGCTTTCCATAGTTCCGTTCCATGTACTTGCCAATGAACATTTTGTTCATTTCCAGTTTGAGATATTATGGATGAAGCTGTTAGAAATATCTGTGAACAAGTATTTCTTTGTGCACCATGGGTAGATATGCATAGGACTTGTTTTGTAAGATGTTATACCATTTACTAAGATGATTTTACTATATCTTATTGACAACATTTAAACATTCTTGATCCATATCCTTATAATACTTGCAATGCTTAATCTTTAAAATATCAGTGATTGATTATAACATTGGTATAATAATATCTCATTGGGAAATTAATCTACCTGATCTAGTTAATGAACAATGCATACATTTATTATCTGTTCTTATAACTTCACTTGGGAAGTATCTGCTTTCATAATGAATATAATTTCATTGACAATTCAGTATAATATTTGAAAAATGGCTGAAATCTACAGTAACAGTACATCTATCACAGAATTTTGGCTTGCATGAACTGATTAGTCATTGAGTTGACATCTAGTGATATTCATACTATTATGCAATTTAATGGAAGAAGTTACCATTTTATATATAGGCATATCTTCCTAGTTTGCCTAAAGAAACAATGGTAGTCTGACTAGTACAATCTGTTAATGGTTGTGCTCACATAGTGAACTAATTTCAGTCTTTTAACTTAAAACTATAAGCAATATTAGAACATTTATTCTCCCTAAAATGAATGTAATCTCAAATTGGCAGAGTAAGAGTTTCCCACAAATACGATAGGAGATAGAGATGGCTCATTTGCCTTTATAATATATGATGAATATAACACATGCACGGAAGTTAGCTAACTGGAATAAAATGCTTGTTTGCAACCATACTCCTTGACTGGAAATCCCACTAATCTTTTTCTCCCTTAAGATAATAAGGAAGTTTATGATCTGAAAGTGCTTCTATTTTAATTATCTAAATCTAATTTGTAATTCCAAAGTTGATAAGTAAAGCAGCCAGTTTTCATATTTCACACTCATATATACCTATATAGTTTTAGAGTACAGTTTTACTTTTTGTTTAACTCCTGAATTAAAAATAGTATAGAATAGAGCTGGTAACCTAGCAAGATAGACGGAGACCCACTGACCGGGATCTGCACCATCTTGGACCCTGCAGCCCAACCGAGGGAGCTCCCGATCCAGCCCCGCAGTTGGACAGAGCTCTGCGGTCTGACACCATCTTGGGGAGAACAGCTCAATCAGACGGAGCCCTGCCAACTGAAAGAGCCACTGCCTAGGCTTCAGCAGTCCAGTCAGGAAGCACCGGGCCTGCAGGGATTCCTGAGGTTAGACAGAGCCCTGAGACCCACCACCATCTTGGAGCTGGTAGACTAACCAGGCAAAAAAGGAGGAGACCACAGGAGGCCAGTTAAGCTCCCAGAGGCAAGCCAGGAGGAGACTTGAATGCAGCCCAGCAGAGCTGAGGATGTAATTCGGAGTCCAGTGGTGGAAACCTTCTGGTCTCCACCTCAGGAGCACAGACGCTCTCTGAGACAGCAGCACCAAATGCCAGGCTCTCAGGAACTTTAAACAACAACCAGTAATAAGAAGACCAACTAAGTCCAGAAATAAGCAAATGGCAAAAGGCAAACATAGGAACGTTACTAGAATAAATCAAGGCAATATGGCAGTATCTGAACCCAGTTCCCCGACAGCGGTAAGTCCAGGATACCCCAACACACCAGAAAATCAAGATATAGATCTAAAATCACTGGTCAGGATGCTGATAGCAGAACACATGGATAAATCTCTTAAAGAAATACAGGGCAAAATGGATCAAGAGTTAGAAGACCTTACAAGGCAAACACAAAAATCACTTAAAGAAATTTAGGAGAATATGGACCAAGAAGCAGAAAACAATAAGGAGGAAATACAAAAATTACTTAAAGAAATATAGGAGAATGTGGGTCAACAAGTAGTAGTCATGAAAGAGGAAACATGAAAATCTCAAAGAATTACATGAAAACACAAGCAAGCAAAAGATCTGAGCAAAACCATCCAGGTTCTAAACACAGAAGTAGAAACCACTAAGAAAACACAAAGGGAGACAACTTTGGAGTTAGAAAACCTTGGGAAAAAATCAGGGGCCATAGATGTAAATATCAACAATAGAATACAAGAGATAGAAGAAAGAATCTCAGATGCCGAAGATACCATAGGAATGATGGACTCAACAATCAAAGAAAATGCAAAATGCAAAAAGCTTGTAACACAAAACATCCAAGAAATCCAGGACACAGTGAGAAAACCAAACCTAAGGATTATAGGTATAGATGAGAGGGAAGATATACAACTTAAAGGGCCAGCAAATATCTTCTACAAAATTATGGAAGAAAACTTCCCCAACCTAAAGAGAGAGATGCCCATGAATATACAAGAAGCCTACAGAACTCCAAACAGACTGGACCAGAACAGAAATACCTCCCGTCACATAATAATCAAAACTCCAAATGTACTAAACAAAGAAATAATATTAAAGGCAGTAAGAGAAAAAGGCCAAGTAACATATAAAGGAAGACCTATCAGAATTACACCAGACTTCTCACCAGAGACCATGAAAGCTAGAAGATCCTGGGCAGATCTCATGCAGACTCTAAGAGAACACAAATTTCAGCCAAAACTACTATACCCAGCAAAACTCTCAATCACCATAGATGGGAAAAGTAAGGTATTCCATGACAAAACCAAATTCACACCATATTTTCCCACAAACCCATCCCTACAAAGGATAACAGGGGAAAAACACCAACACAAGGAGGGAAACTACACCCCAGAAGATGCAAGATAGAAACCTCCTCTCATCAAACCCAAAAGAAGATAACCACTCAAATATAAAAAATAACTTCAAAAATGTCAGGAAGTAATAATTACTATTCCTTAATATCTCTTAACATCAATGGACTCAATTCCCCAATAAAAAGACATAGACTAGCAGACTGGATATGGAAACAGGACCTTACAATTTGCTGCATACAGCAAACACATCTTACTGTCAAAGACAAACACTACGTTAGAGTAAAAGGCTGGAAGACAATTTTACAAGCAAATGGTCTCAGGAAACAAGCCAGAGACGCCACTCTAATATTGGATAAAATTGACTTTCAACCTAAAGTCATCAAAAGAGACACAGAAGATCACTTCTTGCTGGTTAAAGGGAAAATCCACCAAGAACTCTCAATACTGAATATCTATGTTCCAAATGCAAGGGCACACTCATTCGTGAAAGAAACTTTACTAAAGCTTAAAGCACACATTGCACCTAACACAATAATTGTGGGTGACTTCAACACTCCACTCTCCTCAATGGACCTATAAGGAAACCAGAAACTAAACAGGGACACAATGAAACTAATTGAAGCTTTGGACCAATTAGATTTAACATATATATATATATATATATATATATATATATATATATATAGAGAGAGAGAGAGAGAGAGAGAGAGAGAGAGAACATTTCATCGTAAAGCAAAGAATATACCTCTTTCTCAGCACTGCACAGTACCTTCTCCAAAATTGATCATATAATTGGTCACAAGACAGATGTCAGCAAATATAAGAAGATTGAACTGATCCCTTGGATCATATCAGATCACTATGGAGTAAACGTGGTCTTCAATAGCAAGAAAACAATAGAAAGCCCACATACACATGGAAACTGAACAAAAACTCTACTCAATGACAACTTGGTCAAGGGAGAAATGAAGAAAGAAATCAAAGACTTTTTAGAATTCAATGAAAATGAAGGTACAACTTACCCAAATCTTTGGGACACAATGAAAGCAGTGCTAAGAGGAAAACTCATAGCCCTGAGTGCCCCCACAAAGAAACAGGAGAGAGCATACACTAGCAGCTTAACGGCACACCTGAAAGCCCTGGAACAAAAAGAAGCTAATTCACCCAGAAGTAGAAGACAGGAAATCATCAAACTAAGGGCTGAAATCAATCAGGTAGAAACAAAGAGAACCATACAAAGAATCAACAAAACCAGGAGCTGGTACTTTGAGAAAATGAACAAGATAGATAAACCCTTAGCCAGACTAACCAAAGGGCACAGAGACAGTATTCAAATTAACAAAATTAGAAATGAAAAGGGAGATATAACAGCAGAAACTGAGGAAATTCAAAAAATCATCAGATCCTACTACAAAAGCCTATACTCAACACAACTGGAGAATCTGGAGGAAATGGACAATTTCCTAGACAGATACCAAATACTAAAATTAAATCAGGATCAATTATATCAGCTAAACAGTCCCATAACCCCTAGAGAAATACAATGGGTTATAGAAAGCCTCCCAACCAAAAATTACGGGACGAGATGGTTTTAGTGCAGAATTTTATCAGGCCTTCAAAGAAGACCTAACAACAATACTCATCAAACTATTCCACAAAATAGAAACAGAAAGAACACTGCCCAACTCATTCTATAAAGCCACAATTATGCTGATACCAAAACCACACAAAGATCCAACAAAGAAAGAAAACTACAGGCCAATTCCCCTTATGAATATTGATGCAAAAATACTAAATAAAATTCTTGCCAACTGAATCCAAGAACACATCACAATGATCATTCATCATGATAAAGTAGGCTCCATCCCAAGGATGCAGGGATGGTTCAATATACAGAAATCCATCAATGTAATCCACTACAGAAACAAACTCAAAGAAAAAAAACACATGGTCATCTTATTAGATGCTAAAAAAGCATTTGACAAAATCCAGCATCCTTTCATGCTAAAAGTCCTGGAAAGAGCAGGAATTCAAGGCCCATACCTAAACATAGTAAAAGCAATCTACAGCAAACCAGTAGCCAACATCAAAATAAATGGAGAGAAATTTGAAGCAATCCCACTAAAATCAGGGACTAGACAAGGCTGCTCTCTCTCTCCATATCTTTTCAATATAGTACTTGAAGTTCTAGCTAGAGCAATTAGACAACATAAGGATGTAAAATGGATACAAATTGGAAAGGAAGAAGTTAAAGTATCATTATTTGCAGATGATATTATAGTGTACTTAAGTGACCCAAAAAACTCCACCAGAGAACTCCTACAGCTGATAAACAACTTCAGCAAAGTGGCTGGTTATAAAATCAACTCAAGCAAATCAGTAGTCTTCCTGTACTCAAAGGACAAGCAGACTGAGAAAGATGTTAGGGAAATAACACCCTTCACAATAGCCACAAACAATATAAAGTATCTTGGTGTGACTCTAACCAAACAAGTGAAAGATTTGTATGACAGGAACTTCAAGTCCTTGAAGAAAGAAATTGAAGAAGACCTCAGAAGATGGAAAAATATTTCGTGCTCTTGCATTGGAAGGGTCAATATAGTAAAAATGGCCATCTTGCCAAGAGCAATCTACAGATTCAATGCAATCCCCATCAAAATCCCAAATCAATTCTTCATAGATCTAGAATGAGCAATTCTCAAATTCATTTGGTGTAACAAAAAACCCAGGATAGCTAAAACTATTCTCAGCAATAAAAGGACTTCTGGGGGAATCAATATCCCTGACCTCAAGCAGTACTACAGAGCAATTGTGTTAAAAACTGCATGGTATTGGTACAGCAACAGGCAAGTAGATCAATAGAATAGGATTGAAGACCCAGAAATTAACCCACAGACTTATGGTCACTTGATCTTTGATAAAGGAGCCACAACCATCCAGTGGAATAAAGATAGCCTTTTCAACAAATGGTGCTGGTTCAACTGGAGGTCAAAATGCAAAAGAGTGTGAATTGACCCACTCTTATCACCTTGTACTAAGATCAACTCCAAGTGGATCAAGGACCTCTACATAAAAGCCATACACACTGAAAATAATAGAAAAGAAACTGGGGAAGACCCTGGAGGACATGGGCACAGGGGGAAAGTTCCTGAACAGAACACCAATAGCTTATGCTCTAAGATCAAGAATTGACTAATGGGACCTCATAAAATTACAAAGTTTCTGTAAGGCAAAAGACACTTTCAGAAGGACAAAATGGCAACCAACAAATTGGGAAAAGATCTTCACCAACCCCACATCCGACAAAGGGCTAATATCCAATATATACAAAGAACTCAAGGAGTTAGACCCCAAAGAACCAAATAACCCTATCAAAAAATGGGGTAGAGAGCTAAAGAATTTTCACAAGTAGAAATTCTGATGGCCGAGAAGCACCTTTAGAGATGTTCAACATCATTAGTCATCAGGGAAATGCAAATCAAAACAGCCCTGAGATTCCACCTCACTCCAGTCAGAATGGCTAAGATTAAAAACTCAAGAGACAACAGGTGCTGGCGGGGATGTGGAGAAAGAGGAACAGTCCTCCATTGTTGGTAGGATTGCAACACTACAATGGTACAACCACACTGGAAATCAGTCTGTTGGTTCCTCAGAAAATTGGGCATGACACTTCCAGAGGACCCTGGCATACCACTCCTGGGCATATATGCAGAGGATTCCCATGCATGCAATAAAGACACATGTTCCACTATGTTCATAGCATCCTTATTTATAATAGCCAGAAGCTGGAAAGAACCCAGATGTCCCTCAGCAGAGGAATGGATACAGAAAATGTGGCATATTCATACAATGGAATACTACTCACCAATTAAAAATAATGAATTCATGCAATTTCTAGGCAAATGGTTGGATCTGGAAAATATCATCCTAAATGAGTTAACCCAATCACAAAAGAATACACATGAATTGCAGTCACTGATAAGTGGATATTAATGAGCCCAGAAGCTCTGAATACTCAAGGCACAATTAGCTAAGCAAAAGATTCCCAAGAAGAAGGAAGGAGAGGACCCTGGTCCGGAAAAGACTAAATCCAGTTTTGTAGGAGAGTACCAGAACAGAGTAATGGTAGGGGGGGTGATTGGGGAATGGGCAGGGGGAAGAGAGCTTATGGGACATATGGTGAGCGGGCGAACTGGGAAAGGGGAAAGCCTTTGGAATGTAAACAAAGAATATAGAAAATTAAAAAAAGAAAAAAGAAAAAATTGCGTAGAACATACAGAATATGACTTCATTTGAAATGCATGCTATTTGCCTGTCTGCAACTTGTCACTGCATCTTAGGAAGGCAGCTAGTTATGCTTGGTATACTGAACTAGAATCTTACACTAGAGAAAGTAGAGTCAGGTACTGTAAAATTGAACAGCTAAAGTATTGTGAGTGATGACATGCCCTATAGGACAAACACATGTAGAACTTAATCGTGGAAAAAGGGACTTAAAAACATAAATCATGAATGAAAATGGTGCATAGTAACAGTGTGAGAAATAAATAAAATCTATGTGAACATTTAAAAGTCTATGTTAAGTACTAGCAGCTATATTGAATGTATACTTGAAAGATATATTTTGGGGGTTTTTCAATATAGTCCAACATGATAATCATGACTTGGGAGGTGTCCAAATGCCCTTCAAAGAAATGGGTTTCTATTATCCAGAGTAGTTGTAGACTTCTTTTGTGTTCTGTACACAGCTATTCTACACAGACAATGTGTTCACCAGAATGGCAAGAGCATGAATTTAAAATATCAAAGGAAAAATATGCATTTAAAATGTCTATTCTCTTGTATCAAATCAGTCTTTGTTTCTGTTTTACCTTAATCCACACCCGCAAGACATGCGACAACATGAGGTCATACACATTCTAAAATATGACTTCTAATGCTAAAACCAACAGTGACAGCAATAATGATAATGAATCTCAAGCAATGTCTGGTACAGATAATCAATTACTATTATGTGGAAGAATGCTTTGTTACAGAATTTCCACATTTCTCAGGAAACTCTTATTCATACTGCAGAAAATGCTTCTTGTCCCAGACATGATTTCTTCACTTTTTTGCAGCTCAGCTCCTTCTGACAACACATACACAATTGGGACAATGTGCTTCTACAATTCTTTACTTTACTGATTTCTTCAATTGCCCACTGTAATTTCTCCGTCAGTACATTGCCAGTCCTTAAAGCCTTTCACAAAATTGTCAACTTCTCATATTCTTCCTGATAATCAAAGCCAGATGTTGTAGGTAGGATTCTTAACACCGTTGCCTAAAAACATTGACTTCTTCCTATTGTAGAAATCAAAACACACTAGTTCTTTGAGAAAAAATAAAATAATCTTAAACATCATAGAAGGACACATTTACACATCATCCATGTCTCCCTTCACTGCCCTTTATCTCTGACAATGAGCTTCATTGGAAAATTTCATGGATAAAATAATGTCTTTCACATATTCAGATAGTTTTGTATATTTCTCCATAGAAATTATTTTTCAATAATGTTTTCATTTATTCTATGAAAATATCACACAAAATATTTTTATTATATTCATTCCTCTCCGCCATTTGCTAAGTTTACTATGTTAGGCAAAATTTTACTCACTTTTTCCTAAGAATTAGCAGTTAGCTCAAGGTCCACTGCTTTTTCTGGGACTTAACTTAGGTATCTGAATCTTCATCTTTTTAACTTTGCTTTTGTTTGTCTTGGTTTTGGTTTTCTTTTTTTATTTTTAAGCATTTTTATTAATTATTTTATATATATATATATATATTGGTTTTTCGAGACAGGGTTTCTCTGTGTAGCTCTGGCTGTCCTGGAACTCACTTTGTAGACCAGGCTGGCCTCGAACTCAGAAATCTGCCTGCCTCTGCCTCCCAAGTGCTGGGATTACAGGCGTGTGCCACCACCGCCCAGCTCTATACACTCATATTTTATTCCTCACCCAGCCAACCCCTTGGTTTTCTTGAAACAATGACTATTTAGTCCTGGCTCTTCTGAAACTTGCTCTGCATATTTTCCTTTGCTTCCTACTCTCATACCTATATGACATTCAACTTTGTCTACTGAAAACTTCACATAGACCATGGTCTCCTCTCCTCTCCTCTCTTTCTCTCCCCTCACCTCTTCTTTCCTGCTTTCCTCTCCTCTTTCCTCATCTTTCCTTCTCTGCCTCTGTCTCTATGTCTCTGTACTGCTGTCTTTCTGTCTCTCTCTATGTCTCTCTCCTCTTTCTTTTTATCTCTATTTCCCACAATATGCTCCTCAACTTCTAATGGAGTTAAGCTCCTTAATGAAAGCATGATAAATTGAAAATACAATGAGTTTAAACTCCACGAAATACACCTAACCTATTGACTAGTATAGTATGGGAACAGTATACTGTGTAAAGTTTGTTTCCTTTTATGATCACAAACATGGCTGAAAGGCTTCCACTGCTTCCTGCTATAACCTGGAATCAGGAGAGATGATCACATTACATGCACCATTGTACATAAATGAGAAAGCTCTACTGAATTAATATTGATTTTGTAGACAATATCATAATGTTGAAAATCATGAGTCAGAAATAACTTGTGAGTATGTCACAAACATAAATAATAGAGCATGAGAAGAGAGTATGGTTTATTCAGCTTAGTGTGGGTTTTCAATCAACCAGATAATCAGTGCATTATTCAGATTTCAGTAGTATCATTTCAACATTGAATTTCAGTAGGAGCCAGAGCAACTGTGGTCAAGAAAGAAGCACGTTTGCCTGGATCTTGGATATGGTGAGAGGGCAATAAACATTCATTTGTAGCAGAAAGTGAGTTCCAATTTGCTACATCTTCAAGTTTAAGGTAAGCGGATGCTTATAAGTGTTCTGGCACTTTTACATGTAAGCATTTAATTAATACAGTATAAAAGCACCATATATTATAAAAATATACTTACAATTAATAAACATTAATAACTGTCTTGAAATGATCTTAATGGATGCTAAAACATTTCAAAATTAGTGACTTTTTAATGTTTTGAGTCACCTTGAGAAAAGAAATGAGCTTTACTGGGATACTATACTGATTAGATTAGTATATATCTATTTAATATTAAAATACATTTGGAAAAGGGTGTAAAAATAATTTTAGAAGTTCTCCATTCTACACTCAGGTGTTACAAACTTTTCATGTGTAAGATTTCTCTTTTGGGATTTAGAAATGGGCCATGGGTCCAGGGTTTAATAAGCAAGCATATGAACTGAGTTCTGATCCTCAGCACCATGTAAAAATTGAGGCATAAAGGAACATATCCATAACTCTAGTGCTGTGGCGGTAGAGACAAGAGGATTGTTTGGGCTTGTTACCCATCTTGCCTTGCTAAATTCCAGAAGCAATAGCAACAAACAAAATAATCAGTTTTTTCACAGATAAGGTTTTATCCCCTCTATAAATCAGTGGACTGCCTTTCCATGTATAGGTACTCACTTATATTGGTTTAAAGCCATTTTTATAATTCCATCCTCTTTCCTTAATAATAAGATGGCCTCTTTCTGTAGCTTGATTTCGTTGACACATTAGAACAAAGCAACCACATTAAACAAACCTAAATGATGGTTTCTGACTTTATGTGTCATTATATCTTTGTTTTTTAAAGTGATTCTGTTCTTTTAAAAGAGTGGTTAGCTCAAACTTTAGTAGTTAGCAATGTGATTTCCAGGTAAATAAATAAACAGCTATGAAAGACATCTGCTTGGCTTTCTTCAAAGATTATAAGGATGAGAACTACACTTTTCTGTGTTCTGTAAGTATAAATGTTGAGTAGGATGTTTGATCACCCCCTCTTTTGGAAGATTGTACAACATCCTCTTTACAAAAGATGGAACTCACTACAGAAAACCTCAACTGATCAAAATTCAGAACTATAGAGTCAAGTTGAAACTGATCCATCCACAACACAAGTCCTGTACCTAAGGCTCAGCAATCATTGTGGAAGAGGGGGCAGAATGAATGTAAGAGCCAGAGGAACAGAAAGTTTGCTATGAGACTGTGTCTCCTAGAAATATCTGAGAAGCTACACAATGATATCTCATCGACATGGCTGCCAAACATGACCTCAACAAGGATGGCAACAATAGGCATGCTAATGTGGAAGGAGAAGAAGCTAATGAGGCCTTAGTCCTACAAAAAGAACTACAGGCAACTAAGGAAACCCAATAGCAGGAGAAATAGTTTTCTACAGAGAGGAAAGAGCACGCCAAAGGACTACCCTATACAAAATCATCAGCCCTGAAAATGCATACATACAAGTAATATTATATGAACTGAGCAGACACACAAGTACCATTTTATGAACTGAGTAGGTTGTATTTATACATATTTAGGAACACACACACACAAATGCACACATATTTGAAAACAATTTAGGAAGAGGCCACAAATTTAAAAGAAAGCAAGATACAGGAAAGTATTTGAGGGATAAAAGAGAAAAAAAGAAAATGATGTATATAGGTATTAGAAAATTCTCCAGCTATCGTTATTTCTTTAAAAAATCATTTTAATATTCTGATCACAATGTAGAATATTTAATTTGCCTTTTGTTAAAATATCAACATCTGTTGTCTGATCTCAAAGGAAAATATTGTTTGTGAATCTATAGCAATTCATCAATCATAATCACTACGGAAACACATGGCATCACAGAAAATCAAAGCTTCATGCGATATTAAAATAACACCTTTAAATATATTTTATTTAAAATACCAGCATTATAGTTTGTAATACAAAAAACATGAGGAACCATCTTGTAATCTATGAGGCAATATTCAAGTGATATCAGTAATAATAATGCAGAAATCATATCTTTAATTGTCTAAGCCTAATTTGTATTGTAAGTTATATTTCTCATTTATACTATATGTTCTCAGATCCTAACAACATACTTTTTACAACTTGTGAAGAGATTCCATTTATTATTCTCATGAAATTAATACAATTAAGGTAAGAGGGTCTCAAGGATAAGACAGATGAGAACTGATGATAAATGGCTCCTCAGAAAATATAGTAAATTCCTTCTGAATCTCAGTAGGTTCCTTGGAGTCCCTATGGATATATGTGGCTTTTCATCTGGTGACATAATCTGATTAAATTTTTAGATCAATAGAGTACTTCAAGTTTGATAAGTTTAATACCAATAAGATAGTGTATATGTAATGCCTATAATATAATTTCATTCTATCTCACACCATATGTGTGAAAAATTATTTTATTTTGTGTACATTTGGAAACATGTAGGAAAGACTGATGGCTCAGTGCTTAAGATAAATGTACTACTCTTTCAGCAGACTTGAGTTCAATTCCTAGAACCTACATAGGGCAGCTTACAATGTCACGGAACAGATTCAAGATCATCCAATGCCTGTGGTCTCAGTGGGCACCAGCAATCATGTGCACATATCTACAGAGACACTTATATCTATGTGGAAAACAGAAAATAAAATGAAAAATGAATCTGTGACATTTATATTCATATACACATAATAAAACAGAAGATAATTTTGATGACATTTGAATTGTTATATAATGAAACAGCTTGTTGTTGTTGTTGGTGGTGGGTGGTTTTTTTTTTTTTTTTTTTGGTTTTTCAAGACAGGGTTTCTCTTTGTCACCCTGGCGAAGACTTTTTCATACAGGAGTAGAAGTGTTTCATGTAGATTTTTAAAATTTAGCAAACAAACTCAACTTACCTAAAGAAATTTTAACCAAAAATTAATAATATTGGGTTTTTGTATTTTTGGTGTGTTCTTTTCCTAATTTTTTAATTTTGGAATAAAATCAAACTTCTGTAAAATAATAACCAGAATAATCTCAGACTCTTTAATTATCAAGTATTCAGTGTTGCCCAGCATAATTTTCATTGGTTAAGGAAGGTAATGTAATAAATATTTTTCACAAATATACTATTTTCTTTCACTTTTCCTAATTATACTTTGAGGTTTAAATTTTTTAAATGTTTTATTGAGGGCAAGCTGTCAAAATTTCAGTATCTAAGAATCAGAATATTCTGTGTTAAAAGACATGGATCTAGGAATAAGAAAACATTGCTTCCATCAGTATTGTAAAGCCCACCTTTCTATTATCTGTGAGCTCTACTTTTCCTGTGTGTCAGTTGAGGTAAGAGATACCTCATTCCCCTTCCAGTTTATTACTGCTTTAGGGTTTTTATTGTAAGTATACATCCTAGGTGGGCATTTTTAGAAACTTAAGCTTATTAGGAGATTGACAAATGTCCATCAGTTTCATCATATATAGTTCCAAAATTTGTATTTGTATTATATTTATTTATATGTATGTATGTGCACACATATTAGCCAGTCTCTCTCTCTCTCTCTCTCTCTCTCTCTCTCTCTCTCTCTCTCTCTCTCTCTCTTTCTCTCTCTCTCTCTGTGTGTGTGTGTGTGTGTGTGTGTGTACCTGCACATTCATATGTGTGCTGTAAACTAGAGGACAACTTGCAGAGGACTGATCCATCTTTCTATCTTGTGGGTCCAATGATCAAACTCAGGTCGTCAAGTCGATAGGCTTGGCAGAAAGTGTCTTTACCTCCTGAGCTACATTGCTGTCCCAAACATGGTTATTTTTAAATAAATATTTCAGGTTTCATTTCATATTTCATTTCACTTCATATCTCATTTCACAATATTTCATCCATGAACAAGCAATGCCAGTATCACCTGAGGCCTTATTATAAATTTAGATGCTCAGGTTCCACACACAAAATACAGATTAGCATTTTAATGTGATTGTCAGGAGATATCAGAGAATATTAAAGTCAAAGAAGCACGGATTTAGTAATGGATACCTTCTTCAACATGATTCCTCATGTATAATCTGCAATTTTAAATATTGTACTGTAGTATACATTTCATTACAAAGTATATATTTGGCTTAATATCTCATTTTTTGATTTATAAGTATTTCACAATGGAACACATTTAGTATATGAATTTTTGCTTCTTTGCTATTTCTCCTAGTAGTATTATAATAAATAAATAGAAGAATAATAGTGAAGAACTTGAGACAATCTTGAACGTTTTTTCTGACATAAAATACAATAATTGTTATCTTGGTAGGAGAAATAAGCACTGGTCCAAAGATAAAAGTAAAGGTTATTCATTCACATGTCCACCAAAATATTTGGGAGACAGTTATGCCTGACACATTCCCTATAGAATTATCATTCTAGGACAAATGTTACCTTACGAATCCTTTAATACAAGTAGAAATGGTTGACAATTTCTATTGACAAAGAGAATAAAGTTATCTTTTAAAGTATATATATATAAACACACATACACACACACATATATATTAAAAACATATATATATATATGTGTGTGTGTGTGTGTGTGTGTGTGTGTGTGTGTGTGTGTGTGTTTAGTCTGGGAAATGTAGTTCCATTGATAGAGTGCTTGCTTAGCATGCACAAAGCTCTGGGTTTGATCTCCAACACTGCTAATCCTATACTCCCAAATAGCAGGAAGCAAATGCAGAAGAAGCTGTTGCCAATTCAAACCCAGCCTGGTCTATATAGCAAGTTCCAATCCAAGACTCTATCTCAAAAAACAAAACAAAACAAATAACTATTTCTCTTTGAGTACTCTCATATTTTTGGCATTTTGAGGCCATGGTCTACTCTACATTCTCTATTGAATGTACAATGTTCACTCCTTTAGTTTATAAAGGGAAATAGAAATGTCCATTGATATTTTAACATACAAATATAGAAAGTTAATTCCTTTGCATACTTTAAGTCAAAATCTCTATGTAAAATGCAATAGCAAATTATTTTTTTCAGGGAACATACATTATATTAGTAATTTTTCATCCATAAGGCATAATGTTATATATGAAAAGGACAGATATATCTTCATAAACATGGAAAATGAAGCAATAATTGGAATGGTTTGCATAGGAAATATGAACTATAAAATAATATTAACTATATAACTTAATAATAATTTTGTTACATTTGTAGAAAACCACTTTTATAGTAAAACTCTATCACATTTGAATTTATTTCATCAAAACCCCTGTGAAAATACTCTTAATTTTATTTCTAGTATGATTTACATGTTTCAACTTTTTGGAGGGGGAGAGCATTCAGACTATGCTGCTGATTTCTGTTATCACATATGTTTTGTGGATTTGTTGAGACAATGTGTCTGCATTTCAAGCTATGGAAACTTAAAGGAAAATTTCTCAGAATTTTCCAATTACTGTGTCCATGTGGCCCATAAGTAACTGAAAATACTACATTTTTCAAGCAATCAGGTCTATAATTAAAGATGATCAACTGTTATCCAATCTCATATCAGCATAAAGAAAGCAGAACATAAAAGCTTTCCCCTATTTAGATGACCATAAATAAATTTGTTCTTGCTTCAAAGCTTAGCCCTTATACTATAATTAGATTTAAATATAGTTCTGTTGTTTTTAAATAACAGATGCCTACCATCTTGTACACTTCCATTTTTACAAAAATATTTTTTATTATTGGCTAAGAAGCCCAGCAGGATTCTCATTTCTATTACAGCCTGCATGTGTTCTATTTTGTACAATGAATAAATTGAGAAGCAAAAAAGAAAAAAGGTTGGACTACAAAGGGTGAAAATCTGATAGCATTCCCTCCTCAGAGTCCCCTGAGTAACTAGTATCAAGGTTTGGAAAAACAGTAAAAAATAAATGCTTGACAATTTAGAAGTATTGTTTGACTCATAAGACTCAATTACAAATTGACTAAAAAACATATCCAACTCCGAGGAGTTTCATGTTTAATTGTACCTAATTGCCAGTGAGTAAAGAACCAATAATTGCACAATGAATTAATTTGATGTAAGTAATAATATTGGGTCTAAAATCATAAGTCTTCAGTTTTGTTAATAGTTTTTGTACCTGAGTATTTAGTAATGGTTTCTAAGACCTTAAATATCATTAGTGAAACATGCTAACTTCTAAAATATACATGATTTTCTTCATATAGGCAAAGCTCAAATATATTATTTGATAATGTCTATAAGATAATTGTTAAGGGTTAGTCTTCTGAGAGCACACATATCAGATTGAGAGGAGCTAATAAACCAAAATCCTCTAAATCCTTTTTATCACAAACCCTTTGTCTCTCCTTTCCCACTGTCTCTTGCCTCCATTCCAGAAAGTTGCTAAAATTTAAAAAATATAAATTTTTATTTCCAACTGAAGAAAAACATAGAAACAAGACACAAAGGGACTATATAAATCAAACAAATTCTAGAACTTTACAATAGAGGGCATGGTAGAGTGAATGCAGAAAAGGGGAGAGGCAGGCCAAAGTGAAATAATTACAAAAAAGCAAGCAAGGTAAGTTTAGAGGACAAGAGCACAAGGGCCAATGAAACAAACTGTGCTTAGTAATTAGGAAAAGAGGTTGTGCAAACATCTTTAAAGGTCTCAGAGCCTAATTGCCTGCTATGTTCAGGAATAAGCACGGAGATGAATGTGGCAAGAATTTGAAAAATGTAGTAGGGGTGAATAGAGATTATGTTGAGAGTACATATAATGGTGATGTTTTGTTCTGTAGTCTATGCTGTTGATTAGGCCTGTGTTGAGGATGTGATGATCAAATCCTTGTACAAGTCAATTCTGGATAAAGGGAAAATGCTAAGATATGAATATTTTGTTGTTTTGGAGATGGAGATGGTTCAGTGGTTAAGGGTATAATCTGTACTTTCAGAGAACTTTGGACCCAGAAGAATCACTTTTATAACATTGGTCATATGTTATGTCGTTTTTCTTCAGAAGATTATAAATATACATCTATCTAGTCCAAGTAGACAGAACACTGGCAAACCAAAGAAAGAATTTGTTTTAAGTCCAGCTTATTAAATTAACAATTTTATTGGGATTATTCATAGAAACATTGACATTTCAAGGTCACCAAAATTACTGCTAGGTCCACTGAGAAATTTAAGGATAGCTACAGCACCGAAGAATCCCAGCCCTTGCATGGATGGCTCAAGAAAAGCTCTGTCGGGGCTGGAGAGATGGCTCAGCAGTTAAGAACACTGGCTGCTCTTCCAGAGGTCCTTAGTTCAATTCCCAGCACCCACATAGTGACTCACAAGCATTTTAAATGGGATCTGATGCCCTCTTCTGATGTGTCTGAAGACAGTGGCAGTGTACTCATATAAATAAAATATTTTTTTAAAAAAAGAAAAGCTCTATCACTCAAAATATGAGAGGCTTATAAAGAGCTGCCCTACTGAAGAGCCCCCTGAGCAAATTAAGAGCAGACATTGCCAAAGTCTCAACCTGCAGTTAATCTTCCACTTTCTACATAAACTATGGATCCACATGTGTCCCAGGAGCCACCCTCCTCCCTATACTATGAAATAACAGGCCCAATTTCTTCAGTCTCTTACAGATACTCTCAGCAAATTTGATTGAAAAAGGCAATAAATCACATTCACTCTGAAGGTTCAGATACAGAGCATCAAGGAAGACAAGAGGAAAAGTAAGTTCTAATTCATGTCTAAAAACTGAGCATCCATTTCTTAGCATAATATGTGCTAATCTCACTATTGAAACCTAAACTTTGTTTTCATCTCTGACAATATAACTCTCACTTATCACTAAGATGTTAGTTTAAACATTATTTACACAGAGAAATCTTCCCCAGTGCTGGCAGTATAATAGTGTAACTGTCTTGGCAGAAGGGAAGACCTAAATTCTCTTCTTTTTGACTATCAGACTATTGAAAAGATGGAATTGGAATTTCCACAGCAACCTCGTTGTTTAAAAACAAAAAGGCTAGATGTTTTGTATCTTTAGAAGAGGAATCTGTATCCCAGGAGAGATTTCAAAGTTCTGACCACTTTTCAGACCATCTTGCAAGAGAGACCTGATTTTTCAGTGATGAGTATGCCTATATTTGACCTCAACTCTTGAGTTATACATATTTCTTGCCCTATATGTAAATCTAAACATCAAGTAAAGACAGCCCCCCCCCAGAGTCATACTCAGAGATCACTGAACCTCTTTGTTCCAGTTCCCAATGTAGACACAATGAGTAAATCTATGTTCTTTGCTCTTCACCATCGCTTGTTTTTTTAACAGGTCTATTGATGACAGCTGACTGAGACAAAATTATTAGGGTTATCAGAGGTCAGTTTCTCACACTAAAAGCTCTAGCAACAATTGGTTCTCCTTTTCATGGATTCTCATTCTATATGCTACCTCTTAAAAATTATTTCTTTTTTCTTTTTTATTATTTATTTATTTATTGCTTTTTTGTTGTTGTTGTTGGTTTTTTTTTTCGAGACAGGGTTTCTCTGTGTAGCCCTGGCAGTCCTAGAACTCACTTTGTAGACTAGGCTGTCCTTGAACTCAGAAATCCACCTGCCTCTGCCTCCCAAGTGCTGGGGGATTAAAGGTGTGTGCCACTACCACCCGGCTTCATTTTTATTTTTTAAATAATGGATTGCTCCCTCTCACTGGAGAACATAAAGGAAAAACAAAACAAAACAAAAATCCAAAGAATAGGCAAACTAAAACAAAAAAATTGTTAAAACAAATACACACAAATACACACACCATCATCATCACCAACAATAACAATCCATGGAGTCTGTTTTGTGTTGGCCAACTACTTTTTGGCCTGGAATCTGCCCTAGGAGGTGGTTGATACCCCCAGTGTTAAAGAAAACTAACTTTCCATTTCCATCAGGTATCAGTTGCAAAAAGCTTTTGATTAGGGATGAGACTTTGTGTCCACTTATACTGTTAGTACTGAGACCTGTTACACTACATAGGTGACAGTGAGCACAGCGAAACCTATAGGCCTATTGCCAAGGCAACAGTCACCATATACCCAGAGTTCAATGGGCCTACCTTTACCTGTAATTACATCATTACCTGTATATATTTGGGTAGTCTCTCTCTCTCTCTCTCTCTCTCTCTCTCTCTCTCTCTCTCTCTCTCTCTCTCTCTCCTCCTCCTCCTCTTCTCTTTTTCTTCCTTCTTTCCACCCGCTGCCCTCTTTGTCCCATCTCAAATAAAGGCCCACGTGGAACTGTTTGGTCTGGTGTGCTCCCTCATTGCAGCCTACATCTCCTCTGTGCCTCTATGGCCCAGCTGCATGCCCAGCATGCAGGCAGTGGCCTGTGTGAAACAGCAACACTTACCCTTCTCAGATCTGGGATTTGTGTATAGTTTGAACCTGTGCTGGTCCTTTGTATGTACTGCCATAGTCTCTGAGTGCATACTATGTACTAGTTCCATTATGTCTCAAAGATACTGTGTCTTTGGAGCATCCTCCACCTCTGGACCTTATCTCTCCTTTTCTTCTTCTATATGGATCCCAGAGTCTTGAGGGGAGAAGTTTGATGGAGGCATTTGAGTAAGTATTCCATTGTCTCTCACTCTGCATATTGTTCAGCTATGCATCTCTTTGCTAATTACCATCTACTGCAAGAAGAAACATCTCTTGTGAGACCTGGGTGATGCTCTGCTCTATGGGTACAGCAATAAGCCAGTAGATGTCATTTTTATGGCTTATGACTTTTACAGTTCCTTTAGCAGAATAATAGGAGGGTTTCCCCTAGCTTCCTGAGATCTATGGGTTCTATCTCATGTAGTGGGACTTAAATACAGTGAAAAAGAAAGTAGTAGTTACCATAACATTGGTACCACTATTACACTAGTACATCTTACTTATAGGCAGGTTTCTGTTGTAGGTCAGAGGGTATAGCTGGGTGAAACTGATGATTACTTTTTGTCTCTGATAGCTTGCAGAGTATCTTCAAGTACCATAAATGCTGGTCCAGAGAGGTGTAACTTCTAATTGGGTATTACTTCAATTTCTTCATGTTCAATGACATACATTAGTGCTATCTTCAGCAATAGGGCATTACTGAGAGGTTGTGGAGAGCAACAAATATCCTTGGCAACAGTATATGGTGTTTGGGGGAGTCTATAGGACCACTTTGGCCAATATCTCAACAAGGTGTAACTCATTCCTGGCACTGGAGGTTTTCCTTCATGGAATAAGATGTCTAGCTGAAACACTATCTCCTCTACTATGTGTTTAGTCCATTTAGATTTCATATGTACATAGGTTTTCATATGGTTTTTCAAGTGACCTTTAGTATTAGTTGTCCCTCCTCATATTCACTCGTTTACAATGCTGTCCTACCTCTATACTTTCTTAATACTTTTATTCTAGCTTCTCTCTATCTCTTAAAAACATGTACTCTATTTTCCTTTCCTTGAAACTTGTCCTCTTCTTTCCTGGTCTCTTACTATCTACCTCTCTGTAAAAGTATCTTTTATTCTGTAGATGTAATTGTCATCTCAGAGGCTTACTGTTGAATAAACTCACCCTTTGTAGTTCTTTCTGAACTAGGTGGACTGATTCAATCTGGCTTCTCTTGGCTTCTTACTGAATTGGTGTGCTTGGCCTCATACTAATTTTGGCAATACACTCTAATCTTCTGGCTCCTTCTCATTCTTGGGCTCATTCTCTTTTCACCTGTTTCTATTTAAACTGCCTCTGTGAAACTGTCCCAGGTAAAACTCTCTCTCTCTCTCTCTCTCTCTCTCTCTCTCTCTCTCTCTCTCTCTCACACACACACACACACACACACACACACACACACACCTTCCCCCTCATTGCTCTTAAGTTATCTCTGTTTCCTGTTCTGTTTCTTAAGAGTTGGGTGTATCCTATCTCTGATTTATTCTGTCAAAACGTTCTCTGATTCATCACTTAGCCTATCCCCTCAATTAGACATCAATTTCAAAGACGGCTGTTTCCTACAACAAACTGAACTTAACAAAATTGTTTAGGATCAAAGGTACATAACGAAGGGCATGTTTGCATTTCAGCCAGACAGATTAAATGTGTGTGGTGATCTCCAGCCGGATCACATACACCTAGGTCTTTGGATGTGATCCCTTGCCAAGGCAACCATGTTGCTGGATTAAAATTCCTTTACACCTCTCCTTTCTGATCATTCAGTTTGAAACACATATACAGAACTTAAAAGCAAATACCCATATATAGGGAAATATGTGTGTTCCTTTGGTCTATGATTGTAGACTAAAATATATAAGAAGCTATTGCAGCCCCAGTGAATGTTATTCCCCTAATGTCCATGGCAATATATTCTTCTCAGGAAATAGTCACTGAGTAAATATCTGATGAAGTTTTTCTAGAAAGCAATATGAAATAGCATACTAGCTATAGGTTTTCCCATTTTATTTCTTACTAGGTGACTATTCCTACCTCAAGTATATCAGCACATGAAAGCATAATATTCTCTTACTCCCTTTCTTCTTTTCATCTTTTTTTGTTCAATAACTATAGAATTTTTCCTCCTCAGCTTCTAAAGTCAATTGTAAGGTTTCAAACAACCACAATGATAATTAATAAATACAGTGTTAGTGAGAATAACAGTGACAAAATGGAAGGACAGTAGCCCAGAATAATACTCCAAAGCTCATGGCTCTGGAAAAATGCCCTCATTTTCTGTACAGAATTATCACCAAATTCTTAAGATTTCCAATTATGTCTGTTTTCCTGAAACAGCACATTCCAGGCGTAAAATATAGATACTATTTGGTGATTCTGTTTAGGTTTCTGTTATACTTATGGCACATTACAGAGACATTGTGCCTCATGTGTAGTACAACAAAAACAATTGAAATTTAACTGTTAACTAACATTGATTTTTAAACATTTTAAAAGAAGTAAACTATTTTATGCAAAAGAAAACAACAATGAAGGTCTAATTTCAAAATACATCAAAGTGGAGCTCCTTAGCTAGGCTGAGGATACCTCTCCACCAAGAGTACATCTGATGCCAAAACATTTACTTCAACTAGGTGGCTGAACCATACTGTCGTAAAGATAACACAATTCAAAATTGCTGATGCTAAAATGACAAGTAATTCTCTTTAAATTTCAAGATTTTTGAATATCAATAGTTGTATCTACTTCTAAAACATTTTTATATTGGAATTTTAATAGTATGAAAGGGAAATAAAACTTGTACATACTTTAGCATTATACTCATTCACATTTTCATTTATTTATACCAATAAATAATAATAATAATAATAATAATAATAATAATAACTAATTTTTTCAAGACAGGGTTTCTCTGTACAGCTCTACTATCTTGGAACTCACTTTATAGACCAAGCTGGCCTCAAACTTAGAGATTTTCCTGCCTCTGCCTCCTGGGTGCTGCGTGTTAGAATCAAGGGCACAAGCCACCTTCCCATATTGAAATTATTATTCTTTAGTATTGCTTATGAAAGGAACACATCTAAATATTTCATTATCAATCTTTTAAAACAGTAAAAATTAGGCATATTTAATGTGTATGAGTGTTTTTACATGTATGTATATGCACCATGCACAATTTCTGGTATGTATGGAGGTCAATGAAAGTATTGGATATTGGATCCCCTGAGTTCAGATAGTTGTGAATTATGGTACTTACTGGCAATGCTTTACAGTTTTTCTAAGTCACTAAATGCTTTGGGATATGGAAGTGTGTGTGTGTGTGTGTGTGTGTGTGTGTGAGAGAGAGAGAGAGAGAGAGAGAGACAGAGAGAGACAGAGAGAGACAGAGAGAGAGACAGAGAGACAGAGAAAGACAGACAGACAGGCAGACAGACAGAAACAGAGACAGAGACAGAGACAGAGACAAAGACAGAGACATAGAAGATAAAGATAGAAAGACAGAGAGGGCATTCATGTATTCATGTTCATGCATAAATGCATATCTATATATAACTATGTGTCTTGCTATGATAAGGCCTAAATAATAAACCTAATTAAAAATTTATAATCTCGGAAAGAGCAGGAATTCAAGGCCCATACCTAAACATAGTAAAAGCAATCTACAGCAAACCAGTAGCCAACATCAAAATAAATGGAGAGAAATTTGAAGCAATCCCACTAAAATCAGGGACTAGACAAGGCTGCCCTCTCTCTCCATATCTTTTCAATATAGTACTTGAAGTTCTAGCAAGAGCAATTAGACAACATAAGGAAGTCAAAGGGATACAAATTGGAAAGGAAGAAGTGAAACTATCATTATTTGCAGACGATATGATAGTTTACCTAAGCGACCCAAAAAACTCCACCAGAGAACTTCTACAGCTGATAAACAACTTCAGCAAAGTGGCAGGTTATAAAATTAACTCAAGCAAGTCAGTGGCCTTCTTGTACTCAAAGGACAAGCAGGCTGAGAAAGAAATTAGGGAAATAACACCCTTCACAATAGCCACAAACAACATAAAGTATCTTGGCGTAACTCTAACCAAACAAGCGAAAGATCTGTACAACAGGAACTTCAAGTCCTTGAAGAAAGAAATCGAAGAAGACCTCAGAAGATGGAAAAATATTTCTTGCTCCTGGATTGGCAGGATCAATATAGTAAAAATGGCCATCTTGCCAAAAGCAATATACAGATTCAATGCGATCCCCATCAAAATCCCAACTCAATTCTTCATAGATCTAGAAAGAGCAATTCTCAAATTCATCTGGAGCAACAAAAAACCCAGGATAGCTAAAACTATTCTCAACAATAAAAGGACTTCTGGGGGAATCAATATCCCTGACCTCAAGCAGTACTCCAGAGCAATTGTGTTAAAAACTGCATGGTATTGGTATAGCAACAGGCAAGCAGATCAATGGAACAGGATTGAAGACCCAGAAATTAACCCACAGACTTATGGTCACTTGATCTTTGATAAAGGAGCCACAACCATCCGGTGGAATAAAGATAGCCTTTTCAACAAATGGTGCTGGTTCAACTGGAGGTCAACATGCAGAAGAATGCGAATTGACCCACTCTTATCTCTTTGCACTAAGATCAACTCCAAGTGGATCAAGGACCTCCACATAAAACCAGACACACTGAAACTATTAGAAAAGAAACTTGGGAAGACCCTGGAGGACTTGGGCACAGGGGAAAAGTTCCTGAACAGAACACCAATAGCTTATGCTCTAAGATCAAGAATTGACAAATGGGACCTCATAAAACTACAAAGTTTCTGCAAAGCAAAGGACACTGTCAGAAGGACAAAACGGCAACCAACAAAGTGGGAAAAGATCTTCACCAACTCCACATCTGACAGAGGGCTAATATCCAATATATACAAAGAACTCAAGAAGTTAGACCCCAAAGAACCAAATAACCCTATCAAAAAATGGGGCACAGAGCTAAACAAAGAATTTTCACCAGAAGAAATTCGGATGGCCGAGAAACACCTTAAAAGATGTTCAACATCATTAGTCATCAGGGAAATGCAAATTAAAACAACCCTGAGATTCCACCTCACACCAGTCAGAATGGCTAAAATTAAAAACTCAAGAGACAAGAAGTGCTGGTGAGGATGTGGAGAAAGAGGAACACTCCTCCACTGTTGGTGGGATTGCAAAATGGTAAAACCACTCTGGAAATCAGTTTGGCGGTTCCTCAGAAAATTGGGCATGTCACTTCCAGAGGACCCTGGCATACCACTCCTGGGCATATACCCAGAGGATTCCCCTGCATGCAATAAGGACACATGCTCCACTATGTTTATAGTAGCCTTGTTTATAATAGCCAGAAATTGGAAGGAGCCCAAATATCCCTCAAAGGAGGAATGAATACAGAAAATGTGGTATATTTATACAATGGAATACTACTCAGCAATTAAAAATAATGAATTCATGCAATTTGTAGGTAAATGGTTAGACCTGGAAAATATCATCCTGAGTGAATTAACCCAATCACAAAAGAATGCACATGAAATGCAATCACTGATAAGTGGATATTAATGAGCCCAGAAGCCCTAAATACTCAAGACACAAATAGCAAGTCAAATGATTCCCAAGAAGAAGAAAGGAGAGGACCCTGGGCCTGTAAAGATTGCATCCAGTTTAGTAAAGAAACCGAGGGGGGAGGGGGAATGATTGGGGAACAGTTGGGGGGGAGAGGAACTATGGGAACTATGGTGGGTGGGAACTGGGAAAGGGGAAAGCCTTTGGAATGTAAACATAGAATATAGAAAATAAAAATTAAAAAAAATTATAATCTCAACTTCTGTAGGAGCAACAAGTATTCTTGACCATTGAGAATATCTCTTGTTCATCACTATTAGTCCTTAATTATATAAAGAGCTCAAAATGCTCCTTAATTTTAAAAAAAACATTATATGTTCCTTCTGATTGATCTCTATGATGAACAGAAAAATTTTCTACTGATAGAAAAAAAAACAAAGTATGTGGTTAGTCCCTGTAAAATAATTCCTCTTAATTTACTTCGTCCATTTTTTGTCAGTTAGAGAAAATATAAGGTGGAAAAAGAAATATGTTGAAGAATGCCTGAAGCATTCTATAAATAGCAGATGCTAACATTTGAACATCTACATAACTATACAGGTAAAAGTGTAATTTGTACGTATATTTGTGTATAGTACTGTATATTTTGATATGTTTGCACAGGGCATATTGGGATACCACATGTGTTTCCTCTCATATTTTTTTTACTTTATTATTTGAGGTTAGATTATACAGATAAATTTTAATTAGGCTTATTGTTTAGATTTTATCATAGCAAAGCATATAGGTGTAAGTTTATACACATTTGCACATGAATGTTCTCCTAGTCCCTTCTCTTTATCTATCAGACACAAATATGCATCCACACAAAGGCATTCATTAAACTAGAGAGATTAAATTGTCAATGTCACCAGTAGAATATATATATGTACATGTATATATATATATACATATACATACATATATATATATATATATATATATATATATATATCCTTTTTGAACATTAGCTCAGACAGAAGCTGAGTCTACATTGTTATTGTGTTCCATCCTGTATCTAAAATAGCACTGATGTCCAAGTTAATGATGAGGATGAATTCAATTCAGGGACATGTAACAAGAACACACAAATTGAGCTGAACTAAAATATTCATTTCCAATTAACCCTTTGCGAAATCTGGTTCATAAGTTATAAGGTTTAATCTATAAATCTAAATGCAATTGTATTAAAGCCATCACCATGATCTTCACTATATGAACTCAAAGCCATATTTCTTAGTAACAGAATTATGTATGTGCATAGAGTAATAATGGAAATTTTGAATAAATAATGAAAGTCAATGGGCACTGCTGCAAACCAAGAGGAAAAAGTTAGTGTAAACAAGTCAAAGTCTCTTTATTATTAGCAGCATGTATACTTTTATAGATGAAATCAACTCAGAAAAGAAACAATTACTTAGCAACAAAGTACTAGCATAGAAACTCCTTCTTTACCTTATGCAGTCTTGAACTACTTCTGCACTACTTCTGTAATTTTTTTTAGGTTAAGAGTTAATTATGTATTCATGTGTAATTTCCCGTACATCTAGTATTTCAAATTCTCACATATTGAGCTGAAATGTTTTACCATTATATTGTCAACTAACTTTCATGGAGTTTATCAGAACAAGAAACATCGTTAGCAAGGGTAAAGCCACTTTTTTGATTATAGCATTACTGCCATATGCCTTTAGAGGAATCCATGAAGAAATGTTAATAGTGACCACAGGACTCCCTAGCAAATGGAGAAAAATAGATCACTGTCTTAATGATGGGAACAACTGAAAATGAAAATAATTTGCAAATTTTTAAAGAGTAAAGCAAGAGGAAAAGGAACTAAGTAGGACTCATCTCACTGGTCAATCCATTCCTTTTTATCTTCTGCTCTAAGCAAGAGAGAGAAAGAGAGAGAGAGAGAGAGAGAGAGAGAGAGAGAGAGAGAGAGAGGGAGGGAGGGAGGGAGGGAGGGAGGGAGGGAGGGAGGGAGGGAGGAGGAGGAGAAAGAGAAGAAGAAGAAGAAGAAGAAGAAGAAGAAGAAGAAGAAGAAGAAGAAGAAGAAGAAGAAGAAGAAGAAGAAGAAGAAGAAGAAGAAGAAGGTAATTTCTATACACGGTTGTGATGGTTAATCTTCATTCTCAACTTCACTGAACTTGATATAAAGTAGGAGACGTACCTGTGTATAAGTCTGTAAGAGTGTTTCTAGAACAGTGCTCTCAATTGATCAACCCTTTCACAGAAGTGGACTAAGACCATTGGAAGACACCCATGTTTACATTGTTATTCCTAACAGTAGAAAAATCAGTTATTGAGTAGCAACAAAATAAGTTTATGGTTGGGGTTCACCACTATATGAGGAACTGTATTAAAGGGTCGCAGAAGTAGAAAGGAAGAGAACCACTGCTCTGCAAGGCTTAATTGAGGAGGAAAGATCCACCTTGAATCTTGGAAGCACCTTTCCATGGAAGATGTGTGCTCCTGGACTAAATAAAAAGTAAAAAGCACGCTGAACACTACCATTAATTTCTCAATGCAAGCAGCTACCTCATGGTCCTACTGTCATGCCTGTTCTCACATGAACAATTTTACCCTGTGTGAACAAAAATAAATGATCCCTTAAGTAGTTTCTGTCATATATTTGCCACCTCAATCAAATAATAACAAAACCAGCTTCTTATAAAGGCATCAAAACTGTAACATTAAAGTAAATTAGCAACATAATATTATTTAGCCACTGTATATTAATACAATTAAAGATTTGCCTTGACATTGGTTTTACAACATACCAAAGCTTAAATGAGAAAGATAGAAAGAAGCGTACTTATAGCAACCTGAGATTCTTTACAAACCTTCCTGCAGCATTCACACAACACAATAACACTTATAAATGTGCTTACAAGGGGAAACTCATAAATGGTCTGTGGTGGCAATATAATAATTAATATCCAAAATTAATATACTCCTTTTATGGATCAATAGACACTATCTAGTCAGACTCAATCACATCATAACTATCTCATCGTAACAGATAATAAAATTGACCATAAATTAAATTGACAGTTTGAAAGCCAGATTTGAGATTCTTTTTCAAGGTCAGAATGAGCAGTACTTCAACATGCTTTTTGTCAGGAATCATGTACTATAACCTTCCCTTGAAGATAAGGCTGAAGCTAGATGACAGAACCACATTGGTCAATAAAGCAGGTAGGGTGGTTTGTTCACTCCTAGATATTCAAGTCATTGCAATCAATGTCTTATTATTTTCAAAACAATAACCACAAACTTGTAATTTCCTTCTAGCAACAGGAATTCAAGCAATAGAAAAAAACCTACCAAAAATCTTAAGTACTGAAAAGCCTTAAATGATGTCATGTGTATATAGTTTGACTTTGAATCTATAAAACACACACACACACACACACAAATGCTTTCCCTTTTTTACTTAAGAATATGCCATTGAGTCTAAACTTTTAAATCTGAAGTTACAAGGAAATATTTTCCTTCAAAAACATGGGCCACTGTTAGAAGGAAACAAAATGAGCAGTAATGTATGATCTACTACACAGTTGTGTTCATCCTTGCATTGGAGATGAAAAGATTTTTGGACACAATTTTTTACCTATGAAAATTTACATGCCATTCCTCAAATATTTCGAACTTGATGGTGATAGTCCTAGAGCATGAAATGTCATCAGCCATTTTCTTTCAGTAGAATGCCATGACAGTAACTTTGTGAAGAAAAGTTAAATAACCTGCTTGAATCATAGGATAACAATTAAAATATAGTAAAATAGACCAATACTATCTAACTAAAGAGCTTATATTAATCCTGTGATGATCAAGTGAGTTTGTCTAACATATAGTGCATATTCAATAAACATACTCCACAATACCACTTCGTATACAACAAAATGTACATCATGTCAGGAAGCAATGAATGTGTATGGTTGACATGGCTATGGCAATGTTTTCCCTACACCAAGCTCAGGCGAATGGCAAAAAATTCCTGTGGTCCAAGTATGGGGTATTATGATCAACTGAACTTTTGCTAAAACCTGTGTATGCAGAGACATCAACCACAACTTCCTGATTCCCTAAGGGCAGGGTTACAGGTGGACACCACCACACTCAGCTGGTCTTTGGCTTTATGCTGGGCTTTGCAAGGCATAATCATGCATCTTTCAATTTTAACGCCAGAATCTCACAAATTATGCTTTGTCAATGATTATATAGTCAACCACCATAATGATGTTCTCATTGTCTTAGTTTCTTTTCTATTGCTGGATAAAATACCATCCCAAAAGAAACTTAATGGAGAATGGGTCTATTTAGTCTCACAGTTTCAAGTTACAGTCTATTTTCGAAGAGAAATCACAGTGGCAGGACCCTGATAGAGCTGATCACACTACACTAACAATGAGGAACAGAAAACAATGATGGATGGATGTAAGACTCAGATCTCCTTCTACATCAGTACAGTCCAGGCCTCATCCACAATTATGATAGGTCTTTCCACATCAATTAATGTTGTGACTCTCTTAAAAATATGGCCTAGTAATTTCATTTATAGGTATATAATTATAATCAAGAATATTGGAAGAATATGTCCATACAAAATATGTACAGAGATATTCATAGCACCACCATTTGCAACAAATATCAAACGCAGAAATACAATGAAATTGACATTGGTGAATGTATATGCAAACTGTGGAACATGCAGCAAAGAAAAGAAAATCAAACAAACAAAAATAAAAGACATAGATAAATGTTGAAAATGTTATGCTATCTGAAAGAAGCCAGATTAAAATATGCTGTACAATAAAAGACTGTACATTGTGACTATATTTATATATATAATGTCTAGAACAGGCAAAGCTCCAGAGACATAAAACATATTAGTAGTTTCTAGGGACTGAGGCAATGAAATATCTCACAGTGACTGCTGAGATGATAAAGTTTATTTCACTGTGTTAGCAGAAAGACTGAGAGGGGGCATATTGGACTTCATGTATAGTGCAAAAGATGATGATTCTTGGATGGCAGTGGACCTGGTGAGCTGCTCAACATACAGAAAACACCCAGAATTACATTTTACATACAAAGGAAATACGTATGAGATCTTGCTCATACTAAATTTCAGATTGACTGTAATTTAAAAAGCCCTCTTAAAAATGCCAGAACATATATTAAATGCTACATATAAGCACTGTTAAATAACACGAACAAAATTTATGAGTGCATTCTTTTTAAAGAAAACTAAAACAGAGTGAGATACATAAGAGAAACATCTATAAATTTTACATTCACCTCTAGAGAAGCAAAATCACAAAGTAAATGTAAATAAATGTAAGCAGGCAGATCATATTCTGAAGAGCAAATGCTATGTAGGTATGACTGAAAAATCATGTCTATTTTTATTCTCCAGTATGGAGCCAGACACCTTAATGGCTTGGAAGGCTTTGTGTAAGGTGTGGTTGGCTCAGTGTCCACTGACAGACATCAAGTATGTGATCAACGCAAATTGCATCACGAGAGGAGAGGAGAGGAGAGGAGAGGGAACTGGGCATATGTGCATCCCTGAGCTGCACAGAGACAACTGAAGAGGGAACTGGGCCCACTGTGCATTCACTTTCAGTTTCAAAGTACATAATCAAAAACATTTCTCTGAGCAGTTTTAGTTTATATTCAGCAATTTTCATTCTGTCTAAAATGCATTTGAGAAAACTCATTAATGAGAAGATTCATGCAGTTGGAGTCACGGAATCTAAAGTAGCTTTTCATTCTTAGCTTATTGAGTCCTGAAAGAAAATCTATCACAAAACTTGTCATAATACTCTAAACTTTAGAGTCTGAAGAAACAAACATAATTTGTAAAGAATTATTGTTAAACATCGTGTGTTCTTTGTCTAGATCATTAAGTAGAATAATAGAACTTTTTATAATGATGAATAAAAGCTAGACAGGCTTAATAAATACAACAGATATAAAATTCAGAATATGTAATAAGAATAAACTTTGCATAGAGATCTGTCACACACATAATGATCTAATTCACAATATAGCACCACAAATAGGTAGGTTTTTTGAAAGCAACATTTACTTAGTCTCTCTTAAGTAATTTTTCATTGTTTCATGGTGTTTTAAAGAATCAGATACCAAAAGTTTATAGCATAGCTTTCATAAGTAAAATGATGCATATTTATGAGCCATAATTAGCTTGTTGTTTTTGAAGCCATATGTTCTTATGCAGATGTACTATTGCACTATCCTTATAAAAATCAATTAATGTATATATCACAATTGATACAGATTTATTTTCTATAGCACTTAGTCATAATGGTAAACTGTCTAGCAACATAGTGTGAATCTCTAAACATCCTTCAGTTGTGTTGATTCTCTTTATGTTCTTATCTCCTTTCATTGTTAAAATTATATGCTCCTCTAGAACTTAAATAGACCTTCATCCATTTCTAAATACAGGAAAGTCTTCATTGAGGGCATGAATAAGTTAATATCTGGACTAGGGTTATGGTTCAGTGAATAAAGCCCTTGGCTTGCAAACACGAGGCCCAGTTTGAACACCCAGACCTTACATAAAAGCCTGATGACTGTGGCATCCACAATTCTGGTATTCCTACCAGGAGATGGGATATGGAGACATGAAAATACTTGGAACCTTTCAGATGCACAGCAGCAAGAGATACAAATAAGCCTCAAACAGGAACCAACCTCCAAAATTGTCCACTAATGCCCATATGCATCTATATCCACACATGAGCCTGCACTCACAAATGTGTCTGTGCATGAAGATTATCATACATGCCTTTGTTCATACATATTATGCATACACTGATTTTTTGGTTTTTTTAATTTTCAAGATTATAATAACATCTGTCCCTTTCTTTTCCTCCCACCAAATACTTTTGTATGCCCTTCTCTGCTCTCCTTCGAATTTATAGACTCCTATTCCATGAGAAAGAGCCCACGCCTGAGGCTGCTTAGATGTCAAAGAACCTGAGACTAGGTTGTCCATGGGCCTAGGGAAATACTAAGTGCTATTGGTTGTGCTAAAGGAACACAGTAATAAAATTGCTCCTAACAACATTCTGCTATACGCATAGACCACTGTTCTGAGTTCAGCCATCATCAGAGAAACTTCCTTTTGCAATAGATATTAACTAATATAGAATCCCTAAACTGGACAATGTGCAGAGTGTAAAGGACATTGGAAAACTCAGCCCTAAAAGGAATGTATGCATCAAACCTGCCCCCACTCAGGGCTCAGGGAGTTATGAGGAAGAGGAGTCAGAAAATTTGTAAGAGCCAGAGGGGATAATACCAAGGAGAAAAGATGTCTTCCGGACACTACTGGAATTATACGCATAACAAATCACAGAGACTTTGGCAGCATGCACAGGACTTGCATAAATTCAGGCCAGATAAGGTCTCAGCACTGATAGAGGGAAGTAGAAACACAAATGCTCCCATCCCTAAACAAAAATCTATCAGCAACTTAATCCCTGTTGTCAAAGAAAAAATTGTTTTCTCCAATGGAGTCTCACTGTGTGTAAAATCTCCACTTTAGGTCCTGTGAAAGGGGAAATAATTTGAAATTTTATATATATGTATATATATATATTATATATAATTTATATATATAATATATATATAAAATTTATAAGGCATGTATGGTAATCTTCATGCACAGACACATTTATAATTAAAGAAGAATAGGTCCTGTGCCTCTGGTAGATGGCCAAGAAAATACAAACCCAATGGGGTCTTTGTAGATTTGTCTCCTATTGCTTTGTTAGGGCATTTTTATGGTTATATATATATATATATATATATATATATATATATATATATATATAACCATATATGTGTGTGTGTGTGTGATCTCTCTCTCTCTCTCTCTCTCTCTCTCTCTCTCTCTCTCTCCCTCCATGTGTCTGTGTGTGTTATACTTTTTTTCTTTTAGATATAAAAACTCAATAATATATATATATTTTTTAAAAAAGACATTAACAGAGTAATTCCATTAATAGATACAGGGGCCAAGGGGCCACAGCACCTGGGATCCATAATGGTTAATACCAAAACCATAGGAACTGACAGCAATTGAAAAATTTTGAGGTTTTCTGTGGAAAAAACTAATAGAGTCCTCTTAAGAGGTGGGTGATTGTATAACATGGTGGCACAGGTTATGACAGCAATTCAAATCCTAAGTATATAACTAACAAAATTATATGAAACCCCATACCTACAAAAACATATACATATTCAAAATACACCAAAAGAAGGAAACTTAGCTGTCAATAAACAGAAGGGATAAACAAAAAATTGGCCCCCATTGGATTACTTAGTACGTGGATTACACCTACTGAAATAAGTTACATACATGGCAGACTTTGAAACATGCTATTTGAAAGAACCCAGACAAGGCATATCACACATAGTATAATTCCATTAATATGAAGTATGTAGACAAGGCAGAGAGAGTAGGTTGCCCATATGACAACCAACTCTGAAGGGAGTTTCAGAAGCTAGTATTCTAAGAGTTGGGGGCAAAGGGAAGCAGGAAGTAGTTACTATTCACATACAGGAAATGTTATGGACTGATAAAATATCTGAATTCAGTGGTTATGTTTCTACAGCTCAGAAAACAGTGTAAAAACTACTGAACTTTGCATTTCAAAAGGCTATATCTCAATAAATCTATTATTAATAATTTAGTACACTACCAGACCTCTGTATTCACTCCTGACTTTTAATCTCTGAAGTCAGAGTGCAACTCTCCTGCCACACATTTTCTGATCATTCACATTAATCCATTAAACAATTAGAAAGAGTTGAAGACTATTTTAAATTAATCCCTTTATACTTTTTAACTGTGTTTTTTTCCTGTTTATTTTTTTTTTTTAAGATAGGATTGGAATTGAATGGATGTGGGAGGGGGAAGATAAACTGTAATCAAAATGTCATGTATACGAATTTTCAATTAAAAATGAATGTACCATTTTTCACTCATTGTATATGTATGTATGTGTTCAGGGCTTACCATTTGGTACTGAACAACCAACCAGTGTGCTCTTTCCAGGTTTTCACTTTCCTAAGTTACACATAGGTCTCTGTGTAGAGTTGATGCCTTGACAGGTAAAAGTAGTCTACACAATATTTTTATGGCTAAGAAAGTATCTTGCCACATAAATGTTTAAATACCTTTCCAATAAAAGAGGTGGGGGAATAGCAACGAGTTGAGAGTGGATTTTATAAAGATAAATTCCTTATTGATGACCACTGTTTATGGTTATTGTGTATGAATTTATAGCATCTCAGAAACTGGTTAAAAACAACAGCAAAAGAAAACATGAAAAGTTATTTAAAATTGGAACCAATTCTTTAAGAGTTATAAAAGAGATTGAAAACTCTCATAAGATTATGGAATACCCCTGTCAACTGAATATACTGCCTGCTTCTAGATTAGAACCAAAGTAGTGACTGGGGAAAAACTGTAATGGACATTAATTTGTGAGACAGTTGGGGAAATGTAAGTCTCTAGAAGACATCTGTAAACTTGTTCAGAAAAATCATCCAATCACCTAAGAATATGCACACCTCCATGGAGAAGGATGGGAATGGAAAGTGTGAGAGTGCGTGCAGCTCTGAGCTCTGAGTGAAGGGTAAATGGATACTCAGTATTTTCTTGTTGCTTGACATACTTCTAGTGAGTTTTGTCAGAAATGTAGTCACCTTTGAAAACTTGCGTTCTTTTTTAATAAGAGACATCCTTGTTAGAAGAGAAATAAATGACAGTAAGCACTGGAAATGGCAATCTGTGTAGCTGATGAGAGAAAAGGAAATAAATAAATAAATAAATAAATAAATAAAGAAAGAAAGAAAGAAAGAAAGAGAAAGAAAGAGAAAGAGGGAAGGAAAGAAGGAAGGAAGGAAGGAAGGAAGAAAGAAAGAAAGAAAGAAAGAAAGAAAGAAAGAAAGAGAAAGAAAGAGAAAGAGGGAAGGAAAGAAGGAAGGAAGGAAGGAAGGAAGAAAGAAAGAAAGAAAGAAAGAAAGAAAGAATGACAGAAAGAAAGAAAGAGTGGGTTCCAAATGTGCTTTCTGAAAATTCACATGTGATAATGAATTTACCTACAATAATCAAAATAGATTTATATTCATCATAATGGCCCCTATGCAAATCACAGGGACACACTCGTCTGTCTATTTTCTATGAAATGGCCACATCTCAGTGACAACATACATGCTAAGCCCATTTGAAGGATGTCTTTGGATACCACTAAGTACAAAGAACATTGTGCTGAGCTTAAGCAATTTTCATAATACTTCTATATTAGCCAAATGGGTATTAAACATGTAATTAAAAATGCATGATTATTATTACTTTGTATTCAAGTTTATGGTAGCTGTACTGAATATTTTAATAACTTCTCTCCTACAAATAGCACACAGGACATTATTGCAACCAAATTCATTTTAATTAGTCATGTTATAAATTTTACCAGTGGCAATGCCCTGGCTGCCTGACAGAGAAAGAATGTGGCCTCTATATTCACCTGTAAATAACCAGAATGACATTTAAGAAACCATTGATTAAAAAAAAATGCTTACAACCTCTGCTATTACCTTCACACCTAAAGACAATCGAGAGCTGAATTGTACCTGTTAAAAAGGAAAGGCACTTTAAAGCCAAAGAAGAAAAATGCTTCTTTCACTGGCTTATTTTATTCCACTTGAGTACAAAGACTGTAATGAATTAACCACACAAATCACTGCATGAAACAAAGGAAACAAAAAGGATGATTTCTTTTCCTTGTACTGTCACTGGAATGAGTAGAGGACTGGTTTATTGAAACAGTAATTTTAATTAGTTTCCAGCGGATAGGGGTGTGAGCTTTTCAGCAGCAGCTCTTGCCCTAGTTTAGTATCTCATTCTCCAGCACACGGGTGAGTTCTGTTTATAGGCAAGAACTGACTGAGCTAGGGCGAGCAAAGCCATAGAAGAAAGGACATCAAACAGACTTCCTCATCTTGACAGGCCTCTAAGCACTGAACAAACGTGTGCTCTGACCATTGAGTCCCACTCTGACTAGGGCTTACCTGCCAATACACAGTTTCCTTTTTTTTTTTCCTATTTCAGCACTGTAGCTTAAGTGTGAAATGTAAAATGTGGCTTGGACAAAACAAAAATCCTCTTTTTAAAGCCAGGCAAAAGTATCAATGGAAAAAATGGATAAATGTGTTGTGGGTGCTTTCAATGTATTTTATGATCTATTGTATCTCTAACCCATATTAAAGATTCATAAATGCACTTACTCTTTCTATGGTCTGATAATTAAAAAAGAATTCTTGATATGAATAATACAACTAAAGTTAAGGATGACCACCTACTCAATCATTTAAAATTTACTTCTTGAACCATATTAGAACATATAAAGTCTAGTAAAACCTCCTAGTAAATACAAGAGTGAGGGCTTTGTTAAAGTCACATGGGTGCCCGTTATTTGGAAGGAAAGATACAGCAGCCTTCTGTATGATCAAGTTATTTCTTGCAGATGATACTGGTTTCTTCTCTCCCGATGTGAGAATAGCAGCAGTACATGAGAAGAGGCTGCATCTTGGTACTGCATGCCTTTGGAATATTGCACTGAGGTGCAAGCTTCTGCTAAATGAATGAGTTCAAGTGAAAATTCCTGAAACTTCAATTAGGAAGAGAATCATACAAATATATTTTACTGATAGTTAAGTTCAATTTATCATTTGGCTTCCACTTTATCCATAGAACATATTTAGGATCTTTATTCTACAAACTGTAATTTCCATAATTTGAATCATGTTTACTACAGGGACTCATTCAAAGATTTTTCAATCCCTTTCCACATTAGTAACAATAAGCAGGTGTTAAAAAAATGCAGTTCCTTTGAATATAATGGTGCTAAATAAAGTAGTGAGCCTGTCAATTTAAAATATTTCCTTCATTTCCATTTCCATATTTGTGTAAAGTGTACAGGCCAACTTTGTATCAAGCTATTTTCAAGAAAGAACATAGTTGGCTTCTATACTATTGTTTTCATTTTACAAATCAGAATGTAGCACAGAGTAGTATTTGCCTTAGTTCATTGCCTACAGTGAATAAATACATTGGAGATCTTATCACGTTAACATTTGAGTCCTCGTTCAGTAGATCATACTCAAAATTCATGGACTACAATTAAAATGAAAAGAATAAAATCAAGCACTATTTCTCATTATAGTTATTATAAATTATAGGAATTTGTTATATATAATAGTATTGTAATGCATTTAATCTCAGCAGAGGCAGAGAGGCAGAGAGGCTGAGACAGAGGCAGTCAGATCCCTGAGTTCAAGTTCAGCCTGGTTTACAGAGTGAGTTCCAGGAAAGCCGAGGCTACACAGAGAAACCTATCTCGAAAAACAAAACAAATGCGAAACAGACAAAAAACAAACAAACAAACAAAAAAAAACCCTAGCATTGTGACTAAGATCTTTCATTATGATCTTATAGTCAATTTTTATTACAAAAAGTTCTACCCTACTTCATAATTTTGTTTCTAATTCAATAATGAAAAATTACAATAATGTTTCTTTTGCAGTGAAACAAAATTGAAAGTACTATGATCCTTAAGACAGTATTACAATTTTCAAAATTCATTAATACTATACAGAAGATATTCAAAACATCCTTCAATGCCAAGACAAGATGAGAGACATTAGGCACCATCATCCATGAACTAGAGAAACAAGGACCACTAATCTACCTTAAATAGTTGGTTTTGTAAAAACGTTAATATTACCAATATATAAGTTTAATCGGCTGAGAAAAGATTTCGCTCAAAAGATCTTTTTCTCATTCCTTTAGAGCTTTGTCTTGAAGCTTCGAGCAATGACACATAGGTTATTTTTCTTAGTGAGATGCATTCCCTTGTGACAGTTTTTGACAAACAACATCAGGATAACTAGGTGTGCAGGAATGACACTGAGGGATGATAATGTGCTCAGCCTAGCCTTCTGAGCAATTACCTGATCCCAATTAAATTGTGCTAGTGCTGAATATCCAAAAAGGCAGGTCAGAAATTGACCTTCATTGTCCATCTTTATTTGAAAGTGAAACCCCTGGTGTTCTGTCACATAATTACCATCAAAGAAAGAAAATTCCTAACATTGGCTAAGCTCCCTCCATGCTTCAAAGTCCTAGGCAGCGGAAACATCAGGGGAAAAAAATCATTTCTATCTTTTGTTTGCCACTGCATAGTAATATAGTGAATGAAAGTAATCTCCAAACTTCAATCACCTATGACTCTAATTACCAAATTTTCTCCCCCTTCTTTTCACTTTCTGAAGCTTATTTTAAAAATCATCTCTGATTTTCAATAACATATCTCCACATATGCATCTTGAATAGTATTTTTTCTTTTGTGCAGATGAATCATCTCAGCAGTGGCTTCTAAAGAATTCTTTTAGTTAGATTCAAGGAGTAATTTTTCAAAAGAGGTACATTTCATGGAAATGTTTTTGATAATTTTTTTTCCTTTCATAAAATACGAAACTATTTGTCCTAGAAGACAGCTAGTGACAATAGGAAGAGACTTTTTGCTTGCTTTAAGGGGCAGGGTTAGCATTTATAATTTCATGGGAGCCTCAGTTCTCTTTTGTACTGCCGCTGCACACTGCCTGGCATTTAAATGCACGCTTGCATCCCATGTAATTGTTTTGACTATTTGAGACGTCATTTTTCCAAAGTTCTGAGAGATTTAGTCAATTTCAATTTGCTCTTCTAATTAGTTATATATTTAGATTGCCCATAGATTTGCCTTCAACTCTCTATTATTGAGTCAAGGGAAAGAAAAACAGAAATGTGTCTTCCTGAAAGCAATGCTTTTCCTGCTCAAATATTATAGACAGGGGATGCTTGCATTTTCTCTAGTGCCTAAAAAAACTTTCCAAGTGAAATTGTTTGAGACCTAGAGGTGAGGACGGGATTCTGTCACTTTAAAAATAATTATAATACAAAACTTAGCTTGTTAGATACTATGCTTACTACTGAACTGTGAAATTGTAGTGAGATGGTATACACAAAATGAAACACATAAAATTGACAATTGAAATAAACAACTTTTGACTGTGAACAGCTGAGTATGTTGTGGAGGAGATATTGGGTAATATTCTAAGTACTTCTCATACATTAATTGCTTAATACTGACAATGAACCTATTATTCTGGCACCATCAATTTGCTTATTTATAACATAAATGAGACATAATTGAGGCACAAAAAGGCTGAATTATTGACCCTAAGGCATTAAACCAGGCCACCCTGACTTTCTAGCTGGCTGACTCTACAGCTGGGATTGGTGTTTGTTTCTTCGTTTGTCTGTTGTTGTTTTTTTTTTATCACAATACAGTGTTGTTAATAATTACTTCTTTCAGATTCAGTTAAAGTCCAGCCCAATGGTAGATGGATCACAACACAAGACTTGTCTACATAGCATGATTCGGGAAATTTTGGCAAATGTTTTTATATCCCAGTTTGTTTTCTTCATCTTTTGCCAGAACTTCCACAGCTAGAGGATTTCTAGGGGGAAAATGTCACATACTGTGCAATAAGAATACCCTTGAATTTTTGCTTAGTGGCTACTGGGCTTTAATTTGAGAAGAACAGGTTCTGGAGCTAGACTGGACTGTGAACTGCATTTTAAATGACACATTTTTGCAAATTTTATCACAATGCAACAACCTCATTTCAGATTACAAATTTGACAAATAGTTACAGAACTCTCATGGTTAAGACCCATGATGTATATGAGTAATATACATAGCAAGAATTTGGTCTCTCTCTGCTTCAGTGTCCTCTTCTCCAATGTGAAAGCAAGGAAGGAATCTACATGACATTTGGTCCTGAGGCTTAACAAGAAATTCATAAAAGGGTCATAATAACCTCTAAGATGGTTATCTTACAATTTATTATCCCAAATCTTAAAAGGAGCACTACATTGTATCTGGTAAATTGCAAATTTTCATTAACAATCTGTTGAATGAATGACTGAATACTCACCATGTAGTACTTTTATGTATTTACTTTACAAGAATCATAGCATCTTGATATGTAAAAATACCTTTCCTGAGACAAGTGAAATGGAAATAGGAGAATACTGAAGGGAAAGAGAACCTTGGCAGGTCAATCTTTCCAATCCCACTTTAAGTAAAGACTTGAATCATTGCTCAAAGACATATCTAGATAAGCACTTAAATTGGTTCCTTCAATTGTAGCAAAATCACCTGGAGAATTTGCTAAAACCTGGACTACAGGAAACCTTTCATAAACTTTCTGATTTGTTAGATCTGAGAGAAGATCCATAAATTTTCATGTTAAAGAGTTATAGGTGATTCGAATAGACTTCACAAGCAGGCCATTTAAAACATTGAATTAATCTTGCTTTATTTTTAGATGATTGCATATTCACAAGCTGTATGACAGGAAGCCTAGAAATACTATTTCATGTGCCATCTAGTCAAATTTTCCCAGTCGTAACTGCTTGCAAAACCATAGTGCAGTATCACAGTGGCATCAATAGAATCCACTAGTGTAGAGTGGGCAGTGTCTTGACAACTGATCTAAAAATTAAAAATGCAATAGTTTTTTTCAGCTCTGGACACCTATTAATATCACCTGGGAGGCTTATCAAAAAATGTCTAAGCCCCAGATAAGAACCAATTAAATCAAAACAACTGAAAGTATATCTGGTCCTGTGCCATTTTATGATGACAGTGCAGCCTTTATTTTTCCTTAAAAAAGTCAAGAAGAAGAGAGCAAGTAAGATGCATGCTGAGCTCTCTTGCTCCTCTTCATTCAGTCCAGGACTCAGCTCTTAAAACTGTACTGCCCATATTGTGTTGTACTGAACAGTTCTTACTTAATTTGAGGACAGGCCAAATTCAAAAATCTGAAACTCTGCTACTAAAGCTGAAGGTAGCCAAGTAAATCTTCCTCTCAGTTATGTATGTTTCTCCCCATTGTCAAGATTGAGGAAGCACAGTTAGCTGAAAGTCTAGACATTGAACCTATTATAATAGTGGAAGAACTGCCAGACTCCAAGGGGAATGAAAGTTTCCCCACCAAACACTCTATAAAGACCATGGTGCTCACTATAAAGGACCTAGCAATAATTTTTGCAAAAACTCTTTTTGTAATTATCTAAATTTATTCTAATGTTAGGTCAAAAAACAGTCCCTTTAGAACATAGTTAAATGTGTTCATCAAAACCTGACTCCTTATTTCTTTCATATTTTAGGGGAGTAATTATTCCTACCCATTGGACTATACATATTTCAAACTCTGTGCATTGTGGGTTTCCCAGCATTTCCAAATCAAGGCCTACCATGGACAAGAAACTATTCTGGCCATAATTTGTAGTAACTATATTGCTTTCCAATTAGGAACTACCACAAGTGGGTTTTTTTCTTTCAGTTCTGGCTTTACATTATATATGGCTTATGGTATTCATGTAGGTAACATTAAGTAGTCTCCACAGTTTCCAAGAAAACAGAATACGGTGCCAGTCTTTGTTTATTTTCTAGTTACTATTGGCATGTGAACAATTCCACTACGCTCCTTCCAGGAACCTAGCAACAGCAACATAGCAACAGCTTACATCATCACATGCCACCTGGTGATAGCCTATAAGGCCTATCTCAGCTATTCCAGGTCTCTATCTCCATCTCCTATTCCCCCTTTCTCTGTCCCCATGTGCACCCCCGGCCTCTTGCTCTCATCTTTCTGTTCTTCTCTGCTTGCCTTCTCTGTCTCTACCCCTTTCGAGGTCCCCTTCCCTTCCCCAGCCAATAAATCTTTATACTAGGTCTGTCTCATGGCTTGATTGTTCAGGGGAAGACCTTGGCTGGCCTGCCAAGTTGCTCCTGCTGCTGCCTCACTATGCTGCATTATAATGCCCTTTTACAAACACAACAGTTACTGTTATTAAATACTCTGACAAAATCAGCCCAGGGGAGAATGGGTTCTAGTTTAGAGTTCACCATTGCTTGGAGGTCTTAATGGCAGCAGCTCCAGACAGCGGCTAATACTGCGTTCAGAGTCAAGAAGGAGAGAACAAGTAATATGCATGCTGAGCTCTCTTGCTCCTTTTCATTCAGTCCAGGACTCAGCGCTTACAACTGTACTGCCCATATTTAGTATAGGTTTTCCCAACTCTCTTAATCCAATTAAGAAAATCTCTCACGTGTATGCCCATAGATGAATTCAATCTAGGCAACCGCTCATTGGAAGTCTCTTGCAAGGTAATTCCAGATATTGCCAAGTTGACGAATAAAATTACCAGCCACAGTGCTATGCAAGGCAGCTCTATAAGCCCCTGTGCACATGTTCTGTCAACAATAACCATTTTTTAAAGCAGCATTGTCATTAACCACAAAGGGCAATATCCAATATTTGAAATGTCATAATTATTTTCTCAGGTTATATTTCAAATATCAAAATCTTCAACAGCTGAAAAGACCTTAAAACAACTACATGGATAACCACTAAATTATGGCACAGATTAAAATGATAATGACAGCAATTATACCTTGAGTGTCTGAGGGTAATATGAATCAATCTAGGTGGTTTTCTAAAATGCCACATCCTCAAAATAAGTTATGACCCTTTGATGCCTAATTAACCCTTCCTGACATGAGTGTCCAGTGTAATTATTTCTTTACTGTATTTTAGTTTTCTCTGGTCTCTAGGGTTTAGTTGTCAAAATAACTCAAAGATGGGCACTTTGTTCCTATTAACCCCAGGATACATTTCCCCATGCAGGTAATTCTCAGTTTGTTTGACCTTTGCATTAGCTGAGGAGGAAAACATTAGTGGTTTGCCGCTCTTTCAATAACAAACAGTAACTAACTCTGAATAACATCAAATACACACACACACACACACACACACACACACACACACACACACACACACTTGTTCCTTTCTTTATAATGACAAATATTTAACAATTGTGCAAGTAGAAGATTTAGAGGAAAAATATGCTTCCATTTTTATTTTCCTTCCTTTTTTCCTCTGTATAACTCCTTCCATGATCTTACCACCCTTTTGCATCTATCATTATATTTTTCTTTGCTTTGTATAATTTACAATATCATACTCACACACCACATGAAGTTCAAGATGAAGGAAGACCAACTGTGGATTCTTTGATCTTTATTGGAAAGTGGATCAAAATGCCCATGGCTCACAGCCAACCAATAGAATGAGAATAGGGTCCCCAATGGAGCAGCCAGAGAGAGGACCCAAGAAGCTGAAGAGGTTTGCAGCCCCATAGGAGGAACAACAATATGAACCAACCAGTATCCCCAGAGCTCCCAGGGACTAAACTACCAACCAAAGAGTACACATGGAGGGACCCATGGCTCCAGCCATATATGTAGCAGAGGATGGCCTTGTCAGATATCAATGGGAGGAGAGGCCATTGGTCCTGAGAAGTCTTGATTCCACAGAATAGGGGAATGCAAGTCAGGAAATTAGGGGGGGGAGTGGTGAGCAGGGGGAGGGGGGAGGGAATAGGGGGTTTTCAGTGGGATAATGTAGAAAGTGGTTAACATTTGAAATGTAAATGAAGCAAATATCTAATAAAAATAAATTAAAAAATGCTTTTCTGCCATTTTCCTTTTTGCCCCTATCCCCTGAGATAGCCTTGGTAGTTTGGTCCCCAATAAATCTTCTCTTTTAAAAGCCTACAGAGCTGTCTAGTTCTGTAGTTTCTCTGTGGCACATTTAGTTTGAACACCTAGCAGAGACACTGAGCCCCTCAAGGGGCCCCTTGTCCCTCTGAACTGAACTGAGTTGCCAATTGTTGACCCTCCTGGATACAGATCACTTTCCTCAACTGCCTGGTGCTGTTTATCATATTTGACTCCAAGTTTTTAAGAGTTTAAATCTTTGGCTGCTTCTCCCCAGTCTCTCCCCCACTTCCATCCCTGACCCCCTCATTGGCTCACTGGGTCCTGCCTCTCTTGACTCCTAGAGAGACTACTGCTGCAAACACCACACTGGTGTGTCAGGCAGCTTCTCTATCACCTATGGTAGTAGAGGGACACACCTCCATTGATCCTGGACATTCCCTCAGAAATGTCTCTCACCCTTTGTTGACACCCTCACATTGAGAATCTGTCAACAAATCACTTAACCCTCTCAGCTTCCCTGTGTGTATCTATTCCTACCCCACTGCAATCCTCTGGTGGGACTCCTATGGCCCCTTTCCTAAGTCTCTCTTACCTCTTCTATGCTCTCCTCCAAGAAATTATTTACATCTCTCCCTCTTGCTCCTCCTTCCCCTCCTCTCTCTCCCTGACTTTCTCGCTCCTGGAGCTTGTTCTGCCTCAAACCATGGGCTCTTATTCAGAATCACCTCTAAGCTTTCTCTTCTCTCTGCTCTTGAAAGTCTTTGCTCTTCTGCACTTGCTTTATAAGTTCCTCCCTCTAATCACTAAATTCAGTTCTACAAATATTCAAGTGTCTTTTGAATATGAAAATATTGAAATATTGTCACATGCCTTACTAAAAAGTTAGCCCTAGAGTTGGGATTTGGCCTGCCCTAGACGCCAGCATCTTTTTATAAAAGTTTCCTCCAAAGTGTCTGTCCTGGGTGAGGCTGGCTACCTGACTGAGAAGGAAGAGGAGAACTAAACAGAGCAAACATAAACAAAGACACTTTGCACTATAGAACAACTAAAACATCAGTGATTTCCAATAGAGTTTACACATGGCAAAGTGTAATCACAGATGTTTAGTTATCTGATTTTTTTCCTTTTCCCCTCGTTTTTTTGTTGGTTTTTTTTTTAACTATGTTTGAAACTTTTGTTGAAATGTAAACTTTTCTTTATCTCAGGATCTATGAGATCACTGGGCCATGGTTTAAGAAATCTGTCCTATTCAAGGTCGTGGATATCTTTGAAAGATATACTTTTATATCTCAGGATGTGTAAGACAGTTAGGTTGTAGTTGAAAAATATCTGTAAAGTCCCAAACAGAAAAAGGTACATTAAAATTTGTAACAAAAATGGTTACAAAAGAACACACATCGTATGCACTCACTGATAAGTGGATATTAGCCCAGAAGCTTGGAATACCCAAGATACAATTCACAGACCAAATGAAGCTCAAGAAGAAGGAAGGCCAAAGTGTGGATACTCTGGTCCTTCATAGAAGGGGGATCAAAATACCCACGGGAGGAGATACAAAGTGTGGAGCAGACACTAAAGGAAAGGCCATCCAGAAACTGCCCCACCTGGGGATCCATCCCATATACAGATACCAAACCCAGACACTATTGTCAATGCCCACAAGTACTTGCTGACAGGATCCTGATATAGCTGTTTCCTGAGAGTCTCTGCCAGAGCCTGACAGAGGGGGACAATCTCAGCCAACCCTTGGACTAAGCACAAGGTCCACAATGGGGGAGTTAGAGAAAGGACCCAAGTAGATAAAGGTGTTTACAGCCCCATAGGAGGAACAACCATGTGAACCAACCAGTACCCCCAGAATTCCCAGGGACTAAACCACCAACCAAAGAGTACACATGGAGGGACCTATCGTTCCAGATGCATATGTAGCAGAGGATGGCCTTATTGGACATCAATGGGAGGAGACACACTTGGTCCTGTAGAGGCTTAATGCCCCAGTGTAGGGGAATACCAGTCCAGGGAAGCAGGAGTAGGTGAGTTTGTGAGCAGGGGACAAGAGGATGGGATAGGGGATTTTGGGAAGGGAAATGAGGAAAGGGATAACATTTGAAATATAAATAAAGAAAATATCCAATAAAAAGTAAAAGAAAAAAATTGTAACAAAAGGGTTAATAGTTTTAAATATATGTGTGTAGGTATATATGTGTGTGCTACATATATAGAAATAGTTTTAACTATAAACTATAGTTTAAACTATAATTATAGTTTATATACATGTTGTCTTAATTTGCTGCAACATACCATATATGACACTTGGGTTCATCATTTATTTAGAAAAGTAGAGATATTTTAAGATGATTTGTTTTATTCAAGATGGTTTCTTATATTTTATTTTTCTTAGACAAAAAAAGAGCAACAGTAGACCTCCAAGATGATGTATTATTTTCCATATATTAAGAACTAGTATTGCTGATGCCAAGAAGTGCTTGCAGACAGGAGCCTGGTATGGCTGGCTGTCCCCTGAGAGGCTCTGCCAGCACCTGACAAATACAGAGGCATATGCTCACAGCCAACCATTGGACTGAGCACAGGGTCCCCAATAGAAGAGTTAGGGAAAGGACTGAAGGAGCTGAAAGGAACTGCAGTCCCATAGGAAAAACAGTATCAACCAACCAGTACCCCCAGAGTTCCCAAGGACTAAACCACCAACTGAAGAGTACATACGTAATGGCCTTGTTGGTCACCAATGAGAGGAGGTCCTTGGCCCTATAGAGGAGACATGATGTTCCAGAGAAGGGGTGAGGTGAGAACAGGTGGGTTGGGGAGCACCCTCTTAGAGGTAAAGGGGAGGAGAAGGCGTGGGAGGTTCATGGAAGGGAGAAATTTGAAATTTAAACAAACAAAATAATTTTTTCTTTTTTTTTATTCTATATTCTTTGTTTACATTCCAAAGGCTTTCCCCTTTCCCAGTCCCCCCCCCCCAAAGAAGGCAGTAGTAAGCCTCAAAGGCATTTTAGACTAGGAAGGATTTTTGTATGGCAATTTTTGTCCTGGAAGGGGAAAACAAAAAATGAGGACAAAACAATGAACAAGGTTTATGGAAAATGGACTTCAAAATAATATTTGTTTACTGATTGAGTTTTATAAATTCCTAATGTTATAATGGTCTCTTCTGGTGGTTACTGAAATGACTTAAAGGTGTATGTTTAACTACTTATGACTTTGCTAATTACACAATACCAGGCTTCTAGAAAAATTTAGATGAGAAATGTATGTTTGATAAATAATGTTTATAAGTTCCTAAGACCCACCCAGGTTAACAGTAACTGAGTTGAAGATAAGTCTAGTCTCCTTGTCTTTGATAACTTTGTTAAACTTTAACTATTGTATAAAATGAGTCATATGAGAAAGTGTAATGTATTGTAAAGGATCAGAAAAGTAAGGTTCCCAGTCTCTCTGTGGACTGTAATAAAGGTTTATAGTCTTATTTTGATGTTAAGGGATCTTCAATTAAATATGCAATTCAAAATTTTAAAGCTCAAACTTAACAAGGATCAAACTATAGCATCTTAATCTTAAAAACACTAACTTGTTTTAAACTGTTAAAGATAATTAAGGTACTCAAGTTAATGGTCATACAACTTACAAATGATCAAGTTCTTTAATGTGCTCAGAATTAGAGGAACTATATTAAAGAGTCACAGAATTACAAAGATTGAAACCACTGACTTACAAATATATGCTTTTAGCCTCTTATATGTGTTGCCAAGGTTAAGTCTGAAGCAAGTAACTAAAACTTGAATAAAGTTTGTTTAAAGTCAGGCATACTCAATAGATTACATGATAGCCCTCAACTTCCCCTAGGAGATATCTGCTGAATTTAAGATGTTTAATGAATAAAGCTCCCTCTGATATACAGAAATTCCAGCTTCTGGCAGTCCTGTGGCTATCTCCAATGAAGAATCCATTACCTTCTTTGAGTGTGTTATGGCTGACCACCAGGCAAAGAAGCGTCCCATGCCTGGCCCATTGCCAGAGCTCTGCCCAAACTGTGGACACTGCTGGATAGACTGCTCTTCTCTGCCATGCTAAAGTAGACTGGTTCCCAGAAGTTCTTCCTCCACAGAAAAATCTCTCAGATCTTCAGAGTCTGGCAGCTGAAGACTAACGCTTCCCCTTGTGGTAGTGGAAGACTTAATGCTGCCCTGTGTGGTGGACAAAGACTGACAACATCTGCCCCCAACAAAGTCATCAAGATCACCATAGAGGATGTCAGGTTGGCTGTCGAGGTATCAGTTAAGTCTCTGTCATTTTAATTGATCCTTATGCCTCTTGGTTATACTTCCAGATCAAAGGTATCATTTTCAGATCTTCATGATAGTGAGGACAGGTCCTATCTTCATCAGAGAGTTTAGCAACAGCAAGCCAACCTCAGCTAGCCTCTCCTGCTAGGCTGCAGCTACTATGTCAGTTCAGAAAGTCTGATTTCAATTGTCAAAAGTTCTGGCTTTATAGTAACTTCAGGTCCAAAAGATGAATATGATACTTGCTGATGATAACAATTTTAAAACATTCTTTTTAAAATTTAAATTATCCCATTCTCTTAAATAAAAACAATATGCCTTGTTTTTCCTGGAGCAACTAGGTCTCCTGTTGAGATAGGTAAACTTGCAGGTTTATAATGTACATACTTTATGCTGAAAAAGCTAAACTCAAAAACAGGTTTCAATGGAAGGAAAAGAATTCAAATTACCATGCTGTTGCTACTGACAGAAAATTTACTTCGCATTATACCTTTATTTTTAAAAAAAAAAAAAACAATAAAAAAGCCTTGCTTTTCAATGATGACTCTTAGTAAAGAAGCATTTATGTCTAATATTGAAAGACTGGGTATTTTCAGATGCAAAGAATATGTTTTAATTTTAAATTGTGGAGGCATTAATTATTGAAGGTATGTACAAATGAGACCTAAAGATAATAAAATGGAGTTCTGATAAGTTATTATTCCAGTCTTGGTAATAGTTACAAGGACTAGCTATTAAATATTTTTAAAAAAAACATAGTCACAGGCTCAAATTTAAGTGTTCTTTGGTTGTTTGCTTAAATATAGATTTAAAAGTGTTTCTCATTATGCTGAAAACACCTCTGTCCAATCTATATATACCAGACATCTGGATAGAGGCAAAGTGATAAGTAATTTCTCTGCCAGTGCCAATTCATGCCAGATTAACATGCACAGAGAGAAGTGGAGGGATTTATTGGGAAGCTGCTCTTGGGTGGGCAAGTTCACTGGCCTCAAGGAAGGAAGCCAGGGAAGTTGCCATGGAAAGGGAGAGAGAGGAGAGGGAGAAATAAGAGAGAGAAAGAGAGAGAGAGAGAGAGAGAGAGAGAGAGAGAGAGAGAGAGAGAGAGAGAGAGAGAGTCCTAAGGCAGAGAGGGAGAGAGGGAGGGAGAGAGAGGGGGGGAGGGAAGGGATGGGGAAAGGGACAGGTAGAGGAGGAGGGGTGAGGGAGAGGGGGAGGGGGAAGGAGAGAGGAGGGGGAAGGGACAGGGAGAGGAGGAGAGAGAGGGGAGGAGAGGAGAGAAGTGGAAGGGAAGAGGAGAGAAGAGGGGGAGATGGAGAGGGGGAGGGGAGGGAAGGAGAAGAGATGAGAGAAGAGGAAAGGGGAGGAGAGGGGAAGGGAGTGGAGGGGAGGGGAAGGGAGGGGGAGGGCAGAGGAGGGGAAACCTCAGCCTCAGGAAGGATAGCCCAGCCCCTAGGCTGGAAAGTTCATGGTTGTGGTCAGTGTAGGCCAGGCAGGGACTGAGGGATGTTGGGAGAAATCTGGAAGCCTGGTCTGCTTTGATATGTAAAGTATGCACCTTAGCCCCTTGTCCCAGGGTCTGAAACCAAACTAAAAGTGTTCCTTTTTAAACCCAGAACCATCTTTTGGGTCCGCAAGCTCTTCTTCCCCTTTGTTCTCTTTCCTGCTAGAAAATATATCTTATTACTGATGCATATTTCTATATGTTGATAACTTATAAGGTTTTATTTTGCTTTGGCTAAAAGTTATAGATTTGGTTGAGCTGTTTACCTTCACTTACTAACTGCATTTTCTACAGTGAGGAAGGAGTGATTGCAGACAGTGGTCGTGCTAATAATAAAGAAATAAAACCTTGATCAGTTTTGTCAACTTTAAAGGATTCATGCAAGCTTTAGGGAGACACAATTTAGATCCACCTGTCAGGGTTCAAAAGGACCCTTCCTTCCCCTCCTTTTGGGTGCATGTTCTCTTTGTCTACCTGACCTCCAGGCAGCAAGACAAGCTTGGAAATTGAAAGATTGTGCTAGACTCCTTAATCATACCTTCTGCCCCAACTCTATATCTGTCCCAGCAGGTCTCTACTAAGGTGACAGAAACCATTTTGGAATCAACTTTGGCTCTGCCTCTGCTCTAAATTGAGCTCACCTCAGTAATTCCAGATGATACTGCAAAATTGGTGAGCCCTGGATGTGCTCAACGCTGATGGGAACCAATCCAGGCAAATAAAAGAGACTAGTTTGCAAACTTGTGTTTATTCCTTGGCTCCAGAGGCCAACTTCAAGACTGTGCTCTCCTTTGGGTTCTTAGATTCTACCCTTCCTCAACAAGGATTGATTTCTATCCTCATAATCGGATTGCTCCCAGTCTCTTCAAGCTCTTTCAGGCAAAATAACCAGATGGTCTGAAAATCCCTGATGTAGTTTCTTCAGGTCTTCTACCTTTGTCTGCCAGCTTGAGTCCCTGCTTTGAACCAGCATTCCAGACCTTCCTCTTTTCCAGCCCTCAATTGGCAGGAAGTATTGAGAGAACTCATCAGACCTTATCATTAACAAAAGGCTGGAATCGTAGGTCCAAATCCCCACCCCACCCCAGCTCTGCTTAATGTCAATGATGGTGGCGCTATTGCTCTAAACTGAAGAACTTTGGCCAAGGTAAACAAATGATTCTTATTGGGTAATAAGCCTAAAGGAGGGGTTTCAGTTAAACAGAAAAGCTTATCTCCTAAAGCAGTTTCCTGTTTGCAAGTGAAAGGACAAGACAAATCCCATCTGTCTCCATTTAAAGACCAGGCCTGATTTCAAAGAGAAAGCCATAAGGCACCAGCTCCAGGAACAGACCCTAAGTCCCATAAACTGGGACATAGTACACCAGCTGCAGGAACAGACCATAAAATCCATAAGCAATGTTATAAAAAGCCCCTCCCAAAGGACAGCTTGGGGATAACCACAAGAATGGGAAAATATCTTATTCCAGGATGGGCCATATGTGCTGGGCAGCCCTATCTCATTCTGTAGTTAAATGTTCATGGCATAGGAATGAAGACCACTGACCATCTGACCCAAGTCAATCAGAAGCTGACCTTTGTGACCTCTCCAGCACCCACCAATGAAATTTTAGATTGAGAGAGAGAGAGAGAGAGAGAGAGAGAGAGAGAGAGAGAGAGAGAGAGAGAGAGATCTGGCACCATCACTTATAGGAACCACCCTTTTCCTTCTCATACTTTAGAACAACTATCATGTCATTTTGGTTACATTTTAATTCTTTGATGGCTGTAAATAGTAGATACAAACCACTGTTTCATAACAAGACAGAGACTAGGTATATCTTACAACAAGAGGAACAGTGTTTCAGAGTTCTGGAGGCAGTTGTTTGGCACAGACAGGTTCCCCCTGAACCGGGTTCCTCCTCTTTTAAAAGTCCTTAACTGTCTTTTCCTGCAAACTTCCTCATGCCTTGTTTCTGCAGTGCTTCAATCTGCCTCAGTCACTACATGGTGGGTTTTCTTGTTTACAGAGCCAAATTGAGGTGTCATGCCACTTGGTAGGAACTTGACATTGATCAAGGTGAACTTCCTCTCCCAGCCTTTGTTGAAGCAGGGATTTTGTGCTAGCCAGGATCCTGCTTCACCTAGGGTGGAACAAGGTGAAGTTCATTGTTCCTCCAGGTCTCCGAATTAAGGAGGTTACCTGCTCAGCTGCTCAGCATGGAGCCATCCCCCAAGGAACAGCCAGCCAGACCACTTCCCTGGAACTCACCAGGAAGTCCCTGGGGAAGGGGCTTGCCCAAACTCTTAAATTGTCAGACCAGCATTAAACTTGGGCCTTGATCAGCAATTGGGTTGTCCTGGCCTCCGTTCTTTTCGCTGTCCCCCCATCTATTCCCAACTTCTCTTCCAGGAACCCAGTTTACAGTAGTTGCTGGCAGCAACACTTGTGTTTGTGTTTATTCATTTCTTCTCTTTTTATACTGATTTTAGTTTCAGATTCAGGCCCACATTTATCACAGCAAAGTCATCTTAACTGATTACATCTGCAATGTTTCCAAATGAGGTTACAATCCAAGGTGTATAACCTAGGAATTTCACATGCCTCTTTGGTTACAGGCATATACGCACAAGTGCACATGCATAACACACACATGCATGTATATCACACATATATACAAGCACACACAAAGCTATATATACTTAAATTTTTCCCTATAAATAAACATAGAGATGAATTGATAATGTACATATATGCACATACTTTGCCAAGTTGCTTTTCTTTAATTACATGTCATGGACATCTTTAAATTTACATTAATTACATTTGGAAATAACAGTGATTGAAATTTATGCAGATTTTACATATTGTGTTTGTCCCTCCCACCCCTCCCCCCATGAATCATTTCGTTCAATCTTTGTAACATCTTTACATTATAGGTCAAATTGCTATTCCCATTTCAAAGAATAGCCATTCAAGGAAAAGGAAGATGAAGTAACATATCAAATGCCACAAAGTTAATAAATATTAAAGTTAGTATTTCATCGTTCATTTTGATGCTGAAGCCTATTACACTTATAATTGCTATAAAATATTAACCATTTTGCATTTAATTTGATGTTTTGTTTTCTCATTTAAAGTAAGTTAAGGCCAGACATTGTGGTACAGGAATTTAATGATCTCCTGGTCAGCCAATGCTATATAATTAGACCCTGTCTTCTGAAAATAAAAATAAAATGACTCAAAATAGTAGATATAAATGACTCTTTCATATGATGATGCAACTCTTAAAATAATTAGCTTTTATTACGTAACAGGAATGATACTCTCTGTTGTGTGTGTGTGTGTGTGTGTGTGTGTGTGTGTGTTTTGAGGCAGGGCTCACTATGTAGCCCCTGGATTGCTTGGAACTTACTGTGTGGAGACAGGTGACCTCAACCTCATAGAGTTACCTGCCTCTACTTCCCAAGTACAGAGTTTAAAGATGTGTACCAGCATTCATGGCTTCACTTTATTTACTCTTAAACATTTGTTAATCATTTAATGACTACTTTTTAGAACTGTCTTACCAGATATTAGAAATCTTAACTACAAATTCTATTCACAAAGTATAGCAGCAGAGGAATGTAAAAAATAACTGAAAATATTAGACACACTTTAAGAGTACAGTGAAGAGGAGTTGGAAAATTGGCTCAGTCATTAAGAATATTAGCCCCTCTTCCAAGGACCTGAGTTCAATACCCAGAATCCACAAAGTGGCTCACAACCTCCTCTAAGTCCAGTTTCTAGGGGATCTGAGGCTCTCTGCAGGCACTGCACATATGTGATACACAGGCATATATTTGGGCAAAATATCCGTGACATAAAGTAAAATGAAAAAAAAAAAAAGCATAGGGAAGAGATTAACTTCAGGATGAATTGTGCAGGGATATCTGCATCAATGAACTGTATGTAGCCTTAAAGCTGACAGTCTTTAAAAGTTCAACCAAGTATTTATTGTTAAGTCAAAAGGAGTGTGAGAAATAGGGCTAGAAAATATGATAGGTTCTGAAATAATGCCCAATAATTCCCCTCTCAATATGTGCAACCCTGTATATTTCCATTTCAAAATGAACTAAATCTACTGACTTGTTTCTACCAATCAGGGGATGTCACTTCTGATATTAGATTACATAAGTGCAAATTTATTCTTTCTAGAAAATTCTTTCCAACTTTGTCTTTCATGGAGTAGACATCATAATTGTGAGGAAGCTGCCTATTTAAAGGCCCATGCAGCAAGAAATTGAGGGAAGCTTCTGAACTAAGGCCTTAAGTAATTAAATTGTTGGGTTTTTTTTTGTTCTTTTTTTTGTTTTGTTTTGATTTTTTTGTCAACTTGATACAGACTACAGCCATCAGAGAAGGGGAATCCTCAGTCGAGGAACTGACTCCATCGGTCTGTCCTGTGGTCATGTCTGTACGGCGTTTTGTTGATTAATGTTTGATGGTAAAAATCCCCATCCAATGTAGATGGTTATAGTCCTGAGCAAGTGGTTCTAAGTTGCATAAGAAAGCCATGAAAAACAAGTCAGTAAGCAACATTCCTCAGTCCTTTCTGCTTAAGTTCCTGCCTCCAGGTTCCTTCTTGAGCTCCAGCCTTCCCTTCCCTTGATGATAGACTAGAACCTGCAAGCTAAACAAATCTTTTCCTCTCCCTGTTGCTTTCAATCATGGTGTTGATCACAGGAATAGAAAGCAAACAGGGACAGATGACCAACACATACATTTACAAGTAGAACTTTTCTGAGTTAAGCCTTTTGATGAGTCTATGGCAAATTAGATACAAATGGATTATTCACCTACAAAAATATGAAATAACACGTAAGCATCACTATATACAATAATATTGGAATAATTTGCTATATACACACATACATATCTATATATTTGTGTATATATAAAATATGTATCACAAGCTGCAAAACTATGTAAAATAGATTCATGTGCACACACAGGAGTATAATAATCTAGCTATTTCGTTTGTAATACAGTCTGGCTGAAACACAGAGTACAAAAAGGAGCAAGCCAAGGACTAAGGCCACAAAGGTTACTAACAAGTTTTATAGCTGTATTGTAGTTTTCTTTCTCCTCTGGTACTATGCAGATTACCTTTCAGTACCAGGAACATTAGTTAGTAGGGGTGATGACTCTAGTTAGGTACCAGCTTTACTTTTCCATATTCAATGAGATATTTAGTAAGTGTTGTCTTGAGAAATGGGTCCTACTACCTGCAGTTTGTGGTGAATAACCAATAAAAACTTTGGTAATATCCTTGGATATCATAGGGCCCCATTGGCCAATGACTCAAATAGATGTAACCCATTCCTGAGTAACATGCTGAGTGCAATAGTGGTACAAACATTGTGTACCACCAAGTATAAAACCAATCATCTCTTTGAATGGATATGGAACTCATACTTGATATTCCTTGGGTGGGCAAGAATCTGAAACTAAATAAGCCATGGGCTTAAAGAAAACCCAAATACTACTGTTCTGCTAAAGGAACATAGCAATAAAATGACTCCTAATGATATTCAGCTATACACATCAGTTCCTTGCTCCGATATAATCAGAGATGCTTCTTCTTTTGGTATATGCAAACTGACATAGAGACCCACAAGTGGACAATGTGTACAGGGGAAGAGACTTCGGAATATTTACCCTAAATATAATGTGTTCATCAAGTTCTTTCTCTCAGGGTTTAGGGATCTCTGTAGAATTTGAACCAAAAGATTTTAAGAGCCAGAGATGATGGATGACACTAAAGAAATAGTCTTCCACATTCCACAGGACCAATTCATAGTCTCATGGAGACAGACTGGCACAGGGCCTGTTTAGGTTAAACTGGTTGGGATGACACACAGATATTCTATTTACTGACTATCAAAAAGTGAATCCCTGTGTTCTCAATGGTTACTTGCAGAGGCAGTGGAGCCAGGCTAGCAAGCTACGTAGATGTTTGTCACTTCTTCACCTGCCCTTCCAAAGAAAGGCAAAGTGCCTTGGTGAAGGACACTTAACTCCCAATACCAACTGCATGAGTAAGGAGCATGGCTTTTTGCATAATAAAGAGCTGGTAGTTATAGCTGGTGAAGAAGGACCAGCAGAATGACCAGGCAGAGAGACAAACACGTGGAGAGACAGGGACATGGATAAGAACTGAGCAGGTTGGTAGAGCAGTGAGAACCAGCCAGAGAGAAGCAATGGCAGACAAGGTAAGTTAGAGGCTAGCTGAGGACTGTACAAGCAAACAGGCTCACAGTATATTACTATACAGATGTCTTTATGTCTTTACTATTAAATCCCAAGCAGACTCCATAAACCTGGCAATATAAAACCAGCACTGAGAGGGGAAAAATGGGCATGTGCTCTCATCCCAAAGTAAGGGGTTGTCTGTAATTGATACCTGTTGGCAAAGGAAAACCTGTTTCTCCAGTAGAGTCTCACCCGTTATATTAACTGTACTTAAGAGTAGACCTCATGCCCAACAGTAAGATGACCAACACAAAATGAACTCAAGGGTGTTTTGTAGATTTTTTTCTTGGGGGGAGAGAGGCTTTTATTGCTTTGTTTGGGCTTTTTTAGTCTTTGTTTATATATTACAGTTTCTGGTTCTGAGTTTTTATGCGTTTTGCTTCTGTGTGCATGTGCACATGTGTGCATGTGTGTGCATTTTTCTTTTCAGTAAATTTTTTTTTTTTTGCAAAAGAAAAGACATGACTAGAAAGCCTATTTAGGGCATTTTCTTGGGTTTTAAGTCTAGACACTGTTATACAGTTGAAGGCTAAAAATGTAATCCAAGTCTTTAAAGAAAGTACACTGATCAAGGTACCTGGATCAGAGATGTCAATGAATAGAGAAGCAAGAGTATTTTGAAATCATGACTATGGACAAATGAAGGGAACACAGCAAAACAGTAGGGGAAAGGCATTTCCAGAATCCATCTGAGCAGTATTTGAAAAGCTCACTCATCATGTTTTAGTGAATGGGACTGTGAAGAAGGATGCTTCCTAGGAATTGTGCCACAGGAATATGTGAATTTCGGAAGCCCATATTTAGAATATCCAGTTTAGGTAAAAGATAAGAAAAATTAAATTATCCAATAAGAATCAGAGCTATCAGGAGGAGATGTCTCAGATGCATGTGCTTGAGGGTCAATATAAAGATCTTTCCTATGGGATATGTGGGGAGAGGTAAGCATATGTGAAGATATAGAATTATCCAGGACAGTAAGAGAACTTAAAGAAGGAGGGTGAATGCAAGAAAGCTCACAAGATGAAACACTCTTTACTGGGATGTCAGAATGCAAAGAGTTAGTGATGAGAGAGACTGAATACAGGAAATGTTAGAGAATAAATAGACTCTTTTATGAGGACAGTGATCAACAGTGTTAAATGCTTTCATGATGCAATAAGTGCTGGAAATAGCACATTACTGCTGCCTTTAGTAAATTCCGTGAGAGTTTTATGGCTTTCTGATACATTTCTTTAAAGTTACACAATTACTTTAATATTGTCAAAAATTCTGGTGCTGTAGGATTGCGATAAGAGAGACCATTCTAAATGATTCCCTGCCATCACCCCAGGTCACCAATAATATTATTAAGCATCAGTTCTGGTACCAGTCATTGAGCCTAGAATAAATAACATCATTCCATGCTGGGAAATGGCCTTATTCTTCTGATAGCTTGACAAGTTTTTAATCAGCATTGCAGCATGTGGAGCTGGAAATAATAATTTGATTTACATGTAGTCTATAAGTGACATTAGATAACAAATAGTTCTCAGTGGGAAAGAAGTATGGAAGTCCTTTCAGTAACTATGTATTATAGCTTGTCATATAAAAGGATGTCCTTTATTGTAATAATACTACAAAAATTGATTTTCATAGATCACATGGCAAACTATTTATTGGAGTAGAATGCTAAATCATTGAGGTAGATTTAAGTCATTAAATTTTGGGAGGGCTAATGCGTATTTCAGTTTCTTATCTCTCTCTAGGGTATGCCAATTATTTTCAGATAACAGTCACTCAAATATATATTTATCTGCAGTGGTGACAAATAAGTAATGAAGCAAGTACCTCATAAGCATATCCCTGCTTAAGCAAGGCATCAATGTTGTTGAGATCATTCTGTTTTTGGTTGATAATTAAAATAACTTTTATGAGTCCCACAATTTTGTTTAGGTTATTTTTAATTGCCTAGGATGTTTTAGATAGACTAATTAAACTAGAATTAATTTATTTTAACTTAATTGACCAATCTAGTCTAGTAGGTTATGAGTAAAACATTTGAATTTAGACAAATCATCCTTTTTTATAAGGTCCCACTTCATGAGACCAACTGTTACAGTGATGCTGAAAGAAGATACAGTGGAATCATTCTTTATTTTGATTATATAGTTTCACTCAACAGTCTGAGACCATCAAGTAAACTAGTGACTTATTTTTCATAGGAAGAAATAGACAAAAGATAGAATTAATGACTTGCCCATAGAGGGGATAGTTTTATTAATAAAATTTGTATCATTTCTATCTAAGCCAACTGCAGGAGAAATTGTAATTAATGTAAAATACCTGGGGGTGTAAGATAAACTTCAAGGTGTGAAAGGATCACAAGGCCAAGATTAGTCAAACAAACATTGATTCTAAATTAAGATGAAACATAAGTGCCTATCCTCTTTAATTTAGACATCCCAAATAAATAAGCCCCACTGAGACAGTTACTTATTTAAAAGCAGGATACAACGATGTTGCTCAGAGAATTTGTTTATCATGTTTTAATCTCGTAATACTTTTTGCACTGAATTTCATAAATGAGGATTATTTATATTAAAATGTATATGAACATTTTAGATATGTAGAACCAGTTTTCATATATGTAAGTTTGCATTTTCCACATTTTTGAAGTTTTTTTCAAATTACTGACAATTTCATACATGAATACTGTATTATCATTCAACCCCTATTCCTACCAAGTCTTATGTCCCTCTCTAAGCTCTAATCTCTAAGAAGAGAATTTATTATCTCTTATTTAATTATTATTGTACCAATATAATTTCTAACTTCATTATAAATACCTATCATCATAACCAGAGAAAAGTATAACACTCCTTGTTAAAGAAGTTTCTCTTTGAAGCACACGGAGACTATTACAGACATCCACAACTTGTCATATTTTTGAGAATTTATAACCCCAAACTGAAATGACTTGTTAAAATATTTAATCTTCATTTCAAAATATTCACTACTTTTGCATTATATTAGTGTATGTCTTAATTCTGTGGTATTACAAATGATTTTCTGATATTTTTGAAGGCTCTACCATGTTCTATAGCAAAGTTACTCAATACTATTTTTTTCAAATATTCTTGCAAGAATATCTGAAATTCAATTGCATTGTATTTATTTTGGTAAGAGTATGATAATGTCTTTTGTCAATGAAGACTAAAACTTTTATAAACTATTATGTATGATTTGTTTATATCATCACCAATATTTCCTAATCACCTAGGAGCATCTCAGTTAATACTTGCTGAAACATCAACTATACTCTAGTGTTGCATTCTTATTTTCTCTTGTAATCCGTATATTTGTGTTTTCTTTTAAATATTTATATGTACAAATTGCAATAACTTTAGAATAAATCATAGACTGGATTTTATGCATAACAATTAGCAGAGACTAGAAACGAATAGGTAAATTACCTTGTCAAGTAGAGATTTAACAAATACTGGATTTTTGCTCATTTAGTCATTACTGAAAATTAAACCTAAATGTATATACTTCTGAAAAGCCACTCTCTTCTTCTTTTCCCAATAGGACATATATAATGCAAATGATACATACATTCCTCAAGTCTGTTAGATTGGTTAAATAATGGCTCTAATTCTATCATCTCTTCCTCATGAAAAATAGTACCTATTGAAAGGATGAGGTTGCAGGCTAGGAATCCCCTGTGCCTGAGTCTTGGGTGACCCCAAAGGAGCAGAGGTTTGGCCCACTCTTTGTTGGCCTGGAAGTGTGCGCACATCACATCCGCCTCCAGGGTCCCGTTGTGAGCCTCAGGCTGGGAGTGTCCCGGGCGTCTTTTCCTGTCTCACCTCCATGGAGCAGCTGTGGCAAGGACAAGAGCGGCTGGGGCTGGCAGGATCACCGGGGGTGCTCAGGTCCCAACACCTACTGCTAGTGGGGGAGGGTGGGCTTTGAATACGTAATCCTGGCCCTGTAACAGGAAATGTGTAATGGGAATTACGTATGTGACACTGTGCATAACCCTGGCATGACCCTGTGTGTGGTGGCCACGTAAGTGGAAATGACTTAACTAGTTTATCCAGCCTCTATAGGAAACTGATTGGTTCTCAGAGAGTGCAGGCTCGGATAATTTAAACTGATTGGCTTAGAAGCTATGGAGTGGCTTGTGTAGGTGGGCTTTGCTGTAAATCTATAAAAACAGTCTTGGTTCTGCATGCGGGGTTCACTGTCATCTACCCCGCGTGGGAGATGGCCATGACCCCAGAGCTCTGGAATTAAAATCCTCTTGCTATTTGCATCAAGACTGTTTCTCGTGAGTGATTGGGGTGACGGCTTCCAAGGTGTGGGGTGCTGGGGTGCCCCCGTTTTTCTTTCAGGTCTTACACTATCATATAGTAATATGTTAGGATGATACATTTATAGAAATGCAGTTACATAGTCTAATATGTTAAACATAATTCATATGCTGAAATTGAAATATTTATAGAAATTTACAAATACCATGTCATCAAAAATCTAGATGTTTATTTCTTTTTATTAACACTAACAACTGTTTGTTATGTCTAAGATGATAATGAAAAAATTTCAAAATTATGAATTTTAAATATTTTCATGTGTGGAAACCCTGCTATTTAAGGTCGTAGTCTACCATGTCTGTATAGCTCCTCTGAGCTTGGTACAAAATGGAGGACTCACTTTTTCAGCAAGCTTCCTTTTCTCTGCCTTACCTAATCTGGGAAACCTGACCCTTCACTCTGAAGCTTGATTTCCGCACCCTCGACCTGAGGAAGGTCATGGAGTCCTTGGCAGACCTACAAGTTCAACTTCCTCTCTCCCAATAAGAACCTTACCCAGCAAGTACCTGGCATTTCTGGAATGCCCCTTCATGCAAATGTAGTATTCACAGTATGTTAAGCTCCAGCCAATGATTTACATTCACCCCGAAAACTCCTCACTCTCCAAGGTTCATGGATAGTCTTTGTCCACCCCAAATAAAGTATATGCACATCAGCTGTTTCACTGAAGATTATCCAAGAGAGCTGTTTCACTGAGTGTCATCTAAAAGAGCTAAAACACTAAAGTCCTCTGCGCTCCCTTTCCCCTGCCCTCCCAGCTGGACTGGGATCCTGCAGACCCCACACATTCCAGGATCTGCTTCATGTTTTCAGCCTGCTGTGCAGTGGCATCTGGACCTGAGGGAGAAAGCAGAACTGGAAACCACATCTTTAAAATATGTTTTTTACATTTTAAAAATAAAATTTAGTTGGGGAGGGTGTATGGACAAAATGCACAAAGAGGGTGGTTTGAGGACAATTTGTGGGAGTTTCTTCTGTCAGCAGGAGAGGTTGGGGACTCAAACTCAGATTATCAGTCTTGGTGGCAAGCACCTTTATCTACTGATTCATTTTATATCCCCTGAATTTTAAGTATCTTTTGAGATAGAAATCAATCCGTATTAACTAGTCATTCATTTGTTTAATAAACAATTTGTTTGTTACATATGCAAACTGAAAGCCAACTACCAATAAAAAGATATGAACATGCCTTCTGGGGAAAAAAGTTGGAAAATTGAATGTATCCACAGCTTTGAACCTTCTTGTCTCTAGGCAGTTGACCATCTGCTTCATGATCTATCATGATCTTCTATTAATCATATATTCTTAAGACAGAAAGCAAGCTATTATAGTTACTTATTTAAGTACTACCTCCTTTCAAATAAAGCTTATATAATTTATGTGGAACCTTAGTTGTGAAATAATTTACTATTTATTTGTAAAGCTATTGTTTCTATTCTTTTTTCAACTTTTTATTAATTTGTTGAGAGTTTTACATCCTGCACCCCAGTCCTGCTCACCTCCCAGTCCCTCTCAAAAGATGAACAACAATAACAACAACAACTAAACAAAGCAAAGCATCTCATGATGGAAATTGCAGTGGGTCGACACAACTTTACTTGCAAATGTTCATTGCAATGAGCCATTGGTTTGGTTCAAGGCCTCTGGCTTCTGCTACACTATGAATATTGGGTTAGATCCTCACTGTGACTCCTCCTGGTTATCCTGTTGTTGCTCTGTGTCATAAAGATCCTGAAGCGCTGAATCAGCAGGACTGGCCCCTTCTCATCTTCTAATGGTTCACAAATAATGTAGATTTTGGGAAGAGCTGACTCAAAGCCCTGGATCTGGGCCTGGGTGGTAGCTGAGCTCTTCGGTACATAGGCTTTCCCTTTTTTTTACTACCAGGGTAAGCTTTTCAGCACTGCCTTGGATATCCCTCCCACTGCCACCCGCAACTCTCTCTCCTGCCCTCACATCCTCAGGGTCAGCTCACTTGCACCCATATCACCAAAGCCAAATCCATTGTGCTTCACTGCTGAGGCAGGAGGTCCATTCTCCCAAGTGTTGCAGCCAGTGAGAGGTGGGGCCAGCTCTGGAGAGTGCCACAGCCAGTGAGGGACAGGACCAGTTTTGTACAGACCTTAGTCATCTACTTAGGACCAGGTAGCTCCTCAGACCACAAACTTTCACATGGACTCTAGTGGTAATATGAGCCATGGACACTGTTTCCTGCCACTTGCTGCGTGGCCAAAGACCTAATCACGGCCCTCAGTGGCAGCACTGGCTGTGACTTCACCATAGCCTCAGCTGGCAAGGCTGGCTACATACAACAGGCTATTCCTCTCCACCCTTGTCTCTAATTCCACCTTTCTTCATAATGTTCATTTTCCCTCACTTCTTTTTCTCTTCCAGGTGTTTACTGCATACTTGCACATCATAGTGGCTCCCACTAGAGGCAGGCCACATGATCAGTGGGCTACTGAGGAAGCCCCTCTAAATGAACCACACATGTGGCATGGTGGTAGGCGGGCCTCTAGGTGTCTGCCTAATAAGCATGGTGTGGCAACTGACAGGGCTCTAGATGTCTTCCTGCACTCCTTGTGTGGCTGTGGTGGCAGGTAGGTTTCTGGGTGTCCTCTGCCTGCTTGCAACACAAGGTGTGGCTGTGGGTGAGTCTCTGTGTATTTACAACCTGTCCTGCCATGTGGTGGCACCAGGCGTTGCTCACTGCCACTATGGGCCCAGCAGTGCTGAGTGGTGGCAAGAGGGTCTCTGGGCATCTTTTCTTGCCCATACTGTTCACAGGTCTCTGAATATCTTCATTCTACCTTGCTGCTGGTGGCCAACAGACCTCTGTGTGTACTCAGGTCTCTTGTCCTGGGTAGTATGGCTCTGTTTCTGTGTTTTCAAACTAGTTCCAATTAAGAATGGAAACCAACTGATAATATAGTTTTAAAGTCTACTGAAGAACCAGCCTAATTTGATTTTATAGTCAGGAGTCATTTTGAGTCTGTAGGTAAGTTTTTGTTTACTTAAGATTCTGTTTCTTAGAGTTGGGCTGTGCTCTATCCTAGTAACTACAGAATGTTCAGAAACAAATGTTCCAGAAAGATTACCTTAACTGGCTGGGCTTGCTTCTGTACCTATGTTCGCTGACAAAATCCTCCACACTATGGTATTGCTCTATAAAAACCTGAGAAAACTGGCTCAGGGCTGGTCTCATGAACCCTGACTTAGGGCAAGACAGCTGCTGATCTGGCTTTGATGTGTACAAGGATAAAGCCTGCTTTAATTTGGCCATAATTTGGGTCGGTGGTCTTTCTCTTCATGTCTGTGGGATAAACTCTATTTAAGTTCCAGTTCTGTAAATATCACCTACATTCCATGGTTCATCAAAAATCTTTTTAAAATGTATTACATTTATTTATTTATTTATTTATTTATTATTTATTTATTTATTTATTTATTCTGAGTATGTGTGCATGCATGTACATATACATGTGTGTGCAAACACACACGTGTACTTATATATGCATGTGCACATATTTATGGATGAGTTCTGAAGCCAGAAGAAGGCATCCGATACCCAGAGCTGCAGTAACAGGTAGCTGTGAGCCACTCAATGTAAACTCTAGGAACTGAACTACGGTACTCTGCGAGAGCAACATGTATTCTTAACCACTGGGGCATCAGTCCAGCCCTCATTTATTTTATGTGCACACAAGTATGGGTCATGGCCTGCATGTGGGGCTAAGAGACAAATTGCTGGACTCAGTTATCTCCTTTCATCACTTGGGTTCTGAGATCTGAATTCATCATTAGGCTTGGAAGCAAGTGCCCTTACCTGCTGAATCATCTCACTGCCCCAGTCCCTCACATGTGGCTTTTATATGGATTCAGAATGACTCTATTGTTAGAATCTTCATAAGGAGCTGTAATACAGCATAAGGAAGAAAACTGATCCAAAATTCAATTGTTCAATATTACACTCTTGATAAACGAATGCATACATAGGCACTGCCTTGAATGTTATGTGCAGGTCAATAGAATAATAGTACTTTCAACTTTGTTGGCAAACTATTGAGACATTTACAGTTAACTGATATAAAGCTCTATTGTTCTATAAAATGTTTGTATTCACTACAGCAATATATTTAGAATCATATTTATCATATCTCCTCCAGGTCTAATTAGACTGTGTCTGCTTCAGAAAATATCTATAGTGCATTAAGAGCCCAGAGCACACTTTTATACCCACACTCAAATGGCTGGAGCACTGAGCTGCCTCAGGCCTTTCATCACTTCCAGTTGTAGAACAGCCATGTAATTAAGGCCAATATCATGTGCTTTACGTTCTAGTGGCTTCCATTCTGGTTCCCATCATGAATTAATCCCATTTCAAAAATTGTCTATTGAGTGCTTATTACGTTCATATACTTTAGCTGGATCAGTGAATTGAGACTATTGATGGTTCGCTGTTACTTATTATTTTTAACATAATGTTTCATGATTAGTAAGGGATGAGATAAATCCAGCAATCTCTGAAAATCCTTTGAAACCAGTTACTCAACATACTACCAAACATTGCAGCAAACAGTCTAGAAACTAGGAATATTTTGGTAATCCTTTAGGTTCTTTTTCTCACAAATTTTGGCTTCCTTTGCAGAAACTCACTCCATGAATATATAAAGAGAAAAATTATTTTATATAGCAAAGAAATAGTGACTCACCATAGAAAATTATTCATTAAATTATACTTATTATTAAATTTCTAGATTCTTATGATAAAATTTCCCCAGAAGATATGTTTTGCTAATGTATTAATATTTCAAAAGTTCATTTTGCAGTTATCAAAAACTCCTTAAAATTTATTACTATAATTTCTAAGGAAACAATTAGGATTTTAAAGCTAGAACACTTTAACAGTATGCTAGCTGGGATTTATATGGTGCTATTTAGTTCTACAAGTCCTTAAATACACTATCATTCTTTTTCAACATGAGGATGTCACTTTAAAAGAGAGGAAACAACTGTATCAAGGAAATAAAATTTACCTTGTACCAATCATTTATTATTATGATTGCTATATGTAATGAAGTAACTGACAATAGTGTCCAATAATACTACTATATTAATTATGATAGCATGTCTACTGGCAAAATAATAAGGAACATGGCAATTTCACTTCCTGAGAATGTATATAACCTGATAATGACCCAAACTCACTTTGATAAGGCTAAACCAGTGTTGAGAGCAGGCACATGCCAATAATCTCAGCACTCATGAGACTAAAGTAGGAGGACTGCTGTAGATGGGAGAGGAGCCTGAACATAGTGAGTTTTAGGTCAGCCTAAAATAAAAATAAGGCGAATTAGTGAAGCAACACTATCTGATTTCAAAATTAAAAAAAAGAATTACTTTCTCAATCACTGTGAATATTTTGAAGAACAGTTTTAATTTATTATACAACTGAAAATACTTCCATGATTCAGCATTACTGAGATAAAAAAATCTATATGGGTCAATTCAATTAGCCTGACCAGAGTATGAATCATACTCACACACACAAACACACACACACACACACACACACACACACACACACACTCCACATATATTTTCCAGCTTCTTCATATAGTATGATTTCTTAACATTGTTTAGAGAATATGAGTATCTATCAAAGAATAACTCCTAATTTTATAATTGAAAAACATTTTTAAATGTCTTTAGTTTTAAAGAATGTTAAGACAGACAAAGGCTGAGAGGTATATAGAGAATTGTGGGAGAAACTAATATTCTAAGAGAATATGTGTTTTTGCATTCATTTAAAAATGGTCTTTGTAGGGCTTTCCTGTTCAATAGGGGCACGTAGTATTTAGAGAGTTGTCTGCCTAGATTTACAGCAGACTTAACAATATTGTCACAAGGGAGAAAAGAAATCATAGCAATCACACAAAGCATCACCCTGAGTTTGTGTTAGACAACAAACAGGAATGCTGTTGCTTTCTCAAGCTACTACTCATACATTTTTTTCTAATTAGTGGAAGGCTATGCTCTGGTTCAGCTTATTGCAAGCAAACTCAAGTGTTGGAAAATCAATAATGCTAAACAACAGCAGCAATCCTGAGGTAGCGGTGGTGGTGGTCGACGGGAGAATGTATGGACTGCCTGTGCTGGCAATGTTGATTTGTTCAAGCATTTGCTCTAATGAGAAAAGCTCTATTACCTTCCAGAAAAAGAACTTAAATCTCAAGCTCTTTCCTGCTATTGCTATATGCCTGCGTGTTGGCAATCTATTCCAAAAGAAAATTAATGCTCGCTTACTATAACAGCATAAAACACAGGCATTTATTGTAAACAATATTTAAAAAGAAATACAGACTATCTCATCAATTGCTTTTTTTTCTAAAGAAAAGTACACGACAAAGCAACAACACTGAATTTGTCAATAGCCTAACAACCTTGGTTAAGAAGAGTTAAGTTGTAAAGTTCTGAGACATAACAACTATAGTACTTTTCTGTAACTCCATATATAAAAGCACCGTTTCAAAGTGACCTATATGTTTTTTGATAATATAATATTAGCATATTGTATTAGTTACTTCTCTGGCTGCTTTGACCGACACACTGACCAGAATCAACTTAAAAAAAAAATTCTTCTGGCTAATAGTTTGAGAAATCCTTCATGCTAGGGTAGGCATGGCGGGGTGTTGAAACATGAGGTGTCTGGTGACAAAGCACTAAGTCTGGCAGCAGAAAGTAGACTGAAAGTGGGGCTTGGCTATCAAATCTCAACTAACCCCAGTGATCCATTTCCTCTAGTGATACTTTGCCTCCTAAAGGTTCCACATTCTTCCAGAACAGTGCCACAGCTGAAGAGCAATTTGAACCTTTGTGGAGCACTTTACATTCAAACCACACCATATATTAACATAGAACATACAAATGAAATATGACCATATTATATTATTATTATATTATATTATTATATTATATTATATTAAGAATTATTATATTAAATATTAATTACTTGTATGTGCCATATATCCTTATAAAATAAGCATAAGTACCATTTTTTCTATTCTTTTGCTGAAGGGAAAAGATCACAAAATACTAGCTAATTTGTTGCAGATCACCTAAGAAAGGAAAAGAACTGGAATTTAAGTCTGATGTCACACCATTTTTGCTGTTAAGTCCAGGAAAAAGAAAGGGAAAATTGAAGATTATTTAAAATATCTTTAACCCAAAATGAATACTTCTCTGTGATGTTTGACTAAATATTTACTATTATTAATCATTGAAAACTAGATGGCATGTATTTTATTGAAATGAATTATGATAGTTCAGAATTAATTTGTACACATACTTTCCCATTGTTTGATTTTTGTTTTTCTCTTCTTTGTTTTCTAGGAGATGGTTGCTTTAAACCTAATCATTAATAAGACCTACATTTTTATATTAAAGCCAGTCCTTTGTTCAGCTACCTCACAGTGTTACCAGTCAGCAGACCAGATTTAGGAATAGAAATTATGACTGTAGCTTACTTTTCTCCAGCTCCAGATGGAATCCAATTCTGACCTTTGCTCTAATAATACAGTAATTTGACCAGAAATTCTAAAATCTAAGTATATTGAAAAGAAATCAGTACTTTTGCACCTATATTCCTGTTTCATTTTCAGTAGCCATTACAATTTAATGTACTTTTCCCATTATAAGTGGATTATAAAACACTAAAGAGTATAATCTAAGAAAATTATTTCTCTTCTTAGCATGCATACACATTTTTTCTTATTCTTCACATAGAATTTGGACAGCTTTGTAAGAGAGTTAGTTTTCTTCCTAGTTTTGTAATAATGCAAAAGGACTATGATATGAACAGTTGAAGCTGTTTCATCTATCAGCCTCCTTTGGGAAAATAAAATGATCCCAGAATAACAGAAGTGCAGTGTTGTGAGAAGTCTGAAATGCATCAATGCTGTATACTAATTAGGAAGTTGTGTGAGGTCAGCAGGGAGACATGGGGCGTTGCTTCCTGGATCTGTGTGTGCAGATAGTCCTAGTGACATGTACTTTTCAGAGTTATTTCAGCTAAGATTCCCTCCCTTGCAATATGTATATGCTTGACTTTGGGTCTCTATTTTATTTATTACTGGGGAAAAATGTAATCCTGTTGAAATAAACCTAGCAATTGTTGCTCCAAATGACAGCAATGAAGTCAAATGTGTGTTCACATGGCATATTTACTAGATATACAATATTTGCTATATTCATGTTTTATTTTCAAACTAAAACCCTTTAAATGATTATTGACATGAATTGAAAGGATTGTTTATAGACAAGAATTTTTGTTTCAGAAAAAATATAGGTTTTTAAAAGACTATTCAAAGGGACATAAATGAATGTTCAAAATGTTAATTTACAATTGACAAATTTTTAAAACTTCTATAAAATCAATGCATCCTTTTTCCAAGAAAAATCGGATAGACTCTCAAAAAGAATACAGATATAAATCTGTTTCAGAATATCTCTTTGGACTCCTGTATATTTTTGCTTGAGGTCTAGGATTAATATATTTTTTTATTCATGATGACCAATAAAATACTAGGTATGTCAATCCAAAAGTCCTAAGTCACTGAAGAAGCAGAATGTAAATAAGAATAAGGAATTCTGAAGAATTTGGATTACTCATTTTGTTATAGGCCAAAGCAAACATGGGAGGGATGGTATTGAATCTGAACTAAAGATATTTGGATGGTATTTTCAGTGTTGTGATAGAAGAATGCGTGCAGAAGTCTCAAGGTTTAAGGGGCTCCTGTGAAATGATGAGATAGATCAACAGACAGTTGAGTAGCCTAGAAGGTGGATAGAGGAAGGGGCAGCTAGGAAAAGAGACTTATTAAGGCCACACAGTATAGTCTCAGCACAGGTAACAATGAACAATGAACAATGACAATGAAAACAGTCTAGTATCAACTATATTTTATATGACATACTATACAAGAAAAGAAGTAAGGGAAATACTTAAGAGCAAAAGCTGAAGAGTACTTTTAAGACAATGATGGAATGGGGAGTAGAAGGCTTTCTTTTTCTTTTAATTTTAGGAGAAAGGTAGCAATTGCGGTTGTAAATAAGTTGAAGTGGGGCATCCAGACAGATATTTCTATTAGGAAGGTAGAAGTGGAACATAGATTATTCTAGACATTTGTGTGAAACACAGGTCTCCTTAACAGAAACTTTTATGCAGGTGAAAGACTAAATACCTGAATCATAGCTGATCTCCAAAAGAGAAAGCACCTAGTATCTCACTTTGAACATTTATTGTGTGGATTGCGATGAGGCAGTGTAAACACAGCCATTGCATTTTAAGATAACTAAAATTATTTTGCTAGAGAATTAGTTGTTAGAAATAGGTAAGATGAAGCATGGTAAAAGCTGGCATTTACATCACAGAAATATCTAGGGTGTTTGCTGTGACCACAAAGCTATAAGACTATGTCTTACAATCATGTTTCTTTACTTTAATAATTAAACATATACATTGTCTTAGGGTTTTATTGCTGTGAAAAGACACCATGACCAAGGGAACTCTTTAAAAGGAAAACTTCTAACAGGGGTTAGCTTGCAATTTCAGAAGTTTGAACCATTATCATCATGACAGGAAGCATGGTAGTGTGCAGGCAAACATGCTGTTGGAGAATGAGCTGAGAGTTCTACATCTTGATCAGAAGGCAGCAGAAGGAGACTGCTTTCCACACTGGGTGTCGCTTGAGCATATATAAAACTTCAAAGCCTGCTTCCACAGGAACACACTGCCTCTAGCAAGGCCACACCTACTCCAATAAGGCCACACCTCCTAATAATGTCACTCTCTATGGGTCAAGTATTCAAACACATGAGTCTATCAGGGCAATGCCTATTCAAACCACCAAATACATAAACAAAATCTTCATTTTTATTGCAAATAATGATTAAGGTAAAAGACAGGTATCATGGTGTATGCTACTACTAGATTGTAAGAAGTTAAAGTCTTCTGCTAACACTGAGAAGCAATCTTCAGCATTAACATGCATAAAGAAGTACACGCTTACTAAAAATTGAACAAATAACAAAGTTTTGTTATGTTTCTTAAAAATAATTGAACATCTTCACTTGCATGGGTAAATAAAATTGAAATATATGTTTTATCATTTTGGGCTCATGTCTGTAATCCCAGCATTTGGGAACTTGAAGCTGGAGGGTTGCTTGTGTTTGAGGCTAGCCCGGATTAATAATTAGTAAGTTCTAGGTAAGCCTTTTCTACAAAGTAAAACCTTATCTCAGAAAAAGGAGTAACATTGCCTATTTGATAATGGATTTGTAGGAGACAACATAATGTAAGGGAACTAAAAGAGAATATGGGCTAGAGGCTTGCCTATGTGTCAGTCAGAACACCAATTAACCTTTCACAAATTTCCTTCCCTGGACTATGAAATAGGGAAACATTACCTAATTGGTTTTCTCTGATCTGTGAAGATGAAAATACCTAATATAGGAAAACCCTATCAATGCTCAGGTCACTTGTTATCATTCCTGTTAGAATGTGTATTAATTACTTTTCTTATCACTGTGACCAAATACCTGATAAGAGACAACTTAAAGAAGGAATGGTTTATTTTGTCTTAAAGTCTAAGAAGGGATGCAGTCCAGCGTGACAGGGAAGTCGTGACCACAGATGCATAAGGCACCTGGTCACATTTTATATCCACCCAAGAAGCAGAAAGAGATTAATGTTTCTGCTCAACTCATTTTCTCCTTTTTATTCAGTCCGTGACCTGAGCCCATGATATGGTGTCATCCATATTCAGAGTGGGTCTTCTCTGCTGAGTTAAATGTTTCTTGAAACGTCAATTGACATGTATGTTTTCACAGCGACTCTGAATCCTGTCTAGCTGCCAATAAATATGAATTACAGACTGACCAAATTATATGTTCTATGATCTAATATAAACATTATTCCTAAAGCAAGCTCTTTCTAGATGATATAAAGGAGAAATTTCTGATATAGCATCTTATTATGGAGGAAAGATTTATTGTTTTGTTCCAGGTACATATAATGGAACAATCCTCCAACTCAGTTTTCTCATATTCCTATGACTCTCTATATCAGAAGTGATAACTAAAGTGTATATGGTAATACAATGTAAATGAGTCACAAGAATGGCTGACAGGCAGGCTAGAGTCCTTTAGAATAAACTCAGGCTGGCCTGGGAGCTGAAAGGCAGCAGTATGGGGCCTATGTATATTTCAGTGAGCTTCACAGAAGCTATTGCTGTTGATAGGGAGCCAGTTGTGCATATGGGAATATATTGAATATAGATAACAATCCTATCTGGGAAAATGTGGTTGATTGAGGTGGAAGGTGGGACATGGGTAAATTTTTCCCTCCTCTGTGATCTGGGATTTATTTCCAGGGAAACTTGAAAGACAGAAAAAAGTTAAATAAATGTTGAGGGCATCAGTGGACTTGTCTGAAAGTAGGCTTAGAATAAACAGACAGTAGGTAAGATTTGCTTTGAAATCTAGATCTCTTAGTTTCTGTGATCTCGATGATAACATTCTTGAGGTTGCTTTTGCTTTGTGTTAGAATGGAAGTTGTGAATATCTACTAACCCATATAATAATCAGCCTTCTGTAACAAAAGTTCTTTAGCCATTGCTTTAAAATGCATATAAATGTGCATAAAAGTCAATGTAAGGGTAGCAATAGGTTCACTCTGTATAGAAATGAGACTTACTCACTATTAGATGAATGCACTGTTCAGTAGCTACAAATATATTGCTAACTAAATCTACTTATAAAAATAAATGATTTCATATTTAATGTTGAGATAAATATATTTCTGACGTGTTTCATGTCCCTGGATCGCAGACAAAAATGTACTTTCCTATAACCATTTTTGAAGTTCATGTTTTTAAACCTGAAGACAAAGTAGAAATATAGAATTGTAAAACTTTCATTGAAATGTTTATAGTTGATCTTATTTATCTGATGTATCATGAAGTACTATGCAAAGTTTAGTGTAAGAACTAGATTCCTGCCAAAGCCAAATCTTTCATCTTTTGTCTTGCCAAATTTTTCATGTGGACTGTTCTGACTTCCTCCAAAAGTTTGGTTCTATGTAGTAGCATACTATATTTTTTATTGTTTGAGAATTTCATACATGCAAATAATGTGTTTGATCAAGTCTACTCCAATTCTTGTCTTTCCACATCCTTCCTTATCCCATCCCCGTAACTCTTCTTGCTCAATTTTATGTACTTTTAAATATTTAAATCCACTCTGTGCACTTAATGCTGTCGTTTAGCAGTTGTAGAGACACCTACTGGAGCATGAGCATTCTCCCGGTGCCACATCTTTGAAGGAAACTGACTCCTTCTAACAGCAGCCATCAGTTGCCAATAGCTCCTCAGGAAGGAGGTAGAATTTCTTGGGCCCCCATCCCAAGAGAGGATTGAATATGGCTTGATTTTATGCAGGTGCTGTGCTTGCAGTCATAGCCTATATAATAAAGTAGTGTGTGCAACTTACCTGTCATGTCCGGAAAATACTTGCTCTGCATACACCTTTGGCTCTTATAATCTTTCCACACCATCTACTGAGATGATCCCAGATATTTGCAAAGAATATATGTGGTACAAATGTCCTTTTTAAGGCTGAGCACACCATGACCTTTTCTACAAACTATTTTGAGGATACACCCCTAATCATAAAACAAATGTGACTACATAGCATCAGAATATGTTGATACCTCACAGAATATAAAGACATTGACTCTTGTACTAACATAAAACAAACATAAAATGCATTAATGACAATTTAAAAGAACAAAAAGTAAAATGCAAATTAATATAAATTTATTTTGCTATATTTATTAATTATAAATGAAATAGTTTTGTACTTATAATTGAGTGTCTTAGATTTGATCAGATAATTAAGTATTCTTTTGTGACTGAAAAGATAGCACTGGAATTTACAGAAATGCCACTCCTGCTATTTGCTTGGTAACTACCCATGCTGACCTTATTGGTATCAACTCTGGACAGTTTATTACAGAACTCTTTAATATACTTATCTATTTTTAAACCACCTGTTTATTCTATGAGGTATAATATAGTTAAAACTAAATGAAATAATCAGTTCAATTACTGGATTTATGAGTAATTCAAGTAGTCAAACTATATTGACAACATATGAATTGAAATTATGTCAGACAACCCACCCACATGATGAAACTCTTACTCTGTTTCTGACAATCTCTTTAATTGACATGTATGATAAATGAGTGGCCAACACATCAAATGAGTGATTATGTGTCAAGAAACATTTTAGATATTAGTAAAGGTTAAATTCTTTGGTTCTTGATAAAATGCTTATGTTTCCTCCCTATATCTCCCTATATCTCAATGGGGTTATCATGAACAAGTTAGGAGTCTCTCTCTCTCTCTCTCTCTCTCTCTCTCTCTCTCTCTCTCTCTCTCTCTCTGTGTGTGTGTGTGTGTGTGTGTGAGTGTGTGTGTGTGTTTGTGTGTATGTGTGTGTGTGTGTGTGTGTGTGTGTGTGTGTGTGTGTGAATGTCACCATTTAGAAATGTTTCCTTTCTCCTGGTTAATTATAATGGGGTAAATACAGTACATTTATATGAAATTCTCAAAAAAATAACAAAGGAAAGAGAGCAAATATCCTGTGTTGTCTAGATCATCTTGATGTAATTATAGATGTCCTTATGAGACAACAGCCATGTGCATCTCTTATCTGCAGTGTGAGACAGATTCAATTAGACATCATAGCTCTGAAGATGAAGGAAGTGGCCATGGGACAAGTAATGGTGAAAGTCTGCAGAAGTTAAGCAAACTCACCGCTAGAGTCCAGAGAAAGTAACACTGACACATCACAACTAGATGGTAGCTCAATATATTCTATTCCTCACTTCCAATCCTTATAACTATAAAATACCTAGACGAAATTTATTTAAGGTCTGTGGTAGGTTTTTGCATTATAAATAGAAAACAAAAACAATTGTTTTAGAAAAGAGGATTCACATTAGAAGAACAATTCAGCTGTTAAGAATGTGTATCAAAAAGAGTAAAGAAGGACATGGCAACTGGGAGTATCCTGTGAAAGGTTAAGCATACATTGCTTTCCCCTGAGAATCTTACATAACCTAAGACTTTCCCTTCTTACATTATAATCTTCTCTGTTCAACCCTAAAGCTTTTGATGGTGTTGACAACAAGTAAAAAGGGAAAGAAAAGGCAGCTATGACTTGTTCTTTTCTGGTTGAAGCTACCATTATGTTGAGAAGATTGATGATGAGTTGAATGGAGAGGATTTTAAGTGGTTAAGTCATTAATGGGAACTTGCATCATCAAGGGAACAATACTTCCTTGGAAAGAATTGGAATTATTGACTATACACACAAGTGAATTCCCATATACTTTAATCTGCAAATATTGCCTCACATCTCTTTTTATCTTGAAAGCCTGAAAGACAGCATGCTCTCAAGCTGTGGGGTCAGAACTAGTTATTGGGTCATTTTACTGTATGCTGCACTAGTGTTCATCATAATGGGTGACTGTTGTGACATTATACTTTAACATGAGACTTCTGTAGCATATAGTTGCATGTGTTTAAGTGTGACTATATGCATATACAATCCACATACACATTATGCTTTAAGCCACTTTTCATTGTTTCTTTATATAGTCATGAATCTGTGATCACCCGAATAAAACTGTCTCTTTAGTCTCTCAAACAGAAAAACAATGTATAAGTCTCATCTCTCTCCTTCAACTACCAACACCCTCGTCTTTCTTCCTGTGCCCATTCCTTCTGTGAAGAAGACAAATAAAAATCAATAATAATTTCCCAGACAGTTTTATTAGTATTAAAATGTTACAAATGATAACATAGGCAATTACCCTGGCAATGACCATGAAAGTCTAAATGAGTAGGCCATGTATAGTCAAAACTGTTAGATTGTATAGAAAGGGATATAAGCTTGTTTTGTAATGCTAAATATGCTTTTATCAAATACATATTGTCAAATTTCATCATCTTTTTTTAAAAAGAATGCTTATAATGAACTTTTATACCAATATAACTGATTTGCCATTAAACTAAAATAAATCCCTCATATGAGTCAATAATTCAGGATGGAGATATTATAATACCTTCTTAATGCTTATTGGATGTATGATATTCATAGACAGATACAAATGAGAAAGGATTGTCAGACTTTGGAATTCAGGAATGGATTTGCTTTAAAAGAACATATGCCATGAAAGTATAATTGTGTTTTGTGGTACCCCAATGGGATTTTATTGTATTTCATGGAGAGTTTTTAATTATATCAAATATGATTTGATTTGTATTTAAATAAAGCTGCAGGTTATTTGCTGAAAGTCAGTTGGAGAAATGCATAATAAAAATATGACTAAGAGTAGTCACATATAAAGTTCTGAAGATCAGAAATATGAATCATAGAGTAAAACTAAGTGTTAAACACAGCTTCGATGAGATCAATTAATATACATGACTGGTTAATATTTCTGGACATATTTTTACCCATTATATACCCAAAAAACATATTATCAAACAGTTTCTGGAGTCAAGAACTGTGCCAGAAGGTGGGGATACTGAGAAAAGAAAATAATCTTTAAAGCCTTTGCAGTCAAGAAGAGTAGAGAAAGTGTTCAAGAAGAAAATGAAATGATACACAGTGATATGGATGCTTTGATTGCTTGTAATAAGAACTTCAAAGTCCTAGGAGGCCTCAGAGGGAAAGTAATTCATTCTTCCCGATGGCAGAATAAGATATATAGAAAACAGTTTTTGTGTTTGTATTCTCTTCTCTTCTTCCCTGTGACTTATGTTCTCATTCTTTTTTCCCTGGTCATTTTACTACAAATGGGGGCTCCATAAAATGTTACATGAAAGACATAGCATGAAATATTTAATGCAAGGTAAATAAGAAATGTTGTCTTCTAAATCACAGCCAGGAAGGTGGTTAAAAAAACATGCTCTCATGGCTACAAAGGGGCTACAAATTTTGTTTTGAAAGATAAATAAAAGCAGACAGATAACACAGGAGAAATGTAAGCAATGTTAGGTAAAGAGTCATTCTACATTATGGACTCATATAAAAGGTGCATCAGAAAGATATGAAACCTGACTATATCCTGGAAGAAGCAGAATGGAATCAAGTGGAGTTTATAGAACAAATAACAATTGATCAGGTAGGACCAAAGGCAGCGGGTAGTATATTGAGGCAAGAACATGTGCTATTTATTGAAGGTTCATACACTCTTACTCATTAATTTGACAGAAATAGGTTACAGAGATTTGGATCAAAGGGAAGTACTATGGATTAGTGGTTAAGAATAGGACTACTTTTTTTCTCCTGAGTTTTTGATCTTAGCCATTCTGACTAGTGTGAGGTGAAATCTCAGGCTTGTTTTGATTTGCATTTCCCTGATGACTAAGGATGTTGAACAATTCTTTAGGTGCTACTCAGCCATTCAGTATTCCTCAGGTGAAAATTCCTTGTTTAGCTCTGTACCCCATTTTGCAATAGCGTTATTTGGCTCTCTTGGGTCTAACTTCTTGAGTTCTTTGTATATCTTGGATATTAGCCATCTGTCAGATGTAGGGTTGGTAAAGATCTTTCCCCAATTTGTTGGTTGCTGTTTTGTCCTTTTGACAGTGTCCTTTGCCTTACAGAAACTTTGTAATTTTATGAGGTCCCATTTGTCAATTCTTGATCTTAGAGCATAAACTCTTGGTGTTCTGTTCAGGAACTTTTCCCCTGTGCCCATGTGCTCAAGGCTCTTCCCCAGTTTCTTTTCTATTAGTTTCAGTGTTTCTGGTTTTATGTGGAGGTCCTTGATCCACTTGGACTTGAGCTTAGTAATAGGAGATAAGAATGGATGATAAGATCAAAAACTCAGGCGAAAACAGGTGCTGGTGAGGATGTGGAGAAAGAGGAACACTCCTCCATTGCTGGTGGGGTTGCAAGCTGGTACAACCACTCTGGAAATCAGTCTGGCTGTTCCTCCAAAAACTGGGCATGATACTACTGGAGGACCCCATTATACCACTCCTGGGCATATACCCAGGGGATTCCACAGCATGTAATAAGGACACATGCTCCATTATGTTCATAGAAGCCTTATTTATAATAGCCAGAAGCTGGAAATAACCCAGATATCCCTCAGTGGCGGAATGGATACAGAAAATGTGGTATATTTACACTATGGAATACTACTCAGCTATTAAAAACAATGAATTCATGAAATTCTTAGGTAAGTGGGTGGAACTGGAGAATGTTATTCTAAGTGAGGTGACCCAATCACAAAAGAACACACATGGTATGCACTCACTGATAAGTGGATATTAGCCCAGAAGCTCGGCATACCCAAGAAACAATTCACATATCAAATGATGCCCAAGGAGGAAGGAGAGGCCCCTGGTCTTGGAAAGGCTCAGTGCAGCAGTGTAGGGGAATACCAGAACAGGGAAGCAGGAAGGGATTGATTGGGGAACAGGGGGAGGGAAGAGGGCTTATGGGACTTTTGGGGAGGGGGGATCCAGGAAAGGGGAGATCATTTGAAATGTAAATAAAGACTATATCGAATTAAAAAAAAAGAATAGGATGGCTGCCAGATTTTTCAAAGTCTAGAACTACAAATCAGGCTTGTCCTTTATATCACTAGCACAATATGAGATAATTAAAACAGAGTAAAATTAGGGTCAGATAAATTATATCTACCATATTTTATGTTAACGTGACTATCAACAGTTACAAGTTTGTGGGTGGTAGCAAGTGGAAGAAACACCAGTTCCATCCTCGTGTGAATTACTTTCAAGTAAGAAAGATATCTTTCTAATGTACAGTATTACTCAAGTGAGTGCACTTGTTATTTAGATCTGTTTAAGACATTTATTGCCTTTTGTTTATAAATGTAGTACTCATTGTCGAGATAGTAAATATACAAGAGACTGAATTATTTAGAAGATTACAAAACAACAAATTTGCCAGGCAGGTTTTTTGATAATTAATAGTCTGTGTGCCTGCCTTTGTATTTGATTCATGATCTGAAGTAATTAAAGGATCCTCAGATGTCCAGGAGGATAGGTTGTTTTGTTAGGCAAAAATAATTTAGGTTCCACCTTAGTTTTCTCAGGTTCCATTTGTTGAGAAAATTCCCTCTGATCTTCCTTTCAAGCTCCTTCCTCAGCTCTTGCTCTCTAAATAGCTTGCAATTTCATAAAAGTAGGACCTTGATATCCATCTTAAGCATTTCTCAAGTATGCAAAGGGGACTTTGTACTTCTCCAGCTCCAAATTGCAAAGTTGAATCCTAGTCAGAATACATGAGCAACTGCTTTATCTCAGATCCCACTTTTTATAACCAAACCAAAACATTAGCTCCAAGTTCTTTAACTTAGAAAGCCAAGGTTTTTATGTTAAACATGACGTTCAGAGCCAGGGGTATAACTTTTTACCTAGCACTGTGTTTAGGAGAACCTTCTCTCAAAACCCACCAGGGGACACATCTGAGCCGGAGTTATTGTCATTGACTTTTCAGACCTTGAGCAGGTGAGGTATGTGTTTCTATCTACATCGGATGTCTTTGATACATGACAGTGGAATTCTAGAATAGACTTACAGGGCCAAACACAGTAATTATGGGTCCTTCCAACTGGGTATTTCTATTTATAAGCACTCATAGAGTATGGAATATCACCTGTTGTTTATATAACAATATTTTGGGCAGAGAGTGTAAATTCCCAACAGACATAGTGATGCTGTATGATGACTTCTAGACTCCATGTTATTCCTTTCCATTTTATCCATCATCCAAACATATTCAAGTTATACTGGCAACATGGGAACAAACACCCAATAAGAACAGAGACCAGGAATGTTCATGTTGTTATGGGGCTGGAGAGATGACATAGTAGTTTATAATACTGATAGCTTTTTCAGAGAACCTGGGTTCAATTGCTAACACCCATGTCGTGGTTAGCAACCATCTGTAACTCTAATTCGCATGGAACTGACACCCTCTTATGGCTGTCTTTCTAGGCACACACATGGTACACAGACATACATGTAGTGAAACAAACATTCATAAATATGAAATTAAAACCCGTAAATCTTTTGAGAAAGAATGAACATGCTGGTATCTAAATGGGATCGAGGAAATCTCTCTTGGTCAGCATACTTTGAAATGGGAACTAAAAATTTAAAAATGGCTTTGAAGAGACAGCATATACATGTGTAAGCATGGGACAAAATAAAATATTCAGAACACTGTGTCAGGCAAATGAGTTCTTCTATGAAAACAGCATTATAGAAAGGCAGCTGACCTAAGAAGAATGTGACTTGGGTTATAGCATGAGCCTGTCACTGAAGGTCTCTGGGAAGATGGCTTTATCATTTGGCTTCCAATTTTCTAGCTGATAAGATGAGGCAATTAGATGAGGTGATCTCAGTGTCCCCCTACACTGAGGCACAGTGGTTCTGTTACTGTTAAGAGAACCAGATTTTTGCCTAATTTTCTGGATTTGTGTGTGTGTGTGTGTGTGTGTGTGTGTGTGTGTGTGTGTGAGAGAGAGAGAGAGAGAGAGAGAGAGAGAATAGACATGTCTGTACTTGGTACAACTACAACTAATGAATTAAAATTCAGGAAGTTTGTCCATAGTGGTGCTTATTTCTGTAGGAAGGAGTCGTGAATAGTTTTAATTTGATATTAGAACCTGTGAGAAGTGAGAGAATTCTGGGGGTGGGTTTGTCCCTCCTGCCTTCTTCCCTCCTTCCCTCCCTCCTTCCCTCCCTCCTTCCCTCCCTCCTCCCTCCTTCCTTCCTTCCTTCCTTCCTTCCTTCCTTCCTTCCTTCCTTCCTTCCTTCCTTTCTTTTTGTTGTTTTAAACAAGATGTTGCTTGGTATTGGGAGAGTGAGAATATACAGGCCCAGGAGGGATGCTTGGAAAGGTCAGTATTCAGGAGGAAGGTTGAGAGAGATGGAAAACAGAAGATAAGTGCTCTGAGCCTCTGAGGAATGCAGGAAGTGCTGAGCTACCATTCAGCTGGATTTTATCAGCACAGCTGCTAAGCTGTGAGTTTCCCTCCCAAAGCTCCCTGAAAAAAAAACATGTCATTTTGACACATGTGATAGGCCTAGCCAAATGGGGATAGAGTTCAAAATCATGACTGCCAGTTAACTAAGTCCCAGTGAAACTCTGATTCTCCCTAAAGAAACATCAACTAAATCAATTCTTTCCTGAGCAGCACTGTGTGATTATTCCTCCACAAATCAGGACAGAACCTCAATTCTCCAGGTCCTCCCTATTTGTCTCGAGGTTTACTAGGGCTCAGTGCTTAACACACAAAGACAAAACCAACTCAGGTCTCAAAGCTAAAAACCTTGTCATGTAACCAGCATGACCCAGCTGTTTTTCATTTTTCATTTCTTAGTGGATAGAAGACAGACCGGGAGACATTTAATTAGTGAGCTATCTGGGGGGGTGTCCCCTATCTTATGGAGTTGTGTGCATGTATTTATGCTGCAGAAATGGTTAGTAATATATATCATTCATTTCACTTGTAGGTGGAGCAAATGTTTACAGAATGAAATATTTATAGAATGAGCATATTTATATTGCAGTTTTAAAGTAGAGGGAAGACAAGTTGGGGATAAAGGTACTCTGTGCCTTCCTTCTTCCCTTTGTAACATTTCCCAAGATGGTTCTTCGAAATGTCACTTGTTTGGTTGTTATTTCCTGATTATTTCTTATCAGAATGTAGGTTAAGTGTCTGGAAGATAGCCCAGCAATCTAGGCCTGATCCCTAAGATCCACAAGGTAGAAAGAGAGAATCACCTCTCCAAAACTGTACGCTGACCTCCATATATGTGATGTGTCATACACACCGCCATCCCCACAAAATAAATGAATGTAATTGTTAAAAGTATTTAAATGTGAGTTAAAAATGGAGAATCACGAAAATTAGAATAAGAGGGGAAAAACTCTCCTACTCTTTCTTCTGAAATAACCATATGTCTCCATTTTGACACCTCCACAGTATGTGTGTGTGTTCGTGCAAGCACACAAGTGCAAGAATGGAATATTAAACAACAGAACATTATAAGCTAAGATACTACACTGAGAAAATGATTAGTGAGAGATGACTTTGCTCCGTTGTGAATGAACATTGTATCAAGTACATCTAAAATCAATTTGAGATGTCACTAGATGTCACTTATGAATGTGGTTTGGATATTGAATGCTGCCCAAAATTCTGTGTCTTAGGTACTTTGTCCTCAGGGTAGCATTATTGGTAGACAGTGAAACTGTTGGCACAAGATACATTTTAGGATATGATTAGAATATTGGATGTGTGCCCTGGGGGCTTGTGAGGCACTGGTTTTGTTTCGTTTTCATTTCTGCATTTTTGCTTCTTGAATGGTGTGTTGACTAGTTGACTCTGAGCTGTGCTCCCTCCATTATTCTTTGTTGATCCAGGTTACAAAGCTGTGGGGCCACTCAATCACAGGCCCAGATGTAAAACCATGAGCCAAAATAATCCAAAAGCCACAAGCCAAAATTGATTTCCTCAGGTACTTTGTCATAACATTAAAAGCCAAATAATTCAGCTTACTGGATGAGTAGCCTCTGATTCCAAATAGAATGGCATAGTATATGTTCTTTGGATGTAATCTTTCTCAATCCAGGGAAAAACATAAATGGAAGCGACATGGTGATAGTTTATAAGAACTTATACTCTAGTAGGGCATGCCACATGCCATAGAGATGTGACCATGCTGCTGAAGCTGCCATAGTAAACACTAATGTCAACACAGGGAGAGAAAGATGCCAACTTTGTGTGTGGTGTTCCTACTGAAGCATAGAGATTTGAGCCAAAATGTCAATCCACAGATAATTATAATCCCAGCTCTTGTTTGACAAAATACCTATGTGGGAACCATTCAGCCGCGCTAAGTCAAGTCATGGAATTGTGTTCATGTTTAACTATAACGCATTTTTTATATCACTTCATTTCGGGGTGTTTATTATGCAACAATGCATAACTGGAAGAGGGACCAAAAGCTACTGTTTATTTTACCTCTCGAAATTCTTATTTTCCTCATCTGTAAACTAAAGGTCACAGTAAAGTCTATTTTCAAAGGATGTTGTGAGGTTTAATGAAATAAAGTTTGTTATGTAGTTAGCACCATACCTCAGTGCTAAATATATATCAGAGACTACGTATTCCAACACTTAAAAATAACTGTTACAAAATTCTGAGTGGAAGGTTTTTAATTATTAAGATACACATTCTGTACTACATTCAGTAGAGACTAAGCAGCTTTGTGATTGAATATGCTGACCTTTTCCTGTTGTGACTCCTATAAATAATGACATCAAGCTAGGTAAAAGAAAGACAAAGAAAGAAGAACATTGTTCACAACTGGTCAGGAAAATTTCAGTCACAAGTTGTTTTGAATCTGCCATCGCTAAGGTGTATAAGTGTGTGTGTGTGTGTGTGTGTGTGTGTGTGTGAGAGAGAGAGAGAGAGAGAGAGAGAGAGACAGAGACAGAGACAGAGACAGAGACAGAGAGAGAGACAGAGAGACAGAGAGACAGAGAGACAGAGAGACAGAGAGACAGAGAGATTGTGATTTAGGGCTATTTTAGTTTGGAATTGAGAATAAAGAGAGCGGAGCACTTGGCACATGTTTCTAAGTATAGCCATCACAGGTATCAACTCTCAGTTTTTTCCTTTCCACTATGAAAAAACAAAAGCTAGATTATAGCAACAATATATACACCTAAGATGATATTTATGGATTCAGTTTAGGGAAGCACATTTGCTAACTGCGTGTAAAGTGTCTCTGCAACATATCTTGGAGATTTTGCAGCTGCCATTCTGTCCGCTGTTTGTCAGATAGAGCAGGCAAGAGAAATCAGGCACCCCACGGTCAGCCAAAGAAACTGCTACTTAGCAAGCCACACTGTCTATAAGTCAAGATTCATTTGTTTTTCTCTCCCACAGAATCTGTCTTACATTTTAATGACTCAGTGGAATCCCAGAGCATTGTAGTATCCTAGGTAATCAGCCAAAAGACTTGCAAGATCATCAGTTGAAGATGTTAAGGGACTTTGTCACAGTTAATTCACATTTGCTAAATCCTCAAAGTGCTAATTTACCCAGAGGGATTTTTTTCCTTCCACATTTACATGAGACACATAAAGAAGAAAGTATCTTTTTCAACTCCTTCACAGTTGTGACTATTTGGTACTGTTTCATACACAGAAAGTACTGCGGGTAAAGGGAGGGTGGAGTAAAACTTTTTAAAGCTTCTTTTATCCCTCAATGTGAATGGATCAAAATCCTTCCTTACTCTTTTTTGAATAAAGAATATTATTGTACAAAATCCTTTTACAAGAAGACATTTTCCTTTGTCTGAACACAACCAGATAGCTCATGGCAAAATTATAGAGCAGTGACAACAGTTATTTAGTTCTGAATAACATGGCTAGGCAAAATTTGATGGACCCAACACCAGATAGACTGGAGCTACTGTCAAGGACTGTGTGTCTTTGTGATAGATGTTCCAGATGATGAAGGTTTAACGTCTACACATCAACCCACTATTGACTTCCATTCCTTCCCACACATTCCATTATTGATAAGGTTATTCTTTTTAATTTCAAACATAAATCAAATCAAATCATTAAAGTATCTTTATGTAAAAATTTGACAGCCAGATTGTGTTCTCATTCATGTATTTTATCAGAGACCATGTACATTTCAGTATGATGTAAAATAACTGAGGAAAATAACAAACTAAGGAGACTGTGTTAGCTACATGTTAATGTTTGATTATTATTTTAGAGTCACCAAATGAATTCTACAGACTAAAGGTACTGACTATGTATAAATATCCATTTCACATTATAAACTGGAAGCTGAATCAAAAAGGATCTGGGGAAGTCACCCCAAATGTATTATTAATCTGAAATAACAGAGATTTTTCTTTCCATTTCTGCTTATTAATTCAGTACTTTTTGCATTTCCATCAAGTGTTAATGTGTTTACTGGTCTCAAATGTACCATTACTGAAAGTAGGGAATTTATCTTAGTCATGAAACCAGTACACATTGGCTGTGCGTGATTCAGGTACCCCGGAAAGGTGCTAGAACTTTGAGAGGGGGGAGGGCGATGCAGAGAGAGTGGGAGAGGGAGAGAGAGAGAGAGAGAGAGAGAGAGAGAGAGAGAGAGAGAGAGAGAGAGGAGAGAATGGAAGGAAAAGAAGGGAAATAATCTTCCTTCTTCTTTGGAACATTCCTCAATTCAGTGCAGCTGAATTGTCTTATAAATATAGTGAAATAATCTAGTATGTGTAATATAGAGTATAGAGTGATAGCACATTTGTGATTATACATACACAGAGACAGATACACACTCACGTACTGGAAAAAGAAATTCTATTTGGATTATGAAGGAGCATTTTGTGGGCATGAAATGAGAGAGCTAGTTGCCCTAATGGAAGGGATTAGGGATAGACCACTCACCACAAGGCTACATGAAAAATACAATGGAATATTAGAAACATGGAATTATTTTAGTTAATGCCAGTCCAAAGGAAAGAGAGTAGTGTTGAGGAACAATCTGCTTTCAAATCTAATTATGTGTTCTTCCAGCTGGCAAGCTCATCAAAATCTAGAAAACAAGCATATTATTTGATAAAACAAGGGACATAATGTCCAAGGCCACTGCCTTTGTCTTATAAATGTGAGCGCTGGGAAGCTTTTCTTCACAAACTTCAGTTACACCATAATTTACAACATTTTTTCTGTTTTTGATAAAAATCATAGGAATGAAGTGCATCTAATACATACAGAATATTTACAAGTGAAATTGATTTCTTATTCTAAGTACAAAAATATCCATCAAAATTATTAATTTTTAGAGAACAGTTCTTGGCAATAATGCTCACTTCTTTGAATCCTACGTTCAGTTTATTAAAACATTATTTAATACTTTAAGTGAATTGGGAAATAAGTGAAGATACTAATACTGATTATTTTCACATTCTTAGTATGTATAAGGTACTTGAGAACACTTGAGCACATGTAATTTTACTTTTTAAACAATAATAGGTTACATGGACACTAGCCAAGCATTCTATACATGAAGTGTTTGGGTTTAGAAATGTTTTAGAGTTAAGTTTCTATCTTTTAGATTTTGGGATATTTATTGATGGAAAATGAGGTATCATGAAAGTGGAAAGCAAATTCAGACAGGAGCCATACCACATGCACATGTATAGCTTGGGCAGGTTTTAGTAATTATTTTAGTAATTTTGTTCCTTTTTAGAACATGGAAATTTTCAGTTGTGGCATATCAGAACCCAAAACATTTTGAAGTGGGGATTTTTAAAGTTAGAGATGTAATTTACATATTAAGTGTTATTTAGAACTGGGGAGATGGGTTAAAGGTTGAGAGCACCGACTGCTCTTCCAGAGGTCCTGAGTTCAATTCCCGGCAACCACATGGTGGCTCACAACCATCTATAAGGAGATAAGTTGCGTGTAAGTATATATGCAGGCAAAATACTGTACATAATAAATAAATAAATAAATCTTGAAAAAAGTTTTTTTTTTGGCTAAGAAGTAGAGACCTATTGTTGGAAAAAGTATATTAGTGCAGGATGGGATTTGAGGGTTTATTGCCTTGCCCATTTCCGGTTATCATTCTGCTTCCTGTTTAGAGCTTATGTGTGACTGGCCAACTTCTGGCTACTACTACCTTGCCATGTATTCCTTAACATAGTGGACTCTATCTCCCTAGAATTGTAAGCCAAAATATATCCTGTCTTCCTTTTTTTTTTTTAAGTAGAGGCCTAAACAGCTAATGGAATTTATTCTTTTGTGAGCTCTTAATATTTGGCAGTGTGAGGATTTGACCCAGGTCTACTGGGAGAGTCAATTGGGAGAGTCAAATAATTGAGTATTACATGGACTACCTTGCAGCCTATTACCCTACACTTTTTTCCTTTAAATATAATATGATGCAGAAGTATGAGATATAACTGATACTCTACCCAAGACTGGGATACATTCTATTTTTTCCCCAAGCAGGTACTGGCTTCAGATTTGTCTTTGCCAATGTATTTACTTATAATAATCCTGGCCACCAAAGTGAATTTTACCACCTTTGATCTCTTTTCTAGGAATTAGACTGGAATGTCTAATGAGAGGACAAGAACACCTTACATTATATTTCTTATGTGTGCATGTATGTATGTGTGTGCTTGTGTGTGTGTGTGTGTGTGTGTGTGTGTGTGTGTCTGTTCAGAACCTAGAGTTCAGTGATTCAACTAGACTGGCTGGCTGACCATCCAAACCTGTGGATCTTCCTGTCTCCATTTCTCCAGTATACACACGTTCTGGGCAGCACACAGACGGAAAAAAACACAGTTTCATCACACTGTCCAGAATGGTGTACAGCTTAAAACTTACAAATTATTGATTTGGGGAATTTTCCATTTAATCTTTTTTATTATAGTTGAGCACAAGTTAATGAAACTAGCCCTAGCATGCTGGATTGGTTTTTTGTTTGTTTGTTTGTTTGTTTGGTTGGTTGGTTGATTTGGTTTGGTTTGGCTTTTTGGCAACTTGCCATAAACTAGTGTGCCATCTGGAAATATGGAGCATCAGTTGAGATCAGATTGACTGCTAGACAAGTATCTGTGGCTGTTTTCTTGATTAGATTGATGTGAAAAGGCCCTGTCTGCTATGGGTAGTGCTACCCCTGGGCAGGTAGTTTTGAACTGTATAAAAAGCAAATTCAGCAAGCTAGGAGGAGTAAACTTGTAAGCAACTTTTTGTCTGTGCTCTTTGCTTCAGTTCCAGGCCCCAGGCCTTGCTTGAGTTCCTGCCTTGGTTTCTCTCAGTGACTGGTTGTAATTGAGACATGGGAGGCAAAACAAAGCCAGACAAATCAAAACAAAACAAATTAATGAACAAAAATCAACCCAACCCAACCCAAACCAACCTAACCCAACCAAAACCCCCTTTCCTTTCCAAGTTTGTTTTTGTCAGTGTTTTATCAGAGCAATAAAATGCAAACTAACAGACACTAAAATTATGAATAAAGAATCACTACTGTAACTCATTTTTTCAAGAAAATGTTATTTTAAGAAAATGTTTAGTGATGTAGAAATATACTGATGTATAGCCACACTGAAACCAGTAAGTTCATTCCTTCCAGTGTGGTGAAAATCTTTAAAATATTTTTTTAAATAAATCTATCCATAAAGTTATATACCCCTATACCCAGGAACAAAAGACAGATATATTATCCAAACATCAAGTATACACAGTAACAAAGTTATAATGTGAATTGAAATAACTTCAGCAACATTCAACTATAGCAATAAAGATTGAGGAATGGATGTCCTAATTTAAGTTTGGGGAGGATTGCACAAATAGTGGTAGCAATGATTCTTTAGAAAGTAAACTCTAAAGTATGGAAAGCGTAATGATATTTTATATTCCTTAAGTGTCCTTTGAAAAATTAGAGAGTCATGGGAACAGGCTATCTGGCAGCAGCACTATTGCAAGTGGGCCTAAAACTTTCATATGCGCTGATCCTAAGACTCTCCTGTCAGCCTCACAGTGATAACCATAGCCAAATCATCTTACTAAACAGTACCTTATCAATGACACTGATCAAAAATAAAAGACTACTTAATAGATAGAAAAGTAACTTTTTCCTGACATACACTTTCACTTGTCATAGGATGTTTGATTTTTAATCTCAACAGATGTATTTATTACTTACAAAATCCACTATTGGAAACACATCTTAAGTTACTTTTTAAAAAAATATTGTTATTTTTTTATTTGCATTGTTGTTTTGCCTGTGTATGTCTTGGTGTGAGGGCGTTGGATCCCCTGGAACTGGAATTAGAGACAGTTGTGAGCTTACATGTGTGTGCTAAGAATTAAACCTGGGTCCTCTTGAAGAGCAGCCAGTGCTTTTGCTGAGCCATCTCACCAGCCCCTTAAGTTACTTAAGGGCTGTTATATAAAACTTCCTGTAAATTTTATTCATTTTGGATTTTTAACACATGGACTGCATATTGTACATTTACTGATCTTCATGGGTTGCTCATGTGCCCACAGACACAGCTGCTAATGGCTCCTGGCTGTCCCCTATTTCAGGAGACATACTTCTAAATGATTGACAGTGTCTAGGTTAGAAATGAGTCCAAAAAGCCTCATACCTCAACATTAGAGTTTCAGGGCCAACTGAAAATCACACTGAAGTATGTCTTCACCTGAGAATACATTAACTATTCTCACCTCTCCTGTCCTGCTTTCTTCTATTTAAGAGTAATTACTTCTACCTCTACTAATTAAGACAACAAGTTCTGCCTCTAGTCATTCTCAGCCATGGAAATTTTACATATTGCACTGGTCAGTACTTGGGGGAGTAGAGGAACTTAAAAGAATATGAACTTGATGAATGAATGTAAATACTTGCATGCAAAGGAATCAGAAGGCCAAATTACTAGGCATGTGTTTACTAAATGTTCCAGTGTTTGTTAACCAGATGAGTTTCTGGGTCTCATGCATCCTTACTGACTTGGACTTTCCAAAGACTGGGACTGGGAAGCTGAACTGGGAAGAATAGATGCCGGCGTTGTGGTTCACACTGTCTCTGTTGCACTGCTCAGTTATGCCTCTGTAGCTAAAAAATATCCAGGACAAGGTTAACACGCATGATCATGGCTGTGGTCCAATAATATTGTATTTACAAAAATGAATGCCTACATGTTGCCCTAAGGTTTTAGTTTGCAAAACCTTGAACTAGAGTACAGGGACCTAAAAGTTGCTTATTATTCTATAATCATTTGGATACTAGAGTTTTGCATTATTCTTTCTTTAGCAGAATGTTTGAAAAATGTAGAATGGCAAAAGATCTGAGAAGTGGAGACATATATTCATTTCTCTAACCACATTCCCAATCCTCGAATGTCACTAGCTTTACCATGAGGTAAATTGCAAACACTGCATTTCAGAGGGTAAGTAGTTTCTAGAGGCCAAATCTGCTGTTCTTTCATACAGATTCATAATATTGTTAAAAGCTGTTCTATGAGGATGTAAAGATAGATTTGGGCATATTTAACTATTGCATGACTGTTACATGTGCATGCGTGTGTGTATGTATGTTTGTATGTGTATGGGGTGTTGATATCTGGTACTTTATGTAACATAGAAATTGTAGGTTTTGATAACATTTACTCTGAGTAGGTGTCATAGTTACTGTTCTATTAGTGTGAAGAGTCACTATGATCAAGATGAATGGTGTAAGAGAAATCATTTAATAGGGGGCTTGCTTACAGTTTCAGAGGTTTAGTCTCTTTGCATGGCTGGCAGATTACTAGCACTCATGATGCTGGAGCATTAGCAAGCCCTATCTCCTGATCTACAGGCTGGGAGAACAACACCCGGCCTGGTGTGGGTTTTGACACCTCAAAATCTACCCATGGTGACACACTTCTTCCAACAAGGCCATACCTTCTAATCCTTCTAAACCTCCTCAGATGGGTGATGCCATTCCTTGAGACTAAGCATTTAAATATATGGGCCTATGGCGGCCTTTCTTATTCAAACCACCATAAGAGGCATGCAGTGACTTATCTCTCTGTCATAATAACAGTGCGTAATTAACCTTTTGAAGAATTATTAATAGTCTTCTCTTTTATTCATTCAGATTATAATACCTTCTTACCAACTATCTGGTATTGTTACTTGGATAGAAAAATTTCAATATTTGGAATAGTTGTAGTACAAAACACCTGCATTTGCATTCAGATGAATTATCCTTAATTATATTCTTGAGTTTTGTCACTACACATTAGAAAGCAGTGAACAGAATTCTCTTCAATCCAAATAATTCACATTCATCTTTAGGTGACCCTGAGAACAGCATAAAATAAACGTCCCGCTTTTCAGCCACACTATTTACCATTAGGTTGTGACTTCTGCTACTTGCAACATATTTAATTCATATAAAAATAATAGTGACAGCTTTCTCATTAAATTGACTTTAGCCTCTGAACTCTGGGCCCACATATGTTTATTCTGAATATTGTTGCTTGTTGGTAGATTTGTTTTCTGCTGCATTGCTCCTCGTTGTCATTTCAACAAGGTCTACAACTTTTTCTGGTCTGGCTACAGTATATTGTTTGAGAAAAATCACAATTTCCAATTATCTTGCATTTAGCACTTGTGATACTGAAGAAATATAATACTTAAGAGAAGATGTAGTTAAATTTCCTGTTGGGTTCAGTAGGATCAATGGCTATCTGGTTAGAAGCCAGTGTATATTACTGAGATGGTTACAAACATCTACTGTAAGTGATTTATTATGTGTATATTGCATGCATCTTCTTTGAACATCTCTCAGTTAACCTGACTTATTTCTCCAATATTGTGCTCCTCTGGCTGGGAAGCCTATATTGAATGGGGGATCTTTTTCCTTAATTGTGGACAATTTTGAAGGGATGTTTCATGTATATTGGTCTAACTGAGCATTTCCCCTCTATCTGTACAATTCTCTTTGACACACTTCTTCATTGGTATCTCTAAGAATATGTCTTCAATATATTTCAACCCTACACAGCTGTATTTCAAAATCTTTCTCCCATGAAATCCAACTTATATTTCAAAGCTCAGATGAAAGCTTTCCTAGCCTAAAATTCTCAGCACTATTATCATGCTGCTGTAATTGCACATTTATTTTTATCCTCTTGAATAAATGATTTGAGTTGCCTGAGAAATAGACTGGTAATTATCTCTCATATACCACCTACAGCATTCAATACTAGTTTGTTGAGTAAGTTGAACTAAAGACACTTGATATCAGAGATCCTCAGTTATAAGTATCATGTTCCCAATTAGCAGTGTCTGAGATGATGATTTTGTTCATATATTTTCCTGGAATTGTGCTCTTAGGATTAGAAGAGTATAAAAAGCAGGACATGGAAGATAAAAGGCTGAGTCAGAGAATATTTGATATTAATAAGCAGTTCTGGAATATAAATGTAAACAACCAACCAACCAACCAACCAACCAACCAACCAACCAACCAGATTTATCCAGTAGTAATTCAGAGTAACAGTATTAGTATCACTCAGAGAATTGTTAGAAACATATTAATTCAAGGTCAATGCACCAACTGAATCAGAAGGCCTAGGATCTAAGGCCAGCCATGTGTTTCAGTATTTATGCTGTGAGATTCAGATGTGCAGATGAAAGCTAGCATTTAGTCTAAGAGAAGCTTCTAGAACAGACTGTGATGGCCATAGGTATAAAGTATAACCCAATATTACTAGCAGTAGGGACCTTCATGGACTTGAAAGCTAGCAACATTTGAATGATATTCCAATAGTAATTTGTAGAGTAGACAATAGAAGACTCTTTCTAATAGCCAACAAAGATTTTCATACAAATCCTTTAGATTGAATGTACCAACATGTGTGAGAAGAATTGAATCAGATCGGCTGGAAACAGAATAAATTGATACCTCTTTTGGCAGATGTCCAGGGAAACAGCAAGACTAGAAATTATGGCAATTATTTTCTACATTAAAAAGATGAATAGAGAGCCACAGCTGTACATGTAAGCAGAGCGCGACACTAATTACAGAATACAAGGGTAAGTCCTCAGCATAACTGTTAAGGCAAGATGAATTATCGAAATAAGCCTGCGACTGAAGAAGAGGACAAACAACAAGACAGGAGTCAATGACAAACTGTCCCTGGCCAGACATATTGCTTTTCACATTCTTCCTGATGCTAAACACAAATAATCCTAGAATGTGAAATCACTGAATTCACAATGTTTTTAATAGCTTAAGCAATTCAGAATAGGGAGGAAAAATCAGAAAGCCCAGAAGATCATGGTCTATCTTCATCCAACACCATTATATTAAAGTGTTATATAAAATGTGTTAGAGCAGATAGCTATATAGCAAACTGTAGGAAACATGCCTCCACAAATGGGCTCTTCTATCTTTGTTATGAGATCTCCAAACTACTTTTCTGTAATTTGGGTCCAAAGTGATAAACTGTTACAATAAAAGAATTTGCTGTTCAGTTTATATTAAAATGAGATTGAATTGGCTGTGATGTTTAACTCCCTAAACTTCCATAAGCTTGTATGGCTTGACAAGTCTTTTGAATAAAACAGGAGGACAGGAGGTTAAGAAGCAATTTGTAAAAATGTGAAATCCTGATTGTCATTCTACTAGACAGCAGAAGAAAAGCAAATAATACAGAAATACCTAGGAAAACAGTGAGAGAATGTTTTGTAACTGCAGTGCAGATTCTGTTCTCAATGGGGTCCCTATTACATATTAAGTAAAAATAAATAAATAAAAATAAAAGCAGGCATAGCTGATTAGGCAGCGGTAACAGACATATAGCTTCTGCTATCTGGCACTCTACTGTCTCAGCATATATTTACTAACAGGCCTGTAATTACTTTTTTGGAACATTACCCAACACTGTTTTAGAGGAAGAAAGGATTCATTCTCTGTGAGACAAAAATAAATAGGCAAGCAGCTATTTGTTTCTGGCAAGCAGCTACACCCAGTTTTATTATTTGAAATGATACATGTAAACATTGACAACTATATCTCAATATTATTTTTCAACACAAGAGTTTCAAAACTATTTCAATAGTTCCCTGGGGGATGTTCATCTCATAAGTTAATCACTAAGCCATGTGACTACTCAAAATTATAGGATCTACATCTTTTATTTCCAGTATTGGGCTTTGACCAGGACTAGCTTTTCAAATTATATCCAAAGAAATCCTGTGTAAGCTCTTCTTTATTCCAGTGTACGCCAGTGGTTTCACTTGAACATGAATTATAGTTAGCTGGAAGCTTGAATAAAGTGGAACTCATGTCCTCTCACCTCATGAAGTTTCTGATTCAACAGGTCTATAGTGAGTCCTGGAAATTCCTTTGGAACTCTTATCCCAATTCTTTAGTTCTTTGCTTCTATTTAGCCATCACTTCATCAGATCATTTTACCTACTCTCCATTAAAAAAACGAAATAAATAAATCCGACTTCTGAATTCATTTTAAAAATGCAATAGAGTCTTGTCTTGTTTGCGTTTTCTGGTTACTTATCCTACTTCATAGAGATATACATATTTGAATATATCCAAAACTATAGTATATGTATAATAATTACTATAAATTTGTTATGAAGTTAGTATACATGGTATGCAAAATAATGTTGTGATAAAATTCATTACTTGGTAGGAAAATCTATCAATTTTTTTTAAAAATTATATATTGCAGTAGATAAATGGCTCAGCATTTAAACACAGTTTCTACACTCCATTTCTCAGCACCCATGCCAACTGGCTCACAGCTGTGTATAAATGTTGCTCAAAGGGACGCAATGCCCTATGAGCACAATGGCTTTATAAACAAACAAGCACACACACAGATATTAAGAAAAATAAAAAAGTTTATATAAATTAACTATAAGAAATATTTATATTTTTAGGTGTGTGTGTGTGTGTGTGTGTGTGTGTGTGTGCATATGTCACGTGGAGGAGGGAGTGCCACAGCTTGAAGTGGAGGTCAGAGAACAACTTGCTGTAATTGCTTTTCTCCTTCTATCACATGGGTTCCAAGAATTGAATTCCAGTTGTCAGGCTTAGTGGCAAACACCTTTATCCACAGGCCACAAGAAAGATTTTCCATGCAGATTAAAATCTAAAATGACATAATACTAACACCTGGTGATAATTAAGAACAAATAAACTTCAACAATTAGGACACTGTAAATATTTTATAAATACTAAGTTAGATAGAATCATCTATTTCAGTCTTCTCAGACCACAAGTTCCTCTACTAATCACAGTATAATGTGCTCATGTTTAAATAACTTGAGTCTCAGTAACTAGTCTTGTTTGAACTAGAACTTGCACATTAAGAGTCCCCCCATGAAGTGTATTAGACTTCGTTTGTTTCCATAGGCCAGCCACTTAAGTGTTGGACGTCATTTATCCATTGTACTACCTTTTGTGTTGTCAGTGTTTATCCTTGACTCTTTTCATGATAATGTTGTCACTTCTTTCATCTACCTACAAGCTTATATCAGAATACGGTTTGATTCATGAATATCCCTCTTTAAAAAGTGATTCTTATGTTTTAACACAATAGACTGATAGAATCCTCAAGAAACAATCTTGCTTTTAAAATGAAAACATCTTTTATTCATATAGTCTAAGCAGCCATTAAATACTTAACCCAATGTATCACATGTATATGGCTATTGGCAACATGTATATGAATATTGGCAACTAATTTGTCACAGTAACAACATAATTATTTGCTTCTATAGAATAGAACTTTTATGAAAAGCCATGACTGGAACTTCAGATTTGTAGCTAATAATTATCCCCTTTCATGGTAATAAGTCTATATTTTAATCTATTATAATATTTTTATCTGTTCTCTAGAGTAAGTTGCTTCTTTTCCTACTTCAAAAGTATTTATTAGTTAATAGACTGGCTGGCTATATATGACGCCATCTTTTAAAAGTTGTATTTTCTGTATAAACATTTTGCTAAAATTTTATATTCATGTCATTGTCATTTTTATTTTTAAATTCATTCATGTGAATATTTTCTTATCTCAACCTAGCTTTCAGATAATATACTGATGAAAACATAGCAAGAGAAGGTGATTTTTATTACTGTTTTGGCAAGCTAGGAATATTAGATCTCTTTGAAAAGCCATTGAAGCGATCAACTTAAAAGAATCCAAAAGGAAAACATTTTGTTACTTGTTGATAACATCAACAAATACGAGTTTAAAAGGAAATTTGCTCTTAAAAGTTGTTATTCAATCAGTAGCTCAAGAATGACAAACATGTATGTATATATGTACATATATACTTATGCATATATGGATATATATATGTGTGTGTGTGTGTGTGTGTGTATACACATATATCCATATATCAGGCTATGTATGGTAGTACATAGCTTAAATTCCAGCACTTAATTGGGAGGGCCAAACAAAGCTCTATGAGTTCAAGCCCAGCTTGGTTTACATAGTGACATCTAGGCCAGCCAGAATATAAGATCCTGTTTCAAAATGAAGAAGAAAAATCAAAAAGAAAGAAAAGAAAAATAAAGGGCTGGGAAAGATAGATTAGTGCTTAAAGACTCCAGTTGTCCTTTCAGAGAGGATCCAAGTTTTTTTCCTAGCACCAACACTGCAGCCCACAACGAACTATAATAACTCTAGTTCCAGGAGATCCAATGCCCTCTGATGACCTCCATGGTCACTTCAGACACATGCTACACATAAAAACATACAGAAAAATACATACATGAAATAAAAATTTTAAAAATATTTAAAATTTTTAAACAGTGTATTTTGACCATATTTTTTTCCTTTCTCCAACTTCTCATAGAATTTTACCACTTCTCTACCCATTCATTTTCATGTACTTTCTAAAAATTATTAAAATCTTACAAACTAAATATAAATAAATAAATGAAACCCTTCACAATAAAAATGCCAAGACAAAACAAAAATGCACAAAAACAAGATTTGTTTCTGTAGACACTGTATGCACATCTTACAGATACATATATGCAAGAAACACACGCACATTTAAATCAAGTAACAGTCTTCTAAAATGCTTTATTAAATTTCCGTTTTTCTCCTAAAACAAAAATAATCATCTCAAACTTGATTCAATGTTATCAACATAGTATATAATATAATGAATAATTGTTGAAATGTTATTTTATATCCCTCATTAATTCAAGGCAACAGTAGATAAATGAAAAGCCATGGTTGACTAAGCCTCGTAGGAATAATTAAACATAACAATAGTTTTCCTAATGTTGAAAAATAGCAATTACTTTAAATAATTATAAGATCTTAACTTTTACACCGGAAAAAGGAGAATAATAATTAAATAGAAACTCAAAGAACCCCCAAATTTCATTAAGCACCTACCCCAGGTTAATAATAACTCAACCTCCCTAAAAAATCTTATCACTTAAGTAATTATTTCATAATTATCATTTCAACGTAGCCTAAAACCAACTGTGGAAAGAAGTGATGGAAGAATTATTTCTAATTTATACAATAGGAAACTCAAATCCGATAACTTGAATAAAAGCACATCTAAACCTCTTTGAAAATATGAAAGATTGCTAGAAAGGCTTAAATCGTACATGCATTCACACATACATACACACATAGGATAAGAAGAAGACTGAGATTTGGGTAATGAACCTCCAAATAAATCTTTAAATTCAATTTCATTATACAGAAATTAACTTCTGTATATGTTTCCACCCTGAATTGATGAACGGCTCCTAATATTCACATTTATCATCAAGGATTAAGACTAGATCACAATGCTATGAAGACTAAAAAGAAAACGCTTTACTATAAATTTCACTATAAATTTATTGTCTAGTATGTTATGCATGTGGCTCTATAGAAAGATCAATAAAATATAATTATCAACCCAGGATAAGCCCCACACTTATATCCAATTTTAACTGAGGAAAGCATCACACAAATAAAGGATAAGACACATTTATTTACCTATAGGTCTGAGCCAATTAGCCATGCATGTGAACCCTCATTCTCTGTCGGTAGGGAGTGCAAACCAGTTAGGTACTATGGAAATCACTGTGGACAATTATCAAAAAAGTAAAAAGAATTCTACCATATGATTCATGTATACAATGCCTTGGCATATTCCCCATGGACTAAACTTAATGCCCCACTCCAAATATCCTTGCTCACCCATGTTCATTTATAATAGGTAGGAGATGCAAAGAACCTGGGTATCCTTCAATGAAGAACTGATAAAGAAAATGTGGCTCATATACACTATGGAATACAATACAGCTTTAAAGAAAACTAAAATCAAGAACTTTGCAGGTAAATGTATGGATGCAGTTGTGCATTTTCAGTATGCTCATGGTTTCCTCCTGGCCACTATTCTTGGAAAAAGTACTCTGAGTCTGAAATATATTTACAATTGCCCAGGTCCTACATTTTGACTGTTGACCAATTATCTCATTATGTTATTCTAAGTTCTACCATGTGGATGGTTACCTGGTCCCTAGTTTTTTGTTTGTTTGGTTTTGGTTTTGTGCTCCTGACTCCATCGACATTCTGGGCCAATCTCTTACTTGTCTCTATCTTATCATCCCTCTCTCTGCTGGATGTCCTATCTTCTAATTGTCTACCTAAGCTCATTGGCCAATCAGCATTTTATTGACAGGTGAATGATTTTACACAGTGCACAAGAGATTATTTCTACATTCCCCCCCTTTAGTCCAACAGGAGGGTCATTTTCTTACAAAAATAAGCTGTATACAATACTAATTATGAAAACTGTCAGGTCAGATTTACATTCATAATGTTCAGTCCATATGTTTTGATAATTTTCGAGAAAGTATTCTATTATCTATGCTATCTTAGTGAGTTCAGAGTTCTTAACCTTAATCAATTTCTGTCATAACTTACATTACCAACCTAAAACATCTTCTTAGACTCAATAACATTTTATTTTAAAAAATCCTAAACAATTTAGGCTTAATTGTGAGACTGTAACTATCTAGTCTTCAATTTGTCAGAGACCTGAGAAGGAATAAATATTATCTAAGTATGTAGGACTTGTAGGCAAGCAACTTCCAAAACTAGAGAAATGGCAGATAATGCGGGCTGCCTGGGCAGTCCACCAAAATTCCTCTATAATGTTGAAGCATCAATCTTCAGCATTCTGGCCCAGTATAACTGACAAACTTTGCTGTGAAGCAGGAATTATGAAGAACTTGTTTACTCTTTCCTTGCGAGGTTTGCCAGTCAATTTCCCTTCATCCCGTTTGTCCATTTTGGACAGCATTCTGTCTTCAGTTGAAGCAAGGGCAGTTTCTTGCCCAGTGGCAGCTTGCCACATTTGTAACAAAGTCCATAAGGAGATTATTCGATGCTTATCATCTTCTTTGTGTAGAAAGGGAGTACTTGATACCTGTAGCTGATACATCTCAATATTTAAAAAATCTTTTTAAAACTAAATCATCTTGCCGGGCGGTGGTGGCGAACACCTTTAATCCCAGCACTTGGGAGGCAGAGGCAGGTGGATTTCTGAGTTCGAGGCCAGCCTGGTCTACAAAGTGAGTTCCAGGACAGCCAGGACTACACAGAGAAACCCTGTCTCAAAAAAAAATTCCAAAAAAAATCATCTTTAAATGTCATATCTTGTAGATCTATGATGTTTTTGAGCTATCTATAGTATATGTGAATTGCCTGTTTTTAGCTATTCACTATCTGATTAACCTTGAAAACATCTATTATGAGACTAAATACAACTTATTTTGTAAATAACTAAACTAGTACCTATAAGATCATGTGGGTTTTTTTGTTTGTTTGTTTGTTTGTTTGTTTGTTTGTTTTTCTGAGACAGGGTTTCTCTGTATAGCCCTGGCTGTCCTGGAACTCACTCTGTAGACCAGGCAGGTCTAAAACTCAGAAATCTGCCTGCCTCTGTCTTCCAGAGTACTGGGATTACAGGCATGCGCCACCACCTCCCGGCCAAGATGTGATTAATAGACTATTAACTTGTATTATTTATCATAAACAATTTGTAGTAGTAGCTTTTAAAAGAATTGGAACTTAATATTTCATTTTTAAGTTTCACCAAAGTAACTATCTCAAGCAAGAGTTGAAAATGTGTCTATAAAGCATCCTGTGGCAAAATATAACCACAAATTTGTATCAATATACAAAGATCTATGCCTATGTCTCAAAATATAAGCTCAATTTTATATCAAAATAAAGTTGTATACTAATGTAAGAATTTTGCCTTGTTAATATTCTTTAGACTAAAAGTAGAATCAATAGTCAGTATCTTTTCTATTATTGCTGTATTCCATCCCCCCTTTCCATCTCTTCTCTCCCTTTCCCCTTTAATACTAGATAGGGGAGAAATAAAGACATTAGAAAAAAAGAAAAATAGGCTCAGGGAAGTCTAGCTTATGTTTTGTTTTCTTCCTGACCCAAGACCATTACAACTTGTAACCATCCTCCTTAACTGGTCACAAATATCTATAACCCACCAAACAACTAATAAATAGCCACATAGTCTGCCTTTTGGGAATGGGGTGTTGCTCTCTTAAAAATGCTTTGTTGATTTTGGGCCATAGTTTCCTTGCCCAAGAAAATTTGGACAATGTTCAAGTGTTAAGAAAACTAGCTGTAACAATTGCCATCCAGTCTCTATGTGCTCAGAAAGATCGGGACTTAATTGAAGTCCTGACTGGACAGTCCATATTGTTGGACCAATTGGGGTTAGCAGCTTTCTTTGAAGCTGTCCTGGATGCAGAATTTTGAGGAAAGAACATTGAGGGTGTCTGAGGTGGGATCAGGCTGGATGATGGAGTAAAGGTGCCTCAGTATCTCAGCATCCTTTTCAGCATTCTCAAGGTGAAACTTGTCATGGTTGCTTTTCTGGTTATTTTCCCCTGTGAACATATAAACTTTCAACAATATTATATATTTTTGTATTAAAATAAGTATGGAATGTGCAGTATGCACAAATCAGTTATAAGAAGGGTTTGTCTTTCAAGTCCTGATTATTCCCCAACAAGGGGTTACCCTGTCTGTCTCTTGTTGATCTACACTTATTAGTCCAATGTCAGCCTTTGCCACACCGTTTGGAGGTTTCAGAAGACTGGGGCCCTCTTTTTAGGTTATCTCTAGAACAAACATTATTTCTAGGAACACTGCCAAAAATCTCATTTGAAATGACCTTGTTTATCATAATTAAAACATTTGACATTTTGATTCCTTAAAAAACATTTAAATATCATCCTTCTTATTAAAGTTATATCTGATTTTGTATCCATTAATCCTTTAATCTCAATCTAAGTGTAATTTTGACTTCATACTCTTATTATTTGTAGTAGTTTGCCAAAATTATCTGTTTGTTTTTTTTTTTTTTTGGTATCTTCAGAATCTCTTGTTTTACACATAGGAGTTTCTCTAACTCTTAAATGGTTTATTAAGTGTTCAACCACTCTGTTTCTCCTGTCAGGTTTATATTTTTCTAGTTTTTTATTTTTTTGGAATTGTCTTTTCTAGGTGGACAGGAAATAAATGGTACCTGTATTATTTTGGGTCCTGAGTGAAGCAAGCCCCTTAGTCAGTTTAGAAAATATGATATTGTGTGAAGTAATCCAGAGCTAGAAAGACAAATCTCACATTCTCTGTCTCATTGGAGTCTCCTAACTCCAAATTTTCATATCTGAGTACATAGCAGAAACCCAGAAAGTAAAACAGGACTGTTATAAGGATTAGGGGATTGAGTAACAAATAATAGGAAGATAGTAGGCTCCTAGTGATCATATCAGAGATAAAAGAGGGGCGATTCAGAAAGAGGGAAAGAGGTAAATACAGAAAGAAGGAGGTTAAATGATACTAAAGATTTCTGAAAAAAAAAACCATTGTCATACTATTAACTATTTACTACAGGCCCATATAAGACACATAGTTTTGTATAAGACTATACATACATATTTCTAATAAACTTTTGTCATCTAGACTGGCAATATTCCCTCCAAGAACCAAAGACCACTTAAAAAACAAACAAGACAAAAAAAAAAAAAAAACAATTCCAGACATAAGAATGCCTCTTTTGATTTGTCTGCCAGGACTACCAAGAGAATCCCAAAGCAAACAGCCTGTCCTTGGTTGTTTCCAGAGGTGGAAGGTAAATCCCCACTGCTGAAGATGCTGTGTGTGTGTGTGTGTGTGTGTGTGTGTGTGTGTGTGTGTTTGTACTTCATACCAGGGACCAGAGATCACTAATATAAGACAGATCTGAAAGTTTCTTCTGTGAGGACTAGCTTTCATGGTAGTAAAATTTAGCTTGCAAGCTTCCAAAGGAGGGAGGCAACCAACACTCCAACCAAGCTATGATGCCTATGAACTGTATTAACTACTAGCATGGCATTCTAACCCTTGGAGTTCAGTAGTGACATGCACACCTTGGAGGTACCTAACAGGTCTCTCTAATTTAGATTTAAGATATGCTCAACAAGCATCTATGCCTGATTCTGAAACAGCCAACTATAAAGTGCTAGAGAAGTCTGGACATTGGAGGACATCAATTGGGAGGAGAGGCCCGTGAAGGCTCTAAGCCATAGTGTAGGGGAAAACCAGGATAGGGAAGCAGGGAATGAGTGGGTGGGTGACACCCTCATAGAAGCAGGGGGGGTATGGGATAGGAGGTTTTTGGAGGGGAAAACAGGAAAGGGGATAACATTTGAAATATAAATGAAGAAAATATCCAAAAATTCAAAACATTTAATATCCTCTCTAATTAAAGTTTTAAACCTTTATTCATTTGGCATAGTCCATTAAATGTTTGTGATTAAAACTACAATTATTTCCAATAGATATATTTCAAAATAAGGTGTATTATACAATAGATATATTTCAGAATAAGGTATATTATCTAATAGGGGGTCCACAAGCTTATTTTCTTATATTAAGTGAATATCTTTTAAATGGTGATTTTATATAAACTCAAATTTGTGAATCTATCCTTTCCCTACAAATACATTATGAGAGTGTTATTTTTATTTCTTTTTGCCATAAACTTGTTAAAAATATAATACTGTTATTCTGACAAGAAGTAAAAATGCAATTCAATAAAATATAACTTTCTCAATTAAATGGCTTTAATTTTTTTTTAGTATGTTAAGATTGTAACTTTTCAGGACACCTATACTAAGAGAGAAGAAAACCATGAAATTAATAATATTAAGTAAATAACTTAAGATGGAACTAAAGAAAATAAATTTAAAAATAAAGCTTTACACTGAAATTTAAATTAGCAATTTAAACTCAATTTGCAAAATTAAGTATATTGTGATGTAAAATAGTCACTTGGATACACATATGCATAACTATTTTCTATATTTTCTGGATAAGTGTCAGGGCAAAATTTCATGTTGGAAATAATTTGATTCTGTGATACAAAACAATGAAAGTTGTGTGATATGTATTTTATATTCAACAAGAAAAAGAAACAAGTCTTTGTCTTAAAAAAATTATAATTGCTTGGTTCTATTTTCTTAATTTCCTTTTGTATTAAAAAATTGAAGACTAGCATTTCTTCTCTTCTTGTAATGAAGAAAGACACCAATAATCAACTAGATAAGAAGATCACATAGAGAAACACCAAGTAGCGGGGAGAAGCTTGTTTTTACTTGTGCGATAGCAAGAAATAATTATTTCAATTTGTTCAACATATTTTATTTTCTCAAAAAATCAACTTGTAAGTCGAAGACTGACTCTAAAGATTATTCTTTTCTGAACTTTTGAGTGAAGTCATTCTTTCAATTTGGACCGGTGTACACATTTCTACTAGCAAGGAATCTGTTTAAAGCTATTTTAAAAATCAATAACATTTAGTCTACTCAAAAAGGTCAGACTAATCAAACATAAGGAAAAAAGTCTTGATTAGGGAGCTAGTCACTTTTTGCTGAGAACAGAAAGTTAAGAACTAATTTGCTATGACAAGATTCAGGAACTCAAAATCCACTATTTCTGGCAATAGTTTCTAAAAGGAGTAGAAACTGAAATAAAACCTTGAAATTTTTTGGTAAAACCCTGAGCAATCTTTATAATGTTATTTAAATTCAAGAATTATACATCATTTGTATAATTTTGTCTATAAAGCAAAATAATTCAACAAATGATTATCTGATAAAAAGAAAAACATTCAGATATAAAATAACTGTAAAGTAGACTCACATGTAAGAAGATACTTAAACCCACATGGCATCTTTTCATGAGCGAAACAATATTATTTATCATTAAGAGAATCATTTCTACAATTAGTGAACTCAAGGCTGTGAATAATAAAGCAAAATAGATGGAAAACAAATTGGAAAGCAAATTGAAAAATCATTAAGTCAAAATAAAACAGTGCCCTGTAAGAGAAAACTCCATTTGCCTAAAGGAAGAAAGAGTAGATACATAGCTGGATTTCAAAAGGAAAAATTTCATTGTATATCTATCATTTTATAAGGTTTGAATTATGTCCTATGCAAAATCCTTACCTATTAAAATACAGATTTTATCCCCAATGGAGGAGCTGGAGGTTGGTCCAGAGGAGCTGAAGGGGTTTACAGCCCCATGGGAAGAACTATGATGTCGGCCACCCAGATGCCCCAAGACTCCCAGGGACTGAACTATCAACCAAGGGGCACACATGGTTCCAGCCAAAAATGTGGCAGAGGAAGGCCTTGTTGGGCATCAGTGGGAGGAGTGGTCCTTGGTCAGGTAAAGGCTCAACAGAGGCCTCAACAAAGGGAAACAGAGGGAGGGGAGGTGGGAGTGTGTTGGGTGGAGGAGCATATACATGGAGGCAGGAGGAAGGAGGAGGGGGAGGGGTTAGGGGTCTTAGGGGAGGGGGGATATCAGGAAAGGTTTTACCATTGGCAAAGTAAACGAAGACGATATTCAATAAAAAATAAATTAAAAAATAAAATATGGATTTTAAAAAGCCAAATCAATATACAAATGTCAATGCTATGATTTAATATATATATATATATATATTTGCCTTTAGTCCCCAAACTTAAAACTTTTAATCAGCCGGGCATGGTGGCGCACGCCTGTAATCCCAGCACTTGGGAGGCAGAGGCAGGCGGATTTCTGAGTTCGAGGCCAGCCTGGTCTACAGAGTGAGTTCCAGGACAGCCAGGGCCACACAGAGAAACCCTGTCTCAAAAACAAACAAACAAACAAAAAAACCCACCTTTTAATCTACTTTATGACAGTCACTTTTATTTATCAAGGTAAGAATAAAGAACAATAGACTAACAACAGCCCTATATAGAGAGAAAGTGTTTCTGTAACCTGTTCAGCCACTAGTGGGAAATCTGCATCATATCTCCTTCCTGCAAAGCCTCAAGAACCATGTTGGAGGTAGGATTGGAAAGATTGTAAGAGCCAGAGTTCTAAGAGAACTGATAAAAATTGTGTCTTCTCGAAATGACAAGATTGCTGCACTCAGAAACTCACAGCATTTGGGAGCTGCCCAAGCCAATGAACATTTCAGCTTGTATGGAGGAGGTTCCAACCTTAGCAGAATAGCTGTTAATAGTTGATTGCTTTGGAGTCTGGAGACTCAGTTTTCTTTATGGGTGTCATCACCTATCACTCAGCTATACTCCAGCAGATGGCACTATACCTGGGCAGCACAAATTGGAAACAGTGCTCTATAAAAAATAAATAAATAAATAAATAAATAAATAGAACACAAAGTTGGGGGATATTGGAGGTTGAGCTCAGGCTTAGAGGAGTAGAGAATAAGATCAAAATAGATTGTATTGCACACATGAAATTCTTGAAGCATTAATAGAAAATATATTAAAAAAAGAATGTGAGACTACAGTCTGAATGGAAACATTACAAACATTAATGAAATGAGTTTAGAAGTAGAACCATAATAGTAAGAATTTCAACTCATAACATATTTTCTTCCTCATCCATGTTTATTTGGGTACTATGGGAGCCCCACAAGGAATACAAACATACTTCTTTGTAATTCTGAAATTTTAAGTGAAGTGAGGACGATAGATATCAAGCGCATAATTCTAGACCTACATGAGATTGTAATTAGAATGGAAGAGAACATTTCGAGAAACAGGAACATTCTAGACACAGGAAAAAAAAAACATGTCTGCACACTCTACTTGAGGAAAGTGGAATTGTGGTAAACCATGCATAGAATGTAGTAAAACTGAAGGAAAGTAGAGATTAGAGGAGATAAGTTATATAGGACTTTATGCTCAGTGTCAAGAATTTAAACTTTTAGCCAGGTATGGTGTTGTATGCCTTTAATCTCAGTACTTGGGAAGCAGAGGCACAATGATCTCTATGAGGCTGAGGTGTGGCCAGCTTGGTATATATAGCCAGTTTTAGGCCAGCCAGGTCTACATAGTGATACCCTGTCTCATAAAAAAAAAAAGTTTTGGGGGTTTTATTCCAACTGTAGTGGAAAGCCATGGAAAAGGCTTTCAAAGGATGATGCCATGGAGCATATTAAATGTTATAAAGGTCATTGTGGCTGTTCAAGGCAAAATTAATTAGAGAGGGCAAGTGTGGATGTGTAGGAACAATTAAAAACCAACTTCAACATTCCTAATGAAATGCTGACAATAGCTAATGTGTTCATTACAGCTCTGAAGGAGATCAGTGAGCAAGTTTGGAATATATTGAGGAAGTACTGCCAATAGAACTTAGCAATTCATTAGATGTAATGGGTCTAATGTGCATCCTGTTCTACTGGTTTCATAATTGATAATTATACGGAGGACTTGAAAGTCCCTTTATTTAACCATCTAGATTAAAACATTAAGCCAGTTGAGAGAGAGAGAGAAAGAGAGAGAGAGAGAGAGAGAGAGAGAGAGAGAGAGAGAGGTGTCTTCTATTATCAAAGGACTACTTTTTAAGAGAAAATTAAAACACTAATAGGCAAATATGGATGCCTTGTTCTTTTGCAGTTAATTATTTGTATAGTTCAATGTACATTAGGAAACACACTACAGATAATTAAAATTTTGACACTGGATTGTTTTAAATAAATAATCATGCTATATTATAGCTTGGGGACGAATTGGAACTAGTTTCTCTGTACTTTACAGACAGGGCTAACACTTTACCATTGTGCCCTGGCAGATGCTTGTCGTTTGTTCCCTTGAGAATCTCTGCTTTGGCTGTACAATGATAGATAGACAGAAGCAGGTAGTTAAATATTTCAATTTTTCGTTACTGTATGGCAAAGACCTACAATATAACTCAAGGCAGCAGAAGCTTTACAACAGGGTTTCATTAGCACTTCATTTTAAGTCATCAGGAATCTAGAGTTGAAGCATCTATAACATAAAATAATTTAACCTTCATTTTATACTTTAATTTCAATAATTCTTTTATAATTCAGGTCCTATATACAAGTTAGTAAACTGCAAGTATGCATGAAAGTATTATCACTCCTTTCTCCATGTTGAATATAAAAGATATTTGCTATTATTATATCTGCAAAATGTAGAGGGTCAGGGTACAGAAAGAGGAAGCCATGATATACAAAAGTTCTTGAAGATATAATCTGTTGCTTCTTCTTCAAAGGGATCCATACTCATTAACTAAGGTGAGTGGCATCAGTTTTGGACAGAATACCAGAGTGGTCATTTCAATCATTGTGTGAAGGGTCACTTCCCTTCTAGGTAAGCCCATTTGTGCATATGTCACTTTTCTCCTTATGTACATTTGCTCATGAACTTGGCTTTATACTACCTATCAGACCTATCTCACTGTGTAAATATGAGTGACAGATGAATACTTTTTAAACCATAGTTCTGTACAAGGCTTTAGACAGAAGACACTACCTTAGCAATTTATTTACTTTACGATATTGGATTTGGAATAAGGAGTACTAAATGCAATGCTAAAATTGTGCTATTTGCTGTATGACCATACTTCAGTTTTCTTCCTGAGATTTTATTAGATTTCTAGAGGCAAGGCTTTCTCAGTCTTAGTGGTGAGATAATTTTTGCCTTGTAGGAAACTTTGAAAAATGCCAAAGGATTATCTTTGATTGGCTCAACTAGGGGAGTAACTCAGCCACTCAGCAGACAGAGGCAGGGATACTGAGTATGGGACCGCATGATACCTCTTACAACCCAAAATCATTTAGTCCAAAATGTCAATATTTAAAAGTTTAAAACATTTTCATCTAAGGTCTCTTTTGGCATTAAAATGTTAATAATACTTTGAGAAAGACTCCCAACAAGTTATTCAAGGTAATACAAGATATTCTTAAGTTTGCTAAAATAGAATTTATTTGTATTATAAACATAAATATTACCCCCTACAATGAAATTTTCCTTGAAAATAGTTGACTATGATTTATTAATTACAGAGAACTCCCATGGTGTTGGGCTTTATTTAACTGCTAATTGATAAAGGTTAGCTTAGCTCTCTTTGGACAGAGCCACCTAAGGGCAGATAGTGATGGTTTGCATAACAAAAAAGTAGCTGAATGTAAGCCTGGAGGTAAATCAGTAAGCACTGTTCTTTTGCTTCTGTCTTGCCTCCAGATTCCAGCCTTGAATTTCTGCCCCAATTTTCTTTGAGGATAGACTGTAACCCACAATGCGAAACAAACCATGTGCTATACAAGTTGCTTTCTGTTATGGCACTAATCTCAGCAACAGGAAGCAAATGCTGTGCATCAAACCTCACATTTCTTTCCTAGGCACAAATAACTGTAACATTAGGAAACCTTTCCATGAGTCAAATGTCTTTTCTTTAAAATGTAACTGGTAATCAACTTTGTGTTTTAAATCGATCATTTTTTTTAAACAAAGTTCTTAGTGTCTGATACATAAGCAGCACTAAATCAATATTACTTATTGCCATAGTTAAGTAAGGGTGAATTTTCATTATTTTTTCCCACAGGATTTATTTACTCTAGCCATTCCGGTTTATTGCTGTTCATAGGTTTTTGCTGATACCACTCTTTGTTATGACACACAATCTTCCAGCTGAATAAATTATGCTTACCTTTGAGGCTCCAGGTCAATGGTCCCTGAAGGAGCCCTGTTCATCCCCAAGACACAGATATTACCATTCCCATCTATTGAGTCCCTAAAGACATCTATTCACAGCATACCTTAAAAATCTATCCACACCTACCTGTTAGAGTCTGAAAGTTGGTTTGATCCAAATTTCTATTTTGAAATCTCAATGGCAAACACTATAATCTAAAGAGGTGGGTCTTTGAGAAATGATTGGGTCATTTAGGCAAAGCTGTCATGAAAGGTACTATTGTCTACATAAAATTTTCTTAGAAAAGATCTTCCTCTTCCGTATGAGGCCATAAAAAGAAAGGGCAGCTTCTGCATCAGAAACTGGGCTGTTGCTAGATTGCTACATTGACCAGTGTCTTAATCCAGGTCCTACTAACCTTCAGAACTATAAGAAATAAACTTTTGCTATTTCCAAGTCACACTTCTTGACAGAGTAGGATACAGTTTCACTATGTTCATAAGCACATACACAAATGGACACACACATTAGGTTCAAATGTCATCTGTGTATTCGTTACTTGTACACTGAGCCCTCTATAAATCTGTAAACTACACCCAAACTTTGGTACAAACTCTCTTTCTCCAGTAATAAAGGATAACATTAAATTTGCAACCTGAAATTAAATTTTTATATATGGATGCAAATTCGAAGAGAAGTCCCTTGCTTGACAGGAAAAAAATGATTGATGAAAGGCAGTTCTCAGCAAGATCTATTTATAACCAGTTGCAGGGTACTCTTGTTTCAAGTGTATTGAAAATGCCTGGATTCTAAAGAATTAACACAATACATTCTATTTTTATTCTGATATTTATAATATATTAAAATTTAAACAAAAGGAACAGCTGTTTATAATATCTGCTATATGAGTCTGCTTGCAATGAAGACCTAGATAGTGAATTTTACATATGAATAGTATTGCAAAATCTTATATTACACTAATAAGTTTAGTCTCATTCTAAGCAGTTAAGATAAAATGATAAGAACATTGATAGTTTAAGAATACTCAACAGTAATTCCTATACAATAAGTATTGTTGACTTTATCCACAACATTAAAAAAGAAAGAAAATAAGTTATGGGTAGGTGATTAGTAATATGATTTTTGAATAGGACTGCAATTATTCAGGAGTAATTAAAAATGACTGTAACTTACTATATTAGTTATTTTCTGTGGTTATTATAAAATACTATGACCTAAGGCAACTTAAGAAGAAATAATTTTTATCCTATCTTTCCAGAAGGTGAGACCCCTAATAGTAGGGTAATCAAGGCAATAGGCAACAGAAATAAATAGAAAAGCAATTAGAAAACATAAAGTGAAACAGGAATGAGTCACAGCTATAAACTATCAAAGCCCACTCCCTGGGATACACTTCTTTCAGCTAAGATGCAGTATTTACTCAACCACTGTTTTCAATACTTGAGCCTAATAAAGGAACTTCTCATTAAACACACCATCCATGCATTTTCTGTAGCACATGAAAAATAGCAGACATGACAAGATATAGTTTAAGTTACAGTGGTGTCAGATTAACAAATAGAATGTCATAATTGTTGCTTGAATTCCATGAAGACTTGACAATTTAGTTTTCTTTTACCATTTTATAAAATGGTAGAAACCAGTTTTCTAATATCAAAAACAGATTATTATGTATACAATATAGACCTATCAGAAATATATTTTTTTCTCTTCTGAAGATAAATGGACATAGAATTGAAAAGATAATTAGCCATGAATCCAGAAAATCCACAAAGTAAATAAAGCAGGAAAAACAAAACAGAATTGTATAAGCTATGTAGTCGCATGCTTAAATAGTACTAATTATCAAATATTTTATTTTAGTTTAGGATAAACAAAAGATATTATGTGTACAGCTTCATTTTCTAGAAGCAGATTATGATTGGTAACTGTTTTCCTTGATTTCAATTGATCTCTGATACATAATTTAGAAAGATAGACCTATGGGAATAACATAGTGAGTTTTAAAAGAAATATAAACTTGAGTTAATTACATTTAAATGGCTAGTATTTCTTGTGAGAAAAACTCAAAGATTTCCTTTTAAATCATCCCTTTAATAAATCGCATATTAAATTTATTATCAATGCTGCACTAATTTTTATTTTTACTTTTAAAATGGGGAGATGGCTCAGTGGATAGAAATGTTTGTTGCATAAAAATAGGGCCATGACTTAGGATTCCCAGCACAGTAAAATTTTAGGCATGAATGCATGCATGCAATTGCAATCACAGTTTTGGGGTGGGACAAGACAGAAAGATTGCTAGGGCTTGCTATCCCATTTAGTCTAGCAGACAAATAATAGTTTCACTGAAAGGCCATATGTCAAGGTATTAAGGTGGAGACCAGTACAAGACAAATGATAATGATGACCTTTTCTGATTTCTTCACACATACATCATAAATACACACACACACACACACACACACACACACACGTACAAAACCTATGGCAAGTTAGTGACTTTATGGTTACTTACTGCCTTCCCTGCTTATTCAAATATTTCAACTGATTCATAAACCCTAAATGTCTTGAAATTACTGATATTAAACATAACTTCCTTTATCCTTTTATGAAGGTAGTCCACATTACTCTTTAATTTCTAAGAACAATGAGCAACCAGGATTCAAAAATCCCATGCTATGGACGAATAACAATGTCCGTTTGTTTCCAATCACATTTCATTATATGACTACTTGATGACCAAAACAGCAGGCCGAAATGCACTTAAATGAGCTGGAAAACAGAGGTTCCTCAAACACTCAGAATTCGACATAGTAAGACAGATGGTGAAGGAAGAAAACAAAAACAAATTTGCAAGTAAATCCCAAGTATAAATATAAACATATATACCACAAAATAATCACTAATTGTATGTCTATTTTAAAGAAATGGGTGCAAAAATTTTTAGTTCAGTTAACTTTTACTAGTTTTTTTTTTTTACATAATGTAAATTGTTCAAAATTTGATTATATTAGTTTTAGTTACTAAACAGTACATTTTTTTCTGGGGAAGTTTGAAAAGAAAACAAAACAAAAACATAAAAAGCATAGTCCTTTGTAGTAGATTAATATAGTAAAATATATTGACAAATGAGTTTGTTTATATATAAACTCATCTGTGAAAATATCCAGGAGAATTTTGGTGAAATTGTAGTTATGTTTTCAAATAAATAAAATAAATTAAAATATTTGGAAGTTTGAAAGATTGTGAAATGTAATGATATGGTTATATTCTAGCAAGACTCTTAAAGGGCATAAGAGTAAATCTTTAAACAATCCATCAAATATGGAGAAATAAAAACAAGATAATCTCAAAACCTTTCCAATCTATGGTAGTTTGAATAAGAATGACCTCCATAGGCTCATATATTTGACTGCTTGTTCCTTTTGGGAAGATTATAATGCATTTCTTTGTTGGAGGACGTGTGTGTATGTGTGTGTGTGTGTGTGTGTGTGTGTGTGTGTGTGTAAATGGGCTTTGAGATTTCAAATGTCTATGCCATTCTTAAGTCTTTGTCTCTGTCTGACTCTGTCTGTCAGTCTGTCAGTCTGTCAGTCTGTCAGTCTGTCTGTCTGTCCTGTTTCTCTCTCTCTCTGCCTCATGCTTATGGACCAGAATGTAAACTCTCTGCTACTGCTGTAGAGCAATGCCTACCTGCCTGCTGTCATGCTCCCTCCCATGATGGTCCTAGAATCCCCAAAATAAATATTTCTTTTATAAAAGTTGCCTTGGTTATTGCCTCTCTTCATGGAAATAGAAAAGTACTTAAGATATAACCCAAACTTTATCAATAAACTACTGAAGGTGATGCATCAGTTGGTTATTTAGGGAGAAATAGAACACATATGTTTACTTAAAGAATAAAATAAAAACACTCAGAAATTAGCCTGTTCTATATTGCTTAATTGTTCAACAATATTTGAGAAAGAAAAAGAAAATAATTTTTCATTAACACAAATTAATATCTGATTTTATGAATTACCTCTTTAAAGGTATCATTAAAATACACACACACACACACACAGAGAAGAGTGAAACATCCAAGAAGCTATTGTCATGTTTCAATTGTGAGAGATTCTACAGCCTTGTAACCTGATTGAAATTAACTTATTTCTCACAAATGCTGCTCCTCCTTTATGACGGTCTTATCATTGTTGCATTCTTCCCAGTCAACCATAATCAAACCAACTACCTTTGATTTTTTTCTCCATCATCTTATCTATTAATCTACGGCATAGTAGGATGTGTGCTTCTAATTGTTTCTGAAAGCTTATTGACCCAATAGAGCCCTTTCCAAATCCTACTTCTTAATTGGAAAACGAGCATTCCAATTGGTTGTCTGCTTGCTGATTCATTTTTTATTCTACTTTGCTGTATTGTCTTAAGTAATTGCCTTACTAATTGGGTTTTTCCTCTTTTGTTTTTAAGATAAGTGGGTATATAGTGTGTGTGCATGTGCGCGTATATGTGAGCGTGTGTGTGTGTGTGTGTGTGTGTGTGTGTGTGTATGTGTGTGTGTGTGTGTGTGTGTGTGTGTGTGTATGAATAATTTGGTTTCCTAAATTTTTATAATAGTATTCCTTTTCATCAATTAAGTTGGTTTCACTTTTGGTTTAACTGGTTTTAAAACTGCCACATACCCAAAGCCAACATAACTTTCCCCATCTTGGATATGTCCTAATGTTGACCTTACAGCAGTCCTTCCTCCTTCATCCATGACTAGCATTTAATGTCACACTCATCCTTCTGGAATTATAAATCCCAAATTAGGTCTTCTTTCTATAAGTTACATTGGTCATATGGATTCATTATAGGAATAAAATGTTACTAATACATGAAGTTTTCTGCCATGTCTGTAATTCCAGTGCTGTAGAGATGTAACAAGGATTCATGAAGTAGACTGGCTAGTTAGAATCAGCTCAATCTGTGAGCTCCAGGTTCAGGGAGACAAGCTGACTTAGGAAATAAAGTGAACAGAGATCTAGCAAGACTCAACACCAACCTGTTGTTGGTGTATACAAAATACACCAACGGACAGACAGACATATACACTGACATGTATACTTGTGCTTGAATATTTGAAGATGCACTTATGTATCATATACATAAACATAAAAATATATGTGTGTATGTGTGTAAATTTTCTGTTCTTGGATGTTAAGAATACTTAAAACATCAGAGATCATTGATTTCCATCTTCCCTTAAAGATCCAGTAAATTAAAATTTGGGAGTTGGTAAAGAAATATGGAGAATAAGATAAGTAGGTACATTCCTTTTTATCAAAACTCTCTAGTAACTTCTTATATGTCTGGAGACAAATGCCTTTATGCCACAAACAAGTATGCCACTGACAAGCTCATTCAGTTAGGGGTGTTAGCACTACCAATGGCTTGTACCACACTACCAAGAATAGTAGTAAAGTTAAAATAGTAAAGAAAAATAGTAAAGTTAATTTACAATAATTAAAACAAAAACCTATGCTGATTCAAAAGTTGACTATCAAATAGAATAGAAAATTGTATTCGGTACTCAAGGACTAGCTTGGTTATTATTCTAATTAGTTTAATCTAAAAAATAATCTTACAGAGCATAATGATGGCAGTTTCCATTTTGATTTCAATATTGTATTACTGTGCTATGAATATAAATATTTTGAATCTGTTGGTTATTGGCATCTAGTCCATAAATATGAGTCATTCTTTTTACATTTTGCATTTCTGATAAGAGATCCTAGGGCTCAACACATGTCAATAAATCCCACTCCTACTGAGCTACATGCTTTGGTCCTGCTTCAGTCCTCCTTTTTACAATTGGTGGATATCTTCTGATACAATGGAGCCTTGAATCTAGTAAATGTCACAACATAGGAAGCATTGCAAATTACTTTCTTAGGTTAATGCACATGCATTCGCATAACAAAGCACTTCCATTTCTATGTAAAGCTTATCAAGTTCTGCACTCTGAAAGTATATTTACCAGCCATGGATAGGCATATGCTAAATGTCATGAAATATCAGGAGTCCAATTTAACTTATCAGTTAACATTAATTTTGATGAAATCGTTACAGGTTTTCTAAATGGATAATTTACTCATTTCTACAGAGTTTTTAAGTTTAGATGCTCAAACAATCATTAGCTGACTTTAAATTACTTATCTATATATAGTCAGATAATTATATTCGGAAAGAAAATGTGCATCCTAAATTAACAAAGGCCATCTTTGTGTGTAGGGAATTAATAGTCACAGTAAATTGACAAGTCAATTATTAGTTTTATTCTGTCTATTTTAATCAGGGAAATGAGAGTACTTGCTTCGTGCTTGCTGTTTAAGAAGGGATTATAACTAGCTGCTTTTTAAGGAGTAAAAACTCCGATGAGCTGACTGACTCTATCAGCTTTTCTCACATTAACTTTTGCAGCTCAAAAGACATTCTGTTCATGAACATTCTAAGTACTTCCATTTTCCTAAGTGTCTTGAAAAGAAATTGTATGCCTCGAGATCAGTATAAGAAGAAAAGTGTCTGTTAAGATGTACTTGAGAGATCAGACATTCAAAAAATTGGAATAAGATAGGAGACAGAAGTAGATACAAGAGACATGTAACTGAATAGCAGGGGCAGGGGTATGAAAAAAATCTGAGAAACTGTTGATCTATAGTCTCGTGTCCCTTTACCATTTTTTTCTTCAAAACCTAGTCACCAAAGTGGAGTATTAGAAAGTAGAGCCATTGAAAAGTGATAAAGTTGCAAGGGCTCCACATTTGCAAATAGATTTAATTTCCTTATAGTCAAAGTCCCAGAGTGCTACTGTTAGTTTAAAACAGGCAAGGACACAGGCAGAAGGCTGTGTCACTTGATGAAGCAGGCTGCCATCACCATGCCTGAAATCTACTGGTGCCTTGATTCTAGGCTTTCTAATGCTCATAATCATGAAAAAATACATTTCTATTGTTTATGAATTATCCTATACAAGGTATCTGCATTAGCAACTCAAATTGGTTGATAGAAATGCCTTGCAAATGTAAGATTCTTTAGAGTCAATGAGAAATTAGGGTCACTAATCAAGAAAAGCTGCATCCACAGATCCTGATTAAAAGACTTATTTAAATAATAGCTGACATTCAATCACAGCTGAAACTATAAAGAACAAAAAGTCATGGTTTCTTCTTAAGAAATAGGGAGTACAGGATCAACTGGATGATAATATAAACCACTGTGAGGATGTAACTACCCATTTATAACTTAATTTATTTACTTTTTACACTCTTAGGACCTAAACTTAGAATGTTGCTCATGCTAAACTACAAACTCAGCCTTTTTATTTTGAGGATCAATATGTCTCTCTCACTGATATCTGATGCCTGAGAAACATATGAATGCCCAGTTCATGTATCATTCACTGAGTTCTAATACACAAAATAAAAAAACCCACACTTATCACTTACTCTTCTCACTACTTGTACACTACAGAATAATGGAACAAAGCACAATAAAACTGCTAGTATTTGTTTTGTTGCAATGAATGATTGAAGATTGTCCTTCATGGATGAGGGAGACAGATAGAGAAAAGCTCAGGAGTCTAGCTAGAGAAGCCTAGTAATAAATCAAGTCCAGACTGAACAGAGGAGGAAAGATCAGCTGGATATTGAAGGTCACAATAGAGCAGTAGGTTGACTTTGGAGATATAAATAGGGGTTAACAGAACAGTTGCATTTCACAGTTCAGCTAGGAAACTGGTCAAGGGTTGAAAGTTAACTGGCACCCTGAGTTTGGGGGCAGACCTCTAAAGTTTAGCCCAGTAGACATTACAATTTTAGTGCCCTAAATGATAAATTGTTGGCTGGTCCCATTTGCTACTTTGTTACCATGTGCCTACCTTGTGCAAGAACTGGTTAAAACTGGATAAAAAAAATGGGAGACATCAGACAGACAGATAAGCAAAACCCAGTGACACAGTATTGTAATTCCTGCTACCCTAGTCTGGGAGAAGAATCATAGAGTTAAAGGCAACTTGAGCTACAATGTGAATTCCAATTTATCCTGAGTAATTTAGTGAGCCTTTGGTGCCAGGACAGCCAGAGATACAGAGAGAGAGAGAGAGAGAGAGAGAGAGAGAGAGAGAGAGAGAGAGAGAGACAGAGACAGAGACAGAGACAGAGACAGACAGAGACACAGACACAGAGAGGCAACAACGAGAGGGGGTTGTGTGGGGTGTCTACTAGGGCTTGGTGATGATGTTTAATTCTGCCTAGTGGGAATGTAACTAGGAGAAAAGGCATCACATAGGTAATATTGAGGTCTGCATTAAAATGTATGTACACAAGAATAAGGAAGGCAATCAAGTGTGATCTAGATTACAGACATTTTATGCAAACATATATTGGTGAAGGTCATGGTAAGGTTAGGAATGGTTGATCAAAAATGTAAGTTTAACAGGGCTGTGAATGAAACTATGAAGATAAAAATATGGTCTGATTATGGAAGGTCTTAAGTTTGTCCTCTAAATAGCAGGTAAGCACACAATGCTCATAGAAGACGTTTTGATATTACTGTATTTTTTAAGGAAGACATTCTTACTAAATCAAACTGCAAATCTCACAAATTAACTCTTGCATTTTTGCTAAAAAAAATAACTCAACATTTACTATAAATGGCTTTTAATTTCTGTTGACTCAATCCTCCACCCTGATTTCCACAATAGGAATGATTTCGTGAACCTTAAGTTCACGAAAGCCACTCCATGTAGGCTGTAATTTATAAGGGAAAGTTAATCATTGGCTACAATCTTGGTATGCCATTACAAGTAAAAGTGGTAATGGCATTTCTCAAGTAAATGGATTCAGGAGCAAAGATATACAGGGTGAAATTTTATAGAGGAAAGTAAAAGGCAGTGCTGGTAGTGCAGGTCTGTAATCCTAAACAGGTGGTAGGCTGAGGCAGGAAAACTACAAGTTTGCCTGCCTGGGTTACAAAGTTCAAAGACACACTCGCTAAGTTAATAAGATTGTGCATCTCATAGAAAATTGGTTTAATTTTAGATATCTACTTTTAAAATTAAATGTAAAACTGTCTTCTGGAATGTTTAACAGCTGCTTCTACTTTTCTTAACAAGCACATGACAACAACATAATCATACTCCGTCTCTGTGCTGCCAGATCCCTAAAGAAGTATTGACCATTGGATTTTACCACTATAGTTCTGATATAATCTGATGGGATGTTTTTCTCTTCATGATTATCTTCATTTCTTCCACATGCTCTTTGGTTCTTAGAAGATAGATCTTATTACACTACTTTGTTCATATACATTGTGAATAGATGTGTACTGTGCTCCAATCTGTGGCTGGACAGTAGATTCATTTTTTATGATAGTCTTCATGAGTGTTATTAATAGTTTATACTCTTTATAAGATAGTGTATTTTCTTTTTAATACAATGTATTTTCTTATATAAACACTGGATTTTTCAATTACTGGATCAGGCACCTAGTTCATTTGACTAAATCTACCAATATGTACATATTATTTGGCTATCCTATTAAAGTGAATTTTAAGTCTCATATAGAACATACATGTATATATATATTCTATCATATTAAAAATAATTTATATTTATATGATATATATGGTATATATGAATGCATAAAATATGTAAAATTATATATAACACACATAAATTTTACACATTTGTCCTACATAAGGAACTTAAATTCATTGTAATATGAATTCATATATATACATATATATACAACTATAAACTATAGCAACTGATACTCTGTTTGGTTTGCAATTGACATTGAGTTTAGAGCTAATAAATGGCATACTACATTGGACAGAGAAATTCAAGGAGTGTAGGTCAGGATCAGAGACACATGCACTGAAATGGATGGGGTACAGCAGTTGGGGAAATAACTGACACTATAATTCATGCTTTGGAAGCATGAGTTCAGTTCCCAGAATATACACTTTAAAATGAGCATGGCAGTGTTTTACAATTTTAGTTCTGGGAGGCAGAGGCAAGGCAGAGATCTGGGGCTCAGAGGTCAGCCAGTCTGTCCTACTTGGTTAACTCCAAGCTTGTGATACATCCTATCTCAAATAAATGGTTTCTGGGAGGTTGGTAATAACACCTGAAGTTATGCTCTGACTTCTACCCTTATACATGTATGTGTACGCACATGTATATAAAAAAGGAGGGGATTCCGGGATTTGTTGGTGGGAAAAACAAAGGGTTTGTAGTCTGAAAAGGAAAACACACTCAGCATGTATCAAATGTCTACCTAGTTCTGCCCTCTTCAAATTATGGAAGATACATAATAAAGATTACAGGTAAATTAATCAGATAGTGAATATGAAAGAAAAGAGAGACCCTGTGATAACTATTTTCTTACTTCACTTTTTTCTGGTATAAGCCCAATACTCCCACATCTATATACTTGTAGAAAAATATAGGCATACGGTAGTTACTGAATCTAGATCTTACTTCAGATGCTATATCAATTTGCCAAAAATTATATCTATGACTCAATCTAGGGCAATCAGGATTTTCCTCTGAGATTTCAATCTTTAGTTAGAATTCATGTTTCTGCCTATTTTCTCTTCACATCGGTTTATCTCTCTGCATAATAATAGTCCACCTTTATAAAAGTGAGATTCTCCAGAAAAAAAAAAGCTAACATTATAGCTCTGCTTTCATTTTCTGTATGGTCAGTAACCCTATTTTTTAAATTATTTGACACTTATAACTATTACACTGATTACAACATATCAGAACCTAACAAACTTCAAATTTAAATTATCCAGTAGAGCTGAGTAAAATCTTCCTTAGATATGCCAAGTTGCAAAGTCAAAATTTACATAAACAACTACCTTTAGGAGATTTAAATAAATACAATGAGAGATCATAGTGTGTACTTTCAGTATAATGTACTGAAAAACAGTCCATTGAAGAATGTAGGAAGGAATGACTTATTCTTATCACCTCTAGTCCATCTCGAAGCAGCCAAACAACCTTGAACTCCAGTATAGGAAAAATTAAGGGAATTAATCTCTGAGCATTTTTATCTGAAATCTAATACCAAGCCTATCTCAGGAAACCCTAATACTAGATAAAAACAATGGAAAAGAATGGAAAGGAAAGAAGAGGAAGGGAGGGCAGTAGAAGAGAAGGGAAGGGAAATTGGGAAGGGTAGGGACAGAGAACAGAGAAGGGAAGAAGGCAAAGGCATAGCTAACCATTGAAACTCCGCCAATAAAGAAATTTCTAAATTAACCTTTCCCCTAAAATAGCAATTTTTAGGCATAAACTCTCAATTCTCCTCTCTCTACATTATTGATAATTTGGCTTATCCCTTTACTTCATTTTGTATACTAAAGAGCAACAGAAAGAAAGAAAATTCTGTTCGACTTTTCCTAAAATCCACAGCAGCAAGAATCGCTTTTGATTGATCATGTCTTTCATACTTAATCATTGATGTTCTCAATGAAACAACTTCACCGCAAGTTGAAATATCACTAATAATCAAACTATTATTATTTGTTTGATCTTTCAATATATAAGGCTATCACTTCCACTCTCTAGCTAGAAGTCTTAAGAAATATCTTTGGGGCGGCAGCCATCTTCCAGTGACTCACCAAAATGATGAACACAAAGGGAAAGAGGAGAGACACCCAGTATATATTCTCAAGGCCTTTTAGGAAACATGGAGTTGTTCCTTTGGCCACATATATCCGAATCTACAAGAAGGGTGATATTGTAGACATCAAAGAAATGGGCACTGTTCAAAAAGGAATGCCCCATAAGTGTTACCACGGCAAAGCCTGAGGAGTCTACGTCACTCAGCATGCCGTGGGTATCATTGTAAGCAAGCAAGTTAAGGGCAGATTCTGACCAAGACGATCAGTGTGCGGATTGAGCACATCAAGCACTCGAAGAGCAGAGACAGCTTCCTGAAGCAGTGAAGAAGAACGACCAGAAGAAAAACAAGGCCAAAGAGAAGGGCACCCTGGTTCAGCTGAAGGGCCAGCCTGCGCCACCCAGAGAAGCACACTGTGTGAGGACTAATGGGGAGGAGCCTGAGTGGTTAGAGCCCACTCCATACGGATTCATGGCCTAATGTACAAAACAGAAATAAAAGGCCCGGACTACAGAGTGTTTTCCTTAAAAACGACAACAACAACAACAACAACAACAACAACAACAAAAATCCAAATCCTTTTGAATTGAAAAATATTCTTAGTAAAGAAAGCCTTTGTCATTATAAATAGCTATGCATAAGATAATATCTTCACATATATCTCTTTAATTAATTTGCTGTGGATAATTCTGAAGATAATATTAATACTACTTACAAACAGGCTTTGGATAATAATTAGAGTACCTAGGAATAATATAATTTTAGCTCAAATAATTGTGGTCAAAATAATACATTTTCCAGGAAGCATTTCAGGAAATCAATTAATTAAAAAGCCATAAATTTGCCAAGATAATGCCATTCTTATCTGAGAATGAATGTTCATCAGGACATTTTATTTTTCTTTTAGGAAGAGAAAATAAATCACTTTCTGAATTTCTCCTAAGCTATTTCACGAGACAGTTTTTCACTGAATATTTATAGAAATAATGACAGTTTTGCCTAGGACGGCAAGTACTCTGCTTTTGGTGTTAGCTTGATGTGCTCAATTCCATTTTTTTCATCGTTTCCTGGAGAACAATATACACCATCTCCTTGGCTAGGTAGTGGTGACATACGCCTTTGATCCCAAAACTTGGGAAGCAGAGGCATGTAGATCCCTAAGTTCAACTTGGTCTGCGGAGTGAGTTCTAGGACAGCCAGGACTAAACAAAGAAACCCTGTCTCAAAAATCCAAATATACACACATAAACACATACACACATTTATATATACATATATGATATATATCCTATACATTATACACGCATGTACATATTTATAGAATATGTATGCTATTTATTACACACACACACACACACACACACACACACACATACACATACACGCACACATAATTACTTCCCCTTAGTACCTTCCTATTCAAAGAGCTGCTAACTTTCTGTAAATAGAACTTTTAGCAGGGAAGTCCAAGGAAGGCCTTCTGTTTCTGTTAAACTAGAAACTCATTTGTCTATGAGTTTGAGGAGGTAACTGGACAGAAGAGAGTGGGGAAGGGGATGACTGACTCCTCTAGAGTCCTAAACAACTTCACAGTTTTCTTCCCTACTGGAGGTGGAGTTACATTCTGATTTATTTCAAAACAGGTGAATTGTAAAACAAAACTCCACTAGCCTTTTAATCTTTTTGCTATTCATTTTTTAAATAACTTTTTTGATTCAATGTCTCTGTTTACTTCTTTCCTTACTTTTATTCATTTTGTTTTTATGCACATTGATAATTTGCCTGCACATAGGTCTGTGTGAGAGTGTCAGATCCTCTGGAACTGAAGTTACAAACAGTTGTGAGCTGCCATGTTGGTGCTGGGAATTGTACCTGATCCTCTGGGAGAGAAGCCAGTGCTCTTAACCTCTGAGTATCACATCAGCCCTTCGGTTTCTTATTATACATTATAAATTGCTGTAGGGTTTAGATTTTAAAACCTTATGGTTACTCAACATATAAAAACATGTGGTGTGCTTAGGAGCATATGTTTAAAAATAGTTGTGATAGTTTTGTTCATGAAGCTATAAGTTAAATCACAATATATAAAGTTTTATCTTCAAAAATAGTTAAAATGAGGTAATTGCTACAATGGTATAATGAAAAGAAACAAATAAATTTGTAAAAAGTAAGAATAGAATTTTTTCCTTTAAAAGAAGAGTAATACTTTGGGTGACTATGTACAAGTGTCATTATATGCATATATAGAAATCTCCCAATGAAACCCTCGACTTCGGTCAGCTAATAACAATATATGCTAATAAAAAGTAACCAGACCTTTTACCAGGTTAAGACTATGGATGATAAACCACATCATGGAAAGTCTTTCTGTTGGTTTGCATTTCAACAAAATGGAAACAAGCAATTGAACAGGATGGCCTTCACATATTACACACACACACACACACACACACACACACACACAATTGCTTCCCCTTAATATCTTCCTAATTGAACAGGATAGCCTTCAAAACATGTTACCCATGAAAACAGTGCATTTTAACCTGATTAAACATGAGATGTCATTACTTAAATAGTATGCTCTACAATACCAATTTTCAATTAATTAGATTAGAAGAAAATACCATTGCTTATGAAACTAATGAGTGAAATTTTCTACTCTCTATTAGGAGGAAGAAGTTTCCATATTTTTCTACTGACAGACTAAAGGGGGGTTATTGGTGATGATGGGTGGATGGTCCTTTGTACAGGACAATGGCACTTGCATTTTCAAATTGATGAACCCTATCTTATGATAGTGTAAAAATATGCATTACCACAGAGAGAAGTAATGAGCATGATTATTCAATTACAAAAGGGTTCTCATATAAAATCATTCTCCATAGAGTGTCTTTAAATAGCATATTTCCCTTGTGAATATAAATCTTTCAGTGATCATTAGCTGCTTAAAAGAGACTGGGGGACAGAGACTCTTAAAACTGACATGTTAAGCCACTACTAATTAGAAATCAATCAAAAATGAAGGGAGCACTTCTTTGAAATGATGATGATTCAATTTACCCACAGATCAGTAGGAGCATACTTAGTTGTTTGAGTGAGTTTTGACTGGAATGCTAAGTGTTTTAACATTATACCATAAAATACTGGTATCTTCTTTTCATAATCACATTCATGCACAAGTTATTTTTTCATGGAGAGTCTGCATATAATTTAGGAGTTCTCATTTATTTAGCCAAAATTCAAAAGAAAATTTATGGATGAACATCTTTCTCTATATTCAAGTTCCAAATGATGTGAGTCTTTTTATAGTCTTCCTTTTAATGGACGTCAGTCACATGGGGCATGCTCTTGTTCTGAAACCTCTTTCAGTATTCTTGACTGTAATATCCTTTGATGGGTTTATTTCTCACAAATTGGCATTTATTTTGCAAATACAGGAGCAGTTCTTGTTACCATAAGATACTCACTATCTTTTTTTTCTAGTAAACTTCGATAACTAGGAGTGATTTAGAAAGCTTCCTTATAATGTTGCTTCTCACAGGAAAACCGGTTTTTTCTTTTCTTTGTTTTTGTTTCAATCAAATGGATGTGAATAGCACAAAACCATTCATGAGGAGCTTGACAGGAAGAATGGTTGGATGCTTTGTTTTGTAAAATCAGTCACTGTATTTTCTAGTCTTATGCAATACACTTGAATTTCATTCTTTTAGAATCATAACTTTAAACATGCTTCATTTTCTTTTTGTTGCTCATATATAAACATTTTGTGGCACAATGTCTAATAAACGTTTTTGAAAGCATAATGAGGAAAGATGTTATTATTTTATAATTATGTACCTACTATATAGTAATATATATTTTGACAGATATTATAAGAAACATAAAATCAAAGTTAAATATATAGGAATACTTAAATATAAAAATTTATATCCATGTGTTTGTTAATGAGAAATAGAACCTAATTTTCCAAAATAGTATCCATCCTTCAATGCAGCTCATATATGTTGCTATAGTATTGCATTCTGTGAAGTAGATAATCATGAACAAACAAACACTGGTGTTCAAAGGACACATCAAAACTCTATCTGTTGTATGAACATATTTATACTCTTAAAAGTCAACACTTATTGATGGCTTAATATATACAAGGAAATAGATTAATCCTTTCTTACATTATCTTAATAATTCCCACAAGGATTATAAAGACATACTATTATTATAGTATCTATATTTTTAAATTTTATTTATTTTTTGAAAAATTCATACACATATATAATGTACCTTGGCCATATCCATCTCTCACTCCACCGAATTCTCCCAGGATCTTCCACAGCTCACTGTAATTAGTCACACCAGTGAGCTGATAGTCCTAAGGCCTATCAGCAAAACTAGTTGAGCAAGCCATGCGGAGCAAGTTATTTGAAACAAGCCAGTAAGCATTAGTTCCTGCCTCCAGGTTCCTACCCTGAATTTCTGTTGTGATTTCTCTCAGTGATGGAGTGTGACCCGAGACTTAGAATAAATTAACCTTTTACTTCCCACGATGCTTTAGGTCATGGTGTCTTATAACAGCAGTAGAAACCCTAACTAAGACAAAGTTAAGGACTAGATTGTCAGGCATTGTTGTTGTTGCAGACCCAATCACTTGGCTTTGGGGTAATGGTAGTGGCTTTTAGACTTTGGTCAGTGAGTTGTTCTATGGGAGCTTGGAAGTGAAGGCTGTTGAGAGCAATGCAGATGATGGAATCTTGACTTGTGAAGTTTTCAGTGGAAGTAAAAACTACAAAAGCCATTAGATATTTTGAATTGAAAATCTGTGGTTCTGGTCAGTTGAAGCTATGATTAAGAAGAAACCAAAGCCACTAAAGTGAAAATGTTTCTCTTATGTCGAAGAAACTTTATTTGAGAAAGTACAGTTATGCTAATAATGTCTATGTCTTTGTTAAGTGGGAAAAGAGATTAGTTTTTTACAAAACGGAGAATTTGGATATTATCATTTTCCCTGTATAGAAAGAAAAGCAAACACCTAATCAGAGTTCCTATCTGTGGGAAGGAAAGTCATACTGGTGTCACTTTGCACTCTAGTAATATAGTATTTTAAAACAAACAACCAACAAAAGCCCCCCAAAACCCAACACTATACTAAGCCACTTTCAGATCTGCGCACCAAGTGAAATACCTAAGTTACTGTTTTTTTTCCTGAGGTATTGATATTAAATTTCCTAACTCCAAAAATGAAAGAAAAATACGTCCAGTTAATAACACTAAAGTAGTAATCATTATAAAAAAAGATGCTTTGTTTCAAGAGAATAACAGCTTCGCATACAGGCCTAAGAAACCTACAAAATCAAACTATTTTTCACTCCATAAAATGATTTTCTATAGTGCTTTATTTCAATTAAAACTAAGCTATGTATTTTAATGAATATATTTGATATGCCATATATTTATAATAACATTTTATAACATATAAATTATAGCATCAAAGCATATTTCAACAATAAATTATATTAACAAGCCAGTAAATTGACATGATTTCCATGACAAGAAATTTTTCCTGTAAAATTATTGACTGGGATCTGTTATATATATTTTAGCCACTTTCCCTGAATTTCCCTAAAATTTAAAGTTTTGCACACTATAGTAAAAAGTAGTATCAATTTGTAGTAGTGTGAAAACTTAATATGTGTGCATGTGTCCATTTGCCAAGATTTTTGTGTAAATCTAAGCTTTTGTATCAATTGCTTTCCTTTAGGTATTAATATATGGAAAATTCTTGTTACATACTCAAAAGCAAAAATACTTGCTGTTAAACATAGTTGATGAATAAGAATAAATTATTAAAGCTCCATTGGAGCACATCTGGGTAGGTTCTTTAGCTCAAGTGCCTCATCACATTGTCTTGTAGAAAGATTGGTGGTGGAGTTCTTTTGTACTAGTGAAATCTGAGTTGTAAATAAAATGTGGTACACTATGTTAAAGGTAAGTTGGATTTCTGCTCACTGAATGTCTGGTAACAATAGCATATGCTATACTTTACTCTGGGAGCTCCAACGTAAAGTTGTTGGACATACAGGCAGGACAGATCGCTGAGTAACAGAGCTCAAATCACTAATACAGGTTACTCAGCAAGTCAAGTATACCTGTTGATCCCTTGGACAGCCTGAGTTGGGTTTACTTCCTGGATTGACTTTCTCAGTTCTACAGTGTGTTCTCTAGGCCTTTTGCCCCTCTCTCTGAAAAAAAAAATCTCTGTCCATAAGTTTACTGTTGTCTACGTGATTGAAAAGAGAAAATGATTTTTTTTAGCATTTAGAAATAGCATACAGATGCCAATTGAAACAAATTCTAGGCTGGCATCACATATTTATTGCAATTCAATTCAAACCTATCGTTTGCATATTTTATATGAATTTACTTCCTTCGTTATTTTTTTCCTAAGTACTTTGGGTTTTAGTGCTGTTTGTTTCCTGCAGTGAAACAGTTTGAATGATCAATACCAGAAATGTCTTACTTGAGAAGTTGAAGAAATAAGAGCAGGACGTAGAGGACCTTGGGAAGGAAAGGTGGGCATGAGAAGTGAATGCGGAGATGGAAGGAAAACCTATGAATGAAATAGTCGTATGCCATCTTATTATTATTAGTGTGTGTGTCTGTGTGTGTGAGAGAGAAGGGGGAGTGGAGTTTGTGTGGTGTAAACACATAAATAGGTGCAATTGCTAGTGCAAATGTGTCTTTCTGAGTTTTTCCACTGAGACAGGATCTCTCACAGAATCTGAGCTGAACTGTCGTCCAGAAAGGCCCAGTGACCCCCCCCCCCGTTTCTATCTCCTACCCATTGCACAGATGCTACCAGATATTCTTCTTCTGTGGATGCTGAGGATTTCAACCCAGATGCTTATGATTGCTCAACAGGTGCTGTTTCCTAGCCCATCTTTATCATTAAGCTTAGTCTTTGTCAGGAAAACCTCAATAATTACCAGAGATGATTGGATATATAGTGGCTTCACCTAGAACATTAAAAGCAGATGATCAAACACATAGCCACACAGCTTTCCATAGTTCCAGATGTGTTTCTAATAGCAGAGTTAAGAGTTTTGTTATCAGCTTTTTTAACCATTGACTTGAGAAAATGGTCAGATTGCAATTTACACTTTGAGACTGAACCCCGAACTCATGGTCGGTTATGCTCTCTGGGAGATGGATGAACTTCTTTTGAGAGAGAGAGAGAGAGAGAGAGAGAGAGAGAGAGAGAGAGAGAGAGAGAGAGAGAGAGAGAGAGAGAGAGATTACTCAGCTCCTAATACCACTCAATGATGCTTCACTGAGACCCCGATCTTAGGATATGAGTACCATATACTCAGACTGTAGGGATTGATAGCTTTTCCTAATGAAGAATGGGTAAAAGTAAACTCTTTACACAAATGATATGTTAAAGTAGAAATTTTATTCTTAGGGTCTAGAATTCTTCAGTAATACTTTTCAATTTCACTCTTTTCTTCTTTCAGACAGAGGTTTACTGAGAAGCCAAAGATGATACAGGCGGTACTAAGTAACCCAGGCATGCCTGGGACACACACTCCTTATACTTCCACCTCCAGAGGGCTCAGATTCGAGGCATTTGATGCCACCCATATCCCCTCTGGATACATTATTCAACAATTAGCAATACTAGGAAGATACTTCTTTCAAAAAAAAAACCTGTTACTCAAAGAGCCAAGGATTCTCTATGTTTCTCCATTTAGTGAATGATTTATGCGCTGAAAACAGGAATCAGAAAATATTACAAAATACTGAATAAAATCATCAAAATTTCAGATTTAGTCCTTTAGTTCAATTGGTGGTTAAAGAAAACACATGTTTCTTTGATTGGTGTCACTAGAGGAGTTAGTTCTTTGCTAAAAGGTATTTTCATGTGTCCTCAGATGAATGCATTGAAAACCATTCCCCATTGTGTAATACCTTTTCATCTCAGTTTGATGTGGTTGGTTAGTCTTTATGAGTTCATTTAAGAAAAAGCAATATTAAAAAACAGCTTAACAAATTATTCCATTTGTGAAAGGCAAAAGGTAAAGACCAATTTGATTCATTCTAAATTGTGGATAATGAAAAGGAGAACCCCATCATACAGGCATCAACCATAAATTTTTTTAATGATGCTATCTAGCAAATACATACAATTAGAGACGTAAGATTTCATTTTGCTGTATTTACTACAACAAACAGCTGCTGTCAGCTCTCTTTCTTCTTGTTCTAGGAATTTTATATAACTTCTGAGAAACACTCATTTCCAGATAAGATTGTAAGACTTCATTAAGCATGTTCACTCATGAGAATTTCATATTTTAAGATGAATTTCTAAAATAGCAATAAATTATTATAAACTAAATATATATAATCTGCTAGATACAAATCTTTTTATCTGTTTGCTTTATTTATGTCATTATGTTAATGTTATCTATGGTCTTTCAACTCAAAATAATCATATTGCTTGTATGTGTATAACATTAGTCCAGAAGGCTCAGATTTACTATCAAAGGAACATATTTACTTCCTTACTTGTATGTACCATGCATTTGTTTGTTTGTTTGTTTGTCTGTTTATTTTCTTGGCCTCTATTCTTTTATTTTCTTTTTTCTTTTCTATATTCTTTGTTTACATTCCAAAGGCTTTCCCTTTTCCCAGTTCCCCCCTCACCATACATCCCATAAGTCCTCTTCCCCCCCCCCCCCGCCTATTCCCCAATCACTCCCCCCCCCACCATTTCTCTGTTCTGGTACTCTACTACAAAACTGGATCCAGTCTTTTAGGGACCAGGGTCCTCTCCTTCTTCTTGGGAATCTTTTGATTTGCTAATTGTGCCTTGAGTAGTCAGAGCTTCTGGGCTCATTAATATCCACTTATCAGTGTTTATTCTTTAAGTTACTAAAAATCATTTCTAGTATTAGAAATTCAATTGTTCCCAAACCATCATTGTATCTTTATGCAGCATAAAGTATTGTTGTCCCTAGTGAAGATCATAACATTTTCATCTCTGTTTAGAAAACTGATTCACACTTTTTTTTTCTAAATTCATACTCAAGAATTAATAACTGCATGGAAAATAGATTCTTTTTAGTTTTTAAAATCATGTGCATTTTTATTTTTGAATGATTAATGTAAAGAGTTTCCTAACAGAATGAATATATATTGAAGCATGTGTGTGACATATTTAACTTAATCACTAAAAGCAAATACATTTCTAAAGAACTTTGTTTTATGACTGTCATCTACCTATCTCTATCTTCATAGGCCATTTGAAATAAATTTAAAATGTAAGAAAATATAATATACATTATATATTTTGAGTAAGAGGAGATTTGATATAACCGCATGTACCCAAACTAGAGAAAAATCTCATGCTTTCTCAAATATAAACATATTAAAATTCCAATGAGTATAGAATTTAATATTTATAGCAAATGTATTGTGTTCATGATCTCATGTTCAAATCTACTAGTTTCTTTATTAAAGATGACTTGCTCACATTTTAGTAATATATTATGAAAAATGTAATTAGGATAATAATGACTTTCATTTTGGTATATTCATTACATATATCAAACCACTATTATGAACTAATTTCTTTTTGATTCAAGTTTTTTCTCAAGTTTTGCCCAATTCCTAAGAATTACATAATTGCAAATCTTATTGCAAGGTGTATATAAACATGATCACTCATGAGAATTCAACAGTATATTTCTAAAATACGAATAAGCATTACTAGGAATCACACCTCAGGTCTTTTAATGCTACATAAATACTCTACCACAGAGGCATATCTATTACTTAGATTAAATTCTTAACATGATTTTTTTCATAATAGACATTTATTTTTATGAACTTGCACCTTTTTTCTCAATTTCCAAAATTGTATTTTTATATATTAGGGAGTATTATATGTCAAGCAGTTTCATACTATTTTAAAATTAATTCAAACATCATAGTTTGAGGCTATAATATGCTATAATAATTTCATTAAAATCTTAAGCTTATCTCCTTACCAACAATTGTTAAATATTATATGCATCGTTTGGTTCCAAAGAATGTATTATAGGGAACAATGTTTACAGTTTTCAGTATAACATGCCTGTCATTTAGGCTTATTTAGCTATTGAAATATACTGGAGAAAAGTACATTAAGTAGAATTGAGAAATTACTCACCTAGTTGAGTCTCCTGAATTGTCAGTTTACTTTCCATGGGATACAAAAGCTTCGGTGGCTTATCAGTCAGAGGAGCTGAAAAAAACAACAAAAAAAATAATACAAAGACTTACAGTTATGATGCATGAATGAAAAAAAGAACACAGTTAACTTTCCCAAAACATTTTTCAAAGTAATGTGTTTTATCTTCTATGCAGTAACCAAGCAAATTGAAGGATATTATATTTTACAAGAGTAAAACATAATACATATAGATGGATACTCACATGATATTGTGAGTTACAGAATCAGGATTGGTTATTCCATTAGAACTTATGACCATAGTTCCTAAATTTGTATTTTGCTTTTTGTTTGGAAGTTTTTTAAAATTTGTACTTTGTGAAAGAAAAATGAACTATGTGTAAAATATACTATCTTTTTTGGCATTGAATAATGTAATTCTTGTTGATACCATTCCTATTTTTGATATGTTAATTACTTTGCTTCAAAATCCATAACTTAGTGATGATTTTATACATGTATGTTCTCTACATGAGGAGGCAATGTGGCCTTGTGTAAGAATCAAAATGCACTCCCATACAAAGCAAATATTTTAAGTCATATTTTCTTCTTAGACTAAACCCTTTACCATTATTAGTTGTTACATTTTGTGATATTTGTTGCTAATTTACATGCTATACTCTTTTTAAATTTAAGTTTCTACATATTTCCTTTCTGTTCTCTTGTCAATTTAAATAATCAGACTATAAATCAAAGACTTTACTGTACAAGTGCTATGGAGTAATTTTTCCTACTGGATACTTGATTTCTAGCTAAAGTAGATTCTCTGGACTATAGGTACATAGTCAGTTCTCTATGATTCCTTCCTTCCTACCTTCTGACTGATCTTCTGTCCAGATCACTTGAAGCCTATCACTCCAACTTCTACTCCGTAACAAGTACAGAAATGCTCAATTAAGTGTTGCTGAACTAAATGTTTTTGCTTCAAGGACTTTCTTTCTTCTTAGCCAGGAACACATGTCAGCTTGGTTGTTAACTGGAAGGCTGATCTAGATAGAACAGCTAGGACTTGGCTGAATGTACTTATTACCAGATGATTTAAGAATTCAGACTGCTGTAGCAGCTTGCCTCCATGTCTCTTTAACAGAAAACAGTTACTGCATTAAATGATACATACCAACTCAGAAAACAGAGAAGTTTTCTGAGTTTTTATTTGGGAAAACAACTTCATACATGATTTTGATTCCTTTTATTCATAACTAATTGAGCATAGTATTTATTCACCCTTATTACTATTAAGGTTCTGTAAATAAAGAAAACTTGGATAATAAAATGAATTAAATCACTTTAAAATTCCCAAAGATGTGATATTTCTGTGGTAAACTTTAAATACTTTTATTCCATGCCTAAAATTATCTTATCATATTTCCCTTGCCACCTAATCATTTTATTCACTCAGTGTTGGAAAAGTATATCAATGAACTAATGACATTCCTTAGACTCTTCTCTGGAATGACTACAGTGAACTTAAAAAGAAAAAAACAAAACAACAAGTGTGTAATATATTTATGGTCCAGAAAATGAAATATGGTAGCTATTCTATTGGTTTTAAAAGAGTGAACTTATTAATTAAATATCAGTAAGACAAAATAAAAGAATAGGATAGGTAGATAAACATAGAGAGTGATCAGGTAGGGTGCTGGAGAGATGGTTATTCCTCTTCCAGAGAACCCAAAATGTAGGTGGTTCGCAATAGCCTATACTCTAGCTCCAAGGAATCTGAGGCTTCCCACCACCTTGGACAACTGTATTCATGTGTAGAACTTGTTGCATAATTAAAAACAACAAAAATATGTATTAGATAGAGAGAAAAACATCATCAACTTGGGTACTCAAAACATCCTACTGGACTAAGTGATGAAGCCCCCGTTAATACACCAGCTAGAGTTCACAATGTACAGAGTCCTGCAGAGAGAAGATTCCTCTCAGGTGAGACTTGGAGCTAAAAGAACAAATAACTGCACAAGGTATCTGTCAAAAAATCCACTTAAGAAGACCCTTTAAGGAGGCTATCCCCTACAAGGCCTACCAGGATCCCCAAAAGAATCCTGGGCAGAACAGAATGTTCCCTCAAAGAGGTTTCTGAATAAAAGAAGGCAGATAAAGATAACATTATCTATTTGGTGTTCACAAAGTCCAACTAAATACAATTCGGAAGCTGAGGCAAGATGAAGTTTCCAACAGAACTTTCTCCCCAAGTCTGAGTTCCCCAAGGCAGATCACCCATGGCTGAACTTTTGGCCTTTCTTTTCCACTACAGGTACTTTTATAGGATGAAATAACATAGTAATATCTGTTGAACTTTGTTTATCTTCCAGGTATTCCCCAGGAAAAACTTACTTTTGGGGGCTGTTTTGTACTCTCTATCACTAGGTTGGGAGTAAGGAGATAGCACAACCCTAGACAGGGTCATGGAGGACACTTTGAGACAAAGATGCTTGGGGTTTGTGATGGCTTGTAAATGCTTTTTCCTAGGGAGTGGCACTATTAGGAGGTGTGGCCTTGTTGGAGTAGGTGTGTCACTTTGGGTGTGGGCTGAAGACCCTCACCCTGGGAGTCAGTCTTCTACTAGCAGCCTTCAGATGAAGATGTAGAACTCTCAGCTCCTCCTGTACCATGCCTGCCTGGATGCTGCCATGTTTCTGCCTTGATGATAATGGACTGAACCTCTGAGCCTGTAAGCCAACCCCAATTAAATGTTGTCTTTTATAAAACTTGCATTGGTCATGGTGTCTGTTCACAGCAGTAAAATCCTAACTAAGACAGAAACAGGGTCCATTTGGGAGGGAAGCAACCCCGCTTTCACAGACACCTTTTCAGTGATCTTTAGCACCATATGATGATTTACCCAAACAAGTATATTCTGTATAAATATTAAAATAGTTGGTTTGTTCAGTAAATTCACTCCATTAATAGGTCTCATGACTGTGCAGTTAGCAGTAGATAATTTGACAGTTTGCTTGAAAAGCAGTGGAGAAAAATGTTCCTTGCACAAACACATCCAACACTAGTCTGCAACAAGACGGGGAGATCTGAAGAGAAAGAAAATAAAATCTATATGTATCACATGTGCTCAGAAATAGAAAGCTGGTTTGTGGTTCGCTCCCTTAGCCTACCAGCCTCTTGGGCATAATGTTACAACCTTGACTTCATTTTTTTTGGGTGTGACAATGTCCAACTTGACAGAAACTTTTCAACCTTAGTTTAGAATGATAAGGTACTGGAGTCAGAGAATTTTGTTTATTAAGTATTAGTACTGTTAAAGTATGTCTAGTTCCATTGATTGGCATAGTGCTCATCATGAGTTCTGTACTGTGATTTCATGCGGTCACCATCATATCTAGGTTACTTTTTATTTATCAGTAATTTACTCTTGGTTTTTGCTATACTGCTTTAGTTACATTAATTTTACAAAGGACTAAATTTGGCTGTGGCACTTTCTCTCCTCATGCCCTGTACCTTCTTCCCTTTCTCTAAATGGTTGCCTTTTATTTTCTGGCACTGTTGCCCAGTTTCTTTCTGTTTGTTTGTTTGATAGAATACATGTGACTTTTCCCTGTAGCTGGATAATCTCAGCTAATATATTTTCCGGATCCATGTATTTTCTTGAAAGTGACATTATTTCCTGTTTTTTTTTAATCCATTGTGCATCTATCATATTTTCTTTAAATATTTTTCTATTAATGAGCACCAAGGCCGATTTTTTATTGTTCATATTGTGAATAATAATGTCATAATAAAAACAAGGTATGCATATGGCACAATGATATAACTGGAGCAAATGGCATCTGTATTTTCAGTTCTTCAAGCAACCTCCAAATTGTTATTTTATAATGTCTATATTAAGTGATGCTCTTATCAACAGAGTATAAAGGTTTATCTTATCCACAGTCTGGTAAGTATATGTTTCTTGTTCTAATCATAGCCATTCTGTCATTTCCAAGATTTTGACCTGGAAAATGTATGTGTGGATGCATATATATATATATATATATATATATATATATATATATATATATGTGTGTGTGTGTGTGTGTGTGTGTGTGTGTGTGTATGTGTGTGTGTGTAATTAGTAACCTGCCAAATACTGTAGTTATTGGAATTTTGGAGAATTCACTCTTAGTGACATTGATCTGAGTTCAGTAATAAAATATCTTGGGACTAATTCAACTCCTGTGTTCTGAATGCCAAGAATCTGACATGCAAAGAGGCCCAATTCTTTGACAATGAAAACAAAACTATTTCAAACTAGAATTTCAACCGGTCCTTTCCACGCAACACTTTTTTATGTGCCCTTTGAAAAGTCTGTCAGGCAGTCTCCCCTCAAGGTGTGTACAATCTGCTAAACAGTGAAAACTTGCAATTAAATCATCACAACATAGAGCAGCGAGCTGTTGCAGTGCAATCTGTTATAATCTAAAATTGTCACATTTTGGTGTTATGACAGATATCAGTTTGAAACATTCTACTTCTGAGTTACCTTTCTTTGGTAAAAATGAATCAAAGTTTCTACATAGCGCAACAGTTGAGCAGCTTATGTGACCCGATGGCAAAATGACTGTGACTAGGAGGTGTTCACTAAGGTTAGGATGTATCTCAGTTTCCCAATATTTTGAGTCTTACAAAATTCATTTTCACAAATGAAGAACTTTCACTCAATGGCACATTATTTGAATGATTTTGGCACATTATGATGCTTAATTCCTATCAGCTTAATTGAATTGAGTTGACAAATGACAGAAGTTGGAAAATGACAGGAGTTCCAATGGCCAGCAAAAATAATCTCTTAGAGAAACATTTATTCTCTGTATTTGCAAAGGTAGCATTTGTTCTAGCTCTGAAAACAATTACTCATAAGCAGTCATTTTTTTACTGTCAAGAAAATAACATATCTGGGGGATACTTTTCCTTACATATATAAAAACATGTAAAACTCACTCAGGAACTGAAGTCACAGGAAAACAAGACCATATCCAACTGTAGTGATATGAAACACCATGTGATTTTTAAACCATAATCATGCTTTATCTACCCAAAGCACAATTATAATGGAACAGTTTCTTTCATGAGATTTTCATTATATAGAGTTTTATATTCTCCAACAAAATTATTTTCCGGCATTCATTTTATTCTTTAGAATATTGCATCTAGTACATTAAAGCTAATATAGTCATTAAAATGATAATAGACCTCTTGCATGTCTCAGTTAACAAAATGGTTTTGTAAAAATGTAGAATTTAAAGTAATTCCATTTGCTCGCTGAACATCAGTTATAGACACATTTACAAGTCAATAACTAAAAAATGTATATAGAATTAGTTGCTTATCTGTGTTACTATTCCTTTATTCAGCGTTTTTCTTCTTTTCTTTTTCTTTTAATTTTTTCTTTCAGGATAAGTTTTCTTTGTGTGACAGTCCTGGCTGTCTTGAAACTCACTTCATAGATCAGACTGGGATTAAAGGATTGAGCCACCATGCTCAGCAATTCAGGGCCTTTTGATTTGTTAACTTCTTCTGCATTTAAATTATGGGGCAGTGAAAACTTGAATCCTTTCTCCTTACATATAGAAGAAAAAAACAGAGTAACATGTCCAGGATTCTTGGTTCTTTCTGCGGTTCTTATAGAAGGTGGAAATGAAAATTATCTATCATAAACACCTCTTTCTCTGTGTAACATTTGCATCTATAGTCTCTAAAATATTACCAAATATACTTAATTATTCTTGCATCCTACACTAATCCTACAACAAAATAATCCTAAATAACTTCTATAATGTTTTTATACATTTATATTGTTCCTTTTCCTCTCTGTTACCTAGAAGTGTTTTTTTAGAGTAGGGAAAATCATACATTTATAATTCCTAATTCTACCTATAGATTTGATAAGTTGTATGAATTAACATATTGTGGACGAAGTAATCTTATATATGAAGTATGACATGAATAAACTTCCCACATTGGTTCATGTGAAAATACAATAAGATAATGGATTAAATAACTATGTAGAATAGATGCGAAATAAAGAAGCTGTAAGAGTACCTATTAATATTTGGAAAAATATCACTTAGAATTATATTATTTGTGAAATGATGAGTTAATAACTAACTAAGGGTACAAAGTGCTTTAGACTCTGAACTTAAAATTATTCATATTTCATACAGTACTTTTCAGGGCAGGTTAAATGATTTAACTTTAAGAATTCAATGTACAAGCAAATTCTGAATAGCATTAAATATGTCTCACAATGTATAATGATTATAAAATGAGTCAACTCTTAGCTGTTAACTTCAAAAACTGGAGTACCTACAACCCATGTATTCTTATCTATAAGTCAATTTGATGAGTATTTCTATCAATTGATTAAAATAATAACCACTAAATTAGAAATAAAAGAGTTGAAGGGAGATGATTCAGTTCGGAAAGTGCTAGCTGCACAAGTATAAGCACTCCAGCTTGAATCACCGGCACCCATCTAAAAAGCTGGGGGCAAATGAATGTGCTTGCCAAGTCAGTGATGGGAAGGCAGCGATAAGAAGACCCCTGGAGCTTATTATACAGCCAAAACAATCATAAACTGAGCTCCAGGTCCAATAAGAGACTTGCTTCCAAAAAAACAAGGTATAAAGTTAACAAGGAAGATACTCAATCTTCATCTCTGGCCTCTACATACACACCTACTGGCATATTCATGTGCACATATACACACATACACAACAGAAATAAAGAGTTAGGTTTAGAGTTATTCACAAGGATGCTTATAAATGAGAATATATTTCTGGTATAATGTGTTAAGTCTGATACTTGCATAATTTCTCTATAAATTCATTTTAGGTTCATCATCAACAACTGGTAACAACATTATTCATAGACAGTTAAATACATCTGAGACAATTGCACTGACCACATTTTACAGTGGTTCATTTTTGAGCAAATTATTTTAAACCTAAATCTATAGCTTTACTTTTCCCAGCAAAGAAAATTGTTGGGTCATCTGTAGAGTTTGAGGTCTTAATGAACTAGGTAGGATTTCAACTCTGTTTTCTTTGGCCTGGATTAGTTAAATTATCATTTCTATTAATGGAACATAGGTTGTAAGGAAGCTGTGGAGTGGATACATAGTGTCACGGCCATTGGAAAAGAAATGGATGGGCACAAGAGGACATCAACATATTACATGGGAAATCCATGTAGGATAGAAACTTTTGTCATTTATATCTAACATTCTGAGTTTGGTGTAACCTCCCCTTTTTGATATAATTGATGATGGTGGTGACTCACAGTAGCTATGGGGCCTCAGAAGCCTCAAGGATAAAAGAATAGAAAAGCTATTGAATACAAAAGTCCAGGGAGAGCAGAGTATACAAGCAACAACACATATATAATAACATTGTATTAAGAGTCATGTCAAATGACATTAATAATGTATTTACCCAAAACATATGCGCTAATGAAAACCAAGGAATCCATTTTATCGACTCTATTCTATTTAGTACACTGAGTTTGATAAGTTTGCTTACAATGAAAATAAAGCAGCATGCATTCACTCAATCAGTAAGTCTTTCTTAAGTATCTCTTCTTTGTTTAAAACTGTTGTAGTTACTAGGGCAGAGACAGACAAGATTCCAGCTTTTGGGGAGCAAATCTTTATAAAACAAAAGGTACAAAATAAACACCAATACATATCCAGAGCAATGCAGACGATAAGAAGCATCATAAAACTGATGCAGGTAAAATGATAGAAAGTAAGATGAGTCCTATTTTGGGCAACTGTCAGAAAAGAGTGTTCTGAATGAAGATCATTTAAGACAGGTTTGGGAAGGATGAACTTTGGGAAGATCTAGAGGAGTAAGCTAAGACCTATTGTGTATGTCCCTGCTAAACTCACCTAGATGGCTAGATGCATGGCAAATCCCACAGTCATTCAAATGTCTGCTGAACCCCAATTTTGGAAAAAATGAGAGAAAGAGAGAGAGAGAGAGAGAGAGAGAGAGAGAGAGAGAGAGAGAGAGAGAGAAATACAGAGGGTAAATAGCAGACATATGGGTAGATGTAGAGTAAATAAATCATTTCAATATTTTAAATTTCATTCTTAAAACTCTAAAAAGTCTCAGTGCAGATTTTACATGAATGTAGTTTGGAAGAATTCTAACTGATTGCATATCTGATTTTAAGCATTTAAAGTAAATTGATGTGTATACTCAAAGATAAAGTTAAAAATGGTGAGAAAAAGAAAACAATGCCCGGCTATCTAGTGAAATTATGATAAACCCTAGGAAAAGGATGCTGATTGATATAACAGCTATAATCAAGAAGGTGAGCATGCCAATTACTGTTTTCACTTCTGTTGATAGGAAAATATAAAACAAAAAAAGCAAATCCCGATGGTTACTAATTAGCGTTCTGGCACAATGTTTAATTCCAAAAAATTATATGTCCTCCAAGGGAAAGCATCTTCTGTAGCAATGGGAAAGTTTGCAAAATTATTGTAGTATATTATTTTTTCTATTGGCATATAAATGGCTTTCATGGAAAAATTAATAAAAAAAGTTTTTATGAAATGTTATTGAAAGTAAATTATAGATCAGATGAATGGTATCATGTTACCACTAAGAATCAATACATTTAAAATTATTTACTTTTCATAGGATAACATCATAAAGCATTACAGTTCCATAGCATAACAGTTCAATCTAGTGACCTTCCAGATTATACTGAGTTGGTTTATTTATAGTTATATTTTTGTAGAATGTTTTATTTCTTGAATATTTTTTTTTACTCATAACATAAAGTCCTGTATTCCTACTAACTAGAGTGGCCCTATGTTTTTAATTAGGGTTGTCATGAGTAGTAGGAAGTGTTTTTTTTTTTACAAAGGATATTGCTAAATATCTTAGAACATTTAGGAAATCTTCCTCAAGGTAGGTATGTATGGCCCTTCAAGTGTTTGATACTTGATTAAAAATAATGTGTGATAACTATGTAATAAAAGTGGTGTTGTTGCCTATATTTCAAGCCCAAATTATACAAAGATCACAGTTATCTGGTAGACAGAAATCTACTGACAGCACAGACTGAAAACACAAGGCATCTAAAGCTTCAGTCTGGGCTGTCAGAGTACCCCATTGTCAGCAGTCATCTCTGGAACGCTTCATAAGCTCAGCATGCAGAAAGGTAAGTATGCAGTGGATACATGAAAGACAAAAGTAGGATGTATTAGTTAATAGGTCAAAGAGTGAGCCATCTACTACCATATCTTGAAACCCATAAAAGCAGTAATCACTGTGAAGCCCTCTTCCCCACTCCCAATAAACTAAAATCAAGAATTTCCTCCTTAAGCCATCAAATAAGCTTTCAAATACAGAACAATACTGTGTTACAAAACTTTAGAAATAACTTTTTTTTAATTTTTATTTTCTATATTCTATGTTTACATTCCAAAGGCTTTCCCCTTTCCCAGTTCCCCCCCACCATACGTCCCATAATTCCTACCCCCCCAACTATTCCCCAATCATTCCCCCCCTCCCGCCCCCATGATTTCTCTGTTCTGGGTCTACAAAACTGGATCCAATCTTTTCAGGCCCAGGGTCCTCTCCTTAGAAATAACTTTTATAATTATTTTTATTGTCTAAATAATTTATTTACTTTACATACTAATTACAGCTTTCCCCTATCCTCTCCTCCCAGCTCCTTCCCTTCGCCCTAGAAAAGGGGAGGTACTCCCACAGATATCAGCCAGGTTTAGCATATCAAGTTGCAGTAAGACTGACTAGCTTTACCTTCTCCTATTGAAATTAGACAAAGCAGCCTAATTAGGAAAAAGGGATCAAAAAGCGGGCAACAGAGTCAGAGTCAGACTCCTACAACTGCTGTTAGGTGTTTCACATTACTACAAAGCTGCATGTCTGCTACAAATATGTAGGGACTTTAGGTCCAGCCCCTGCATTCTCTGTGCTTGGTAATTCAGATTCTGTGAGGTCTCAGGTTAGTGGGTCCAGGTTAGTTGGCTTTGTAGGTTTTCTTGGGGTTACCTTGACTCCCCCTGGCTCCCTTAATCCTTCCTCCCAATTACTATAAAAATAATAAAAATCATTTAACTTTTGAAATAGTATAAAATTATTTTGAAGAAAAAATATTGATAAAATTATACTTTAATAGTTAGAGAACATATTTGCAAAGAGCAAACTTATTTGCAAAAAGTATTTAGCTTAAATTTATGTGTTTAATGATTGACAGTATATATTCAATGGATCTGGCTAGGGATTATCTTCAAGTAGGACATGTACCACCTCAATGTATGATTATATATGGATATGGCCTCCTTTGCTTAATTTTATTGACAAAAAATTAAGTAAACTTGTGTTGGCTGCACCTCTCAGCATAAATTCAATCCTCATAAGACACTAAAATGTAAACGTATGATTGAAAATACACATGCATATACATACAAAAATAACTCACCATGTTTTATAGTATGAGCTTACCTTATCTCATCTGACTAACAGTTTTCTATGGAGTTACATACTAAGAAACTTTTCTAGGAATGTCCAAAAATGGTCAGTGAGAATAAAAGTCAGGATGGAAATATTAGTCTTCTGGTTTTACTAGTCTCATGTTTTCCATGTCAGCAATAGCTTTTCAGAATTTATACTGTCCCTTGTGGTTTCTCTTTTTTTATTAGCCATATTCTTTATTTACATTTCAAATGTTGTCCCCTTTCCTGATCCCAACCCCCTGAAAATCTCATAAGGTGTCTCCACTCCCCCTGTTCCATAATCAACCAACTCCTACTTCCCTGTCCTGGTATTCCCCTACACTGCTGCATTGAGCCTTCCCAGGATCAAGGGCCTCTCCTCCCTTTGATGACCAACAAGGCCATTCTCTGCTGCCTGTGTGTCTGGAGCCATGGGTAACTCCATGTGTACTCTTTGGTTGATGTTTTTGTCCCTGGGAACTCTGGAAGTACTCAGTGGCTCATATTGTTGTTCCTCATGTGGCGCTGCAAACTCCTTCAGCTCCTTGGGTCCTTTCTCTAGATCTTCACTGGGGACCCTGTGCTCAGTTCAATGGCTGGCTGAGAGTGTCTCCCTTCGTATTTGTCATGCACTAACAGAAACTCCCAGGTGACAGCTATATCCGGCTCTGGTCAGCAAGTTCTTGTGGGTATGGATAATAGTGTCTGATTTTGCTGGAATCTCTGATGCTTTGAGGAATATTGATAAAGATGCTCATGAATTTTAGAAACAGGGATGGAAAATTTAGTGTTAATTTAAATCTAGTAAAATTGTTTAGAACTAGACAAATTTTGAAAATGTTATGTAGGATTTGAACTAATAAGAAAATTGACATCAGGGACAGTGACTTTCCCCAGAAGCTCTATTATTGTTAAGAATTATTTTTACTATTCTGCGTTTTTTACTTTTCTAGATGAATTTGAGAATTGATATTTCTATATCTTTAAATTTTGTTGGGATTTTGATGGGGATTGTGTTGAATCTGTAGATTGCTTTTGATAGGGTGGCCATTTTTACTATGTTAATACTGCCAATCTGTGAGCATAGGAGATCTCTTCATTTTCTGAGGCCTTGTTTGGTTTCTGTCTTCAGAGGCTTGAAGTTCTTGTCATACAGATCTTTCACTTGTTTGGTTAGAGTTACCCCAAGATATTTTATATTATTTGTGAGTATTGTGAAGGGTGTTGCTCTCCTAATTTCTCAGACTCTTTATCATTTGTAATAAAGGAAGGCAACTGATTTATTTGAGTCAATTTTATATCTAACCACTTTGCTGAGGTTGTATATCACTGTAGAAAATTCTCTGATAGAACATTTGAGGTCGCTTATGTATACTATCATATATTCTGCAAATAGTGATACCTTGACTTCTTTTTTTGCCAATTTGAATCACTTTGATCTCCATTTGTTGTCTTATTGCTCTAGCTAGAACTTTGAGGACTCTGCTGTGTTCTGCTTACAAACAAGGGACTATCATGACTGCTCTCCAAAAGGTCCAACAGGCAGGTGAAAGAGTCAGAGTCAGATGCAAATACTTATACCCAACTAGTAGAAGCTGGGGACACCTGGGATTGAATTTGGGAAAAGCTGGAAGAAGCTGAGGAGGAAGTAGGCCCTATAGGAAGACCAGCAGTCTCAACTAACCTGGATCCCTGGGATCCCGGGGATCTTACAGATACTAGACCACCAACCAGGCAGCATACACCAGCTGATATGAGTCCCCCAACACATATACAGCAGAGGATTGCTGGGTCTGGACCCAGTCAGAGAAGATGAACTTCACCCTCTAGAGACTTGAGGCCCCAAGGAGTGGGAAGATGTGGTGTGGTAGGGTAAATGTAGGGACATCCTCTTGGAGACAGGGGGTAGACGTGGGATGTTGAAGAGTAGGAGGTTGTACCAGGAGGGGGATAAAGTCTGGACTTAAGAAAAGTTAAAAGAATAAAAAAATAATACTTGCACCCACAAAAGGTATGTACAACAACTTTTTGCACTATGCAAGTTAGTATAGGAAGCCAGTTGAACTGTAGTGTACAGGTCATCATCCTCTTAAGTTTCTCCATGTTTTGTGACTCAAATATGTGGTTTCTTTAGCAATATACAGAAATTTAGTTTGACAGATAAGCTTCAATATTACCATAAGTTTTCCATTTAAATAATTATGCAAATTCAAAAAAGAAAATTGGTTCTGGTTTCTTAAAATATTAAGATGTAAGATTTTGTCTATTTTTTGGGTCAAAATAATTAGAATACACACACACACACACACACACACACACACACACGAGTTACTCTGTATAGCTCTGATTTTCCTGGAACTCACTTTGTAGACCAGCAGGCTGTTCTCTAACTCATAGAGGTCTGCCTGCCTCTGCCTCCCAAGTGCTGGAATTAAATGGGTACACCACTACCACCCCCAGAATATTTTTTAAAACATATTTTTATTTCCTTTTTATCGGATGAATATTTCCCCTTGCATGTATGTCTGTTCTCTCTCTCTCTCTCTCTCTCTCTCTCTCTCTCTCTCTGTGTGTGTGTGTGTGTGTGTGTGTGTGTGTGTGTGTGTGTGTATTCTGTGGAAGTCAGAGTAGGCTATCAGATCCTCTACAATAGGAGTTTCAGACAGCCCTGAGGCACTCTGCAGGTGCTGGGTATCAAAACCAGGTCCTCTGTAGGAGCAGAGCCATATCTCCAGCCCTGTAATCAAAGCATTCTAGTGACTGTAGAAGTTGATCATGACATATAATTTGAACCTTCCCTTATTGTGCGTCCCCTTTGGAAGGTAAGCATTCTAGAAACACTGCTCTAAGAAAGAGAATGAAACTTGATTACCTTGCTTTCTACTGATCTTCAACATTTATGAATGTAGGTCAATTTTTTAAAAATAGGTTGGCAATAGTTACACAGCAATATTAGAGTCATCTTGTCAACAATATCACAGGGTAGCCCAATTCCTATAAAAGGAACTTTTTTCATAATTATAGAAAAATCAATTTAAACAATGTATCCTACTCCTGCACATTACATTTATGAATTGAATGAGTGGTCTGTTTCTTTAGGGACAATTCTTGTTTACTTGTCAAATGTTGAAAAATATTTAAAGCAACTGGTTTAAAGTTTAACCTCTTACAGTAAGATTGGACTAGGAGATTCAACAGGCATTTGTGATTATATATGTGTTGCAAGATATTTCCTGTCAATTCACATTAAGGCAGTGAGTGCCCAGTGATTGGATGGGACAGAAGAAGAGGAGCTAAGGGTAGAGATAGAGACCTGGAGGACCACACCAGCAAGAGCAGAGAGGGAAGGAGAAGCGGATATCCAGATGGCTTCAGACATATTTCTGATGTTTTGGAGAGGTTAGAAAAATGGGATAAGACCTTTATCATTGTAAATTGGCATTATGAAATTGGGAGTTTCCTATACATAAATATATTTGGTTAACTTTTCAAGTTTAAGAGTCATGTCTCACCGGATACTTGGAAGGAGTAGTGCAGAGGCCTGGTGGGCCAATACTCTTTATTAATTAATTTCTGCTACATATATGAACCTAGCTTACCCCTTTACCTGTTAACACACAAAAAAACTGTTCTTCTTGCCTCAACCTGCTTCTGCCTTTTTCTTGAAGCTGCTCTCAATTCTGCATCTTAGCTCTCAACCCTTACTCTTCTATGGCCTCAGAATTAGTTTATTCCAGGAAGATAGCTTTGAGTTTTATATTTTATCAATAAAGACTATACATGCCTTTCTCTCAACTCAGTTCTGAAATCTCTTAAATCTATTTTGACATCTTTATTATTAATTTACTAAACCACAGAAACATGCATGCGCGTACACACACACACACACATACACACACACATATACTATGCACTGTATATGTAATGTGAGAGTTACTATTAGTAATTAAGATAGGAATGTCAAATAATCTTCTTGAGCCTCAGCCAGATGCCAGTTTGAAAATTTACTACAATTAAAACCACTACAACTTGTGACTTTTTTGTTATTCAATAAAATCTGACATTGTAAAATACACAAATCCATTTATTTGTTTCTTATATACAGATTTCCTGAACATTGACACAACAGGTAAAGACAAGATGAAAATAGACAGGAACCAAGCCTTGGAAACCAGTAGGTTAAGCAAGGAAACCACAAAACTATCTCAAGTGGACAAAAGGTTGATGATTTCTATACCCCTTAATTAAACCTTCGTGTGCCATGGAAAGAACAAAGATTCTAAAAAGAATAAAGAATTCTATTCTTAGCTTTCTTTCATTGTAGAATTGGTTTAGGAAAGTTTATTTATCCATTATAATCCTAGTTTCCTTATTTGAAAGAGAATATAAAATATATATCTTGAAAATAATATGTTGAAGGCTTGCCCTGAAGATTGAGTGAAATTCTAAATAACAGTAAGTAGTATTCTGCTTAGATGGGAAAATGTGCTCTAAAAGTCCAGGAGTCTATTGATATTAGTGTCTGGGCTTTTAATTTCTTCAGAATCCAAGCTAAATTATCCTGAGAAAAATGTGGGGAATGTAATTATAGAGAAAAAAGAACAACATAATAAATAAACTGAGCTGAACAGAGGCCACGGGCAAAGGTTAATGAGCCAATAGTACACACTTGATCAGAGTCATCTTGAGAAATATGAGTGAATAGGCATCACCACAAACACTTTATTAAGAGAATTAACAGACATAAGTATCATGAGGTAGAGGCCAAATACTTATTTTCTCTTAGGATTAATTTATGCATGAACAATAGCTTGTCTAACATGCTTTTTTTCCTTGTAAGGTGACATTAGGTTGTAAATTTTGACTCACAAATCTTTAGACTACATAATGCTCTTACTTGGATTAAGCGATGCTTCAAAAACAATGGCTGCAAGCAAAAGATAATTCCATAAAGACTAACCTAGCAGGACAGCTTTACTAAACACAGAACACTGGCCTCCTCACAGATTGTCAGATCCTTGAAGACAGAGATGCAGGCAGTAAACAACACATAGTCTGTGGGACCCAAAGGGAAATTACTAGATGGCTCCAGGCTCTATTAGAGGAACTATATGGGTGCCATGTTAATGTGTACTCAACAAAGAAAGGCCTGCAGGTGGGACTTTGAAGTCACTTCTAGGCAACAGCATTACTGTTTACCATATCATCAAACAAAAAGAAGACAAAGGAAGGGCAAGTGAACACAGCTAGTGTCAGCCAGCCAGATTCCAACAATGGCAGCCACATTAGAATATGAGGTTTCCTTTGATGATTTCATTCTCAAATTAGTGGCCTATCAATTTAATTTAATTCTTGCCCGCTGGTCCCATTATGGGTTGTTAACACCTCAAATTAACATTTCCTGAGCTTGAGAAGTTGCTAAACTGTGCTTATTTTAAATCTTAGGTTCCTGTTAGGTTATCCAGATTGCTACTAGGCTCAACAAATCTACAATAAAAAAACACAGGAATCCAGTGGATACATTCTTGAAAAGTACACCTAGAACATTTCCATGACTGCAGATTAAGTTCTATTTAGCTCTACTTGACCAGAGTTATTGTTAATATTTGCCATGGTACATAATATAAATTAAAATACTTGTAGGGTACCTTGGATTGAACAATCTTCTGGTGAGAGGTGACTACCCTCAGACTTCTGGCTATACTTGAGAACTTAGAGGAAATAAACATCTTAACATATTTAAAATTTTGGGGGAGTACAATTGTGTGCTAATGCATGTCAGACAGGAAGCTGTGTCTTCATGGATATCCAATTCAGTGACATCATCAAAGTGTACCAACTTGTCATCCTGAAAAATCAGTTGTCAATCAAGCTTGTATTTCTAATTTAAATGACAGATAATTTAATATAAAATAGAATTGGAAAAGGCAAAACTCCAAAGAAACAGACGTTATGAAGTAGCAGAGGCAAAGCTTTTTCAGAGTGTCATAGCAAATATTAATATTGGATTCTGTGGTTGCTATTTTGAAAAATAGCAGAAAACTCATTGGCAACATTAGAAAATAGAATATAACTTCTCAGGCTGGGTATGGTAGCTTATTCCTTTAATCCCATCACTGGGAAGGAGAAGCAGGTGGATGTCTGTGGGTTAAGGTCAGCCCGGCCTACTTACCAAGATGATGGCCATCTAAGGCTCTATAGTATAATTCTTTCTAAAGGAGAAAAATAATTTCACCTTTGAAAACTAATTGAATAATAAAGTGAATATTGGAAATATTAGACCAAAGAAGAGTAAGCTGTTTCACTCATCTTTGAAAATAATAATCAGACAGAGCAGGATAGGAAAGGAAAACTGTTGGTTGGGCAGCCATCCAAAGAATGGAAAAACCTGCTTTTCAGTTGCAGGAATCATGACCACTCTAGTTGGAGATGAAGAAATGAGCTGCATTAAGAGCAGGTTTTCTGAGACTTTTCCATCGAAGAACTAAAGATATTACAGAGCTATCATGAAAATAGAAACAATTCAGCTATCCTAAGCACTATTTTAGAATTGATGAAAAGAAGAATCAAGTAAATGTTTATACTTTCTACAAATACTTATTGGGGAATTCTGTGCACAGTGCACTGTTCTTGGGACTGGAGAACTGATAGCAACCAGAAGGATGTGTGAGAGCAGAGGTCATAAACTAAGGGAAGCATAAGGAAGACAAAGTTAGAAAAAAAATTCAAAGATATGGACTGCTTATGTTTTTTGTTTTTTGTTTTTTTTCTTTTTAACGTTTGGTGTGGACTTTGCCATTGAAAGACTAATTGCTTAAACATAGATGACAATGTGATATAACTTATGCTAGGGTTCGCTGTGGGTTTGATGCTAGAATTGGGGAAAGAAAGTCTAGTGAAATAGTGTGGGGGTAAAAGAAGCAAGTTGTCATATTTGAAGACAATAGTTGAGACATAATTGGCATTTGGATAGGTTTCAGGTAGCAGCACAGAAAAGCAACTAGGTAGAAAATGTGTTTTCAAGGTAATGCCCTTGAAATGTGAGCTACAAGGTAAAGTAGAAATTAAGGATACCTATAAAGCTTGGGCTGGATCCATCAAAGTACATAAGTTGTCATTTACTGTGATGGCAAGATGGCTAGACTGACAATCAGAGGCTCATATGGGTGTGAAGATGAGGAGTTTGGTTTTATTCATGTTAAAATGGATATATCTCACAGACAGTAAAGCAGAGCTATTTAGTAAGCAGCTGGATATATGAGTCTGGGATGTAGCAATGACATCAGGACCAGAGATATAAATTTGGGAGTCATTAGCATTGCAGAGAATATTTAAAGCCATGGACTGGATGAGATCACTGGGGAGTGTGGGCCCCAGTCTGGGCTTGAACTTCCCTCCACTCAAATGCTGACAAAGCCACAAACAAATCAGAGAAATAGCAGCCATTATTGCTCAGCTGCCACACTGCATTGCCAGGCAGCTGTGATGCCCCTGGGTAAACACACAAAGTAGCAAAGTAATTAGTACTTATCACGATGTGTGTGTGTGTGTGTGTGTGTGTGTGTGTGTGTGTACACAAAAATATGGATTGCTTATGGCTTTTTAGATTTGGTGTGGAGTTTGCCATTGGAAATCTCTAATCACTTATACACAGATGACAATGTGGTATACTTTATGGCTAGAGTTTACTGTGGGTTTGATGCTAGAATTTGGGATAGAAAGTCTAGTGAAAGTATAGTGTGGGGATATACAGCTTTGATAACAAGAACTAGTAGCTAAACTGTCATGCTATGCTATGGTGGGGCTAATGTGAATGAAAGCAACTTGTTTTTTTGGCTCATCTACAGGTACACGTGACCTGCTTCATGCTGCCAAATCGGCAAGGGTTCCACAATGCTGTCCCTGCATTTTATAACTACAAAAGCCTCAAAACTATGTAGTGATTGTGTATTACAACTGATGATACTTTTTAGTTTTTTTTTAAAGAAGCCATGAATGTCAGTGCTATCATCAGCACTTCTGTGGTTTGAAAGTATACAACACTTTTAAGTGCCAAGATATCATATCAGATCTAATAGTGAAAGCCATCACAGTGTGATGAACCCACCAACAAAATACACTGGGGCCAGCAAGAGAGATAAGTGCCTAAAGAGTGTCACTCAAATTTGAGGACATGAATTTGATCCCTAGAATCCAGAAGGAAGGAGAAAATCACCTACAAAAAGTTGTTCTCTGACTTCCACATGCATGCTGAGACATAAACACACACACACACACACACACACACACACACACACGCACACGCACACGCACACGCACACGCGCACGCGCACGCGCACGCGCACACGCACACACACACACACACACACACACACGCCCATGCATGCCAATAAACAATATCTTTTAAAAAAGAAAAAAGAAAAGAAAATATATTTTATTGTCTTGAACGTTGAATAGCAATCTTGGCTGCTCCACATGTCTGCCCAAAGTCTGAAAAAGCAGAGTATAGTGCAAACAATCAAAAATATTTTTTAAAATGGAAAACTGTTATAAAGAACTTTATTACATTTTCATAAGTAAAACTATCCTTTTCATTTAGGTAGCAGATAAAAAAAGACTTTTTTTTCCAAAAATAGCCATAAAACTACAACTTGGCATCTAGTGTATGTATGATCAAGTAGATTTGATGTCCCTTTGACTAACAATTAATTTAATAAAATATAACGCAGCACATTAAATTCATATGGGGGCCAAATAAACTCACATATGTGTCTATGGAGCCTCCATATGAATTTGTAAAAGGACTAATTTGAGAGTCCTTTCAACTGAAAAAAACCTGATAGCTGCAAAAATAATAGCATATGTTTTATTAATGAGAGTGGAAAACTGAAGCCATGAAACAAGAAATAATAATAAAAAAGCAACCTCCAAACAAATGACATATTGCCTTTAAGCTTTGCTTAATAACCAGACTCTAATTGAGCAGAAGGTAATGGAAATTCTGCTATGGACCCACTAGATATTGAAAAATGTTAATTGCTGTTGACAGGCAGAAGTTAACATTACTAGAGTGGCAAATAGAGCCAACAGGACACAACAGAGTTACAGAAAAGTGCCACAGTTCATTCACCAGTCTAGAACTCAGCTTTAGTACAAGGGATAAATATTTATGAGTGTATAAATTGAAAGAGGGCCTTTTGACCAGCAAGCTAGACTAGATTTGGTTTGCTAATTAGAATCGGGAACATCTTCAATGCAACATAAAGCACTGCATTTCATTGTTATTAAAATTGAATTCCAAAAGCATAGAAAATTTAAATTTAGGTTTTTCTCTAAATTTATCTTAAATCATGCAAGTATGTATTATTTATTCTTTCTTGCTGTAATAAAAATATCATGGCCAAAGGCAACTTTGGAAATGCTTGTGTGGAAGACCCATAATGGAGGCAACTCAAGACAACAGGCAGCCAGAGCAGAAAGCTGAGAAATCCTATGTTCACCATATCAAAGAAGTAGAGAAAACAAACTGGAAGCCAGGCAAGTCTTTAACTGCCAAAGTCCCATCCCTAATGATCCTTTTCCACCAGCAAGGATCCCATCCTTAGAGTTCCATTATCTTCTTCCAAGCAGATCCACTAACTGGGGACCCTGTGTTTAAATGCATGAGCCTATGGGGGAACATTTCTCATTCAAACCACAACAAATTTTAAGTGAGCTTAATAAAATCATATTGGATGTTTACTATACACAAGATATCTGGTCCAGATTTACAAAAGGGAATATGACACTTCTTCCAATGAGTTTTTTTTCCCCAAAAGTCCAGCAGATTAGCATAACTTTTAAAGCAGAGGTACAATGGTGGAGGAATATGGAAAAGACAGAAGGCAGATTTTGAGCATGCATTGTCATTTCAGGAAATAAAAATCATCAAACATAAAAAGATAATATTTAAAATATCCATCTATCTCCTCAAGTTCAGATATACCAACTTAAAACTTGGTCATATTTGTTTAGAATTATTTTTAAAGAAGTAAAACATTACTACGAGAACAAGCCTTCTTAACCAATATTCACATCCTCCATTCCAAATTGTTAATATTATATATTATTTTCTGTCAAACTATAAGGTGGAAATAAAATTTTCCATTGTGATGTTTATCTCCAAATAGGTGTATGCTTTCAAGTAAATACAGTTTTCTATATTTATGATTGCTTTTGTTATCTATGCTATTGAAATATAAATTTGGCTTTTGAAAGACTAGTTCATGAGAATGAGTATGGAGAAAGGGCTTATCATATGAAGAATTCTCTAGAAGGCATAAATATGCCAAGAGTTTTAAAGACTTTGAAGAGTCTTGATTTTCTAAGATATTATTCTGATAAATATATTATTTTCTACTCATTTCTTCATTAAAATAATTTTACTCATTAAGTTTTCTATCTTTTCTATGTTCTTTATTAGTATTATATTCCTTGTTATCCATTTCCTCTTTAATTACTTAAAAAAATCATATGATCGTGATATTAGGTTTTTATTGCTTTTTTGTCAGTTTACTTAATAAAGTTACTGGGACTTTGTGTGAAAATGTACTTCATAGATTTGAGAACTTTACTCTTGCTTATAAACTGATTTTTAATCTAAGAGGATATAGAATTATAAGTAGAAAATAATATATTTCCTTTACATATTGATATTTAACATTTCTAAAGTCTTGCATTTGATGATATCAAAAGGTATTTTGTACCAATACCATGCAGTTTTTAATACTACTGCTCTGTATATTGTTTGAGGTCCGGGATACTGATTCCCCTAGAAGTTCTTTTACTGTTGATAATAGTTTTAGCTATCCTGGGTTTTTGTTATTCCAGATGAATATGAGAATTGCTCTTTCTAACTCTATGAAGAACTGAGTTGGGATTTTGATGGGGATTGCATTACAGGAAGATGGATCAATGGAATAGGATTGAAGACCCAGAATTGAACCCACACATCTATGGCCAACTGATCTTTGACAAAGGAGCTGAAACCATGAAGTGGAAAATAGATAGCCTTTTCAACAAATGGTGCTGGCTCAACTGGAGGTCAACACACAGAAGAATGAGAATTGATCCATTCTTATCTCCTTGTACTAAGCTCAACTCCAAGTGGATCAAGGACCTCCACATAAAACCAGACACACTAAAACTAATATAAAAGAAACTGGGGAAGACCCTTGAGGACATTGGCTCAGGGGGAAAATTCCTGAACAGAACACCAATAGCTTATGCTCTAAGATCAAGAATAGACAAATGGGACCACATAAAATTACAAAGTTTCTGTAAGGCAAAAGACACTGTCAAAAGGACAAATCAGCAACCAACAAATTGGGAAAACATCTTCACCAACCCTACATCTGACAGAGGGCTAATATCCAATGTATACAAAGAACTCAAGAAGTTAGATCCCAGAAAACCAAATAACCCTATCAAAAATGGGGTACAGAGCTAAACAAAGAATTTCCACCTGAAGAACTTCAGATGGCTGAGAAGCACCTTAAGAAATGCTCAACATCATTAGTCATTAGAGAGAAATGCAAATCAAAACAATCCTGAGATTTCACCTCACACCAGTCAGAATGGCTAAGATTAAAAACTCAGAAGACATCAGGTGTTGGCAAGGATGTGGAGAAAGAGGAACACTCCTCCACTGCTGGTGGGACTGCAAGCTGGTACAACCACTCTGGAAATCAGTATGGCAGTTCCTCTGAAAACTGGACGTGATAATTCCAGAGGACCCAGCCATACCACTCCTGGGAATATACCCAGAAGATTCACCAGCATGCAATAAGGATACATGCTCCACTATGTTCATAGCAGCCTTATTTATAATAGCCAGAAGCTGGAAAAAACCCAGATGTCCCTCAACAGAGAAATGGATACAAAAATATGGTATATATACACAATGGAGTACTATTCATCCATTAGAAACAATGAATTCATGAATTTATTAGAGAAATGGATGGAGCTGGAGAACATAATACTAAGTGAGGTAACCCAGTCTCAAAAGAATACCCATGGTATGCACTCACAGATAAGTGGATATTAGCCTAGAATCTTGGAACTCCAAAGACACAATCCACATACCAAATGATGTCCGAGAAGAAGGAAGGAGTGGACCCTGGTTCTGGAAATGCTCAATGCATCAGTGTAGGGGAATACCAGAACAGGGAAGTGGGAAGTGGAGTATGGGGGAATAGGGGGAAGGAAAAGGGCACGTGGGACCTTTGTGGAGTGGGGAAACATTAAAAGGGAAATGAAATGTAAATAAAGAATATATCCAATTAAAAATGAAAAAAAGAAAAAAGAATTGACAACATAAAAAATTATTTTGACTTATATCACATTTGCATTTCTCTACTTCAGTTTAAAATCTTCATCCTAACTCTAAAATATTGGGAAAATATGACTCAATATGTGTGACCATAATATACTCTGCCAATCAGTTTTTGTATCTTAGAATATTAAAACTCCACTTATCAATTAAGGATAAGCGTTTATTTGAAAATTTCTCATCTATATTTTTCACCTCTTTAAAATTCCATTTAATTAGAACTTCTGTATTGATTTTCGTTTGAAACGAATTCTAATCTCTTTGATAATGTTTTTGCTTATGTGAGATTTGTTATTTGCCTTTCTTGCAATTGTTTTCTTTCTATATCTCTTTTTTTCTTTCTTTCTTTCCCTTTCATTCATTCTTTCTTTCTTTCTTTCTTTCTTTCTTTCTTTCCTCCCTTCCTTCTTTCTTTCTTTCCCTCCCTCCCTCCCTCCCTCCCTCCCTCCCTCCCTCCCTCCCTCCCTCCTTTCTTTCTTTCTTTCTTTCTTTCTTTCTTTCTTTCTTTCTTTCTTCCTTTCATGGTTTCTTCTTTTTCCTCCATTTCCTTCCCCCTCTCCATTTCATTCCCCTCTCTCTGTCTCCCTTTATTTTTATTTTTATTTTAGAGAGCTCTGGCTGTCCTGGAACTCACGCTATAGACTAGGCTTGCCTAGCTCACACAGATTTCAGCCTGCCTCTGCCTTTGCCACTTGATGGTTTCAGCTCCTTTGTCAAAGAACAGCTGGCCATAGGTGTGTGGGTTCATTTCTGGTTCTTCAATCCTATTCCATTGCTCTACATGCCTGTCACTGTACCAATACCATGCAGTTTTTAACACTATTGCTCTATGGTACTGCTTGAGGTCCAGGATATTGATTCCCCCAGAAGTTCTTTTAATGTTGAGAATAGTTTTAGCTATCCTGGGTTTTTTGTTATTCGAGATGAATTTGAGAATTGCTCTTTCTAACTCTATGAAGAACTGAGTTGGGATTTTGATGGGGATTGCATTGAATCTGTACATTGCTTTTGGCAAGATGGCCATTTTTACTATATTAATCCTGCCAATCCAGGAGTATGGGAGATTTTCCACTTTCTGAGGTCTTCTTCGATTTCCTTCTTCAGAGACCTGAAGTTCTTATCATACTGATCTTTCACTTGTTTGTTTAGAGTCACCCCAATATACTTTATATTGTTTGTGGCTATTGTGAAGGGTGTCATTTCCCTAATTTCTTTCTCAGCCTGTTTATCCTTTGAGTATAGGAAAGCTACTGATTTGCTTGAGTTGATTATATAACCAGCCACTTTGCTGAAGTTAGACTCCAGGGAGCCAAATAACTCTATTAAAAATGGGGTACAGAGCTAAACAAAGAATTTTCATCTGAAGAACTTCGAATGGCTGAGAAGCACCTTAGGAAATGTTCAACATCATTACTCATTAGGGAAATGCAAATCAAAACATCCCTGAGATTTCACCTCATACCAGTCAGAATGGCTAAAATTAAAAACTCAGGAAAGGGGCTGGAGAGATGGCTCAGATGTGAAGAGAACTGACCGCTCTTCCAAAGGTCCTGAGTTCAAATCCCAGCAACCACATGGTGGCTCACAACCATCTGTAATGAGATCTGACTCCCTCTTCTGGTGTGTCTGAAGACAGCCACAGTGTACTTATTGCCAGGCGTGGTGGAACATGCCTGTAATCCCAGCACTTGGGAGGCAGAGGCAGGTGGATTTCTGAGTTCGACGCCAGCCTGGTCTACAGAGTGCGTTCCAGGACAGCTGGAGCTGTACAGAAAACCCCTGTCTTGAAAGAGTAAAAAACAAAAGACAAAACAAAACAACAACAACAACAAAAAACCTCAGGAGACAGCAGGTGTTGGCGAGGATGTGGAGAAAGAGGAACACTCCTCCACTGCTGGTGGGATTGCAAGCTTGTACAACCACTCTGGAAACCAGTCTGGTGGTTCCTCAGAAAACTGGGCATGACACTTCCAGAGGACCCTGTTATACCACTCCTGGGCATATACCCAGAGGATTCCCTGGCATACAATAAGGACACATGCTCGAGTATATTCATAGTACCCTTATTTATAATAGTCAGAAGCTGGAAAGAACCACGATGTCCTTCAATGGAGGAATGGATACAGAAAATGTGGTATATTTACACAATGGACTACTAATCAGCAATTAAAAACAACAAATTCATGAAATTCCTAGGCAAATGGTTGGATCTGGAAAATATCATCATAGGTGAGGTAACCCAATCACAAAAGAACACACATGGAATGCAATCACTGATAAGTGGATATTAGCCCAGAAGCTCTGAATACCCAAGACACAATTCACATATCAAATCATTGCCAAGAAGAAGGAAGGAGAGGGCCCTGGTCCTGGAAAGGCTTGATGCAGCAATGTAGAGGATTACCAGGACAGAGAAGTGTGAGGGGGTTGATTGGAGAATGGGCAGAGGGAAGAGGGCTTATGGGACTTTTCGGGAGGGGAGAACTGGGAAAGGGAAGATCATTTGGAATGTAAACAAAGAATATAGAAAATTAAAAAAAAAGATTCTATGGGCAAGGCAACATATAGAAGAAAGAGTTCTTGGTGCTTACGTTTTCTCGGAATGGGTCTATGATAATCATTGCTTGGAACATTGTAGCAGGCAGATAGGCCAGGTCCTACAGCAGTACCTGAGAGCTATGTTTTGATCCACAAATAGGAGACAGGAAGTGCTAACAGGGAATGGCTTTGGCTTTTGAAACCTCAAACCCATGATCATACATCTTCCAACAATTTATACTTCCTAACAGTTCCACTCACTGGGCACCAACTGTTCAAACAAAAGAGTTCATGGGGGTTATTCTCATTTAAGCTACCACAGCATTTTAACCACTCTGGTGTTCTTATTAATTCTGTGAAGGTTCATATTTACACAATTTATTACAAAATATTTCTGAATGTAATCATATACAGTCATTATTTTTGAAGCTCTTATTATCCTGTAAAATCTTTTTTTTATTGTTCTCTTTATCTGTTAGCTTCTTAAAATTTTGTTTTTTATATCTTATATAAGTGAAGTATCACAGTTGAATACGTCTTTAAATAGGATAATTGTCAGCTGAATTTTATTGTGTGCATGTGTGTGTGTGTGTGTGTGTGTGTGTGTGTGTGTATGTGTGATAGGAATCTTTTCAATGGAAAGTACAAGTACCACCAACATCATAGACACCAAAAAATCAGTAATTTCTGTTCAATCTTGGGAGTTTTCTATAGAGGATAATCATGCAGTGTTCAGAATAGTGCATTACCAGTTTAAGAGCCAGTGAACCAGCACTTGAGCAAATTGTGGTGGTAGTTTGAATGTACACAACTGAAACTACAGACTGATTCTTAGTTCTTAGTTTATGTAGAATGATTCACTTCTCTAAATTCTTTATGTCTATAGTTTCAGAAACCCATTGATTTTTCTTTTATCTATCCACATGTGTTCCCTTTTTGGTAATGCTGTAAATATCTTTTCTTTCTTCTATAGTATACTACCTGAATATTTGGAGACTATGCTTTAATCCTTTTATTTTTTTATATATTTTTTGAATTTTAAAATTTGAGATTATGATATATCAGTTCATCATTCTCTTTCTTCCTTCCAAACCCTCGTATATACCCTACTTGCTCACTTTCAACTTTTAACCATTATTTTAAGTCTCATCCTTTACCAATTGACACAGAAACACCTATTTTCTTCAAATCCTACTTTTTCTTGGAATTTCTATTTGCAATAACTTAAGCGATTTAATGCCTTTCACTATATCAAAATATTTAGTCTCCATCTTTAAAAATTCTAAAGATTTTTATCTGATTTATAACACTTGCATCATACTATTTATATAATATTGCTGTGTCTTGATAACGATGACTCATGCTGACTTTGAAGAATGAGCCCTGTAGTGAATTTAATGGTACCCAACCAAAATTAAGTATGTTATCTGGGAATCTGTGACTTGGCTATTTAAGGGAAAAAAAGCTGTTATTGATGTAATTAAGTTAATACAAAAGAACTTCACCTATCCATATGGGCCCTAATTTAACAGTTAACATCCTGATCAAAGACAGAAGAGAAGAAACAAAGGGATAAATTATGTGAAGAAGAAAGCAGAGATTAGAGTGATATGTCTGTTAGTCCATGAACACCAAGACAACTGGGAGACACCAGAAGATATTATCAGAGGAGAGGCATCAAAGAGATACATTTGCAGGCTCTATAATAAAAGAAACCTATAAAACATGAATTTTGGATTTCTTGCTTTCATCTCTGCCAGAGGAAAAATTGCAGTTATATCATGGCATCCAATTTGTACTGATTTGTTCCAACAACAATAGGAATCTAAGACTAACAAAAATTATATGAGTTCAGTTTATTGTATTTAACATAAAAACTTTTCAAAGATTGTAATTTCTTATTGAAATAGACCACACATTTATATTAGTAAACTGTTAAAATTGAACATAAACTAATAACCTAGAAACTGATAAGTGCAGTATTATTATATTGACAATCCAGAATTATTTCCAATGGCTCTTTTCAATTACTTCTTCGTCAAGCAAGGGTAATTTCTAACTTGATTTCTAATACTACTGATTATTTTTACTCTTTTGGTATTAACATAAATGAAACTTATATTTTTGTGTGGCCTAATTTGCATAATACTGTTTTTGAGATTCATTAATACTGTTAATGACCATAATAAGAGTTTACTCAGTTTTGGATTTATGTTATTCTGACCATAATACCTATCTTTTCTAGTACTGATTGATCTTTAGGACTCTTCAGTTTGTAGCTGTGACCAATAGTGTCTGTAAATTTCTATTTCTATAAATATTCTTAGAAATGTATCATCTGTTTCTCTTGAAGATAAACCAAGAAAAAAGATGAGTCATTTATGTTCAGTTTTATCATTGAAAAGTAATTTAAGAAATTATTTCCCTCATGCGTAATTCCATTTTCAGAGCATGAAAATTCATGAAGATTTAGGAATCCTGCTGGTGCTATCATTGTATAGCAACCAACTATTAATAGAAGAGATTGACAGACATGAATAAACCTCAGCGTCCTGTATATTCATTATATCCCATTACCAGTAAGGATTTGGAGAAGGCTGAAAAATGGTCTGACCCTTATCTCCACCTAAAACTCTCATGGACATAAAGGTTAAAGTAAGCAAGAAATGCCCAAAAATATCATTGACCTAAAGATAATTCTATTATAATTCCTCTGAACCTCAGTGTCACTAGGTAGTCATATTTTATGGTTATATAACATAAAGAAATGTTTTCATGTTTTAAACTACAATAAATAAAATAAGAATACATAAATTTTGGAGACAACAGCTCAATGAAATAATGTTACACAAATTACAGCCAAGAGTTGTGGTGTACTTCAGTAGTAGTCTATTTATTTAGCATACATGAAACACTGTGTTCCATCTCCAAAGACACTGGAAAAAATTACAACCAAGGGTACTTATCTCTTATCCTTACTATTTGAAGAAATTTTATAAACTTGACATATTGGTATGAGACTAAAGAGAAGAATCTTAGAACTCATATAAATACATAACTAGTCAAAGTAAAGTTAGAAAGAGTTTATGTTTTTCTGTCACATTAATTAACACCTTGAGTTTTGGTTGACAACAACTGGAGTTTCTTGGAAAAATCAAGGGCAGGGCTGCCTGACCCTCAAAAAGTTATTTTTGTTCCTTTTTTGAATGTTTTACTTTTGTACTGAATATTACTTAAATTAAGTTTTTGCATTTTATGTAATTTAATTAGGTATGATCACATTGAACTACTTTAACTGAGTATCACTGATGTATGTCATATCTTTTCAAATAGATATAAAAAGAGGTTGAAGACAAATCTTACATTCACACGAATTAGCTCCACGGCAATTATAAGAAATAGTTGTTTAGGTAAAGGTCACAATCTAATGTTTCCATTTACTTGCATTATATGTATGCCACTATGCAGGTACTAAAAATGGGAACAGACTTTTAATAGGTGATTCAATTACTAAAGAAATCCAATGTATTCTTAATATTTTTAAAGTCAAAATTCAAATTGGTGGATAATTTTTTAAAAGAAGCAGAAAAGTTAAGTATCTAAATCTTCTAGTCCTTTAACTTTCTACAGGAAACATTTTCTTTGGATGATGAAATGAATTATTCATCAGAAAATAGCAGTAGTTAAATTGTTGTACTGGAGATTCTGGTTATTTTTGTTTTGATTTGATAATACAAGCATGACAAATAAAAATAGTAATGTTTTATTTAAATAAAATAAAGAGATCTCTATGATTTTCTTTGTTTAATTAAAAAGTTCAATATTCCTTTGAAAATATAACAAGCCACTTATTAAACTCAACAATATTTCAATGTTTATATTAAAATACCTATGAAACAAGAAGTCTCACTAAAGGAATGCTTCAGCATCTATTAACTGAAGATACCACTGCAATTTGAAAACAAAATATTAAATCATGCAACAACATAGTAACTAGTATAAACTCTTCCTCCAAATGTTAAACACTCTCTCCCAATTAATGTGAACAAATTAAGATTTACTAAATAGTTCATCAATGTGCTTTGGGTGTTTATCCACAGTCTTAATTTCATTATGTCCAAATCCTCATTCCTAAAACAATGATTAAATAATAGAAGACTGGCATTGACAGTAGTCAATTAGGTCATGGGATCAATATCTTCTAAAACAAAAACCTGAATCTATGTATAACAGTAGATACATACCTGTAACCATTCCCCTCTATATGCTTTTAAAAGAAAGTAAAAGTTTTATATAGTACTTGAGGTTCTAGCAAGAGCAACCATACAACTACATGACATCTGTGAAAAGAACACAAACAAAGCACTGTTGTTCACAGATGATATGATGTATATATGTCATCCCCAAAATTCTACCAGGGAACTCCTACAGCTGATAAACACCTTCAGCAAAGTAGCTAGATAGAAGATTAGTTTAAAAAATCAGTAGCTTGCTTAAATACAAATAAAAAAATGGGCTAAGAAAGAAATCAGGAAAATATCACCCTTCAAAAAAGTCACAAATAATATAAAATATTGTTCAGTAACTCTAACCAAGCAAGAACAAGACCTATGTGAGAAGAACTTCAAGTCTTTGAAGAAAGAAAATGAAAAAGGTAACAGAAGATGGAAAGATCTCCCATGCTCATGGGTAGGTAGGATTAACATAATGGAAATGGCCATCTGATAAAAAGCAATCTACAGATTCAACACAATCCCCACCAAAATTCCAACACAATTTTTTACACATCCCCAAAAGACAATACTCATCTTCATATCATGACTGCCCTTCAAAAGACACAAGAAGCAGCTGAAAGAGTCATATGCCAATATTTGTACCCAAACTAATGGATAGAAGCTACTAACCCCTGTGGTTGAATTAGGGAAAACTGGAAGAAGCTGAAGAGTAGACGACCCTATAGGAGGACCAGCACTCTCAATTTACTTTGACCTGAGACCTCTCAGACACTGGACCACAAACCAGTCAGCATACACCAGCTGAAATGAGGCCTACAGCACATATACAACAGAGGACTACCTGGTCTGGCCTCAATAAGAGAAGTACCTATTCCTTAAGATACTTGAGGCCCCTGAGTGAGGTAACCAAATCACAAAAGAACACACATGGTATGCACTCACTTATAAGTGGATATTAGCTCAGAAGCTTGGAATACTCAAGATGCAATTCACAGACCAAACGAAGCTCAAGAAGAAGGAAGACAAAAGTATGGATACTTTGGTCCTTCTTAGAAGGGGGAACAAAATACCCACAGGAGGAGATAAAGAGACAAAGTGTGGAGCAGACTGAGATAAAGACCACCCAGAGACTGCCCCACCTGGGGATCCTTCCCATATACAGTGACTAAACCCAGACACTTATGCAGATGCCAAGAAATGCTTGTGACAGGAGCCTGATATAGCTGTCTCCTGAGAGGCTCTGCCAGAGCCCGACAAACTCAGATGTGGATGCTCATAGCCAACCATTGTATTGAGCTTGGGGTCTCTAAAGGAGGAGTTAGGGAAAGGACTATAGGAACTGAAGGTATTTGCAACCCCATATGAAGAACAGCCATATCAACCAACCAGATCATACAGAGCTCCCAGGGACTAAACCACCAACCAAAGAGTACATATGGAAGCACCCATGACTCCAGCTGCAAATGTAGCAGAGGATAGGCTTATCTGTGAAGGCTCAATGCCCCAGTGTAGAGGAATGCCAGGGCAGTTAAGTGGGACTTGGGGGTACTCTCATAGAAGCAGGACGAGGGGGGGAAAATAGGGGGTTGGCAGAGGGTAAACCAGGAAAGGGATAATATTTGAAATGTAAATAAAGAACATATACATAAAAATGAAAAAATAAAGAACTAAGTACAAATTTAAACAGAATTCTTCACTTGATCTTAGCCAAAAGGCCGAGAAGCGATGAAACAGAGAATTCTCAACAGAGGATCTCACATAGCTAAGAAACACCTAAAGCAATGCTCAACATCATTCATTATCTTTCAGGGGAATGAAATTCCTAGGCATACATCCAAATGATATTCTATCCTACCACAAGGAAACTTGCTTCACTGTATTCATAGGAGATTTATTTATAATAGCCAGAAACTGGAAACAATCTAGATGTCCATCAACTGAAATTGGATAAAGAAAATATAGAGCATTTATACAGTGGAATATTACTCAGCTATTAAAAGAAAAAAAAACAACCTCATACAATTTCCAAGCAAGAGAATAGGACTAGAAAAATAATTATAAGTGAGGTAACTGAGACCAGAAAGACAAACATAGTATGTACTCATAAGTGGATATTAGCTCTAAAGTAAAAGCATACTCACTCATGCTACAATCCAAGTAACAAGGAAGGCTCAAGGAGGAATGGGGCATATGAATCTCCTTGGGAAGGAGAAATAGAATAAATTTCATGGCTAAGCCTGCTAAAAATGGGGGATATGGAACTTGAAACATTCATCTCCTGTAACCAGTAAGGCTTCCAGTGGAGGGATTGGGATGCCAACCCAGCCCCCAAACCTCTGACAATTTGTCCTGCCTGAGGTAAACATAGCAAAGAAATTGTGGGAGTATCTAAACAATGATTGGTCCAGCTTGAGACCCAGCCATGAGAGGGAGCCCATAACTAACTCTGCCTGGAGGGCCTGGAAGCAGAGGCTGGATTGTTCTGAGACCTAAGATAGAACAAAATATGACTGGCAAAAATAGGAGACAATAAAATGATTCCTGATGATACTCTGCTCTATTTGTAGACTGGAGCTTAGCATAATTGTCATCATAAACAACACTTCATCCAGCAACTAACAAGAGAAGATCCAGAAACCCACAACCAAATATTAAGTCAAGCTTGAGTAACCCTGCAGAGGAGAGGGAGGAATGGTTGTAGGGGCCAAAGGCATAAAGGGCACCTCAAAGAAAACCCACAGAATCCACTAACTGGAGCACACTGGTGCTCTCAGAGACTGAAAAACGACTAGGGATCTAGTGTGGGTCTAACCTAAGTCCTCTGCATATCCGTTATGGCTGTGTAGTTTAATATCCTTGTAGGACATCTAACAATAATAGCAGGAGCTGTCTCTGACTCTTTTGACTGCTTCTGAGACTCTACCTCCTATTGGGTTGATTTGTCCTGACTCAATATGAGAAAATGTACCTAATCTTATAAAAATTTGTTTTGCCATGCTTCATTGATATTCCTGGGAGGCTTTGTCTAAATGTAAATAGAAGCAGAGTGGAGCAGGGAAGGGGCAGGTGGTGCAGGAACAACTGGAATGAGAGGAGGGAGGGGAAACTGGTCAGGATACAACATATTAGAGAAGAATTGATAAATAAAAATGAAAGAAAACTGTTTTATGGTTAATGTGATTGTTTGAAAGAGAATGCCTCCCATATGCTTTTATGAAATATTTTCCTTTTTTTATTTTGGTTTTTTGTTTTTTGTTTTTTTGAGACAGTGTTTCTCTGTGTAGCCCTGGCTGTCCTGGAACTCACTCTGTAGACCAGGCTGGCCTCGAACTCAGAAATCTGCCTGCCTCTGCCTCCCAGAGTGCTGGGATTACAGGCGTGTGCTACCACCGCCCAACAGGATGATATTTTCTAGTTCCATCCATTTGCCTGCAAAACTCAGGATATCCTCATTCCTATTAGCTGAGTAGTTTTCCTTTGTGTAAATGAACCACATTTTCTGCATCCATTCTTCTGTCATGGGACATATGGGTTGTTTCTACCTTCTTGCTATCACAAACAAGGCTACTAGGAACATAGTGGAACATGTGCCCCTGTGGCATGGTCAGGCATCTTTTGGGTATATTCCCAAGAGTGGTATTGCTGTGTCTTCAGGTATTTCCAATTTTCTGAAGAACCTCCAGATTGATTTCCAGAGTGGTTGTACCAGTTTGCAATCTTACCAGACATGGAGGAGTGTTCCTCCATTGCTATAGAGTGCTCACAAAGAGGGACCTAGCATGACTGCCCTCCAAAAGACCCATCAAGCAGCTGAAAGAGTCAGATGCAGATATCTGCACCTAACCAAAGGATAGAAGCTGCTGACCCCTGTGGGTGAATTAGGGAAAACCTGGAAGAAGCTGAGGAGGAGGGTGACCCTGTAGGAGGACCAGCAATCTCAACCTGGAACCCGGAGACCTCTTAGACACTGGATCACCAACCAGGCAGCATACACCAGCTGATATAAGGCTTCCAATACATATACAGCAGAGGACTGTCATTCAGGGCTTAGTCAGAGAAGATGTATCTAACCCTCAAGAGCCTGGAGGCCCCAGGGAGTTTAGAGGTCTGGTGGGGAGGGGGTGGAAGATGGGGACATCTTTGTGGAGACAGGGGTAGGGGGTGGGGAGGAGGTATGGGATATGGAACAGTCTGAGGGTGGACCAGAGGGGAATAAAATCTGCAGTTTTAAATAAATAAATAAATAAATAAATAAATAAATAAATAGACAAACAAATGAATGAATGAATAAATGAAAAAAATTTTTCAATGCTTCGTTCATAGTTGGTAGAACTGTTTAGGAAAGATTATGAGTTGTGGCCTTGTTGAACTCTGTGTGCCACTGGGAATGAACTTTGAAATTTCTAATGTCTAATCTATTCACAGTAGATTACTCCCCTCCCCTCCCCTCCCCTCCCCTCCCCTCTCCTCTACTCTCCTCTCCTCCCCTCCCCTCTTCCCCTCCCCTCCCCTCCCCTCCCCTCCCCTCCCCTCCCCTCCCCTCCCCTCCCCTCCCCTCCCCTCCCCTCCCCTCCCCTCCTCTCCTCTCCTCTCCTCTCCTCTCCTCTCCTCTCCTCTCCTCTCCTCTCCTCTCCTCTCTTCCCCTCCTCTCTCTTCTCTCCCTTCCCATCTCTTCTCCTCTCTCTCTCCTCTCGTCTCTCATCTCTGTCTCTGTCTCTCTGTCTCTCTCTGTCTCTCTCTGTCTCTCTCTCTCTCTCTCTCTCTCTCTCTCTCTCTCTCGTTCTGTGTGTGTATATGTGTGTGTGTGTGTGTGTGTGTGTGTGTGTGTGTGCCTACTTCCAGTGCATCAGATGGAAACTCTTAGCTACTGTTACAATGTCATGTCTACCTGCTCACTACCATGCTTCCCACCATGATGGTCATGGAATCACCATCAAAAATTGTAAGCCCTCAATAAACTATTTCTTTTATAAGTTGCCTTAGCCATGGTGTCTATTCACAATAGAAACGTACTAAGATATTCAACTCATGTAGCATGTTTAGATCTGTTGTCAAAAAGAAAAGAGATATGGGAAACACTTTGTCTTTTTTGCCATATGAGCATAGAGTGAGAAAATATTCTTTGTAAGTAGAAGCATGAAAGACTATAACTTTGCCAGCCTCCTTACTCTTGCAGTGCTCCACCTCCAAAGCTGTATGCCATCAATATTTTTGCTCATAAACAAATTAGTTTGTGGTGTATTTATAGAATCCTAAGAAGACTAATATGATTATTTATGTACATTAAAATGTTCTCAAATTGAGAAAGTGATAAAAACTCAATATATTGAATGAGTTTAGCCAGCATGACATAAAGTTATATGGATGCACATTACTGTCTCAGGCCACTGAGAAAGGAAGAGAAATAAATGATTTTGTGTTAATCAGTAAAGCCATGAGAGGTTAACCACGTGAAAAAGGGAGGATTTACAGGAAACCAAGTTGCTATTGTCTAGAAGTACTACAACAGCAATCTATCATGAGGTAACATGGCTTAGGACAGATTTGGATAGAACACTTGTCTCATATTCTCGTGGATCGGCATCCCATTCTCTCTCTCTCTCTCTCTCTCTCTCTCTCTCTCTCTCTCTCTCTCTTTCTCTCTCTCTCTCACACACACACACACACAGACACACACAGACACACATACACACAGAGACATACACATACACACAGATACACACAGACACAGACACACACAGACATACACAGACACACAGACACACAGACACACAGACACACACACACACACACACACACACACACACACACACACACCAATCCTTCTCTCTCAAAGTAGTTACACATATAAATAGGCACACACATGTACATGCCAACGAGCAAAGGTAACTATGTATAATAATCTTGAAATTATCATGACAGAATAGGACAATAATGCAGTTCTGTAGAAGATCATCTATTAAGCTGTGTAGTCTATAAATTTAAGCTCAGTTTCCTAAATATGTTCTACATTACTATCTAGAATAGCTTCAAAATTTCAATGCTTGTTCTTCAGTCAATAAATGAGAGTTACACCATTTTACAGAGTACATGAAGAGTTTGTTATTGTTTCTGTATTATCACATTAATATTTCATAAAATATCTGCTCTATTCTCTCTGAAAACTATATTCTTTCTGCCTTGTGGTTGTAGATCATAATTTGAGGTCTCAACTATTTATACATGCTGCCATCATGGAGTCTAACCTTATGAAGGTTAAGAAGAGCTGTGACAACTTTCAGGGATTTGGGAAGCAGACTGTCTTCTCTTAATGCATTCCAGGAGAAGTAACTTACTGAACTCTACCTTCACCTTACTGGGTAAACACTCGTAGGAATAAAATGCCCTTCTCTTGGACTCACAGACCCTAAAGCTTTTCTTTTTTTCAAGATGTCCTTTATTGTTTTAATACAGAAAAACAATCAAAACAAAATTTTCAATTTGGAAACTAAGGTATCACATTGGGTTACTGTATAAAGAAAGTGATCTAGTAGTTTGAGGAGCTTTTCTTATTCAATTGATTAAGATATGTTAAGACCTAAATTGTAAAAGCACCTGCAAATTAAAATGTCACGAATCACTTCAATCATAATGTGAGTTTTTAAGGACTTCCAAAAGTTTAGTTTCTGAAGCTTTTATGTAGATGCTCATAGCCAACCATCAGACTGAGCACAGGGACCCCAATGGAGGACTGAAGAGGCTGAAGAGGCCTTATCTGGCATCAACGGAAGGGGAGGCCCTTGATCCTGTGAAGGCTCAATGCCCCAGTATAAAGGAATGCTAGGGCGGTGAGGTGAGGTGGGAGTGGGTGGGGAGGTGGGGGAGCACTCTCATAGAAGCAGGGTAAGGGAGGATGCAATGGGGGGGGTTGCAGATGGGAAGCCAGGAAAGGGGATAACATTTGAAATGTAAATAAATAAAGTATCTAATTAAAAAGCATCAAATGTTAACTTAAATTAATAAATTAAAAAGCTATTTTTCTCTTAAGCTGCTCCAGATAACCATCATTAAGAATTATTATCAGAAAGCTAAGAAAAGCCTCAGCATTTTCTTATACACTTTGGCCACACTAAAATTGCATCTTGCTAAGAAACAGAGTAGTCTAAAACCTAATCAGAGAATATTCTTTAGGTAGTATTTTTGGGGAGATTGGGGGCAATGATTAAGACAGAAACTCACAACTGATCAAATTGTGAAGAATATATGTTATAGTGAAATTCTTTTTTTTTAAGATTGGCAATATGTGATTCTTTTTATTGGATATTTTCTTTATTGTATTTCAAATGTTATCCTCTTTCCTAGTTTCCCCCCTCCCCATGACCCCTCCTCCTGCTTCTATGAGGATGTTCCTCTACCCACCCACAAACTGCCACCTACCTGCCCTCAATTCCACTACACTGGGGCATCTATCAAGCCTTCATAGGGCCAAGGACCTCTCCTCCCATTGATGCCAGACAAGGCAATCCTCTGCTACACATGCAACTGGAGCCATGGGTACTCTTTGGTAGGTGGTTTAGTCCCTGGAGCTATGGGATGCCTGGTTGGTTGACATTGTTGTTCTTCCTATGGGGTTGCAAACCCATTCAGCTCCTTCAGTCCTTCCTCCATTGGGGATCCCTCGCTCAGTCAGTCCATTGGTTGACTGGGAGCATCTGCCTCTATTTGTAAGGCTCTGGCTGGTCTCTCAGGAGACAGCCATATCAAGCTCCTGTCAGCAAGCATTTCCTGGCATCCACAATAGTGTCTGGGTTTGGTGGCTGTATATGGGATGGATCCCTAGGTTGACAGTCTCTGGATGGCCTTTCCTTCAGTTTCTGCTCCACTATTTGTCTCTGTATTTGCTCCTGGGAGTATTTTGTTCCTCTTTCTAAGAAGGACCAAAGTACCCTACTTTAGTCTTCCTTCTTCTTGAGCATCATGTGGTCTGTTAATTGTATCTTGGTTGTTCGGAGCTTTTGGGCTAATATCCAGTTATCTGTGAGTACACACCATGTGTGTTCTTTTGTGACTGTATAGTAAAATTCTTAACCATGAATAGTATACTCAGAAAAGTCAAATAACAAGGGGGCAAAAAGGTTGTAAGAGCCAGAAATCTGGTAGGTCCACAGTTAAACAGTCCCTTCTGGACCTGACAGGACCACTGCCCTAAGGATTTCTGCATCTGTGTTTGCTTTCACATGATTTGCACAAGATCAAGATAGTCAAAATTCTAGCAGGGAGAGGTGTTTGCAAGCTACAACACCTAATTGAGAAACTATTGACAGTTGATGACTTCTAGGGAACAGAGTCTGCTTTCATCAAGGGTGTGGCTTCTGGTGGCCTGACCACTCATGCTGTCTGGTTGGTCCCACACTGATGAATATATCAGCAACATAAATTGGATTTGGTGGATTATCAAAGAAAAACAAAAGAACATGAATTTCCAAGTCAGTAGGAAGGTGTTATATTGTACGAAATTCTTAAAGAATTAATAAAAGTATTTTCAAAAAAAGAAATACAATTGTACTTTATCTTATTCCCAGATTTATTTACTTATTGTATGTATTAATATTGTACGTATTACCTTATAGTCTAATTAACATTACTTTTACTCAACAAATATGTATTGAGCCCATTCTTCTTGGCATATGAGTAAATAATAATGTTAGTAACAGTGATAATACCCCACATTCAAAAATTAAAGTGAAAATGAGTACAGAAAGAAACTAAACTATGCAACAGTGAAAATGTCATAATGGAGTTATAGACACAACACTATGGGAGCTTAGAGAAGTTCCTAAATATTGCCTGTGTGTCACACCCATGAGAATGCAGATGCATTTTTAAATTTGACTCGTTCTTTCTAGGTACATAATGAGAGGGGAATTCTTAAATTCATGTTTATAACTTTTGGAACACAATCCACTGTCTATATACTGAAGAGAAAACAGATAATTGATAGTTCCTTATCAGAACACCAAGAACAGCAGCATCCTGTATTCATCAACGGTTTGAAATAAAGAAAGAAAACATAAATTACGAAAACAGTTACTTATAGTCAACTTAGTGAGTATATATTATTTTGTGAATTAGCTTAAAGAAACTTTGCCCTTTATATACAAACTCTTGGTAACAAGGTTTAAAAAAAATGTTTCTGCAAAAATGCCTTCTATATCAATACAATGAAATATCCAATAGAAGAATTCTGACTCAAAGTTAAGAAATGAAGTCTCCTCAGTGTTATCTCAGGAAATGGGACACACCATGGTTAAAGCACCAGTTTCCTTCTAAGACAATACATGAAGCTGCACCATGGCAACTAAATACACAGCTATTCTTCTACCCAGATAAATAGTTCATGCATCACTCAGAAATGCAGAAATTTCACAAAATTTTTCCTTCTCTGTCCTTGACACTACTTTTTAAAAAGGAAAATGGCTGAAATTTTACAAAAATCTTTCCACTGTTCCTCTAACTACTTATCATCAAGTGAAGCATTTTCCCCTTTTAATTGTGGCTAGAAATGAACATTTCATGTCTTTAGGCTCATGAATCTATTTCAGACCCCCATCTAGAAAAAATAGAATGACAGCAGTCTGTGAAAACATACAAACATACCTCCCCAATTATCCCAAGCTACATAAAACTTTACTTATTTGTTGGGTAATTCATTATGAAACCATACATGTTCCTGGGATAAAATTATTTTTCACATTAATTCCAGACTAGGAAGATCAGTAATCTCAATTAATCTGGACTCCTGAGATCTCACAGACACTGAGCCACCATCCTACGCTAACTGGTCTGAGGCCCTGAAACATACAGTAACCAACTACCTGGTATGGCCTCAATGAGAATAGACGTAACTAACCCTTGATAGATCTGAGGCCCCAGGGAGTGGGGAGCCCTGGCAGGAGGTGAGAGGATTAGGGTAGGATATTCTGTTGGAGACAGGGGAGAAGGAATGGGATGAGGAACTGTGGAAGTGTGGACTGGGAGGCGGGTAACAGCTGGACTAAAAAATAAAAGTATTAAAATAAAATAAGAAGAGTTTGGTGAAAAAAATTAATAGTTCAATACTATTGCATATACTACATGCCTTTCTAAAACAAAGGTAACTAAAAAGTTTTAATTGATTTGAAACATTAATCTGAGGCTTAAGCCCAGGTGGTCCTTTTACATGACAGTGAAATATTGATACCAGAAAACACACATAGTTAAAATTAACTAACAGCTTTCTAGTGAAAATAAAATTCTACCTATAACTAGCCACAAGTTATGCTTTATATTGCTTTCTGGGACTAACTTCCTGTCCCTGCCTTCATGGAATTTTTCACATTCTAAAAATATTTTTGAATTTTGAAAACTTTTTACATTTTTCTATAATATCCATAATTGACTAAACATCCACCTTTATATATTCACTGTTGCAGCATACTTATTACTATTGGCTAGATCATAGGAGTCACACAGAAGTATTCAACCGCAATTTACTATATACATATGAGCTATTTTTATCGCACTTCAGGGAGTCAATTCCATTTAATAATTTAGCATCTCACTTTGTAAAGGAGTAGTTATAAAATGTATTATGATTATTTCCTATTATTTTCAGTATGTGTATATTATGAAAGAAACTTTGAAATTTGTTCCTTTAGCTCAATGTTACAGAAACTCACTTGAAAAAACAATGGAGCAAATGAGAACTTTCTAAGTACACACACACACACAGACACACACATGGTTCTCAAACACAGCTCAGGGTCAGGGATACAGATGAGAGGGTGAAATGTCATGACTGATTCAAATCTCATGATAAACCATAAGTCACTATTCATATCTCAACTCCATTTCTCTCTGTACATTTATTTTCTTCTTCTGTCCCTGTACAGCATTTTTTTTTTCTATTTTTAAAATTATGTATCAGAAAATAGCTTATGTCAGCAGCTTGCAAGTTTGCCTGATTCCCATTTAAGAACCCAGACTGCAGTGGAAGAACATATTCTACTTCCAATTCTGAAGGTCTGAGAATGGACCTGGACTAAGTATGAATGTATCAGAAGCCTAACTCTCTCATCCTCCCTGAATAGGCAAGGCATGGCACCTTTGAAAAACGTGCTTCATTGACTATAAGTATTTGGAAAGTAGAGGAGGAAGGAAAAATGAGTTTCCCCCAGGCAGGGACATGATTGCAGAGGGCACTGCAAAAAATAAATGTGGTGAATTGTTCCTGCCACTAACATTGACACATTTTCAATCATCTCTTATTATGGACTATTAAAATATCAAGTATTGAAGCCTTGGTATGAGGGAAAAGTTGTATCTCAGTGTGAATAATCTCTCAGTTTCAATGAGGAAAAATAATGGATGCAATGGAAACAGAAATTTAACACTTGGGAAGCAGCTGTTTGACCTTATTCTTTCTTTTCTGTATTTTAAAACAATTTTTCTTATTACATAATAATGTGGGCTGTGAGAGGGTTTTTTGATTATTCCTTCCAAGTAAATGCCAAATCTGTAATATATCTTAGATGGGGATAAGGGTAAAAAATATGGATGCATAGGCATAATATTGACTAAATTTTTTAAGAGTATGTCAGTTAACAGAGGTTGACATTCTTCACAGGAGTTATATTTGGGGACAGTTCACAAGTTAGGAATGGTGTGAACATAAAAATATTTTGCTTTGTCCTTTTAAATCAGATGTTTCAAATCAGATAACAGACTCACCCTCCCAATGATAAACGAGTCATGCTATAATCACGTTATCACTGATTAACTTTCACTGGTATTGGGTTTAGAAGATTGCCTTTTTTATTTTAAATATAGAAACTATATTTGACTATCAAAGAGAATTCTATCACTTATATAAATGACATTTTCTATAACAGGGTTTACAAAACTGAAAAAAAAAAGAACCCTCTCCAAGCAAGTGTACTATGAATTGTCAAATTTTAAGAATCTCAATATTTTATTGTAAATATATGTAGAAGAAATCTCAGTGCATGTCAATACAACATATGCTATTTTCTGCAATAAGCTAGTATGCTACTTAAGATCTTTTTCATCTATAATTTATAGCATTTTGACATGTCACTTATTAAAACAGCCTCAAAAATAGAAGTGGTGCTGCATTATATTTGTGTTAACTATTTCTTAGGACAGCGACGTGCTATGTGATATGGATTGTAAGGAATGGTCATGGAGCTAAAGCCCTCATGTGAATTAAAACTAGTATGTGGTCCAAATATGTCACCTGTCAGTACTACTAGTAAAATTATATTCTGATCAAAGAAAGATTATGTCATATATTTATAATTATCTGCATGTGAAAAGTGATGCTTAGCTTAATTACCTGGTAATTAAATTTCCCAATAACTAGAATGACAAACTAAATAAAACTCAGCTAAAAAGGAGAATAACATTCAAACTCCAGAGATTTTTATCTCCAGTGTGGTTTCCATGAAGAGAAAAACAAGAAAATTTAGATTTGTTATATATAATACAATAAATGAAGAGCTTTTACTATGAGCTTAGCTAGTTAACCCAACCTGTATGCCTATTATAGAATCAAACACCAGAAACAAAAAAAAATTAGTAAAGTTTTGAGAGAAGATGGGTTACTTTTGTCTGTACAATATTTCAGACAATCTTTCACTACCTTGCCCAGTTTGGAGAGAAAATTATCATGTAGTTCACAAGGCCTCAAATTTTTCCTTCTCATATCTCAGCCTCCAGAGTGCTAGTGCTACAGGTATTATGTAGCATCACACTAAAATAAAAGGATTACTTGAATACATTCAAAATCAAATAAAAGAACTTTTATAGGGATGATTATGTTGCAAATTCAGTGGTTCAAAGAGTTCTAATTTACATTCATTTTGGAAAACCAAGGAAACAATCAGTATTCATGCCAAAAAAACTAAGCATTTATGCTCATAGGACTGTTCACAGAGGAACAGAATTAGGCTGCACATAAGGACAAATGTAACAATATGTAAGCCTCTCAGAAAAACTGACATTTTAGTGAAATACAGTAGCAGTGACATAAAGAGAGAAATGGAGCAGATACAGTGATGGAAAGACTCAATGTCTGAAGACATTTCTCCCTGTTAATTACACAGGTGGAATACAGATGAGATAGAAGTATGAAATCCAGCTAGAGAAATTGATAAATCTGAAAATATGATATAACATGGAAATGGAATTAAAAACAAGGCAATAAAAGATGAAGTACCAAAAAAGGATGCTGATACAATTGGTAGTGTTAACAGTAATAAACAGTTCTGATTATACACTAAAAGTTCACACAAACAACTATGTCTATATCTAAAATTATACACGTATTAAAATTTAGGATTATACATGTTAGTATGTGAACTAAATGCAATACTAAAACATAGAATAATTGCTATTTTAGAATAGAACATAATAGAGACAAATATTAATTTGAAATCAATATATTTTAAAGCTTCTTTGCATGGAAAATATGACAAAAATTGTTGAAGCTTAGTAGAAAGGCTTCATAATAATTATTAAGAGACACAAATCTAAGATACAGGAAATGTCTAGAAGAAATTTTAATGACAAGAACCATGACAATTTCAACTTCATTCATGATAAATTAATAAAATTTAAAATGAGAGATTTTTTATTGATTTTTACTAGTTATCTTTATTTAGAACTCTTCTATAATGCTGTTGCATCAATCATTTGCAGTGGATATTTGGAAGGACAGTTTGGCAATATATGAGAAGGCCAAGGGTATTTTGGTTTTATAGTGTTGCATTTATATTTGGGTTGTGAATACAAATGAAACATGTCTTTTTTAGAGAAATGGGAGTTGTACATGTGAATTTCCATTACATTAGAATATGGTTCATCTGAGCCACAAAAATAAAACATAAATTAAAATCATAGTAGAGTGATAAGTGTATTTCAATGAGACATGCACAGTAGAGCAGTTAAAACAGACAAATCTGAGCCACAGTTTATCAACAATAAGAAGTATCAAGGTATAATGGTAAGTCAAAAATACAGACTAATATTTGAATATAACGCATTGTATACCCTTTAAAATATGTTCAATACTGCTACATAGCTATAGCTATGTCTATAAGAAGTGAAAATTGAAAATACACGATGATATACATGAAATTTAAAATAAGTTATAGGAGAAAGCATGATAGGTAAAAAGGGGTGCTTAGAAAACTTCGCATTTATCAACATTAGATTACAAGATGTTAAAATTTATAAAGCCAAGTGATATAGCTTTACATGTTCATAATAAGTGATTTTTTAAACTGTCAGATGATACTAAAACTGTGAGCATAAAATCAGTTTTATTGATTGTCCCCATGCCAGTCAGAGTGATGGGTCAAGAGAGGGTAGGTAGATAGGGGAGCACCTATCTGGAGGCAAACAGGAAGGAGGAGAGGGCAGATGTCAGATGGGGGAATTTGTGAAGGGGTAACTGAGAAATGGGTTATCATTTGAGATGCAAATGAATGGGAAGATTAATAAAACAGTATATTTGAACAAAATAGAGAACATTTGTAAATGTTATAGTACACTTAGTGTTATATGTTTGGTGAAACATATATACATACACATATTTATGTGGTATAATATTTTTCTTAGTCTAGATTTTATTAAAATATTTAAGGCATTTCATTATATCTCTATTCTTATCAATTTCATAAATTTTAGGATTGCTAACTTATTCTAAATATTTTGGGAGAGGTTCTACTGTATCAAAAGCTGGCTTTAGGATAAGTCTGAAATTCTGACTCTCCTAAATTAGCTCATAATAGCTGGCACCACAAGTGTGGATTTATAAATTTTTCCATATCTAGTTTATTCCTTGTTGGGAGATATGTTTGTTAGGCAAGCATTTGAGATAAATCCAATCCCAAATAAGAATATAATTTTTAAAACCACAACCAAGAACACCACAAAGCAGAAGGAATTAGTTATATTAAACAGCTTACAATATTCACTTATATTTATATTCACTTATTTTTTTTAGATATTGGTATTTCAAAAGAATACATTTTGGTGCACATGGAATTTGAATTCAAGATCTCTGAATTGCAATTATAATTCATTGTTTTTTTTCCCCAGAGTCAAATTGCCTCTCAAAAATATTTTCTGTTATTCCAGATGAATTTGAGAATTGCTCTTTCTAACTCTATGAAGAACTGAGTTGGGATTTTCATGGGGATTGTGTTGAATCTGTATATTGCTTTTGGCAAGATTGCCATTTTAACTATATTTATCCTGCCAACCCACGAGCATGGAAGATTTTTCCATTTTCTGAGGCCTTCCATCTCCTTCGTCAGAGACCTGAAGATTTTGTCATACAAATCTTTCACTTGTTCAGTTAGAGTCACACCAAGATACTTTATATTGTTTGTGGCTATTGTGAAGGGTGTCATTTCCCTAATTTTTTCTCAGCTTGCTTATCCTTTGAGTATAAGAAGGCTACTGATTTGCTTGAGTTGGTTTTATAACCAGCCACTTTGCTGAAGTTGTTTATCAGCTGTAGGAGTTCTCTGGTAGAGTTTTTTTGGTCACTTAAATATACTATCATATCATCTGCGAATAGTGATAGTTTGACATCTTCCTTTCCAATTCTTATCCCTTTGATTTCTTTATGTTGTAGAATTGCTCTAGCTAGTACTATATTGAGAAGAAAAGGTAAGAGGGGGCAGCCTTGTCTAGTCCCTGATTTTAGTGGGATTGCTTCAAGTTTCTCTCCATTTACGTTGATGTTGGCTACCAGTCTGCTGTAAATTGCTTTTACTCTGTTTAGGTATGGGTCTTGAATTCCTGTTATTTCCAGTACTTTTAGCATGAAAGGATGCTGAATTTTGTCAAATGCTTTTTCAGCATCCAATAAGATGACCATGTGTTTTTTTTTCTTTGAGTTCATTTATATAGTGGATTATGTTGATGTATTTCCGTATATTGAACCATCCTTGCATCCCTGGGATGAAGCCAACTTGATCATGGTGAATGATCATTTTGATGTGCTCTTGGATTCGGTTGGCAAGAATTTTATTGAGTATTTTTGCATCGATGTTCATAAGGGAAATTGGTCTGAAGTTCTCTTTCTTTGTTGGATATTTGTGTGGTTTTGATATCAGGGTAATTGTGGCTTCTTAGAGTTGGGTAGTGTTCCTTCTGTTTCTATTTTGTGGAATAATTTGAAGAGTATTGGTATTAGGTCTTCTTTGAAGGTCTGATAGAATTCTGCACTAAAACCATCTGGTCCCGTACTTTTTTTGGTTGGAAGACTTTCTATGACCCCTTCTATTTCTTTGGGGGTTATGGGACTGTTTAGACGATCTATTTGATCCTGATTTAATTTTGGTATTAGGTATCTGTCTAGGAAATTGTCCATTTCCTCCAGATTCTCCAGTTGTGTTCAGTACAGGCTTTTGTAGTAGGATCTGATGACTTTTTTAATTTCCTCAGTTTCTGTTGTTATATCTCCCTTTTCGTTTCTAATTTTGTTAATTTGAATACTGTCTCTGTGCCCTTTGGTAAGTCTGGCTAAGGGTTTATTTATCTTGTTGATTTTCTCAAAGAACCAGCTCCTGGTTTTGTTGATTCTTTGTATGGTTCTTATTGTTTCAACTTGATTGATTTCAGCCCTGAGTTTGATGATTTCCTGACTTCTACTCATCCTGAGTGAAATAACTTCTTTTTGTTCCAGAGCTTTCAGGTGTGCTGTTAAGTTGCTAGTATATGATCTCTCCTGTTTCTTTTTGGAGTCACTCAGGGCTATGCGTTTTCCTCTTAGCACTGCGTTCATTGTGTCCCATAGATTTGGGTATGTTGTGCCTTCATTTTCGTTAAATTCTAGAAAGTCTTTTGATTTCTTTATTTCTTCCTTGACTAAGGTATCATGGAGTAGAATATTGTTCAACCTCCATGTTTATGAGGATTTTCTGTTGTTTTTGTTGTTATTGAAGACCACAATTACTCCATGGTGATCAGATAGGAGGCATGGGATTAGTTCGATCTTTTTATATTTGTTGAGGTCTAATTTGTGACTAATTACATGGTCGATTTGGAGAAGGTACCATGAGGTGCTGAAGAAAAGGTATAGTCTTTTACTTTAGGATGAAATGTTTTATATATATGTTAAATCCAATTGGTCCAAAGTTTCAATGAGTTTCCCTGTGTCCCTGTTTAGTTTCTGTTTTCCTGATCAGTCCATTGAGGATAGTAGAGTGTTGGGGTCCCCCACAATTATTGTGTTAGGTGCAATGTGTGCTTTGAGCTTTAGTAAAGTTTCTTTTACGAATGAGAGTGCCCTTGAATTTGGAGCATAGATGTTTAGAATTGTGAGTTCTTCTTGGTGGATTTTTCCATTGACCAGCAAGAAGTGACCTTCTGTATCTCTTTTGATGACTTTAGGTTGAAAGTCAATTTTATCTGATATTAGAATGGCTATTCCAGCTCCCTTCCTGAGACCATTTGCTTGTATAATTGTTTTCCAGCCTTTTACTTTAAGGCAGTCTTTTTCTTTGACCCTGAGGTGTGTTTCCTGTATGCAGCAAAATGTAGGGTCCTGTTTCCGTATCCAGTCTGTTAGTCTCTGTCTTTTTATTGGGGAATTGAGTCCATTGATATTAAGACATATTAAGGAGTAGTGATTATTTCTTCCTGTCATTTTTAATGTTATTTTTGTTTTTGAGTGGTTATCTTCTTTTGAGTTTGTTGGAAGAAGGTTACTATCTTGCTTTTTCCAGGGTGTAGTTTCCCTCCTTGTATTGGAGTTTTCCTCCTATTATGTTTTGTAGGGCTGGGTTAGTGGAAAGATATTGTGTAAATTTGGTCTTGTAGTGGAATATTTTGATTTCTCCACCTATGTTGATTGAGAATTTTTCTGGGTATGATAGTCCTGGCTGACATTTATGTTCTCATAGGGTTTGCATGAGATCTGCCCAGGATCTTCTAGCTTTCATGGTCTCTGGTGAGAAATCTGGTGTGATTCTGATAGGTCTTCCTTTATATGTTACTTGGCCTTTTCCTCTTACTGTCTTTAATATTCTTTCTTTGTTTAGTATGTTTTGGGTTTTGATTATTATGTGACAGGAGGTATTTCTGTTCTGATCCAGTCTGTTTGGAGTTCTGTAGGCTTCTTGTATATTCATGGACATCTCTCTCTTTAGGTTAGGGAGGTTTTCTTCCATAATTTTGTTGAAGATATTTGCTGGCCCTTTAAATTGTAGATCTTCACTCTCATCTATTCCTATAATCCTTAGGTTTGGTCTTCTCATTGTGTCCAGGATAGATAAAACCATCATCAACAGTAAAAGATCTTCTGGGGAAATCAATATCCCAGTCCTCAAGCAATACTACAGAGCAGTAGTGTTAAAAAGTGCATGGTATTGGAACAGTGACAGAGAGGTGGATAAATGTAATAGGATTGAAGACCCAGAATTGAACCCATATATCTATGGCCAATTGATCTTTGGCAAAGGAGCTGAAAACATCCAGTGGGAAAAAGATAGCTTTTTCAACAAATGGTGCTGGCTCAACTGGAGATCAACATGCAGAAGAATGAGAATCGATCCATTCTTATCTCCTTGTACGAAGCTCAACTCCAAGTGGATCAAGGACATCCACATTAAACCATACACACTAACACTAATAGAAAAGAAACTGGGGAAGACCCTTGAGGACATTGGCTCAGGGGGAAAGTTCCTGAACAGAACACCAATAGCTTATGCTCTAACATCAAGAATAGACAAGTGGGACCTTATAAAATTACAAAGTTTCTGCAAGGCAAAAGACACTGTCCAAAGGACAAATCAGCAACCAACAAATTGGGAAAAGATCTTCACCAACTCTACATCTGACATTGGGCTAATATCCAATGTATACAAAGAACTCAAGAAGTTAGACCCCAGAAAACCAAATAATCCTATCAAAAAATGGGGTACAGAGCTAAACAAAGACTTTTCACCTGAAGAAATCTGGATGGCTGAGAAACACCTTAAAAAATGTTCAACATCATTAGTCATTAGAGAAATGCAAATCAAAACAACCCTGAGATTTCACCTCACAGCAATCAGAATGGCTAAGATTAAAAACTCAGTAAACAACAGGTGTTGGCGAGGATGTGGAGAAAGAGGAACACTCCTCTTTGCTTGTGGAACTGCAAGCTGGTACAACCACTCTGGAAATCAGTCTGGTGGTTCCTCAGAAAACTGGACATGATACTTCCAGAGGACAAAGCCATACCACTTCTGGGAATATACCCAGAAGACTTCCTAGCATGCAATAAGGATACATGCTCCACGATGTTCATAGCAGCCCTATTTATAATAGCCAGAAGCTGGAAAGAACCCAGATGCCCCTCAATGGAAGAATGGATACAAAAAATGTGGTATATATACACAATGGAGTACTATTCGGCCATTAGAAACAATGAATTCATGAAATTCATAGAGAAATGGATGGAGCTGGAGAACATCATACTAAGTGAGGTAACACAGTCTCAAAAGAATACCCATTGTATGCAGTCACTGAGAAGTGGATATTAGCCTAAAATCCTGGGACACCAAAGACACAATCCACATACCAAATGATGTCCAACAAGAAGGAAGGAGTGGACCCTGGTTCTGGAAAGGCTCAAAGCATCAGAGTAAGCGAATACCAGAACAGGGAAGTGGGAAAGGGTGAATGGGGAAACATGGGGAGGGAAAAGGGCATGGGGGACCTTTGGGGGACAGGGAACCAGAAAAAGGAAAATGAAATGTAAATAGAGAATTTATCCAAATTAAAAATATTAAAAAATATTTTTTCATTGTTCATAAATGTTTGCTTTTATTTATGTTTACATGTGTGTGGCTACTTATATGCATATTGCTTGCATACAGGTGCCCATAAAGTCAGACGAAGGTGTGTTGTTCCCTGAAATTACAGCTACAAGTGACTAGTATGGGTTCTGGGATATGAGTCTGGAACCCCTGGAAGAGCAGAAATATTTTTAACCAGTAAGACATCTATCCAGAACTCAAATTGTTTTTTTTCAGAATTCCATCTTTTTATTGAAAAGGGAAGTAAAAACACTTTATGATAAAATTAAAGATTTACATCAAAAATATTTCAGATAAAATAGAAGAGATATATAAAAAAACACGTTAAAATTGACAATTTTCACTGAAAATTAAAGGGTAAAGTGCTACACATAAAACACATTGCTAAATTAATTGAAATATGAAATAGAAATATTTTATGATAGAGTTGAAGATTTACATGGAAAATATTTCTGATAAATTGTAGAAAAATGTAGAAAAACATGTTAGAATTGAAGACTATCATGAAAAATTTTATATAGATATAATAATGATAGGTAGGCATAAAAGTATTCCTTAAGTTGATTGAAAGTGGAATTATAAACATTTTCTGCTAATCATGAAGATTTACATGTAAAATATTTCTGATAAAACTGAAGAAATAGATAGAAAAACATGTTAAAATTAAAGATTATCGTGGAAATTATACAGATAAAATTATAGGCATAAAGATTACTAAATTGATTGAAGGTGGAATTATAAACATTTTCAGATACAATTGAAGATTTACATGGAAAATATTTCTGGTAAAATTCAAGAAATATATAGACAAGCATGTTAAAATTGACTATCTCATGGAAAATTTTACATACAAAATGGTAGATATAAAAACTCTAAATTAAAGGTGTAATAAGAAACATTTGTGATAAAATCCAATATTTACATTGAAAGCATTTGTGATAAAATAGAGGAACTACATAGACAGACATATTAAAGTTGAAGATTATCATGAAAAATAATGCAGATAAAATGGTAGACATGAAAAAAATTACTAAATTAATTAAAAGGTTAATTACAAACATTTTCTGATAAAACTGAAGATTTAGATGAGAAATATTTCTGTTAGTCTATGTTTGTTTATTGGGGAGTTGAGTCCATTGTTGTTAAGAGATATTAAGGAATAGTGATTGTTGCTTCCTGTTATTTTTGATGCCATTTTTATGTTTGTGTGTGTATCATCTTTTGGGTTTGTTGGAAAATTACTTTCTTGCTTTTTCTAGGGTGTAGTTTCCATCCTTGTGTTGGCATTTTCCATCTATTACCCTTTGTAGGTCTGGATTTGTGGACAGATATTGTATAATTTTTTTTATCATCGAATATCTTGGTTTCTCTATCTATGATGATTGAGAGTTTTGTTGGGTATAGTAGCCTGGGCTGGCATTTGTGTTCTCTTAGGGTCTGTATGAGGTCTGCCCAGGATCTTCTAGCTTTCATTGTCTCTGGTGAGAATTCTGTGTGATTCTGCTAGGTCTGCCTTTATAAGGTACTTGCCCTTTTTCCCTACTGCTTTTAATATTCTTTCTTTGTTTAGTGAATTTGGTGTTTTGATTATTATGTGCCAGAAGGACTTTCTGTTCTGGTCCAGTCTATTTGGAGTTCTGAAGGCTTCTTGTATGTTCATGGGCATCTCTTTCTCTAGGTTAGGGAAGTTTTCTTTTATAATTTTCTGAAGATATTACTGGCCCTTTAAGTTGGAAATCTTCGTCCTAGTCTATACTTATAGTCCTTAGTTTTGGTCTTCTCATTGTGTCCTGGAGTTCCTGGAGGTTTTGGGCCACCAGCTTTATGCATTTTGCATTTTCTTTGACTGTTAAGTCAATGTTTTCTATGGTATCTTCAGCACCTGAGGTTCTTTCTTCTATCTCTTGTATTCTGTTTTTGATGTTTGCATCTATGACTCCTAAATTCTTTCCAAGGTTTCCTATCTCCAGAGATGACTCACTTTGTGATTTCTTTATTGTTTCTAATTCCATTTTTAGATCCTGGATATTTTTCAGTTCCTTCACTTGATTGTGTTTTCCTGTAATTCTTTAAGGGATTTTTGTGTTTCTTCTTTAAGGGCTTCTGCCTGTTGACCCATAATCTCTTGTATTTATTTAAGGAATTTTTGTGTTTCCTCTTTAAGGGCTTTTACTTGTTGACCAATGTTCTCCTGTATTTCTTTACAGGAGTTATTTAAGTCTTTCTTGAAGCCAAGCCCTCTATCTGCACCATGTGACATGATTTTAAATCCAACTCTTGCTTTTCTGGTGTGTTGTGGTATCTGGGACTTGCTGTGGTAGGAGAACTGGCTTCTGATGTTGCCATGTGGCCTTGGTTTCTGTTGGTAGGGTTCTTGTGCTTGCTTTTTGGCATCTGGTTATTTCTGCTGCTAGTTGGTATTTTTGTCTCTGGCTGGAGATTTTTCCTCCTGTGGACCTGTAAGCCTGTGTGTGTCCTTACTCCTCTGAGCTCAGAAGTGAAAGCACTTCTGGGAGATCACTCTCTCCTGGCAGGCTATGTACAGAAGGCTGTGGAATTTCCTGGCTCTCTGGTGCCAATAGCAGCAGGAAGACTTTTGTCTCAGCTGCTCCACTGATCTTATGCCCCATGTGGGCCCCTAGCTCTATCCCCTTCAGAGAGAAGGTGGAGATCTCACCTCTGCATTCAGAAGTGAAAGTGCTGGGAGATCACTCTCTCCTGGAGGGCTGTGTAGGGTGGTCTCCTGGCTCCCTGGTGCCACTGCCAACAGGAAGACTTCCATCTCCTCAAATTGTTTTTTTTTAATGAGTCAAAGTTTTCCTGAAAATATTTTACATCTCATTCAAACACATGCATCTATTTTTTTAATAATTGAATTAAGGTTGGATATGTAACATGTTTTATTGTCATTTATGTTTACTGATAATGTGTATATGAAATGTAACAAAAGTCCTAAATTTATAGAATAAATTTAAAAGATCATTCAATTTTAGACAGGATTCAAACTTTCAACAGAGTAGGCACAGTAATTTATCTCAATTATTAGTCACATTTATTCAGATATTTATGCTTAGTTCTTATAAGCTGAATGGAAAAATGAAGAAAGACTTTCCAAATGAGTCCTTCATCCTATGGAAATACAACCAGAAATGCACTAAAGATTGAAAAACTGAATTTATAGCTTTTTTAATGCAGGAATCATTAAAAAATTGCCTTACATATTTCCATTTCATGTTTTACTACTGTCATTGATCAGCAATGAATTTTTAAATTCAGAAAGTAACAATTAAACTTTAAAGGGCAACATGTTATAGTGGCATTAATTACCATATCTTTCCCATCTAATTGTATCTAGCTATAATAGTAAGCTTCATAATAGAAAGACAATTTTAAAAAGCTTTTGTAGTGACAAAATATATTCAGAGCTAGAATTTTGCTTTGGTTCTCAAAGATACAGATGGGCCCTAATTGAGGCTAGATTTTATACATATAACAAGTTTGTTTGTTTGCTTTATTTCATTCTAAAATGAATGTGAAGATAGATTATAATGAAGGATCCATGAAATAAGACTATGAAAATGGAGATAAAATTTCAATAGCATCATAGTAAGAAGAAATGGTTATTGGGGTTGGTTTGAAGAACATATAATTATGTAAGAAATAACAGCCAAGAATAGTTACTGTAATTAAATACTAAATTTAGTTGGTGCTTCCTGGAAGCCAAGACAATATTTGAAAAATCAGGATTAGTTTCAAACCCCTAGTTGCATATTACTTCTTCTTAGTTCAGACCAATCCTAGTGCTGCTTCTAAGCATCCTTGATTTAAAGGAAACATGTTTTTTGTTTTGTTTTGTTTTGTTTTTTTGTTTTTTTTGATTTTTTTATAAATGTCACTCAGTGTCATGACAAATGCCATTTGGTTTTAGAGAAATTGTTGAAACATTATTCAGTTGAACGTTGGATATTTCAAATGTTGATAAAATTTAAAAGTGTCACTTTTGATGTGTATATCAATCCCATCTGTGATAATTTATGTTTGGAGGCTAATAGAGAAAAAGCATGAAACACTCTATATACACAAAAATATCAAGTACATGAGGAAATGGATACCAGAGATTTGCATGATGTAGCTAATAAAATAGTTACCTCCTAAAAGATCCAGGTCCCGATCTCTGGAACTTGTATGACACTATATAGTAAAATATATTGCTTTAAATATGAGTATGTTAAGGATTCAGTGATACATTTTCCAGTGTTTGACAAGTAAGCACTGAATTTAACCACATTTCTTCTTGTAAAAGAAAAGTTAGTCAACATTTTTCTACACTGTAGAATCTAGAGACAGAAGGTAATATGACAGCTGAAGTCAGATGCTATATTGCAAACAGAAGACAGGATAAGGCATGATTATTCTAAGTCCTTCAGAAGAAGCACAGTCCTGTGAGCACTAGACTATGGTTTTGTAAGACTACTTTAGTTACTATCCTCCTAATATGAAATGGATTCAATATATTATGTTCTAAGCCAATAAGCTTGTTGAAATTGGTTACAATAGTCCTAGGGATCCCATATAACATATGATACAAAGTTACTTAGAGTTCCTTTTCAAGGGTGGAATCACATTATGTAATTCAAATATGATTATGAGAAAAATACTATTTTACTCTATGTAAAATGCCATATCACATGTTTTACAACCTCCTATAACTTCAGTTCCAGAGAATCTGATACCATCTTCTTGTGTCTGTAGTTACCCATATTATACACATGGTACACATACACACAGATGTAAGGAAATAGATGGCTTTATCTTTGGTGGTAGGGAAAAATTCTGAAAGACTCATGGGCATATTTGTATCAAATATGGAAAGCATAAGAACAATTTTAGGACTAGTCAGGGATTCATTTGCCTTTTCTATTTTGATAACATTTGCAGTATTTTCTTACTGCAGGATTCTCTTATACAACTCCAGGAAATTGAGTAAATGGCTAGTTCTAGAATATGAATGGATAATGGAATCTCTAACTCTAATCAGGGCAGAAAGATTGTAGCAACATTTTCAAATTTGCATATTCTGTGGTTTGCATACTGCCAACCTAGATGCAGGTGGGTCTAACTTGAAACTAAAATGTTAGGAGCAGTACATAAACAAGAAAGAATAAGTTCTTCAGGTGAAAATGTTGTTACACTGGGCACAACGTCAAAGAATGTTTCTCTTCCAGCCCTCTTAATACTGGAGGCAAAGTGGAACTACCGCAATATTCTTTATGAATCTGATGGCTGACTGGTTAACTAACATCCAGGAAGTAATGGGTTCAGCCTCGAGAACTATATCAAGAATGTGGTTGTACATACCTATCATCCTAGAACCCAGGAAGTAGAAGGGTCAGAAGTTCAAAGCTATCCTCAGTTATGCTTGTGAGTTATGAAGCTAGCATGGGATGCATGAAAACAAATAAAACCAACAACCAACACAAAACACTCTAGTACTCCAAAGAAACAAACCTACTCATGCAGTGTCATGGAGAACTCTGGATTGAATTTCAAGAGACTAAAGCAAAATAGCTCACTGCAGGTAACTGATCTATATTTTTCAAGAGTATAATGATGGAGACAACAGGATAAATGTAACAAGTGTAGTACAGCAATGTTCCAGGGAAAAATTCCTTGGTGCACATTTTTCACATGTAGTTTTACAATCTTCTCAGGTGAATTTCATGCTATCTGAGCAAGGTGTCAGCTGCTTTCTAATGCATGACAGATAATAGCTCCTCACTCACATCAACACTCCCAGAAATGTACTGGTCCAGCAAATCACATAATTGTTAAAAGTTATATTCTCGGCACTGCCAGAAGATTCTGTGTCTAGTTTGCATAATTCTCATGATGCTAAGAAATAAAACAGGCCATTCTGAAGAAAGCCTACACAGGACTTAAGCTGATACCACATGTTCCCACTGGCAAATCCTCCCATCTCTAAGTAAGTGCCAACAGAATACTCAAGAGTCCCTGTTTGTGTCAGTGTTTTGAATGAGGTTGCCTTACACAGGCTCAGATTTTTGAGTACCTGGTCCCCAATTGTTGTGTTGTCTGGGGAGATGTTATATATTTTCTGGGTATAGTACATTACTGGGGGTGGGTTTTAAGAAATCATAGCATTGTACCACTTCAAGTTCTCTGTTTAGCATTTGTTGCTGATGATGTGATCTCTCGGCTTCTTGTCCTACCACCATACCTGCCCTGCCTCTTTGTTGTGATGGGATTTTACTCCTCTGGGACCATAAGCCAAAATAAAATCTCTCTTTAATTTACTGCAAACCAACAGCCAATATCAAAATAAATGGAGACATACTTGAGGCAATCCCACTGAAAGTGGGGACAAGACAAGGATGCCCATTCTCCACATATCTATTCAATATAGTACTCAAAGTGCTAGCTAGAAGAGTAAGACAACAAAAAGAGATCAATGTGATACAAATTGGCAAAGAAGAAATAAAGGTATCACTATTTTCAGATGATATGATAGTACACATAAGTGACCCCAAAATTCTACCAGAGAACTTCTCCAGCTGATAAACAGCTTCAGCAAAGTGGCCCGATATAAAATGAACTCAAATAAATCAGTAGCCTTCCTTTATACAAATGACAAACAGGCTGAGAAAGAAATTAGGGAAACAACTCCCTTCACAACAACCACAAATAATATAAAATATGTTGGGATAACTCTAATCAAACAAGTGAAAGATGTGTATGACAATAACTTCAAGTCTCTCAAGAAAGAAATCAAAGATCTCAGAAAATGGAGAGATCTCCCTTGTTCATGGATTGACAGAATTAACATAGTAAAAGTGACTATCCTGCCAACTGTAATCTATAGATTCAATGCAATCCCCATCAAAATCCCAGCACAAGTCTTCATAGACATGGAAAGAGCAATTCTCAAATTCATTTGGAAAGGCAAAAATCACAGAATAGGAAAAACAATTCTTTTTTTTTTCGTTTTTTAAATTTTATTTTCTATATTCTTTGTTTACATTCCAAAGGCTTTCTCCTTTCCCAGTTCCCCCCTCACCATGTGTCCCATAAGTCCTCCCCCCCCCGCCCCTCGTGCATTCCCCAATCACCCCCCAACCCTTTCTCTGTTCTGGTACTCTCCTACAAAACTGGAACCAGTCTTTTCTGGATTAGTGTCCTCTCATTCCTCCTTCTTGGGAATCTTTTGAGCAAAAATAATTCTTAACAACAAAAGAATGTCTGGGGGAGTCAACATCCCTAACCCTAAGCTTTACTACAAAGCAATAGTGATAAAAACTGAATGGAATGGGTACAGAAACAGACACGTTGATCAATGGAATAAAATTGAAGACCCAAAAAAAAAAGCCACACACTTATGGACACTTGACCTTTGACAAAGAAGCCAAAATTATATACAGTGGAAAAAGTAAAGCATTTTCAAAAAATGATGCTAGTTTAACTGGCTGTCTGTATGTAGAAAAATGAAAATAGGCCCATATTTGTCACCTTGCACAAAGCTCAAGTCCAATTGGATCAAAGACCTCAACATAAAATCAGATATACTGAATCTTATGGAAGAGAAACTGGAAAAGAACCTTGAACTTATTGGCACAGGGGGGAAACTTCCTAAACAGCACTCCAATGGCTTATGCTCTATGATCAAGAATTGATGAATGGGATCTCATGAAACTGGAAAGCTTCTGTAAGGCAAAGGTCATAGTCAATAAGACAAATCAGCAACCTACAGAATGAGATTGTTTTGGTCATGTTTTATCACATCAGCAAAGTAGCTAACACACACATAGCTATATCTATGTCTGTCTATGTCTATGTCTATGTCTATGTCTATGTCTATGTCTATGTCTATGTCTATGTCTATGTCTATATGTCTATGTCTATGTCTATGTCTATGTCTATGTCTATGCCTATGCCTATGCCTATATCTATATCTATATCTATATCTATATCTATATCTATATCTATATCTATATCTATATCCATATCCATATCCATATCCATATCCATATCCATATCTATATCTATCATATAGGTTACCACATCATTGGAATTAATCAGTCGAGAGTTCTGTGATGACAATGCCTATCCTGCTCTCTGTTGTCTTTTGATTAATAGCATAATTCCTGATATATAGATAAGTAAACAGTCGTTCTGATAATGTGTATGGTTACAAAATGGAGAGACACCTGTGACAGTAATGTCAGAAAAGAATCCTATATGTCAAATAGCTGAGGCAAAAGTACAATTGATCATTTCACTTTTAACTGATTTTACATCTAAACTTTGGGCTTTGTGAACTTCAGTAGCATTCTGCAGCACTGTATCTTGTGAAGAATTTAGCAGACATCTGTCAGGAGTGGCTACCCATTCTTGGATTCCCTGAAGAATCTATGCTAGATTTTCCAGTTGTGTCAATTCTTCCAATTCCTGCCAAATCAGTGATATGATAAACCTCTAGGGCTACTAGATTTGCATAACATAACACATTTGCCACAAACACTGACAGCTATATTAGAGTACAAAAATAAACCAAAAATCCTGAAGACTATTTGATCCTCTGGGATTCACACAAAAATGAGTTTTCTCACCTTCTGTTCCAGTATCCAAAGAGAATCTTTTATAAGAACCATTTTTGTGTGTGCATGTTGAAAGTGAATGCATGATGATGCTTGGTACAGCAACAGGCAGGTAGATCAATGGAATAGGATTGAAGACCCAGAAATTAACCCACAGACTTATGTTCACTTGATCTTTGATAAAGGAGCCACAACCATCCAGTGGAAAAAATAGTCTTTTCAACAAATGATGCTGGTTCAACTGGAGGTCAACATGCAGAAGAATGCGAATTGACCCACTCTTATCTCCTTGCACTAAGATCAACTCCAAGTGGATCAAGGACCTCCACATAAAACCAGATACAATGTCTTTTTTATCTGCTTTTGGAGTATCAATAAAAGCCTGGGGCAAGAAGAATGCAGGTGAGCACAAGAAGAGCTTGTGAAGAGTGAGTGGAGAGAGAATGTGTGGTGTGTGTGTGAGAGATGTGTGTGAAGAGTGTGTATGTGAGTGAAAGAAGAGTGCATGTTGTATGTGTGTGATAAAAAAAAAGAATATACTTCACAACACTTCAAGTTTCCTTATTTGTTTTTCTTTAGATTAATCTCAATGGCTTTCTGGTCCTGTTTTCTTATATGTTCTCATTTTATTTGGTGTTGTTGATAATTGAATGCAGACTTCCTTGAGGGCCAGGCCCATACTCTATTTCTGGGTTTTATCTTACCATCTTATCTAGCTTTTTATGTTTCTTATAATTTAAATATATGGTCTGTTTTTTGAGAAAAAAATGATGTCTGTTCTGTCATATGATGTAGAGTAACTCCTTAGAAAAAGGAAAAAAGGTCATAATGTCATGCAAGACCACACTTGATTTTTTTTTCTTCTCTAACTGGATGATAGTTTATATTTGCAATGCTTTACTTATGTTTCTTTTGTGCAATTATTCACATATGGAAGAGCTGTTCAATATTACAGAGACTATATTTTGCACCATAGACATATATATGTATATATTGTACACACACACACACAACACACACACACACACAACACACAGACACACACACACACACACACACACACACACGCAGATATATATAATCTACCATGAGGTATTAGTCTTTAGACATTTGGAGGTAATTAAAGTCATTGCAATGAAAAAAATCTATGCAACATATTATGTTGGCAGCATGCCCAGTAAATGTTAATTATTCTGGAAATCGGGTTTCTCAGTTGTCCAGAGGCTTCAACCAGATGAGGGCAAAGAGTTCCTTTTTCCCCCTCCAATGTTCCCATAACTAATTTGCCTTTGCATCTTGCTTAAAATTTACTCAGCTGGAGTTTTTCAGAAGAATGGGAGCTGCATTGTATTTCTAGCCTTGAGTAGAGAAAGGCCATGCTACATCAGTCAGAAGATTATCAGGTGTTTTGTTGAAATGATGAGAGGAATATCTATCTCCTTAATGAACCGTGTTCTTATCTACCCCAGAAGCCACTCCCTTAATGCAGTCCTTTCTATAGTCTTACTACTATGTATTTTGCTTTCTGAATTCTAAGAACAAAAATATAACTTCCTCTCCCTTCTTCCTATGTCCCCCTTTCAGACACCAGCCAAAACACTAAGTCAGCTTGCTATGACACTCAGCATACTTTCAAGTTCTATCCTTCTAACAACACCCCTCCAACCTCAGGCAGCTGTTTGCAGTCTTCCACTGGAGAACATGCCTGATTTACTGATCTCTAATTCATAAAGCATGGTTTTCTCTCCTCCCTCTCATCCACCCCTACTTTCTAACAGCTGCCATTAAGATTTATAACTTTTCTACTGTGTTGCTTTTGCTCTCAAACTTCAACAAAATTACTCTAAATACTCTTTCTAAGTCCATTTAAAAAATCTTTTGTCTATGAAACTAGACAAAAACATGCAAAAGAGATTATTTTTTTCCTGATAAGAATCATTTTGTTTTGTTCCCGGTGGATGTATTTTTAGTACCTACATAGGAGAAAACGTTTGACTGGGGCTTGGGACTCTTCTTTATAATAATTCTAATAAACTACTTTGTTCAACCAAGATAGATGTGATGTCAACTTTACTAGGTATCTTTTCTACCTGGGATAAAGACATGTTTTTTAAAAAATATCTCAGCAGCAAAAGAACACAACTTTTTGGAAACTAAGATCAGAGAATATGTTTCAATGGCTCCATGTTAATGTTTACTGTTTGGAGAATTTTGTACTTGAGCACTTTTTTCCCCATCTCAAACTCTTCTGTGAATCCCCAAACAGCCCTTTTAATTATGTCAACTAATATTGCCAATCCACAGTCTCTATTACCACAAAGATGGTAATGGAGCCAAACAGTTTACAGTACCTTATTCAGTCCTATAACTAACAGAAATAATTTTAACAAACAACTGATTTAATGATTGGAACTACTTTTCAAAATCTTGAAGTTTCCTCTTTCCTTCTACTTCATTGAACTACATGCTATCCAAGGGGAGCTGTCACAATAAATATTTGTATAAACGAAATACTCAGCCAAGATGCTGATATTATCTTGAGAATTCAATAGTTTGCCTCAGAATTAGAAGCTGAACAAATAAGGCAAGTGGATCATTAGCATTGTATCACTCTATGTGTGTTTGTCAGCTGATACAATTATTTCAGGAAAGTTAAAAGTCTCACAAGATCTCTTGTCTTTCTTTTAAATATGTCAGATGAGACATGGGCTTTTAATAACATATAAGGCTGTATTTAAAATCCAGTCTCCTGTATCTATTCTACATAACCCAATGTCATGCACTTCATTCCATTTTCCCTTATGTGTCTATTTTACAATGCGAACTCTGTTATTGTTGGTGAATCTATAACTCATTACCATTTAGCCAGATAGTTCAGCATGTATTTTTTTTAATCAGACTTAACCCATTCTTAAGCATTTGGGGGAAAACAAAACAAGTATTCAGACAAAAATAGAAGTTTGATTCCATTTTCTGGCTATTGTAAATTGAGCCACACAAAATACAGGAGGGCAGATGTTTCATCTCTATATTGATTTCATGTCTTTTGGTTCCATTCCCAGTAGATCAATGAATGGATCATATAGAAGCTCATTTTAAGGTTGTATTCTATTGTTTATAAGGGTTTCAGAAGTGTACATTCTGACCAACAAGATGTAATGATTCACTTTTCTTCATGTTTTCTCTTACAAAAAAACCCCTGCCATTTTACTTGGAGTGAGAATAATTATTTAAGATTCTAATTTGCATTTCCTCAATGGGTAGTAATGTTGAGTAATTTACCATGTGCCTTTGATCTCTATATGCTGCCTCTTGAGGAACACTTATGCACCTCTGCTGACTGGGCATGATGGTGTACCCCTGTATTCTCTATTTTGGAAGTTAAAGAAGATTAGGAACTCACAGCCACAGCCAACACAATTTCTCAAATACAGGTCCTTTATCATTTTTAGTCATATTGCTATTGCTTGCAACAGAATTGTTTATTTTTATATTCTATACATTAGTTCCTTGTCAGGTGAGGAATTTGCTAGTATTCTGTCTCATTCTTACTTTTGTCTTGCTACTCCATAAATTAGTTTGCTGTATAGGATATTTTATTTAATATAAATTTGTCTCTGAAGTTTTTTTATTTTTGGCTTGTGCCTTTGAAGTTTTGGGCAAAAAAGTAAAATGCTTGACCAGTCCAACTTTATTATGTATTTCCACTATTATTTTCTCTACTAGCATTAGTTTCAGCACTATATTTGATCATTTAATATATTTTGACTTCATTTTTATACCAGGTAGGAGATATAATGGAATAACATTCAACCATTAAAATAATGACAATTTGATATTCAGAACAATAATGACAGATTGGTGGAATATCAAATTTACTGAAATAAGCCAGGCAAAAATATATTAAAATGAACAGTATAATACTATATATGGAATCTGAAAATGCCCTTGTAGAGGTAGAGACTAGTCTTGTGGATACAAGGGATTAGGAGGAATGGATGAACTTAGCTAATGGGTAGACTATTACAAATGTACTGTAGAAACAAGTTCTAATATTCTATTGTTCATTATGCACCTATTGAGAGACCAAACCTATTCCATCTTGGAACCAGACTCCATCTTAAACAAACAAACAAACAAACAAAAAACCAAACCAAAACAAAACATAAAAAAGGACTGAGACCTTTGCTTACAGATGAATCCAAGCTACACCCAAGTACCAAGAAGTACTCTACAGCTTGTCCTTGGCTAGAGTTACTTCATAGCTACTTCCTAGCAACAGTTAATCAAAGATTAGTCTGATTTTTTAGATGTACTTTCAGGCTGTTCGTGATTGTATACTGTCTTTATTCAGAGCACCCATCTGTCTGCTTATAATTATAAGACATTCTGTTAAATGCATGCCAGGATGGACCCCCCACAACACCTACTTGCTTCCATTTTCTATAAAACCTTGTTGCAATGAGAGTTTGGGGCTGCTTCACCAAAATGTCCTGTGGGGCAGCGGTGAGTAAGCCAACTCAAGTTTGTAATAAAGAGACCCTAATGTGATTACATTAGAAACATTTCCTTGGTAGTCTTTTGGGCTTTACAGATGCTTACTGGCATGCTATTATCCCTAATAAAATGTATTGTCTGTTTCAAAATAGCGAGATGAAATAATGGTAATAATACTATAAAATTTAATAAGTTATTATTAATTATTCACTTCTCTGATTCAATCATTATTCAATGAATTGATATATTACCCTATATCCTATGAATATGTATAATTATGTCTCAATTAAATTAATTTTTAAAAAAGGCCAAATCTGAAAAAGATCTAAATATCTCCATAAAGGAAAGTCTGAAGATTCATGTCTTCAAAGAAGTATCAAGAATCTGAAGCTAAACATTAGGGCCCAATGCATTCTATAATGCAGTTGTTAGCTATGTGCAACTGTTGGATACTTGACATGAGGCTAGATTTAGAAGAATTATTTCAAAACATGTAAATTATATTAAAAAACATGTGAAATATCTTAATAAAAATGTTTACATGGATTACATGGAAATGTTGTGCTAAAAAGACATGTTATTTTAGTGTGTGTGTGTGTGTGTGTGTGTGTGTGTGTGTGTGCCTGCAGAGATCAGAAGAGCACATTAGATTCCTAAGACCTGGCATTACCAGTGTTAAGGATACACCTGAGAAACAAAATGTATTACTGAAAATTAATTTTCTAGTTTTTAGTACTTAATTATATTATGTGACTCTTTGAATATTTAAAATCACGTGTTATGGCTTTTGTTCTAATTCTATTCCATACTACTCATTTATAAATTCCACTACAGAAAGAATGTATAGAAGAAATTTTAATCCAAATTCAGGGGATAACGTGATGAATTCAAATCAGATTAATTATCATATTTATTATCTCAGAGACTTTTCATTTTTTTATGATTAGAACATTCCAATTCTATTTTTGGGCAGTTTTCAAGGTTAAAATATATTATTGCTACCATTATGTAATATGGTAGACCTCTTGATCTTATTTAATTGAAATTTCATATCTATTTTCCCCAAAGCCAAAAAGTAAGGATGCTCACTCTTCAGGGATAGAAATTTTACTTGTTTTGTTCATCTACATATTTTCAGAACTTAGCAAAATTCCTAGCACAGACTAAATGCTAAATAAGTACTTGTTAAACAACTCAAATTATAATGCTCAAGATGCAATTATAAACCTAGTAGAGAGATAGTGGTAGGTTCAGTGTCTTTTTCAAAAGATGGAAATCAAAAATAGCATGCATTTCAGTTCCCTAAATACTTCCAATTCATGCAACAATTTTTACGTAAAAATTAAAGACCACCATTTACAGTGGAATTTCAATTGTTACATATGTCTCAGAAGTTTATTATGTCTTTCTGATTTAGCATACACAATATGGGGGAGAATGAGTGGCAGAGGACTGCCAAATCCCGGGATTCATATGTTGATTCTATGTGAGTTTCAAATGTAGGGGTGGAACCACAGATCAGCTGGGAGTTAAGTTTGAGAAGTCTGTTGCTAAGCCAAAAAGTGAAAACTATGCATTCTCATCTTTTTCCTTTGGCTCTTTTATTATAATTATTAATCTGAACTACACATTTTATGCCATATTTGTTTATATAAAATGATTCTAGATAGGATACCATAGATATGCTTCAGGGACATATGCAAATTATGAACTTGTGTGCAAAATTGTGTGTATATTTTTGTGCTTGTGTGTGTAGTGTCAAGAATATTATACCTGCAATCAGTATCTCAAAACAGTTCTTTAACTTAAAAAGTATTATCCAGTCACTATTCCATTGAATGTTACAGTAAAATGATGATATTTTGCCCTGGTTTTTAACATTAAGAAGGTTATCTTATGGATCAAAACCATTATCTTTCCATATTATTCATATATTACCAAGGAGAGTAATTTTTTAGAACTCTCATTGGAGACTCATGAAATCCTTACTTAGAATTTGAAAGCACCACGAAGCAATGTCTAAGAGAAAAATTTACAAAATTTTTGAAAATTTTGTTTTGAAAATTTGTTTCAAACATTTACAAAAATGTTTGAAATGAACATCAATTATTGCCTTTAGAAACAGTGTATTTCAAAACAAAATTGATTGTCATGAACATTTCTAAACCAACTCCCCAATAACTTTTAAATTGTTCATCTGTCTCTAATCCCAACCATCTTAAATAAATCCATATGAGATATCTATTAACACTAAGCTATTTTGCATTCTAAGTAAGTCTCTATCTTTCAATGTGATAAAATAGCATGAGCCATATGATTTCATTCAAAGGAATAATTATATGCTTGCCTAATATTTTCTCTCATCTCTTATTTTTCTTTTCTTTTATTGGATATTTTCTTTATTTACATTTCAAATGTTATACCCTTTTCCAGTTTACCCCATCCCAGAAGCCCCTTATCCCATCCCCCATCCTCTGCTTCTATGAGGGTGCTCCCACATGCCAACTCACTCCCAACTCCCTTTTCTGGCATTCTCCTACACTGGGGCATCGAGCCTTCACAGGACCAAGGGCCTCTCCTTTCACTGATGCCCAACAAGGCCATTCTCTGCTACATATGCAGCTGAAGCCATGGGTCCCTCCATGTGTACTCTTTGGTTGGTGGTTTTGTCCATGGGAGCTTTGGGGGTTCTGGTTGATTCATATTGTTGTTCCTTCTATGGGGCTGCAAACCCCCATAGCTCTTTCAGTCCTTTCTCTAATTCCTACATTGGGGATCCCATGTTTAGTTCAATGGTTGGCCTCTTTATAGTAGCCAGAAGCTAGAAAGAACCCAGTAGTCCCTCAACAGAGCAATGGATACAGTAAATGTGGTACATTTACACAATGGAGTACTACTCAGCTATGAAAAACAATGACTTCATGAAATTCTTAGTCAAATGAATAGAACTAGGAAATATCATCCTGAGTGAGGTAACCCAATCACAAAAGAACACACATGGTATGCTCTCATCTTTTCAAATAGCAGCATCCACAGGTTTTGCTTTTGCTTTTTAGGAATTATTTCTTTTTTTGCTAATTTTGGTGTAAAATCAGCCAACTCATTCAATTTTTTGTCAGACTTGTTGTTTCTCAATGTTTTTGGTGTTTTCAGCTTTGGTTTTGGAGATAGGTCTCACTATATATCCTAGGCTAGCCTCATACATGTTTGCTAACCCTGGCTGACCTGAAGCTCATTATCTTATTGCCCCATTTTTGCATGTACTGGAGGCTTCTTTCACTTAATGTCACCATCATTTTCAGGCTTCTCTGCAAGATAAATATGAGGCTCCAACTGTCATCAGATTATCTTCAAATGAAGGTACTTATTTCCAAGGGTGAAACCTGAATTCTATCCCTGGAACTCACATGATAACCAACTCTTAAAAGTTGTCTTATGAAGTTTGCAGGCAAAAGGCAAATGGATGAAATTTGAAAATATTCTGAGTGAGGTAACTCAGTCACTAAAGAACACACACAGTATGTACTCACTGATAAGTAGCTATTAGCCCAAAAGTTTGTAATACCCAAGATTGAATTCACAGATCATTTGAATCCCAAAACGAAGGAAGTCCAGAATATGGATGCTTCAGTGCTTCTTAGAAGGGGGACAAAATACTCACAGGAGGAAATATGGAAACAAAGTGTGGAGCAGAGACTGAAGGAAAGGCCATCCATAGACTGCCCCACCTGGGGATCCATCCCATATACAGCCACGAAACCTGAATGCTTGTGGATGCTGGGAAGTGCTTGCTGATGGAAGAGTGATATGGCTGTCTCCTGAGAGGCTCTGCCAGAGCTTGAAAAATACTAAGGTGGATGCTTGCAGCCAACCATTAGACTGAGCATGGGGTCTCAGATGGAGGACTTAGAGAAGGGACTGAGGGAGCTGAGAGGGTTTGAAGCCCCATGGAGGGAGCAACAGTGTTTATAGAACAGTGTTTACAGGCCAGACCCCCGCCCCCGGCCCCTGGGGACTGGACCACCAACCAAAGAGTACATATGGAGGGACCCATGGCTCCATCCACATATGTAGCAGAGGATGGCCTTGTTGGATATCAGTGGGAGGGGAGGCCCTTGGACCTGAGGAGATTCAATGTCCCAGAGTAGAGAAATGCAAGGAAGGGAAGACAGTGGTGGGTGGGGGAGGATGGATGGAGTAGGGGGTTTCTGAAGTGGAGATCTGGAAAGGGGAAGACATTTGAAATATAAATATAGAAAATATATAATAAAATATATAAACAGTTGTCTTATGATCTCCATATAAGTGCCATGTTATATGTGTTGCCATACTCAGAAGAAAGAACTTAAATGGAAAAGTAGAAACTACTATGGGAAAGAGAGCTTCGTTTGCAGTGTTATTGGTGAGTGCAGGCTCATGACTAAGAATGAGAGGTATTTAGAGGCTTCTGTGACAAGCTACCACCCCCCAACAAAAAGGAAGCAGTTCAGACAGAAAATTATTAAAGAACTGTGAGAAAATGCTGAAACTTATCTCACAGTTTCAAACTGAAACTCACAGTTTCTGGCTTCTGGTGCGGGTTGGGGGATGAGGAAGGACTCGGTTTTCATCATTAAGGAGCTTGCCACTGGGAGTTTGACCCCGTTCTAAAGTTTCTAGGTTTAGAACCTACTGTGTTCTAAATTAGTCTTGGTGTTGTGGTTTTAGTTTAGTTTAGTTTAGTTTAGTTTAGTGTAGTTTAGTTTAGTTTAGTTTAGTTTAGTTTAGTTTAGTTTAGTTTAGTTTTGTTTTGTTTTAGGAAGGGTGCAAGGGGTAGAGTGAACTTGAGGGGAAGGTGAACTGAAAATAATTGGGGTGTATTATATGAAATTCTTAAATAATTAATAAAAATATGTTGGAAAAAAGCAAGAACTATTAATAAAACAATCAATGGAAGTACAAGTAAAAAGTAGCATAATCAGTTAATTAAACAACAAAAATTAAACTATTATAAACAAAAATATGCACTTCCGCAAAGAGAAATAGATTTCACTTATTGTACTGGTCAATATTTTAGAAACCCGGAATCTTCTTAATCTCTGGATTCTCAGGTTGTCTCCTTTTATAGATCTTCTTAAGATTGTAGGCCTGACTTTTGATTTCTAATATAGTCAGTGGGAAGCAATGATCTTTTCAAAGGAAACATATAGTCTGTTACTATCAGTTTATTTTTCATAAATAATGAAAAATAGGTTGAACATGTAGTCTCAATTAGGTTTTCAGAGCATGAAACATTCTTTTATCTGTCCCACAAGTCTTTGTAATATAATTTCTGGCATGTGAAACATTAAAACATGTTGAGTTAGTTAAGACTAAGAGCCACACATGGCTCTGACTTTCCAAAGAACACAGACGACTGACAAATCACTGAAGGCTGGAATGGTGTAGAAAAAAATGAGATAAATAACCTGTTTTGCAGATGAGAAGGTGTAAAATTGAGGAATGACATCTCTCATTTCAAAGACTAATAAAGCTAGTACACTGCAAAATACAGACTTCAGAATATTTCTCCCTCCCCTGATGCTGATATGAGCCTATCTGCCGGCTTCCCATCCTTCCTCTCTTCATTTCTACCTACTGTTCCCTTTCTTTTCAAAACCTTCTTTCATGGTTGAAATAGCTATCTATCTTTCAATCTTTGGAATATTTTATAGATCCTTGTATAACTAAGCCAGTTTTAGGTCAAGATATTTTTTTTAAAAAATAAAATTGGAACATCCACCTTTATTAGCTTATAATCCAATTGCCATATTGTAAAATTTCCATAATTTACTCTTGGAGAGATAAACAGTTTGGAAGAGTCATGGTAGTAAAGATACCACATGGAAAACAGGACCTTTTTAGATGTAACAAAGCAGATCAGCCTGTAGTTGTAGATCCTCTCTCTTTCCCTCTCCGTTCCTCCCTCCCCCTTTCTCTGTGTGTGATTCCAGGAAATACAGAAAGTTATTAAGAACAATGAACTCTTATTATTCCAATTGCTATGTTTCTTCAGAAGTAGAGAACTGAATCCCCAACTGGAATTTGAAAGGTCCTTGAAATGGCTACTCTTTGCAGCTCAGCAAGAGCAATCAAAGGGCAAAATAAAATGTAAAGCCAGTCATTCAGATGTACTGTTTAAATTCAAGAGGACTGGGAGATCTTCTATGTTAAGAGTGTAGCATGGCTCTCTTTCTCTTCTGGTCCCTGGCGTTGCAGGAGCCACAGGTTACCATGCAGACATGGCCAAGTCCAAGAATCACGCCACACACAACTAGTCCTGCAAATGGCACAGAGATGGCATCAAGAAACCCTGGTCACAAAGATACTAATCTCTTAAGATGTTCATTTACTCCATGTTCATGTACATGTAGTTTGTGCCAAGAAGCACAAAAGGAAAGGCCTGAAGAAGACGCAGACCAACACTGCAAAGGCAGTGAGTGCATGCGCAGAAGCCATCAAACCTTAAGTGCCAAGGGTCCCCAACTGCAAGCTCAGCCATCTGGCTTTCATCACTCACCCCAAGCTTGGGATGCTGATTCAAAGCATCCCAATGGCCCTATGACCAAGGGCCATAGGCTTTGCCAGCCAAAGCCCAAGGTTCAAACCAAGGCAGAGGCTAAAGCTCCAGCTAAGGCACAGGCTTCAGCTGCAGCTCCAGCTCAGGCTCCCAAAGGTGCCCAGATCCCTATAAATGCCCCATAGAAAAGGCTCCTGCCAGTGTGAAGACAAACAGACTGCTGGGACACACCTACCCACACACTATTTGCAGATGACCAGTGTCCTATGCTGTTTTTACAAATAAACATGAAAAATCTGTTTAAAAAGAGTGTAACAACATGAGAAACATCACTAAGCAAGAGTTTGCATACTCTAACATGAAAAGGCTAAGAAAAGAATACATGCCAGTGAAGGAGATACAAAGAATATACCGAAGAGTGGCAAAGTAGCAGAAAGAGTTAAAACATCACTAGGCTTTAGGGAGTTATCCTACAATGGAGAAGCGCAAGTTCCGTTGATGAATGTTGCCAAGAAATTGGGCACGATGACAGTATAGTGTATGCCTGAAAGCACAATGAAAAATACTTCCAGAAGACTTAACATCATCAACATCATTTAGAGAATTAATTTTCTCAAAGAAGACATATTTGATGTCATTAACCTAACTATGTCATACTCATTTAGTCTTCTACTGGTAAACGCTTACATATTTTTGATCTTGTGAAACATCATCTAAAGATAGAAAATGAATGAGCATAGATGTACAGTTTCAAAGCAGCTATAATGGTATGATTCCTTGGTAGATCTTCTGCATATTATGGGACTTATTTTTTGCTCCCAGACTAGTCCAAGCAAAGTAAAAGTGGGCAGGAATGGATGATTTGGCATTTAAAGGTGACTCTTGTAATAGTTAAGATTAATTGGTAACAGCCTTGGGTATGTCACAAGGGAGGAATAACCCTGTTGTATAACTACAGCATATGACGAATAGAACAAATCTTGTTTCAAACCCAGTTCCCCTACATTATGCCTAAGTCTAAGTTAACCACATAAAATTATTAATAGTAATTATATTCTGAATTTATTTACTACTTTCAAGTTAATGAAAAATTAAAATAAAATTTATTTTGTATTTAAATATTCTTCATATTTTGTATGCCAAAAATAATAACATTTAAAATTGCTACCAAAAATATAAAATTAAAAAATACTACATATATAGCATACCTGATTTTACTGTTCAATTTGCAAATTTAGTGGGAGGTAGCACAGTTAGTGGAATGCTTGTTTAGGATGATATAGGAGGCCCTGGCCTCAACAATCAGGTGTAGTGGTAACACACTTGTAAGCCCAGCATTCCAAAGTTATAGGTAGAAGGATCCAATGTCTAAGGACACAACGAGTTTGCTGGCAGCCCTGTTGTTCTATTCTTTTTCGGATAACCTTTCACCTGACATTAATTTAAAGATTCCTAGTTTGAACTCATTGTATGCAAGAAAACCACGCAAACAAACATGTTAAAAATATGTGGATGAATAATAGTTAATGACACTGAATGAAGCCCTCCTGGATATCAAAGAAGGTATGATTTGTGTGAAAACAGATATATGATAGTAGGTTGAATGACAAGAAAAAGTGTTGATTAAATTACTAAAAAAAATAAAGGTGAGCTGTTAGTTTGAACAATTCTAAAGAAATGATTGTGCTTTTCCATTGTGTGATCCTTTAACTGAAAACACTGGTGTAAGTTGCAGAATGGTCATTGCATCTTAAGAAATTACACTCTTTCTGTAACACACGAAATAAAAGGAATCATTCCCATGTGTGTGCACATACATTTGCAAGTACTTTTTTTTTTTACAGGAGCAGCTCACTGAACATTTATGCTTTTCCTTTTATTAATGATATTACATCATATTTTCATCTAAAAATATACCACTAACAAGGGGAAAATAATGGTTGACTTGTTGCTTGCTGTCATTGATGTCAGATCACCTTGAAAAGATACACTTTTTCAGAAAAGTGCAGACTTTGGATAAAATATGGGTATGTGAGGAGGGACAAAGCTTGTGAATATTATAGTTGGCAAGCAGGATCTTCAAAAGGAAGCTTTGGAAGTGTTCTACCACCAGTATCCATCTCATTCTCAGCTTAGATTTTAGCCCTTAGCTATAGACCTTACATATAGTTTAATATAACTTTAGGCTGTTATATTAAAATATAGATCATATACTACATTCATACTATATTAAAACTCAGTATGAGTTTATGATTAGTTTGACATTAACATGAAGTAAAATGAGAGCATCTAAATATTATAACTGATTCTGTTTCTGTCCCCTGTTGAATTCACATCTGAGTGGAAAGCCCTGAAAGAGTGAAGAGGTTGGTAGTGCTTCAGTCATTTGTGTACATTAGACTTAATTGAGACACCATCCAGGTAAGGGGATTTATGGATTTAATTAACATAATGTCTGTAAAATCTTTATAATACTCTACACAAAAATGAAGAGTGACCAAGAAAATCCCCTGGGCCACATAACAGTTTATATGTTATTTTACTGCAAAGTATTTCAAGAACTTGTCAAGCTTAAATGTAAGTTATGAAGTTTTATTTTAATTAAAAAGATGAATGTTCAGAAGTTTGTCATATTTTTGTCAACAATTTATTTCCTACCCCTTAATAAATCAGTCAATAAATTAAAGATGCTGAATATTCAATGTAGAGATTATACTTTTGCTTTAACATTGAAAATATGCAGTTCTTTTTTAATTAAGTAATTTTAAGATAGAGATAACAATTTCAAAATAGTATTCTTGGAATCAGTTCCATAACAATATGATTTAGCTGACCGAAATGATCAGTGTCATGTCCCACTACTTTCTTTTATGCATATTAAATATTTAGAAACAAATTTCTTAAAGGCTAAACTGTGAAAAATTCTTCTACAAAAGAATTCCCGAATGATCTGTTAATGTTATAAAAACAAGATTATTAATTAGTTGTAAGAACGACCAATTGACTAGCTTTTTTATAAACTTGCTTTTCAATCCTGAACCATCTTTCCCATTTTGCTCTGTCATAGGAAGTGATCTTTGCCTTCTTTTCATCCCTTGGGTGTTTATTGTGTACCTTCATTCGTCTTCAGTTCATTGAGTTGTTTCTGTGTGTATTTTTAAGATTCCTTATATTATTTAATGTAGTTTATGGTATTTCTTTTAAATTCCTTGTCTTGCAATTCATCTATCCTTTCTATAAGACTGATGACTTTTTGAAAGGGAGATGCTTAATATTCATATTCTCAATTCTCAAGCAGGCCAGGAAGCAGGAGCTGATGCAGAGGCCATGGGGGGATGTAACTTACTGGCTTTCTTCCTCTGGCTTGCCCAGCTTGCCTTCTTATAGAACCCAAGACTACCAGCCCAGGGATGGCACCACCCACAATGGGTTCTCCCATCTTTGATCACTAATTGAGAAAATGCCTAACAGCTGAATCTCATGGAGGAATTTCCTCAAGGGAGGCCCCTTTCTCTGTGATAACTCCAGCTTGTGCCAAGTTGACACACAAAACCAGCCCGTACAGGGATTGTGGTCAGGAATGCAAATGAAGTTATCCCACTTAGGCTGTCAATATTTCATTGAGAACCGTGGGGGGAGGGGGAATGATTGGGGAATAGTTGGGGGGGAGAGGAATTATGGGACATAGGGAGGGGGGAACTGGGAAAGCGGAAAGCCTTTGGAATGTAAACATAGAATATAGAAAATAAAAATTAAAAAAAATCTTCCTACTTATTTTAGAACTTACTAGTAGCTCATATTCGTAAATCATAAAAAAAGAGAGAATTTATATACTATCCAACAACAACAACAAAAAAACAACAACAACAACCATTCGATGCCAAGCATGAGAAAATCACCTGCTTATTTGTTAGGGGAACTCAAGTAACTCTGTAAATAATATAGACTATTGCTGTTGCTCCTGGTAGCCTCCAAGCAGTTGAACATACATCCTTATTGCTAAATACATCATGCATTTAGGGTATAAGACCTAGAGGATCTGAACTAGATTTGAATCAAAACTCCCTTCTTGAGGACTATCTTTCACCACTACCAAGTATAAGTTGGGTATCTTATATGAAAACCTACTACTATAACTTTAGTAAACAAGTATAAATCATAACTACATTATATATATGTGTGTATATATATGTATATATATGTATGTATGTATATATATATGTATGTATATGTATGTATATATATATTTGTTCCTACAGAAAAGCCAAGCTCTCATCTGTCATCTTAGAAACTTCTCTTTGCAACAAAAGAAGAGTGTTATAGACTATCACAACTAGTCAAAAGACAGAAAACAAATGAGTTTTGGCTTCTCATCACCAATTGATACATCTATGATACATCTCCTGATCCAAAGGCTCAGGGAATATTGCAAAAAAAAAAGGGCAGAAACACTGTTGGATACAAAGGACTAGGAAAGCTGCTATGCTGTTGTCTCGTGAATATGGCAGGGAATATCTACCTATGATACCTCAACAATAAAGCTACATCATTCATCATCAAGTGTTGTAGAATGACAATATCAGTAGGCATGTTAACCCAGAAGGAGGAAATCTTATGAAGCCCCTCACATAGAACTAAGGCAAATAAAGCATACTTGAAGCTAGAGAAGGAATCCTTCCTAAAGATTCCTTTATTGCTTATATAATAGCAATTGAAATCATCATATACACAAGTAATACTAGATGTATTTAGCAGGATGTGTATATATATATATATATATATATATGGCCTTTAGATCAAGGTTTCTTTAGTTTAAAAGATTTTATAGAATATTTATCATCAATAGGAAGGATTACATACGCCATCCAGAGATAGGTATATTTCTGAGTTCCCATAGACAAACACACAGATAAATAAAGCCCATACCTTTATTTCTACAATTTTAGCCATGGGACAGGAGTAAATAAAGAATAAAACTTTTCGATATCAGTGAAGGAGCTTTTCTACCAAAGGGCATGAGAGGCTTCATTTATTTGTGCTCAAAACTAGACAAGAAATGAAGACTGACAAATCAGATTTTTGTTGTTGTTGCCAACTCAAGGAAAATTAGATTTCCAAAGAACATTAATTTGTTTAGAGAAAATTTTAAATTGTCAGACACTAAAATCAAATTCTCAACCATTGTTGCCTATAGAGAGAAATAACTTATTGACTTATTGACTACAAATTAATCAAAACAAAAGAGAAACAGCATTAATAGAAAGGAAAATTAAAAGTAAAAAAAAAACAACTATAACACACAATTTTATTGGTGCTTTAGATTTATTCAAGGAAAAGACATATTCAGAGTTTGACCTGGATATGACAAATGAACCTGTTGAAAAATCTCATTGGGCTTCTGAAACAGGAAGTTTTTCTAAACATGGTAAAATCAGAACACTTAGATATATATAAAGTGAACAACCATTATAACACTTTATTTAATCTATGAAGTAATGGGCATACATTATAAATGTTTTATAAATTATCCAATGAATGAATACTGAATACTAATTGGTGATATTTAAACTGATTTAAACTGAAGGATGTACTCATGATAGGAATGATCTAAATATAGAAAGTGGTTAAAAACAGATGTACTGAAAAGAAAAGAAAGACAGTGTAGATGGCATGAATTTATTAAAGCAGAAGTATTCATGAAAACTGAAGAGCAATGAGAAAAATAAGTAATGATATATACAAATCAGGAATTGTGACTGTTCTGGTTTCATTTACTATTTACTATTCATTATGTCCTGCCTCAATACCAGGAAAATGACTAGAAGCACAAATTACTAGCAAGTGTTCTGATTCTTCCTGTAGGGTAGATGTATTTTGCTCTTTCTCCAGACACTAGTTAAATAAGCAAGAAATAATAACAAATTATAGAAATGGGACCTGAAAGTATATTGTTACAATATGGTATTAGTTATATATGCTATTCTGTGGTATTAGCAGATTTAAGTAATTATTAATTATTAATGACTCGGTGTACATGTAAATTTCTCAATGAGATGCAATGAGCAAACACACTCTAAAACAAAGTATTTAATCTGCCTAAAAAGCATATATTCAAAAGAGTGAAATGGAAATAGTTGAAAATGCCACACCAAGAAAAGCTCAAGGGAGATAGATACAACATGCAGGACCCCTTTATTTTCCTCTGTTCCTTCTGTCTTGAGATTCTTCCTCTCTGTCTCTGTCATGGTGGAAAGAAACTGTCTCAGTCTTTCAGTAATATTAAAGAGGATTTCAAGAATGATGAAAATTCTTCCAGGGTTATGTTTAGGTCTCTTAGGAAAACTAGCTTATAAAATGAAATAAGCCTTTCCTGCAACATAATTATGACTAAACCTTATGTTGCTGGAGAAAATTGAAATTGGAGTTTGCTTACACAATCCCCTCAGAGTTGGGCTGCTTAGAGGATGAGCTAGGATACTGCCATCTCTTTATGTTTGTTTTCAGCTGTGCATATCGGAATCAAGGGAAAAATGATGGTGATGAGCAGCATAACAAATGTCTAATCCAGCATCTTGTCAAATGCCCTTTCACATGGAAGAATTCTCAACTCAGGCTATTAAATATGGCAGTGTAAGCCTTCTTGACCCAGGAAAGCATCCATAGAAGCATAGTGCTGTCATAGCTTCCTGATTAGTGAATAAGCTCAAAAGAACCCAGTGCTGTTTCTTATATAATCTTGTAAAAATCTGTTTTTACTGATTAATTTTGTTAATTTCATACATGAGTATGATTTTTTCATTTTTTATTGGATATATTCTATATTTACATTTCATTTCCCTTTTTCTGGTTCCCCGCTCCCCAAAGGTCCCACATGCCCTTTTTCCTCCCCCTGCTCCCTCATCCACCCCTTCCCACTTCCTTGTTCTGGTATGAGTATGATTTTATATAAACTTTATATGAAAAAGCTGGGGTTACACTTCTACAATTTATTGGAAGTCTCTACCTGACAATTACTATTATTACTTGATTTTAGCCCAAGAACTAACCCATAAGATTATAGTTTTAGAATTATTTGTAGTGGCTATTCCTGGTTGTCAACTTGACTATATGTGAAATGAACTACAATCTAGAATTGGAAGGCTCACCTATGATCCTAATCTGGAGGCTCAGAGATATAAGTTTCTGACCTGGACTTAGCATGGAGATCTTGAAGCATGGATTCCAGTTCAAGTTCATCTGGGATTAAAGGCATGGATACACACACCTTTACTGGGCTACACCTTCTACTGGAGACATATATAAGGACATTGAAAGAAGGAAGACTCATTCTTCCTTGCCGGCTTGCTTAGTGGGACTGAGCAACTGCAAGATCCTTGGACTTCCATCCACAGCTGCTGCTGACTACTGTTGGGGAGTTGGACTACAGACTGTAAGTCATCGACAAATTCCCTAACTACATAGAGACTGCCCATACGTTCTGTAACTCTAGAGAACCCAGACTAATACATTATTCAAATATATTAACTTACCCTAAACCATATTGCTAGTAAATCGGAATATTCAGAGAAATCAATGAGTTCTGACTTAAACACTATGCCACTTCAGCAGAGAACTATCTTTTTTGCTTGCTTCAAAAGACTGTAAATAATTAGAAACAATGGTCTGAGAGTAAAAATTCATGTAAAAATAGTTTAGTATGGAAAAATACAGCCAACTAAAACCTTCATGAAATCAGGAATATGGTCTGTTTGTATAACTCTCCTCTGTCCAGGACCTAGAACAGTGATTGAAAAGGGAAATTCTCAATAGCTATGTGTATTTATACTGAATTAAAATAAGTAAATACGTCATCTTAGTGGTTGATTCTGAATCAAGTATGTTCATAACCTTATAGTGTGCTAGCAATTGAATTGAGAAGCAAGGCATCATTCATATTAGAATCTTTGCCTTTGACAAGTTGAGACCTAAAAGCAAGTCCTCATAACAGTCCTCTGATTAACAAACATTAGTACTTTTACAAATAGCTGAAGATATTGTTAACATGCAGTCTTATTCTAAGTAGGTGAATATATAATTCTGCATTCTTATCTGGAGATAATATTACTAACTAGTAATCCAAGGGCCAAATGAAAAACAGAGATGGTTATTCCTGGGTGGCATAAGTCATTGTCAGGGTATTTGCTTTCGCTTTCTCCAGACAATATTTAATTCAACTAGAATAAATTATCAGACCTGGAGTTGTTGACTCAGATATATAAATACTTTATTGAATTATGCGCAGTTTAACACAGCCAGTGCCTGCTTTTACTTCGCCATAATCATGTATTAACAACTTGTCATCTGCCAACCCTCCCTGATGATAACTAGATACTCACAACTAGAAAAAAAGCAAGCAAACAGCAGAGGTCAAGATTTTTAAATGCCCAAGCATCGCCTTGTTTTCCAACTCTGCTTCTTACAAATTTCTCTTCCAATACAGGGTAGTTTAATGGCACCCAAAAATGTATACTCTACTCAAAAACATCACAAGTCACTATCTTTCATCTCCCTTAAATGATTTCTGAGACCATTCCATTAATTTGGTGAGTTTAGGCAGGAGAGTGAGGCGAGGGTAAGGTTGAGTACACAGAGGTGCCAAAGTTAGCCTGAGTACAACTTGTTGGTATAGAAGAAAGCAAGAAATCTATCAGATAAGGCTGATCAAAAATGCCTGGCACTACAGGGGTAGAGGGTACCTCAAATCATCTGAGAATGAACTATAAATCTTTCAATACTAGATGCATGCTATTTGGTGGAGATTTCAAATACTCATGAGGTATGTAATCAATGAAGTCATATTGGAGAACTGAATATAACAGAACAAGAAAGTTCAACCCCCCCCCCAAAATATGACATAAAAGCCTGAATATTTTGTTCAAGATGGCCCTTAAGTTTTTGCAGTTTTTCTCTACTCTTGGCCAGTTCCTTTCTGGGAAACAAAATTTTTCTTACTAAATTATCTTTCCCCCTTACTTTTATCTACATAACTCTGTACAATTTTTGTATAGGAACACAAGAATCTGGAATTCTCAGAAATTCCAGCAAACCGAATATCTGTCAACATCACACAGGATTTTGGATGCTACTATTTTCATTTGGAAAATATGGCAAATGAAAATGATAATAGCATGCATATCATTTCCCAGGATAGATGCTAAATTAAAAACAAGCAAATAAACAAATAAATAATAAATAAATATTGGTGAAAATGAAGAGGAGTTAGAACCCTGGGACACTTTCGGTGAGAATAAGAAAATGATTAAGCTTTTTTAGAAAACAATATGAAAGCTTCTCAGCTATTTAAAAGAGATCTATCAAATGATCTATCCATAAAGTACAATTCTGATTATATACTCCAAATAATTGAAATTGTAATCTTCATCATTATCATATTATTGTTGCTATTATGATGAATATTGTCAACATTTCTGTGATTGTTACACCATTAATCATAGTATAAAGGGTCTAATCTATACTGACAGAAGGAAGGATAAATAAAATATTATATGTATATAAATATTTATATATATATAAATATGTACATACATATATGAATGTCACTGTGCTTTTGAAGTTAAGGTTGTTTTGCAGTATTTTTAAACTTTGAGTTAATAATTATTCTATGTGAAATAAGATAGCCACAGGAAAGCAAATACTAAATGATTCAATGTATAAGAGGTACTTGAAAAAACATCATAGAAATAAAATGAAATTTTCATTTCTAGGGGCTGAGGGATTGGATAAAATGAAGATTTAGTAATCCTTGTATGTAAAGTCTCATATAAATAGGATGACTAATTTCTAGAGTCATGCTATATAATATTGGAGCTGTAAAATACAGCTACAAATAAAGGGGGAAATGGAAGAGAACCTAGAAAACAAATAAAAAATATACTTAGAAACATTTAGAAATTACAGGGTAAAGCAGGCATGTGTGGTATCTTAGATACCCAGAAGAGGATAAGCTGCATAGATCAGTTGTGTGTGAAGTGCTATTGAGATTCTAAGTATAGTGAAGAGTGAGAATTACTATGTATTTTACAGTGTGATAATCAACGGTGACCTTGACCAGTACACATTTAGCAGAGTAGTGGGGGTGAATGGCTGATTGGAGTATATTCAGGTGTGAGTAAGAACAGAGAACTTAAAGTAATTAAAGAAGTTTAAGGAAAGTTGCACTAATGAGATGAGATAATAGAGAGTTAACATAATGTGAATAAGAGTTGAGAGGTTTTCTTTTTAGGTAGAATAAACAATGGGCTATTTGCATGCTTTAAGAAATAATCAGCAGAGGGGAACAAACTGATCATGGTAGAGAGAAGAAGAAAATTGTGGGACTGATACCCTTGAGCAGTAGTTAAGCTATACACTATATATACCACCTGAGAGCAGTTACCTGGGCTTAGTGTACACAATTATAAAATACTGGAAGGGCTAAATGAATAGATTTACTTTGACATCACTATAGCCATCCTGAATTGCCAACATCATGATTGTCTGTGAGGACCTGTAGCTTATTTTTTCCTGAATAATTACCCAGAATATACTTAATAGACAAAATCATTAGAGTGGTATATAGGTATTTTAGGCTGGAACAGGAGTGGTCCTTACTCATTGATATTAGCTTGAGATAATCGAGGTATAGTCTATTAAGTGAATTTGTCCTAACCAAAACACACATGTCTACTTCTTATTCCAAGTCACAGAAAACTATTGGATACTAACTGATCACCAAGATCATACTTCTATCAGTAAGTTCAGTATGTTGGGGTCCTTGATCTATCTGCCCCTTTTCTTTGGTCTCAGGCTACTTTGGAGCTGACTTTAATAAATTAGGTGGAGTTGGTATTTCTAAGAGTTTGATGTAATAGAGATAGTTACAAAATTAAAATTAGAATGGGAAGGGGTTGGGTTAGGGGATTTTCAGGGTGGGGGACCAGAAAAGGGAACAACATTTGAAATGTAAATAAAGAATATATCTAATAAAAGAACATGAAGATAAGGATCAAGCATATGTATGGACTTTTGCCTCAAATCGAGTAGGAAAATGTAGGCCAAGGAAGAACACTATCAGTGAGCAGCCTCAGACTAGATAGATGAGGTCACTAGGATAATAAAGTAAAGCAAACTAGAATACACATCCCTCAAGAGTGAGATGTTGCGCAAAAACAAATGCTGGTGTACCAAGATTTCTTTTGCAATTCTGAGAACATTTTCCATGAATTTTGTTCTTCTAGATCCTGGATGTGAATCCTGAACTTGTCATTACCTTAGTAAAGTTTTACATATAGATAAAAAAGACAGATTTCCAATTTGTTTAGTCTCTGAATGAAACTGTAGGCTTTTTACCTGGTTTTATTTTTAGGATTATATAATAATGATCAACCAGTTGCTAAATATTGAAAACAGGTAACAACATTTTTCTGTGCCAAAAATTTCTGGCAGGATGTATAATGTTCTTATTTTCCCATGATAGAAATAAACAGATAGAATTAGAAAAGAAACCCTTTTCATTATGCTTTTATTTCTGAGATAACTACATAATTTAGCATCTCAATCTGTTCTGTGTAACCCTTCCCATATATCCCTCATTGCTTTCACTCACACTCATGGGCTTCTTTTTCATTAATTGTTATTGCATGTGCATATACAGATAAGTATAGTCCATAATATAACCCAATCAGTCTGTTGTTTTAAGAAATAATTACACATCGAAATAAACCTATGAATGAATCAAATATTTTCTTGACTAAGTTCAATAATTTATTCATTGATAATTATATCATGATTCTTGTACAATTGTGCTCAATTCCTCATGTCTATTATAATACAAACTTGGCTCAGTCTTCATCTATTCTGTCACATTGAATGGAAAAGATTCTTTACAATTACCTAAATTTCAGGATTTCATTTTCTCTCACTGATCAATCAGTAGGTTACTCTCTCAGTCTTTCCTTGGAGTAAATAATCAAAAACATTAAATACCCAGACATTCCCTGATTCCTGTTAGAGGGTAAAAATCAAGAAAACAACATGTTTTCTATATTGTGTAACTTCAATATTATATATGCTTGGGTATCTGCTATGATTCCAAGACAAGAAACATCAGTGTCAGTTGGAGAATCTTGGGGATGGTTCAAGAATGACTATGTAAAATTACCTTAGAAATATTACACATTTCAGAGATGTTTGTATACAAACTTGAATTGTCATGCTATTCACAACAGCAAAGTTATGGAGCCAATCTAGGTGTCCAGCAACAGAAGAGTGGATAAAGAAAATGTGTCTATACACAAAATTGATTGTTTTTCAGCTTTAATGAAGAATGAAGTTAAATTAATTTTTATAAAAGTGAACCTATCTGAAATTATTCATATTAAGTGAATTAAGCTTCTCAGGCTTCAAAGACAAATATTGTATGTTTTATATTGGTTGTGATTGCTAAGATCTTACATAGACAGATAATGTTATACATGTATATATGTGTGAAAAATTGAAAGGGGTGAGGAATGGAAATGTAAGAGATACTAAGGGGGAATATAGTTAATATGTGAGATATTGAAATATATATATACATACTATATATATATATATATATATATATATATATATATATATATATATATATAAAGGTCTTTATGCACCATAGTGCCACATTTAATGACTATATCACAGTGATTATTTAAAAATATAGAACAAAGATTTACAGTTTAAAATATTTCTGCACAAATAAAACATACAGGAAAAATGTGTCTCATTTTCCAGTCTTCAAGTTCCATTGTTGCTTCTTGTTAGCAGGAACCCCAGAAGAAGGACATTAATATAAAAATCTATCTCGGTAGCAAAAGGAGATTGATATCACTTCCAGCTTGTCATAGTTTGGCTTACTATTGCTATGATGAAACACCATGACCAAAAAGAAGTTGCAAAGGAAAGGGTTTATTTGGCCAATGCTTCCACATTGATCATTTATCAGTGAAGGAAGTGAAGGCAGGAACTCAAGAAGAGTGGGATCCTGGAGACAGGAGCTGATGCAGAGGGCATGGCTTGTTCCCCATGACTTGCTCAGTCTGCTTTCTTGTAGAATCCAAAACTACCAGCCATCACACACACACACACAGTCTTCAGACCTCCCTCATTGTTCACTAAGAAAATGCCCTACAGGCTTGTCTACTGTCTGTGTGGAGTCATTTTCTCAATTGGAGTTCCCTCCTCTCAAATGACTCTAGCCTTTGTTGACACAAAATTAGCCAGCACACAGCACTCCTACTAACCCATGGTATATAAATTTGTGTCGTTAACTCATGGTGCAGCAGCTGAGACACCATATGACACATCCAAGTTGTACTCCTTATTATAACAAATGTGGGAGCTGAATTGCATGATGTCGGAAAAAAAGTCACTTCTAGCAAAAGTAGTCTAGAAATCCACCCATCTCTTACATGAATAGAAATATACTTGCAAATTTTCTTTCAAATAAGTGCAAGCAAAATCCCAAATGTAATATTATTTTAAATCATGCTTTGTGATGGTATTTGTCCTCCATCTTGCAGTTATAAATATCTATTTGTGAGTTATACACAACTCATATAAATGCTAAAGGAACACAACATAACACCTGTGGAGAAAGTAGCTGCACTGCAGACCCGCTCTGTTTGCTCAAGGAAAACTGTCTCATTTAATCGCGTTTTGGAATACATTGAAGTGAACAGAAATATTCATATTTTGAAATGTAAACATAGCAGACTCAGATTAAGAGTAAGTGAGTCAGATGTAGATCCCACAAATTGATGGAGAAAAGACACTTTCACAACTAGAAGGGAGAATTTGATAGAAAAGGGAATGGGATCACTTGTTATCTATTCATAAGTCAATAAAGATATTCTTGCTTGCTGTTTCATATTTTATATTTTGTATGTTGAAATACATAGTTATCCACATTTGAAATGGTAACATAAAATGCACTGTCAGAGACATCTTCGTATAATATGCCATTCCCTAAACCTCTGATAGATTCACATATGTCAAGAGATATATGGCTCAGGCCTAAACTGACTATACAATATGAGATTAACTCAGCTGAGCCCAATATAGTTCACATGAACTTCAGAGGATTCATGGGAGTTTGAGAATTAAGTGCTCTTGTGTGAATCCACTGAGTTTTAAGATGTTTTACAATATGTGCAAATACTTGGAAGAAACTCTCAGAGGAAAAAAAGTAAAATAAAGAGTTAAAAAGAAATATGTTTCGAATCTGAAGCTAGTAAGACATATTATTCAGTCTTATAAAATAAGTATTCCTTCTGGGTGCATGTCTACCAGTCAGAGCTAGGCTCGAGTTTTATAGTGGCATGAAGCAAAATAATTTGTTCCATTTCTTAGAATCATACTTTAAGTGATAATATTGATAAATATTATCAATAATATTAAATGAAGGATACAGATTCAGTTAAGTGCAATTGGATATTCTTAATCTAACACTCAGCATTTTAATTTATGAACATGTGGTATTTTAAAAGTACCTCCAATAATATATATCACAATTAAAAAGGAAGAAGTCATTTTGGAGTAAAATATAAAGGAAATAGTCGAGGCCATTTTATTTTTCTATAGTAATGTGATTCTGAATACTAAATAAGGCACATTTATCTTATCTGGCCATATTTTTAGTCTCTATGAAATGGTTACATAAAAATGAAGCGATTACAACTTATACTACTGAGAAAAAATTTACATAAAAGCCTGTATGCTCTTGTTTCTCTCTTGCCCCCTTGCTTCTTTCTTGCTCTTGATCTCCCCCTCCCATTCCCCTAACCCCCACCCTCACATATGCTTATAGCTGGCCTCTCTCCTCCTCCTCCTCTTGTTTCTCTCTCTCTCTCTCTCTCTCTCTCTCTCTCTCACACACACACACACACACACACACACACACAAACACTTTCTCTGCCTCTACCACCCTCTTGACTCCCCTGCCCATGTCCTGAATAAACTTTATTTTATACTGAAAATATCCTGTACATTCAACAATCAAAGTTAACAGGTATGTAGTATTATTTCTTACTCATTTTTCTCAGCTCTCTCTACTTGTGTATAAAGCTGTTTCATAGACTTTGTATCAAATATTTTGGTCTTGCAATTGATGACTTGCTTTGGAGTTGAAAATAAGGCACACTAGTTTCAACAATAAGCTACATATACTATTTAAATTTTTACTGGTATACCAAGGGTCTGCTAATAAATAAAATGTCTAAACCTTCATTTAAACCTCCATTAATGAAATTTGAAATATGTTTTGTCCTTGGGAGAAAATCATTACAGGGATAAAGAAACTTCAGCTAACAAGTGCAATTGACTGTTTTCTGTAAGAGATTACATATATGATACTTGGTTTTCTTTTTTCCTTTCTAATTAAAATTTGCTATAGCTCAATTCTCATAGTTCTTTATTTAGACTGTCACATCCATTGATCTCCTTTTTGTCTCTCTCCATACATACATGTTTATTTGCCAAAGCTTATATATAATAAACTTTGTATTTTAAATGGTGTCATCTCCATTCTGACGTCATTTCCACTCACAGTCCATTTGAACATGCTACTACTACAAATATTATAAAAGGCATGGTTATAATACTGTTCACTTCCAAGTTCCAGTGGAAGTTATTTCCATTCTTCTATTGTATTAGTAAATTGTATAATTGCTGTGACAAAATACCTGAGAAATGAAACTCAAGGAATATTTCATTTTGGTTCACAGTTAGAGGGGAGAAAAGTCATGGTGGCAGATGCTCGAGGCAGATGGTTACTTTAGATTTGTAGTCCAGAAACAGAAAACAATAAATGCTCATGCTCAGTTCACTTGCCCCTTTTCATTTGGTCAGGTATCCCAACCCCCAAATTGTGCTGCCTACAGTCAAGGTGTATATTTCCACATTAATTAACCTCATGTAGATAATCACTTACAGGCATGCCTACAAGGTGTTTCTTAAACAAGTGTAGATCCTGTCAGGTTCACAATATTAGTCATCACACTAAAATGTGGACTGGCCTTATGATGTCCTTTGACTAAAATTCGTCATAGAACTATATGGCAATACTTCTGAGCTTTGATCTTAAAACACTTTACTTTTCTATTCCTAGAAATTGCTTCCATCAAATGAGGCAATGCTAACTTGTTTTATAGTGGGCCACAAGACACATGATGAAGGCATTACTGTCACCTCCTGCTTTCTCCAGACAACTTTATATAAACTGCTGCCTTTATGACAAACAAAGTTGACACAAATGTATGACCAGCCCAGGAAAAGAATAATATAGAAGAGACCTCATTAGCCAACTCTAAGAATTAGACAATTATTATGTGTGCATAGGCCAGAAGTCATTGTTAAGTGATGATTTGTCAGTTGTTCTCCTTATTTTTAGAAACAGAATCTCACACTGAGTCTAAGACTTATCAATTATGCTTGACTGCTGGGTAGACAGCCCCAGGGACCTTTTTAGCTCTACTTTCCTAGTTCTTGGTTTGCAGGCATATTCTGATTAAGGTGCTGGGGACCCAGACTCAGTAACTACTGATAGTGTCGTAAGAATGTCACAGACAGAGCAATTGTGGCACTCCTGCAAATTTGCTCTTTTCAGTCATATAATAGTTATCATTGTTGAGTAATTAGCTATACTAAAGTCTAAGGTGACAGAGCTAATTCATTCATCTTATCATGTCAGTTCCAATGTATTGGGCATAGCAGGAAATTGAATATAAAAGAGTATAATAGAGCAACCAAGAATAAGAGACCATAGAATGTTCAGCCTTAAATAAAATGCTTATCCCATAACTCCACTTTCTAAGGCTCAGGAATAACAGCATAAAAGGGGGCATACAGAGTTTAAGAGCCAGTGGTAGTGGATGACTAACTACAAGAAAACAGTGACTTCTGGTTAAAGCAGAATAGCTGCACATAGAAATTCACAGCAACTGTGACAACATGTATAAAACCTATGTAAGCTATAGAGAAATTCCTAGCATGGCGAAGGAAGCTGAACACCAAGTCCCATCCTTTGTCAAGGAGTCATTGGTCATTTTGACCTTCTTGGAGAGAGATAGTCAAGTTTCTCTAAGAGAATAGAGAATACACTCTTGTAAATAACCTATATCATAATGGATAACCTCACATCCAAGAATATTTGGGTAGCAAAAATTGGTCTTCATGAGTTGAAAGAAAAAGGAAACAAAGTTGGATGGGTAAGGACAGGAGTGTGGATTGGGGAAAATTTGTAACAGGATGAATATGATTAGAACATATTGTATGAAATTCTCAAAGTGCTGAAAAATGTATTTTTAAAGTATAATATGACAATAAAAGTCAAAAAATGAATATAAGAATGCACTTGGAGTTTGAAGGCAGGGAAAGAAAGGTGTAAAAAAAGTAAGAAAACAATAAAAAATATTCACAACTCCTATAGCTACTTTTGAGTTTACTTTATATTGAAATCTAAACCATCACTACTAGAATACAGTTGAACTCTCATATGTCTGAGCTCATTATAATAAAATAGGATAAGTGTGTGCAGTATGTTTGTTATATGCTCAATATAAGGCTAAGTATCCTTTGCTTATGACTTCATTTAATCCTTACCATCACCTTCAGAGGTACTTCTAATTATCATCCTCATTTTACTAATGAGAAGAAGAAAATATAGAAAGTCATTTGCTGAACCTCACACAATAAAGGGCATCTTCTTTGGAAGCCTATGCTTTTAACCCACATCTTGGGTTAAAAAAAAGATTTGCTGCCTTTGCTTCCTACTTCCCAGAAATTTAGTATTATAGTCCCACATTTCTTATCATTATAATGATGATCCACTGGATATATCATCAGAAAGTTGTTGTGTTCCCTATCTTTGTTTAGTTTGGTAACACAAACACATTTATCACTGGGCAGTTTACTGAAGCCCAATTTTTATTGCATGAGATTGTGATTTAACTGATTTGTAGTATGGAATATACAACAGGGTAGTTAAAGATCTTGGCAATAATTATAATACACAATGCAGCTAGGACATAACTTAGATTAAAAACCAGAGATTTTTTACTAATTTCTTTGTACACTCTCCTACTTCTAAGAAGTGTTCTTTAAAATATCTTGTACACTAAAATCAATCAAATAAAGCTGTAATCAAACCAGTAATAATTAGAAGCAGAAGTAGAGGTGATTACTTTAGTGTCAGATCCAAAAATATGGCTGTCTTGTGGTACAGTATCTGAAATCTCAACATTTGTGACAATTAACATATACATGATTTTCATTTTTTGTTATAGCCTTTTAAATTGATAATGCATCCCAGTGAAGCTAAATTCATTCATGTACATGTTACAACTGTTTCTCTGAGAAAAAAAAAAGGTGCTCTTTCTGTGAGAGTTGGGCACATGATGATTTGAAATGTAAGAGTTTGGGAAGCCCAGATGTCCCTCAAAGGAGGAATGGATACAGAAAATGTGGTATATTTATACAATGGAATACTACTCAGCAATTAAAAATAATGAATTCATGCAATTTGTAGGTAAATGGTTAGACCTGGAAAATATCATCCTGAGTGAGCTAACCCAATCACAAAAGAATACACATGAAATGCAATCACTGATAAGTGGATATTAATGAGCCCAGAAGCCCTAAATACTCAAGGCACAATTAGCAAGTCAAATGATTCCCAAGAAGAAAGGAGAGGACCCTGGGCCTGGAAAGATTGGATCCAGTTTTGTAGAGAAACCGTGGGGGGAGGGGGAATGATTGGGGAATGGTTGGGGGGGAGAGGAACTATGGGACATAGGGAGGGGGGAACTGGGAAAGGGGAAAGCCTTTGGAATGTAAACATAGAATATAGAAAATAAAAATAAAAAAAAAGAGTTTGGGAAGACTAGGGAACAGAAAATGGAAGAATCTGAGGGGTTTTGAAAGGTTGTCATACACAAAATGGTGAGGAGGGGGTCACCTGGCTTGGGGTGGTGGAATAGATGGAGGGTCCCTTCATTGTAGGGTCTCAAAATAGTCCATTTCATGTATATGACAGCTCAAGGAGCTCTCTGTGAGCCACTTTGTCCTTAGATGATAGTTCAGGGTGAAGGAATCAGCTTTGAATCATGTAAATAAGGCAAGTAGTCCTTACAGAAACAAAGGTCATTTGAAATAATTCCACTGGTACAGTTTTAAGTGGCCCCAAGTGAAAAGTTCTACATTAAGAATCGTGTGCACAAATACAGAGGCAGATGCTCACAGCCAACCATTGGACTGACCATGGGGTCCCCAGTGGAGGAGTTGGAAAAAGGACTAAGGGAGCTGAAGGGATTTGCAACCCCATAAGAAGAACTGCAATACCAACCAACTAGAGCTTCCAAGGTCTAAACAATCAGCTAAGGAGTACACTTGGAGGGACCTATGACTCCAGCTGCATATGTAGCAGCAGATGGCCTTGTCCAGCATCAATCAGAGAAGAGGCCCTTGGTTCTGTGAATGCTTGATGCCCCAGTATAGGGGAATGTAAGAACATGGAAGGCGGGAGTGGGTAGGTAGATGGGGGGGAAACACCCTCATAGAAGCAGGTGAAGTTATGATATAGGGAGTTTCTGTAGGGGAAACAGGGAAAGGGGACAACATTTGAAATGAAAATACAAAAAATCCAATTTTAAAAAAGGAAAAAAACAAATCTTATGCATTGGGCAATGCACTTTGGTCTAAAGTGCTGACTTCCTTTCAAATACATGGGCTTTCTCTTATCCATATCCTTTATAATCATAGTGGATATTCTTGTAATAAGAGTTTATACACATGCACATACATACAATATAGATGTACATATGTACATACACACACAAACACACATCTTTCCATACCCAGCCATACCACTCCTGGGAATATACCCAGAAGATTCCCCAGCATGCAATAAGGATACATGCTCCACTATGTTCATAGCAGCCTTATATATAATAGCCAGAAGCTGGAAAGAACCCAGATGTCCCTAAACGGAGGAATGGATACAAAAAATGTGGTATATATACACAATGGAGTACTATTCAGCCATTAGAAACAATGAATTCATGAAATTCTTAGAGAAATGGATGGAGCTGGAGAACTTCATACTAAGTGAGGTGACCCAGTCTCAAAAGAATACCCGTGGTATGCAGTCACTGTTAAGTGGATATTAGCCTAGAATCTTAGAACACCAAAGACATAAATCACATACCAAATGATGTCTGACAAGAAGAAAGGAGTAGACACTGGTGCTAGAATGGACCAAAGCATCAGTGTAGGGGAATACAAGAACAGGGAAGTGGGAAGGGGTGGATGAGGGAGCAGGGGGAGGGAAAAGGGCATGTGGGATCTTTTGGGGGTGGGGAACCAGAAAAAGGGAAATGAATTGTAAATATAGAATATATCCAATAATAAAAAAATAAATAAAAATAATCTCTGTTCATATACATTCTTTTTGAGTTTAGGAAAGATAAGGCCCCTTGAGATCAATCTTTCCTCAACACTAATAATATATTTTGAAAAGACAATTATATTTCTTATTTTCTGGATCAGGTTCTCCCCAACTTTAAGTCTATACTTGGAACATTCTGAACATTTAGATTTCTACCAAAATCTAATCCTAATTTACCTGTTGTTGGTTTTAGGACATGAAGCTTGGGATTAGAACACGAGGGAAGAGCCCTTATAATCAGGAGTATGGCTTTTATAAAAGAATCCCAAAGAAGGTGCTATGTATGTACCTGTGCCATCTGAGGGCAGTGTAACATGTGCCATTTATAAAGCAAAAGCTTCCTTCCAGTTAAAACAGAATCTACAATTACCTTGGCCTTCGACTTCGATTTGAAACAAGGAATTTCTGTTGTTTGTAAATTATCCAATCTAAGATGTTTCCATATTGCAGCTTAAGTAGATGCTGTGCTTAGTTTTCTATTACATGAGTTTCAAGACGTTAAAAAGAAAACATTTATTGTTGTGTGTAATTGGAATGTATTATATTTTGTTAAAAATGTAAATACCAATAAATTACTTAGATGAACATAGCTGTATCTACATATTAACATATTATGTTGAACTAGTCTTCATGGGGATTGAGAGACGTCTCTCAGTGGTTAAGAGCACTGGTTGCTCTTTAAGAGATTACAGGCTCAATTTCCAACCATCTCTAACTCCAGTTCCTGGGGCTTCAGTGTACTTATGGCCTCCATGAACACTGAGACATGTATGCAAAAAATACATAAGATATTACAAAAAAATATTTTTTGATTTTGTTTTCTTAATTTTTATTTTTTAAAGACAGGCAAAATATAAGGAATATATTTCTCTCCCCTACAAGGTCTCACTATGGAAACCAGTCTGTCCACACAACTCCCTTTTTTCCATATCAGCCCAGAGCTGGGATTCCAAATGTATGCCACTCTGCCAAGCCTAATTCTTTAAGTTTTTTCTGATATTTGAAATGCATATTAAAAAAGTTAAAACACCATTTAAGATACTTCATTATTTTTGTACATGCATGTGTCTGGACTCCTGTAGTCAGAGGACAACTTCCCTTCTTCCATACAAGTTAGGAGGGTGATTGAACTCATGAGGCTTGGATACATATGCCTTGCAATTATCTACAGAATCCTTTTTTGAATAGGACATTCACATGTTATAAAGGTTGAAAAGGGATAGAACAACTGTTTTATAACATGCCTGTAAACATTAAGCATTTTTTGAAAAACATGTTTTGTTGTGTTAATTTGGGGAATCAATATCCCTGACCTCAAGTAGTACTACAGAGCAATTGTGTTAAAAACTGCATGGTATTGGTACAGCAACAGGCAAGTAGATCAATGGAATAGGATTGAAGACCCAGAAATGAACCCACAGACTTATGGTCACTTGATCTTTGATAAAGGAGCCACAACCATCCAGTGGACAAAAAATAGCCTTTTCAACAAATGGTGCTGGTTCAACTGGAGGTCAACATGCAGAAGAATGTGAATCGACCCACTCTTATCTCCTTGTACTAAGCTCAACTCCAAGTGGATCAAGGACCTCCACATAAAACCAGACACACTGAAACTATTAGAAAAGAAACTGGGGAAGACCCTGGAGGACATGGGCACAGGGGGAAAGTTCCTGAACAGAACACCAATAGCTTATGCACTAAGATCAAGAATTGACAAATGGGACCTCATAAAATTACAGTTTCTGTAAGGCAAAGGACACTGTCAGAAGGACAAAACGGCAACCAACAAAGTGGGAAAAGATCTTCACCAACCCCACATCCAACAGAGGGCTAATATCCAATATATACAAAGAACTCAAGAAGTTAGATCCCAAAGAACCAAATAACCCTATCAAAAAATGGGGTACAGAGCTAAACAAAGAATTTTCCCCAGAAGAAATTCGGATGGCCAAGAAACACCTTAAGAGATGTTCAGCATCATTAGTCCTCAGAGAAATGCAAATCAAAACAACCCTGAGATTCCACCTCACACCAGTCAGAGTGGCTAAGATTAAAAACTGAAGAGACAACAAGTGCTGGCGAGGATGTGGTGAAAGAGGAACACTCCTCCACTGTTGGTGGGATTGCAAAATGGTAAAACTGCTCTGGAAATCAGTTTGGCGGTTCCTCAGAAAATTGGGCATGTCACTTCCAGAGGACCCTGGCATACCACTCCTGGGCATATACCCAGAGGATTCCTCTGCATACAACATATACACATGCTCCACTATGTTTATAACAGCCTTGTTTATAATAGCCAGAAATTGGAAGGAGCCCAGATATCCCTCAAAAGAGGAATGGATACAGAAAATGTGGTATATTTATACAATGGAGTACTACTCAGCAATTAAAAATAATGAATTCATGCAATTTGTAGGTAAATGGTTAGATCTGGAAAATATCATCCTAAGTGAGTTAACCCAAACACAAAAGAATACACATGAAATGCAATCACTGATAAGTGGATATTAATGAGTCCAGAAGCCCTAAATACTCAAGGCACAATTAGCAAGTCAAATGATTCCCAAGAAGAAGAAAGGAGAGGACCCTGGGCCTGTAAAGATTGGATACAGTTTTGTAGACCCAGAACAGAGAAATCGTGGAGGGGGGGCAGGGAATCATTGGGGAATAGTTGGGGGGAGGAATTATGGAATGTATGGTGGTGGGGGGGAAATGGGAAAGGGGAAAGCCTTTGGAATGTAAACATAGAATATAGAAAATAAAAATTAAAAAAATTTCAGGAGACAACAGGTGCTGGAGAGGATGTGGAGACAGAGGAACACTTCTCCACTGTTGGTGGGATTGCAAGATGGTACAACCGCTCTGGAAATAAGTCTGGCAGTTTCTCAGAAAATTGGGCATGACACTTCCAGAGGACCCTGTCATACCACTCCTGGGCATATACCCAGAGGATTCCCCTGCATATAATAAAGACACATGCTCCACTGTGTTCATAGCAACCTTGTTTATAATAGCTAGAAGTTGGAAGGAGACCAGATATCCCTCAAAGGAGGAATGGATACAGAAAATGTGGTATATATATAAATGGAACACTACTCAGCAATTAAAAATAGTGAATTCATTCAATTTGTGGGCAAATGGTTAGATCTGGAAAATATCATCCTAAGTGAGTTAACCCTATCACAAAAGAATACACATGAAATGCAATCACTGATAAGTGGATATTAATGAGCCCAGAAGCCCTGAATCCTCAAGGCACAATTAGCAAGTCAAATGATTCCCAAGAAGAAGAAAGGAGAGGACCTTGTGCCTGAAAAGATTGGATCCAGTTTTGTAGGAGAGTACCAAAACAGAGAAATGGTAGGGGGGTGATTGGGGAATATTTGGGGGGGAGAGGACTTATGGGACTTATGGTGGGGGGAACTGGGAAAGGGGAAAGCCTTTGGAATCGTTGAAATGTAAAGAATATAGAATAAAAATTATATTAAAACACAAGCCATCATTAATTTATTCAAAAGTCAACCTTTTAACCAATAATTATCTGCCTAGTTTGCATTTGAAAATGAAAAAAAATATAATAATGATTAAGACTATTCCTTAAACATTAGTTAAAAAGAATAAAGATGGCCTCTATTCACAAGAAAATGACTTTGGAGGTTTTACTCATGCTGTCTATGTAAAGTGCTACCGAGTTAAATATTCAATAATACTTTTAATCCTAAAAGAGATTTATAAATACCAGCTATATACTTGAGTTAAATGATTATAGAGCTTAATTTTTATTTTTGGGGGGCATATATAAACAAAAACAAAAGTGAGAATTCATGATAGTAAGTCTTAACCCTGTAATTCTATGATAGAAACTCAAAGATAATAATTAGTATTAAGCTTTTTTCACTGCTTACAAGATAAAGGGCTGTTAGCATGGAACTTAAAAGACCTTACTAAATTTTACAATCAAGACCAGTACATCCCTAGGAGTTATTCAATAATTGTTTATTTGATAAGCTGATAAAGTGGCATCATTAAAGGTAAGACCTCCAGGAGGTATTACTTCTGTGACAAGAATTACAGAGGATGGTGACATAGACGTGAAAAGTGATAGCAATGTGTATATTGAAAGAAAAGAAGAGAGGAAACACACATACACACAGAGAAGAAAGAGGGAGGGAAGGAGGGAGAGAGAGAGAGAGAGAGAGAGAGAGAGAGAGAGAGAGAGAGAAAGAAAAAGCTATCTATCTGGAAATAAAATTGCTCTGTTAACCTTAATAGGTCTTCTCTGCTAGGAACTAATATTATTTTGATGCATTTTAGGCAAACAGTTATTATTCGTTATAATCCAAAGACACTTATTTTAAAATATTAAAAACATTTAATATTTAATATTTAAAATATTAAATTCTAATTTTGGAAGAGTTGCATGCTTCAATCAGCAGTCCAGCACATCCAAGAGCTACTAGGTTTAGACAATGATTTTAAAATAGAAATGTGATCAAATAGGACTAAAATAGAGTCTTTATTGTTTTTTCTCCAGATTTCAGTACTACAGATACAGTAATCTAAGTAAGAGGGTAGTAGTTCTTATCACAAACATCAGTGTGAAGGTAATATAGTACCCTGAAATGGTCAATCTCCTTTTTCAAAGGAGGCTCAAGTGGAAGGAGATTGGAAATTGCTTTGACTGTTAAACATTCATGCATAGTTTCTTATCCAAGTCTATATTCTTGGAAGATGTAGTATTAAGTCAGCTTAATACTTAGAAAGTACCACAGAGATATTTTTGTTTACACACTTATCAAGTCATCTTCAAGACAAAGAACTAGAATATAATAAATGACAAAGATAGAATAAAAGGTTACACAACATTGCCCAAATTTTCAGCCCTTCCTTAATGTTAACTAATACTGTATGGGAAAAATAATATTATGACAATCCCAGTAAAAGAGGTAGCAGTAGAGCTTAGGTTAAACTTTCTAGATTTTCACCTTCCAATCACTTTCATAGAAAATACTCTCGTTATTAGTGATAAAGCAGGAATTAGGATGAGTTGATAATAGCTTGTGATGTTTCATTTATTAGGTTGTTTGACCTTTATTTCAGGTACTAAGTACACATATATATGAGCTAGTTTTTGACAACTAAAATAGATTTGATTACAAATCTCATGGCTAAGTATATCAGTTGTATATTTTAAAGGTCATAATTTCCCTTCCATTAGTCATATAGCTGTCTGATGGGATAAATAATAGTCATTTTGTCATGTTATTTGACAGTGATATTACTATATTCTTACTAAGCATAGAACATATTTTAATATAACAAGTCATATTCAAACTTGGGTAATGTGAGATATGTGAGCATATCTCAGATCAGTAGACTGATATTTTCCTGAGAATACATTAATAATATAGAAACTAGTAGTGAAATTACCATATGCTTTATTTTACCTTACATTAAAAGATTATTTGTGATTATCATAAATAGTTGTAAGAACGACAAATTTTTCCACTCATAAAATGTAAAATGGATATCACTGATATCTGATATTATTTTTGAATTGTATTTTATCATAAACAGTAATTATAAGAAAATTTTAATCAGATCATCTCACGGCTCTAGAAGTGTAGTGTTGAGACAAAATGATGAAATTTATTTACCTCTTAAAATAAAATATAAATTCTTTTGCAGTAGATATGAACATATTCAGAATGGAAAGCACTCCTTGTTCTAAACATGAAAATGTTCATTGATGTTAATATATTCTGAAGATGTCATGTATTATTCTAGCCCTTGGGAGGTTTTCTGGAATCTCAGATAGGAAAGGAAATCACATTAAGAGGCACATAGAAAGCATTTTTCTACATAAAAAAGAAAAGCACCATGGTTAAATTATTTTTCTAGTCAAAAACCTTGTCAGAACTGTGCTAGAATTATGCTAGATTCCTATGTCACATTCAGTGTTAAACCTTAAAACATTATGAGGAAAGGTCTCTAATTAATCTTGATAGGCTCTAGAATCACCTGAGAGTCAAACTTCCAGCCCTACGAAATTCATTATTTTTCTAGGACTTGGGAGTTTGCTTTACTTTTATTTTATTTTTAACTTTTCCTTTTCTATGTATGGACGTTTTGCCTGCATTTGTAACTATGCACCATATGCATGCCTGATACTTGCAAAGCTTATAGAGGACATTTAATCCCCTGGAACTAGAGCTATATAAGGTTGTGAACCACCATTCGGGCACTGGGAATCAAATCTGGACGTCTGGAAAAACAGTAAGGCAAACAAAAATTTGAATGAGAACAATAGTTCTTGTCTAATTATGAGGCAGTAGAGTTTGTTAGAATGCTGAATTTATCTGCTAATGATATCACAGCATAATAATTGGTTAAAGTAAACCATCATTTTTCCCAGAAATCTTACCTACAAACATATTATTTAAATATTATAAAGTATTTTTGCCTGTGTACAAAACTGGTGATCCTTGGACTGTGAACTTTTAAATTGATCACTTAATGAATTTCTTTTACTCTATTGTCATATATATATATATATATATATATATATATACATACACATATATATATATCTTCGTCTGTGCTGACTATAAGATTAACGATTTAGTAAATAACTCGTTTTTCTTGATCATTAAAATGTTTAAAGGGCCAAGAGCAAATGGTGATCATTAATTAAACATGAAATTGTTGCATTTTAGATTAGATTAATTATAAGAAAAAATCTGATATATTTAAGTACTTTCAAAGATATCATGTCAGAATTAAGAGCCATTCCACTCTACTTAAATATATATTTGTAAAAAAAAATAACGCTTCATTATGCGCTGCCCATGTTTCTTCTAATAACAACTTCATTTGAAACTCTTCAATCACAGAATAAATATTTTTTTAAGAAAACCTCTTTATGTAAGTCTATCTTGAATATATACATACAAATAGTGAATGTGTATGGCTCTCCCACTGTTCGTTTTTGGGAGAAGTAAAATGTGTGATTTTATGATATTAACAAATGCCATTTATTATATGCTGTCATGAATTTCATCAAGTATTTTATGTTTCATCACGTTTTATTTACATTAGGTTCAAAATATGAACATTTTCATTATCAGTTTGCTTTCCAAAGGGAGTATACTGGAGATATTTTTGATTGTTGATTAAATTTATTTGCTATTATATGTCTATAATTTTATAGACATTTATCTAAATCTATTCATTTATCTAATCTATCTATCTATCTATCTATCTATCTATCTATCTATCATCTCTCAACCTCCCTATCATCTATCTACCTAAGATCCATCTCTCTATCATCTATTTTTCTATCATCTATCTATCTAATCTATTATCTATCATCTATCTGTCTAATCTATCTAATATATCTATGTAATCTATCATCTATCTACCTGTCTAATCTATCTAAAGTATCTATTTGGCCAAAAGTTGCCTTCATCTTTCAGTGCAAGTCAATTTAATTTCTGTCTTTAGAAATACTTTATCAGGACAGTGAATTTGAGAATGACAGATTTTTTAATCAATGTTTTTATGAAATCTCTGCTGTTTTCTAGCATCTAACCTTGCTAACAGGAAGCCTGATATTCTTTCTTTCGCTGACAGGCTGTCTTTTCTTTCTGGTGTATAATGAAATGTACACACCAGCCTAGGTGCACATAGGTAAGAATTAGTTTGATACCGCTGGCTATTCAGTGTGTCATTTTCAACAGTAGGATCACATGCATGTTTTCAGTTCTAGGAAATCCTTTGATGTTAAAATAGTGTTTATCTAATACTCCCATTATTTATTTTCTAGGAGCAATCTATTAGATTTTGTGTGTGTGTGTGTGTGTGTGTGTGTGTGTGTGTGTGTGTTACTGGAAGTTGAATTAATGGTATCTTATATGCTAGGTAAATGCTAAACTACTGAATAACAATCCATTATGTCTTTGTTAGACTCTCAAAAGCTGTATTTTTACTTTAATTGTGTCTTTATATGTCTTTTTTATTTTTATAAATACTTTTTTTTAAATTTTCTATATTCTATGTTTACATTCCAAAGGATTTTCCCTTTCCCAGTTCCCCCCCCCACCATACGTCCCATAATTCCTCTCCCCCCCAACTATTCCCCAATCATTCCCCATCCCCCCACGGTTTCTCTGTTCTGGGTCTACAAAACTGGATCCAATCTTTACAGGCCCAGGGTCCTCTCCTTTCTTCTTCTTGGGAATCATATTGGTTACCTTTCTGCATTTGAGTATAAATTCCTCACAATACTAATGTCAACACTGGCTTATGCTGTCTAGATTTAATCCACATTACTGAGTTACAGCCCTACCCCTGACAATTTTGAAGCATTTTCATATAATTAGCCTGATAAAGATTATGAATTGAGGAAGCATATAAAATACAGTTTATATACTTTAGTTTTATAATCAAGCACTGTTTACAATTTAGTTTTCTTATTAAAACTAACGTATTCAAACTATCTCTTATAAACTACTGAAAATGGAACACGGACTTATTTTAACATAAAATAATTACAGATATCATTCACAAAATTATTGCCGACCAATTGGACATCTCTACTAAAATAAGCACAATTAAATAGTTGCTTTGTAAATACACCTCTTAAATTTTGCATATATGAGTATTATAATCATGGAGTTCCTGATTCAGTACAAAGTTTCAATTTGTGTGGCCTTATTTATCATTTACTGCTTAATTTTTGGAAAATTTCTCCATATAATAAATGTATAATTTTAATTAAGTTAATTCAGTATACCACAACACATTTTGCCATGTGTTATTGATTTCCTTTCCTTCTGGTGGTTTGTGCCTGCTTTTTTCACTGCACTTTTTCTATATTGCAAGCAACAATGAAAAAATAATGATATCTTGACATATGTGCATAAGTATGTCTATAGGACAAATACCAAAACTTTGAATTCTGGTTTGATAGCACCAAATTACATAAATACTTGCTTGTAAAACTTAAGCTATTTTTAATAATTCTTACTATTGTGTGGTAGCATCGTTTCAGTTTATTGCAGTCTGACGAGATAAAATGGTGATTATGTGTTGATGTATGGACATGCTCTTGATTAAGAATAAAAATCAATAATTCTTCAGGCATTTTGTAACTTGTTTTGTTGTTCCTGAAGAGGTTTCTTAATTTTCTATTAGTTATTTCTTGTTAATAAATAGAAGTTACTCACTTTCTCATAATGATAAGGTAGCTCACACCTGTAATACCAAAATTCAAAAGGGTAAGGCAGCAGAATTGTGAATTTGAGAACAGCATTGTCCTACATAATAAACTATTATTTTGATAAATTAAAGCCAGTATTATTTTGGGAAGTATCAATTATTTTTATTTGATTGTGTGTGCCACAATTCTTTCAGTAAATGAAAAGGAGCCATTAGATTCAGAAATTACACTTCTGAGTAGACAATGTAACAACAAAATCAGTCAGTCAAATATATGGGTTGACCTTGCATTGATTCTTCAATGATGGAAGATGGAGCCATGAACAAAGGAATGCTTTTGGTTTCTGGAAGGTGAGATATACAAAGAGATGGCTTGCCCCACTGGAAAGGTATTCCTATCACCCTTTTGATCATCCCAACATCTATATTTGTCTTCTGACCTTCAGAATGATGGGTAATATGTTTTACTGCTTTAAGCCATTTAAATTTACTATAATTTAGTAGAGCAAAGTGATAATACAGTTACTTATCCATCCTCATACAAGTTAGAGGATAACAGGAACCCCATTTTAAATTATTCTGCAACTTATCACTTATTTTCATAGGGAGACTACTTTCAGTTATATCCCCCTTTAGTGGGGATGTCAGTATAGAAATAGAGGATATAAATTTAGGGTGGTCCTTCCCTATTCCAGACTTTGATCCCAGCACATTACCCTGCTGTTTAACATATAATGTGTTTCTGCTTTGTGCTTTTAGATGTATACTTGTTCATTTATATGTTTATATAATTTTATTTCCTTTATAATTGCTAATAAAAAACAATATTATGATTTTCTAAATATTCTATAAATATACAATTACAAATTAATGTTTTAAGATTCACTACTCTTCTAGAAAAAATGTTATATACATTAATACTCTCAAGCCTTTTCTTTCATGCTTTTACATTTGTTTCCTGTCTTGCCACCTTCACATGAACATATCTCCAAAAGAAGAATTTGCAGAAACAATTCAAAAGAGTGGTGATATCTTGAACACTCTATTCTCCAAAGCCAAATTATGAGTTCTGTTTCCTATTATAGTTGTTCTAAAAATGTTCAAATGCAGGTATTATCATGAAGGACCAATGTGGAAGGGAAGAAATTCAACAGCAAAGTTTCAAAGATTCCATCCCAAGTTTAATAAAATTAAAAATATGACATCAAAATGGAAATACATATATGTATATATGTATTCAGAAAATTATATACAAACATTTAATATTTTCATATCAACAATTTTAGAAAGAGAGTTTGTGTCTAGAGACCAGAATTCAAAAACCATTACAGTATTGAATACCTATAATCTGGTTTATTTCCCATATTGATCAGTGTTAAGAATCCATGGATACCACTTATAAAATGAACATTAATCATGGGACAAGATTTATTGCAGGAAATATTTCATTCAAATTTAGTATCATCCCTTAATTGCTCAGTGAGGTAAATTTTCACCCTCAGAAATAAAATTAAATCTTTGAAGGTATACAAAATGATCTGTGGCTATTCTTGACCATATTAAATGGTTGTATAAGAAATAAGCAAGATAAATGATTATGAGTGTTATCTTGTGGTAAGGTATTCCAACTTGGTTCCCACAACATTGGAATTGCAAGGCAATAAAAATATAGTACTGTCACACTTCTTTTCATTAAAACAAATAACTATGTATAAGGCAACATGTGGATAACAGTCATATCTATTCTTATTTTTAATGATATTTAACTACTATTCATATGGTGAATGCTATTTATTTTCTGGATAATACAAATATTATATATTTTCATTTTCTGCTTTCCCTCATTTAAATTCCCCATCACATGTATTTGAATTATTTTTGTTTACCAAAATTACTCATATAGGTCAAATAGGGAGTGTATAAGTTTTCTCTAAGAAAGGTTAATCAATATTGTCATGACAACAGCCTCATTCTGAGAGTTTCCTATCATATCTGTGACTTTTTATATATGCAATTATTTTATTTGAGTTTATTATATTATTGATACAGCTGATCTCTTATTAAAAAGTCAAGATATATAATTCATATTACTCTTCATGGCACAAAACAGAAGCTTTAGTAATGTACATTGAATAAATAAATGAATGTTTTTCATCTTCACTACTACCACAGAAATTGGATTTAGGCCAGGAACTTGCTAAAGGCAACCACATGGGCTCTGGAGTAAGGTTCTCATCCAACCATCCAACAGGGACACTGTTCTTCATGGTGATATTAAATTTGGAAATATCCATTTTGGACTATTTAAAAAAATACAGAGACTTGGGTCAGCAAATAAAAGGCAGAACAGTAGCACTATCACCAACTTGAAACACTAAACAAATGCAAGTGGAGAAAGAAAATTTTGAAAAGGAGGAATGGAGGGAAATTTTATACAGCTGTGATAAGAACAAGAAAGTGTGTGCTGAAAGTTTACAGAAACATACAAAACATCCAAAGGACTCCAATCCCAAGAAGAGAGATTGTGAAAACTACAGAAGTACCATAAATGAGATTGACTTAGTTTCCACTGTTGACAGCCAAGGGACTTAGCATTGTCAGTTTTCCATGGGCCATTAACCCAAATTCTAGTTGTAGCCAGAAATAGTCCCTAACATTTCATTTAATGACTGCAGTACTGCTGTAAATTCTTGTCTTGTTTTCCCCAATTTTCTGTTTACAAAAGTATTTCCCCACATTGCTCACTTATTTTGCACTAAAGCCTAGGGCATAATAGTTTCTTCTGTTGGCCTTTCATAGTACTATTCTGAGTCTTGCCATAGTGACTACATGTTTTACTGATTGCTATAATCAGAGTCATAAGAGAGGAATGTGCCATTTTACATTGCAATCATTTGGCAGCAGTAAATATTCTGTTTTGCTCAGTATAGTAAGCATTTGCAATCACTGTACTTTCTGCTACATCCAACCCCCCTGGGTCTTAAAAGCCCTTTTATTATCTGTCAAACATTTCCTGATTGGTTGAATCACTTTTGAAGGTGCTAGCCACCAGAGAGTTCTAAAACACTGATCTTCCTTTGTGCCCAAGTTATGGGTAGAACATTTAATTTTTATAGTTCTAATTCATTAAATAAGATCAGTTTAGAAGAGAGTATTTCTATTCTTTTCTAATAAGAAGAGACAGAAAGGGAGTGGATCCAGGGAGAGAATACAGGTGGAGAGGATCTAGGAGAAATACACAGAAGGGAAAGTAAAATCAGAATGTGTTATATGAGAAAATAATCCATATTCAATAAAAGTAAAAAAGGGAAATAAGAGTAAAGATGTGGTAATCCAATGGACTCATGAGGTTGAAAGAAATAGCAGATTTCCACAAGTTATCCTCTGACTTCCAATTGTGCATTATGATGCATGTACACATATGCAAATAAATAAAATATGTTTAACCAAAAAGATAGCAATGAAAAAATTCCAGTCAGAAATATATATTTAAATATTTAAATGTCAACCTGGTACTCTCTACCTACCTATTTCTATCTATCTATCTATCTATCTATCTATCTATCTATCCATCCATCCATCCATCCATCCATCCATCCACCTATTTAATTCATCTATATGGATAATGGACACCACACAGATGTAAGGATAAATTTGATCATACTTTGCTAATTCACATTAGTCAAATATTGGTTGTCTACCTCAGTAGATGTAAACCAAGGGATGGAAACATCATCCATATGTTCTCTAGACTGGACACAGTAGGGTTCTCAGCAGTGTTTTTGAGTCTGCCTTGTTTTTCTACTTACAAGGTACCTTAAAGACCATATTAGAGGAAAATATCTCCAATTATGTGTATTAAGCAAAGTATAAATGAACTGTGCAAATGAAAACAGAGAGAGGAAGCTGGTTTTCCTTCCTAGCACAGAAAGGTCCTAGATGGAAGGCAGGGAGGCATTGCATTGTTCATAGAGTATACACTCATATAATCACAGTACTGATAAGATACTTCTGTTACATATGCTTTAGTCATCCAAAATGTATTTCCTTAAGGAAAGCTTAAATGTGACATATATATGGGTCATTGAATCTTTCAATTACTGACTGAATAACACCATCAAATACCAATTATGTGTTAGGCTCCATACCAAGCTGTGAAGGATGTAGAAATGACTCATTGTAAAGCTGATATCAACATGATCTCAAGCCATGGAAAGCATAAAGTGAATGGATGTGCACACAGGTAGGATTATATGGTAAGGAACAGACTGACATTTGCAACATCACAAAAGAGATAGCCAGTCATCTCTTTATTCGAGATTTTAGGAGCAAAGAGCAAGAATGGCAGTGGGCATGAAAAAGCATAAGGCAACTGCCCTCAAAATGTTCTACTTCCTCTTTCCCTTCTACTTTGTACTGAAGGAAGACAATTTTCTCCCCTCAATGAAGTATGCCAGGGGCATAGTTCCTTCTATCTTTTAGTTTTCTACCTTACTATCTAAAAAGAGCCTCTGCATGTTCAAAAGGTAGTGTTGAAAAAAAAACCCTTTAATGATACTACAACATTGTCTGAAAATATAACAAAAAATTTAAGCATATGGTTCAAATGGCTTTGTTCCTAATCCAAATGCTTTATAACATGCATCATTTAGGATTAGATTCCTGCCTGGAATGAATTAATGGGAAAAGCTGTTTCTGAATTATCCAAGTGTAACAGGTGGTCTGAAAACTCCATTAAGAGATTTTTTTTTCAGTTTCACTGCTCCAGGGGATGACCACTGTGTAGATTTTCAAGCCTACCCAGACTCTTCAATATATGTAATCAAGCATTGCTTCTATTGGAGTTTTAGCTGTAAAACTCATTGCTTAGGTGGAAAAAAACCCACACCAGTGAAACCAACAGTCAAAGCTAGTAAATAGTTAAGTTACAAATATGTGTACTCTAGGGCCCATGAATCTACACCTGGTTGGCTCTCAGCAATCATTTTTATTGTAAGCTTGGATTCACATCATTGATTTCTTATGCAACTTTTGAAGAGAGCCCAAGGCACAGCAGTATACATCAGGAGTGTATTAGAGGGACAAAGCAAAGGCTGTCTGAAGCTAAAAGTCACAGGAGGCTTACAAAGATGTAGTGGTAAAACTTAGAATTCTAAGAGGACTTGGAGAACAAACATGTGACACCTGAAATCACATACATCCCTTATGTGGGCAGCTAAAGGACCTAGCCAGGAGCCAAGCTAACATAATCTCCCGAAAGAGGTCTTTGAAGGCTGGTAAGATTTCATTCTAGCTGAAAAATAGATTTTGCCACATTTACAACTAGAAAAATAAAAGGTATTAGACGTGACATTGACTGAAGAAGAATGGTGAGATTATGGGTCTGGTTGGGCATCAATGGGAGGAGAGGCCCTTGGGGGAATTCAAGGGTGAGGAGGTGGGAGTGGGTAGGTGGGTAGAGGAATACCCTAACAGAAGCAGAAGGAGGGGGGATGGGATAGGAGATTTAGGGGAGGGGAACTGGGAAAGGAGATATTTGAAATGTAAATAAAGAAAATGTCCAGGATCCTGGATGCCAGAGAGATCTAACAGACATTGCCAGGTGCGCAGACATAGCCCGAGGCTAATATCTCTTGGGTCTTAGCCTGTCAGGCTTTTGCCTGCACCCAGAGCCTGGGCAGCTCTGTGGACTGTCTGTGTGCCAACCCTGTCAGGGGTCATTTGCCCTGCAGAGTGACCGGCACTTGGAAAAGGTCCCCGCAGCATCTGCCATCTTTGCTCCTTGACAGGGCAGACGGGCAGCACCAGATTCACAGAGACAACTCGAGTATAGCATTACTGGGGTCAAGACACAAAACTAGAAATGAAAAGGGAAATATAACAACAGAAAATGAGGAAGTTATATATATATATATATCAGATCCTACTAGATAAACCTAAACTCAGCACAACTGGAGAATCTGGAGTAAAGGGACAATTTCGTAGACAGATACCAAATTCCAAAATTAAATCAGGACCAAATAGACCATCTAAACAGTCCCATAACCCCTGTAGAAATAGAAGAGGTCATAGAAAGTCTTCCAACCAAAAAAAGCACAGGACCAGATGGTTTCAGTGCAGAATTCTATCCGACCTTCAAAGAAGACCTAACACCAATACTCCTCAAATTGTTCCACAAAATAGAAACAGAAGGAACACTATCCAACTCATTCTATGAAGCCACAATTACGCTTATACCAAAACTACAAAAAGATCCAACAAAGAAGAACTAGAGGCCAATATCCCTTATGAATATTGATGCAAAAATACTCAATAAAGTTCTTGCCAATCAAATCCAGGAACACATCAAAATGATTATTCACCATGATCAAGTAGGCTTCATCACCGAGATGCAGGGATGGTTCAATATGGAAATCCAGAGGAGGATGCTCTCAGCCAACCATTGGATTGAGCAAAAGATCCCCAATGAAGAAGCTAGAGAAAGGACCCAAGGAGCTGAAGGAGCTTGTAGCCCCATAGGAAGCACAATATGATTGAAACCACTACCCCCACAGCTCCCAGGGACTAAACTACCAACCAAAGAGCACACATGGAGGGACTCATGGCTCCAGTTGCATGAGCAGCAGAGGGTGGCCTTGTTGGACATCAATGAGAGGAGAGGTCCTTGGTCCTGAGAAGGCTAGATGTCCCAGGATAGGAAAGTAGGAGTGGGCAGATTGGTGAGCAGTGTGAGGGAGAATGGTATAGGGTGTTTTCAGAGGGGAAGCCAGGAAAGGGGATAACATTTTAAATGTAAATAATGAAAATATCTAATAAAACTAATAATTAAAAAAAACCACTTGGTAATGAAAATTCTGTTTTCTTTGAGGACGAATAACTAAGTAATCAATCTAATCATAAGAGTTGGTCCTGTGCCCAGAAGTAGATGGCCAACAGAAAATGATCTCAAGGGAATCTGGAGTTTCATTTCCTATTATGTCAGGGCTTTCTAAAAATTGTCTGTAATTTTTGCTTTAATTTGATTTTTTATTCACCCTACAGGTTTTGCCTCTACATCATCATGGCTTCTGGTTTTGTTCTTTTGGGTATTCCTGAGTGTGGGAAACAAGGAACTAAGTGTGTGTGTGTGTGTGTGTGTGTGTGTGTGTGAGAGAGAGAGAGAGAGAGAGAGAGAGAGAGAGAGAGAGAGAGAGAGCGCCTGCCTTTTTGTGCTCTTTCCTTTCTCGTTTGTTTTATCTTATTCTGAATTGTTTGCTTTTACTCTATCTTAATAAAATTATTTTATTATATAACTAGCATTACTTAGATGTCTGTTTTCTAATGAGAAACAGAAAGGGGGTGGGCTCAAATGTGAAGAGAGATGGGAGGAACTGGGAGGATTAAGGAGAAATCATTATATATATATGGAAGAAAATGCTTCATCATCTAAACAGCTTCCAAATCATACTCACAAGCAAATTTATACTGACAATGTCTAGTCTTTAGTCTGTCAAAGAAGTGAGATCATGAAAAAATATCCATTATGATATATGACGAGATAAGCTAATTCCAAGTCAAATTTCTGAGGTTCCTGGAGTCAGAAACTTTTAGGACTGCTTTAAAGATAATTTTGATGGCTTGCTAGACAACATCTATGGACTATCATAAGAGTCTGAAATTTTTAGGTATTTCCATTTTCCTGAATGTCACCTCCAGTAGTCCAGCCTCACTCTTTTTCACAATGAAAAGCCAAGCTAGATCTGTTGGTTCTGCCACTCCAGGTGGTAGAGTAAATATGAACAAATACAGTGAAATCCATCCCAGTGTTTATGTTCTCCTGGACAAACTTTAATTACTTGGAAAGATGGGAAGAATGTTTCAGAGCCCCATACAACTAAGAAGATGATTTTCTGAATTCTAGCTCCATCTATCCACACTGCGTCATCTAAGAGTGAAAATAAGTAGCCCAGAAGCCCTAAATACTCAAGGCACAATTAGCAAGTCAAATGATTCCCAAGAAGAAGAAAGGAGAGGACCCTGGGCCTGTAAAGATTGGATCCAGTTTTGTAGACCCAGAACAGAGAAATCATGGGGGGGGATGATTGGGGAATAGTTGGGGGGGAGAGGGATTATGGGACATATGGTGGGGGGGAACTGGGAAAGGGGAAAGCCTTTGGAATGTAAACATAGAATATAGAAAATAAAAAAAAACCATTACAAAAAAAAAGAAAAGTCGAAACTAGACAAGGATTTAACATGTACAAAGAAGAGACATGACTTTCTAGAATAGGAATAACAAGGAACCATGTAAATAAGAATCAGTCTATTTTTTTTCTTGGAACTCTAATAAAGCAGAGATTGTCAAATAAAAAAAAAAAAAGAAACTCATGTGAATGTCACAGCCCAAGGACATAGTTAACCTAAAGACCAAGAATTTAACTTAAGATATAGAGTGTTTCTCTTCTCTGTAGAGTAGAGTTTGAGTAGATTGAGTAGATTGCAGCTGAAAAGAACCAAAGATAGAGTCACTTGAGATTTTGGGAAAGACTGAAGAAACTAAGAGGAATAAAAAGAAGGATAATGTGTGAAATTAAAACCTCAGCGACCACAGCTATAGAATACTTCAGCTCAGCACAATTCTTGGCTACATTAACACAAATCTTCATAGTGAAATCCCAATCTAAAATGCTTAATTTTCAAAAATGATTCAAGGTACACAAAACTGATGATAAAAAAAAAGAGAGGAGTCAATATCTTGTTTTGGAACCAGATACAGAGACTCAGATGTTGGAACTGTAAGAGAAGGAATTTAAAAAGTCTATACTTGAGCAGGCAAAATGGCTCAGGAGATAAAAGCTATTGTCCTTAAGCCTGTTGATCAGGGTTTCATTCTCAAATCCTGCATGATAGAAGGAGAGAAACAATTCCTGCAAGTTGTTATCTAACCTCTGGGAATATGCAATGGCACACTCTCTCACACTATATGTTTGTGTGTGTGTGTGTGTGTGTGTGTGTGTGTGTGTGTATGTATGTATATATTAACCATATATATATATATATGGAAAAAGTGGATAGCATTGAAAACAAGGTGAGAATTTAAATAGATAAGTGGAAACTCTAAGAAAAAACCTGCATGGAATACTGAAAATTAGTAGAAATGAGGAAGGCTTGTCATGGATTTCTCAGTGGACCTTACATGACCAAGGAAGACTGTCAAATGGAGACTTCCTAAATTACAATGTATGGAAAAGGACTTCAAAGTTGAATTAGTATTGCAGAGTTTTTAGATCAAAATACTTTGCATAGGAACTTAGCCATATACAAAATATACAATTGTAGCATTTTAAAGAAAGATTGAAAAATGTGAGTGAAAAATGATTCAGTCAGATAAAAATCCCTGCATCATGAGCTAAGCATTTAATTTCATAATTAAATTAAGCGACTACATAAGGGAGTATAAGTAAAACTACAGAGCTATAGAATTTATATAGTTAGAAATATCCTATTTTATATTACTTATACTCAATTTCCAGAAAAAAATTTCAAAGTTGCATTTCATTGCTATAACCCTTTAACTTATTTATCACCAAATCCCAGACACAAAAAATAGCATGATTTTTTTCTGGAAAAATTGCAGAAAATTCTAAATTAATGTGTATATTAATTACCTTGACTACTTTATTCTTTAGCAACATCATAAAGAAAATTAAGTAAAATATATTTGAAACTGTACATTAAAAGGAGGCCAGTAAAATAGATGTTCTTTGTCGCTGCCTGCAGCTACTGTGAACTGGGTTCCTGGAAATGGAAGCCGAAGGATGGATGGGGAAGAGTGAAAAGAACGAGGGCCAGGAAGATAGGTTACCTATCAAGGCCAAAGTTTAATGGAGCTCAGACAATTTAACAGTTTTGGGGGGCGCCCCTCCTCCCAGACTCCTGCGTGACTTCTTTGGGTGTTGACTCTACTGCTCAGGAAACTGGGCAGGTCACCTGCTTAATTCAGGAATTCATACATCTGGAGGAACTTCACCTTCAGCTGAGCACTCCACCCCCAGGTGGGGCAGGTTTGTGAATAGCACAGGAATCCCTGCTCAAAGGCTGGGAGAGGAAGTTCATCTTTACCAATGTCAAGTTCCTGCCATGTGGCAAGACACCCCAATATGGCTCTGTACAGTTCTCAGTGGTTAAGATATATTTAGAGAATATCTTAGCAATTTCTCTTATGGACTAATTCATAACATTCCAATATTTCTGATATGTGGTAGTCATTTTCTAAAGATTGCCATATGATATTCAGAAGAAAAAATATTCTGCAATTACATTTTGGAATAGGTTTATTTTCATTTTTTAAATGTAAACTTATACATGAAGGACATAAAGTTTATATTAATGGGATAATACAACACATTTCAGTACAAGTGTATATTGTATAATTTTTAAATAAGTTAAACACAGTATACCCTCAAAACACTTATTTCTTTGCAGTGAAACATGTGAATATTCTTATGCCTATTCTTTCAGAAGATATAGCACATTTTCATCTACATTCTTTTTTTTGTTTGTTTGTTTTTTTTCGAGACAGGGTTTCTCTGTGTAGTTCGGGCTGTACTGGTACTCACTCTGTAGACCAGGCTAGCCTCGAACTCAGAAATCTGCCTGCCTCTGCCTCCCAAGTGCTGGGATTAAAGGCATGTGCCACCACCGCCCGGCATCTACATTCATCTTAGTAGGCAATGGAACACCAGAACCAAATATAACTCAATATCAGTTAATCAACAGTTCCAGTAACTCTCTTCCCTCTATTCTTCGTGGTGTTTATACCATTATATTTTCAACTTCTAAGAGGTTAACATTTTTAGATCCTATGAGAATGAGATAATGTGATATATTTGTGTGTGTGTGTATTTGTGTATTTGTGTGTGTTACTAGCTTTATTCACTCATTATGATTTCAGGTCACATGTGTATTGCCATATATATCAGGATTTCACTATTTTTGAGTGGATGTGCTCCATTGTATATATGTTCTAAGTTTTCTTTCTTTATTGATCACTTAATAAATGCTTAGGTTGTATCCATTTCCTTGGTATTGTAAAAATAGTGATGCAAGGAACATAAGAATGAAGACATCTTTACACACTGAATTTATTTCCTTTCAATATGTACATAGAAATAGGATTTCTTGAACATATGGTAGTTCTATCTTTAAAGTTTTGTAGGCTTACTATATTGAATTCTACAATAGGTACACTCAGTTACCTTCCCACTAGCAGTGTTCAAAGGCCCCATTTAGTCTATATTCTTTTCCAAACTTTGTTCATTTTAGGAATTTAATAATAGCCATTCTTAATAGGGTAAAGTGACAGGTGGTGGTGGCGCACGCCTGTAATCCCAGCACTTGGGAGGCAGAGGCAGGTGGATTTCTGAGTTCGAGGCCAGCCTGGTCTACAGAGTGAGTTCCAGGACAGCCAGAGTTACACAGAGAAACCCTGTCTCAAAAAAACAAAAACAAAAACAAAAAACAACAAAAAAAGGTAAAATGACACTTCATTGCAATTTTTGTCTTTATTTCTTTGATAAGTAGTGAAGATTATTAAATTTCCTTTTCATATGCTGTTGGGTATTTATGTCTTCTATGGAGAGATTGTAATTAGCCAGTTATTTTGCTTTATATTCAGGCCTTTTACAGCTATGGCGTTTTACAGGTTTCTTTTTTAGTCTGGAATTCTATCCCTTGGCCGATGTAGAGCTTGTGAAGCTCTTCCATCCTGCATGTTACTTCTTCTCTGTGTTGAGCTTAGTTTTACATGATTCTATTTCGATAGTTTTGTTGGTTGTTTTCAGTTTGCCACAGGGCCATGCTCTGTAGCCCAGACTGTCCTGGAACATACTATGCTGAAGAGTTAAGTTAATCAAACAGAATGAAGATTCGCTGTTGCCACGAACTGGCAAAGGATAGAGTAAGGAGCTATTTAATGGTTACATAGTTTCATTTCACTGAAGGGTAAACTTTTAGATTTAGGATACTAGTGACGTTTGCATGAAATGAGAATGTAGTTAACAATACTGACCAAATATCAGCTATTCATGCCAGCAACACAAAGCTGATTAATATACATACATGGTATTTCTTCCCATGTTTTCTTTTCTACAATCTGTACCTAAGTGATCATCGAGCTTTGCTTATGTGAATAGATACTCTTAATTGTGCTTAACCCATTTTTATGATTTTACATTGATTGGGGGTATTAACTATTAGATGGTATTATCAATCCAGCTAAACCAAGAAAAAAAAAGACAAAAGTTCTTCATAAAGTTAAAAAAAATCCTTGTGATCATATTTTTTAAAAATTGGGAGTATGATTTACATTTTAAACCTGGAACATACATATTTTGCATTGATTGAAAACACTTTTAAGTATTAAGTTAGTGATGCCTTTTAGAAAATGAAGTTTATTACAAGGAAGATGCAAAAGTATATCATGGTATATTGAAAATTTTATATATCTTGTTATACTAAAGAGCATTTTATACATTTTGGCAGTCATGAGAGTTTTTATATACAAAAATATATTACTCTACAAGATCAAAGCTTGGAATTTTTCTTGCTGTTTAATGTGGTGGAAAACACCTAGAGGTTTTAAGCTTTTCAGAAGAAATTATTATATAATAAATGATTTTGTGTATAATGATTTTTAAATGGCCATTTGAATATTTTAAATACTTTTGATAAGCTGAAAATGGAGTTTCAAATTTGTTATTCTTATTCAAATGGTTCCATATAAATGAAAAGATAAAGAATTTTAAAGCTTCATTTATATTTAAAGTAATCAAGTTTTCTTCCAAATATATTTAAAACTCCCCTAAAGCATTCTTTTTCCTAGAAAATACATAAATAAAAAACATATTTTCTATTGTTAGAGGAAGTAATTTGCTTTGCTTTCTTTTTGTTAAAACTTTTCAAATAAAAGAGATCATTAGTATGTCTCTATAAGTGTATGAATACAAAACCCTATAAATAAATATCCATTCTCTTTTCTATCAAGAATTCCAATACAAGTTTTCCAGAATGATAAGTATCCATTTTAAAGAGGCTTCATCTACAGTCCAATTTGTTGATAATAAGAACTTGGTAATAATATTTAGAGAACTCCTTGAAGAATCAAAGCAAACATTAATATACTCAACATTTATAGTCTTTATTTCTCATTGGACTTCTACTGCTACCTTTTCTGCATAGCAATATTTGTTTCTATTGCTTTTGAAATAATCATCATAGAAGTTCAGTTACACAACTTATCCTAGAAATTTTCATTTTATGAATTACTTTCAAATAATGAATGTATTTTGCTATTCAGTGCTTATTACCAAGAACTTTAGAAGAAAAAATATTAAATGGGTATAAAGTTGGTGAAACTTTGCCTAAACCTTCTACACTTTGTAGTGACAACAATATATTTCACTTTACAATTCTTATATTTGTTATGATTATTGTTATTGTTAAATTATGTGGGAACAAAGTTTCACATGTTGCTCACTCTATCCTGAAACTCAGAATTCTCTTGTTTCAATCTTGCAAGAGATTGCAGGAGTTTGTCACCATGTTCTGCTTAATTTTCTTTTTAAAACTAATTATTTTTATTAGCTATGGGAATGTTCAAGGTTAGCATTGTGATAAATATACTTCAAAAACTGTCTCAACATATGGATTAATTACAGTAGATCCATATCCAGTTTCCTTACAGTATTAGAGATTGAACTGACGGCTTCACATATGCTAGGGTGGGGCTTTACATCAGAAGTATAGCCTCTGCAATTTTCATAGATTTATATTATTTAAATTATGTTCATGTGTTTGCATCTATATGTGTGTTTATGCATGTGAGTGCAGTTTCCCACAGAGGTGTGAAAAGAGTGAAAGATTCCCTGGAGGAGAACTGTACTCAGATCCTTAGAAGAGTAACAATTGCTCTTAACCTCTAAGCTATTTCTTTAGTTCCTTCTGTTCTATTTCTTGAAGTCATTCAAAACAGCTAAAGTTGACCCCAACTTTGTTCCTATAGGCAAGCTCCATTTGCTGTTGAGATAAAAAAGAAAGTGTGAGCTTTGAAGATCTGGCTAGTAAATAAGAAGCTTAAAGGAGATTAGGAAAACTAGCTTTACATATATTAAGTGCCATTTATAGGAACAAATATAAATTATTCTGTACAGAATAAAACACATCAAGTGTTTTTAACCTTTTCTAGATTCTTATAACCACAGGCAAGTTAGGGTCAAAGGGTAGATGTTCCTTTCAAATCTCATTTGGCAGATATTTAATGCTACAAAAACTAAAGGTATCATTTGACTTGTCATGTACTAAGTATATACTTTGTTTAGGTATGGTCTGTAGAAGACATTTTAAAAATTTCATTAAAATATAGAGGCATATGTGCATGAATATTATTATTCTAACATTTTATTATATAAACCTTTTCATGGCAAGTAATTTGAGATTTTTCATTAAGAAGACTATCATATATGAGCGTTAAGACAGAATTGACTTTGGTTCCTCCTATTTTTAAATAGAATTTTTCAAGATAACTTAAACAGATCAGATTTCTTATTCCAAGGACTATTTAGAGTTTTATATTTAACTTGCCTCACATTCAAATACTTGTTTAATAAATTGTTTCACTTAATATATATTACAACAATGTAAATTATCCTTATATTAAATGGTAGCCTTACCAAAAAAGATTATGATGAAAGATCTGGTTTCATCATAGAATTTGAAACATATATCTAAGAAGGAATGTTGTGTTACAGAGTCTTTTACAGTAACATAAAACCATAAAATATTTAACCTCTGCACATCTAAGAAATCTAATTTCTTAACGTTACTTGTTTTTTCAATCCAGAATAATAAAAAAGAGTGTTATTGTATATTTCATTATTAAATGGTTATTTTCTTTCTTTAAAAATCTATCTATCTAATCTATCTATTTACCTAGTCTTCTTTCCTGTATTACATCCCAACTGCTTTTTCCCTTCCCTCTATCCCTCCCAGTACCTGACCCCACCTCCCCTCTCTTCCCCATTCACCCCTCTTCCATTTCCCTTCAGAAAGTGTAGGCCTTCCATTTATATTAACCAAGCTTCCATTTATATTAATCAAGTTGCAATGAGACTAGGCACATCACCATCACCACCACCACCCCACCCCCACCCCCCCCACCCCCGCGGTCCCCGGCCATATTAAGGCTGGAGGAAGCAATCCAGTAGGAAAAAAAAAAAAAACGGGGTCACAAAAGCAGACAAAATGAGTTTCACAAAACATTTAGTTCACAAGGTACATACCCTAGACCCATACTCTTAAAAACAATGACTTTTTTTTTATTATATCTATTCTTTATTTACATCTCAAATGCCCCCTTTCCTGGTCCCCCTCCCCCCGGAAAATCCTATAAACCATCTTCCTTCCTCCTGTTCTCCAATCAACACTCTCCCTCTTCCCTGTCCTGGCATTCCCCTACATTGCAGCATCAAGCCTTCACAGGACCAAGGGCCTCTCCTCCCTTTGATGTCCAACAAGGCCATCCTCTGCTGCATATGCATTTGGAGCCATGGGTCCCTCCATGTGTACTCTTTGGTTGGTGGTTTTGTCCCTGGAAGCTCTGGGAGTACTGGGTGGCTCATAATGTTGTTCCTCCTATGGTGCTGTAAACTCCTTCAGCTCCTTGGGTCCTTTCTCTAGCTCCCCCATTAAGGACCCTGTGCTCCCGTCCCTGGAAGAGTCTCCCACCTTTTTAAAGACAGGATCCTTTGTTTACGATTGTGAACACCAAGCTAACTGGCCTGCAAACTTCTGGGGTTCTCCTGTCTTGGCTTCCCCCTTTGTAGAATTAAGATTATGATGTGTGCTACAGTGCTTTACATAAATTCTGGGATTTGAACTCAGGACCTTATGTTTGCACAGCAAGTGGTCTACAAATCAAGTCATGTCCCTCTCTACAATGTGTTTCTTGTATACAGTGTGAGTGTATGGTTCGGTAATTCATTCTCTCTGACCTGGTGGTGGTTGAATGTATTTGAACACTTGGTTCCCGTGATGGTGGTGCAGTCTGTGAAGGTTATGAAACCTATAGAAGGTGGGGCCTGATGGGGGAGGGACTTCACTGGGCCTTGGGTTTTGAGAGTTGAGAGCACAGCTTGGCCATACTTCCTATTCTTTGTCTCTACTTCCTATATGTGGATGAACATATGACCAGCGAGCTTCCTTCTCCTGCTGCTGTGCTCTTTTCCCGACTGTCACTATGCCTTTCCCTTCCACGATGGACTCTATCCTTTCAGAATCACATGCCAAAAATAAACCCTTTCTCCTTAAAAAAAAAAAAGGACCCTGTGCTCAGTTCAGTGGTTGGCTGTATTTGTCATGCACTAGCGGAGCCTCCCAGGTGACAGCTATATCTGGCTCCAGTTATCAAGCACTTGTGGGCATCCACAATAGTGTCTGTGTTTTGTAGCTGAATAGGGAATGGATACCTAGGTGGAACAGTCTCTGGATGGTCTTTCCTGCAATCTCTGTTCTATACTTTGTCTCTGTGTATCCTTCTGTGGGTATTTTATTCCCCCTTCTAAGAAGGACCATGACCTAAACAGGGATTCTTAAAATGTTTAATATGGTAATCTGAATGGATAATCTGGAATACATGTATGGAGGTGATAAAATGGTATATAGAATTTAATTAATTTGTTGTAAAAGAAAGTCACTTTTATTAATGGGTATATCATTGGATTAGAATTTGTTGCTGTTGCAGATAAAAGGAATTATATTTCAAATTGGCAATAAAACATCCTTCCTATGTAATACTTATAGGTAAAGAGATACTTGTTTGCATGGTAGGTATAGGAGATTTTTTTCATGATTTTTAAGTTATAGAAAGCATTTTTTATCTTGAGAATATTTTTGAAGAATTTCTTATTCTGTTCTTTAACATTAGGTCATTATTGATATTTAAGAGAGTTCATCATTTTTATTAGACTTTCTCAAATATGTTATAAACTTATATATCCTATTTCAGGGAAATGACTTTCCCAGAGAAAGCCTAGCACTAAAACATACTAATGTTACAAAATAACCAATTCACCAAAATTTACCCTAGGAAGTGATATATAGATAGGAACACATTATTTATTTAATTAACTGACTATGCAGCATGAAAACAAACTAATTTTACCTTTAAGGTATGTACTAAGGGCATGTCAATGTTATTGCCAGATCACATAGACCTGAGTGTTTGGATGCAATCCCTTGGTAGTGCAGCCATGTTGCTGGATGAACATTTCTCTACAAAGTGTTCTAAATGTACATAGCTTTTATGTTAGAATTTTATGAATTAACTGAGTTGCGTGACAGTAGCTGTTTCTATAAAGTTGAAACAAATACCGAAGGTTACACAAAATAATAGTGAAAAGTTGTCATATTAGTCCATTGTTTTAAAATACACTAAAGGTTATACAATAGACATGACATTTTTCTAGAATACATATGAAATTTAAAACAATTGTATTTTAAAATGATTTTTCAAAAACTGCACTGGTTTTCATGTTAGTTTTACTAATTGTCACTTGTTTGAAAACTTTATTTTATTTTAGAAAATAATATTTGTCGGTATAAAAATCAAGAAATATTAAAAACTAGAAAGTGTAAAAACAAAAATCAGACAACCATAACTCCATGCATCACTGCAATTTGTATACCAAAATAAACATGATTTTAAGAAAAAAAGATTGAACAAAACATTGTTATATATATTAATAAAATTTAGTTAGTACAACTTTAGTTGTATATAGATGAAGAAATATATAGCAGCAAAATAATGAAGAGTTTTATCAAACCCATTTACGTATCTTAAGATTTCAAGAAAATTGGCATTAACTGTTAATGTTTCTTTTATTTTCTTTGATGGAGGGATGCAATGAGAGCCATTCCCAAGCTTTGGGAATACACAGCTTGGGCTGAGTGCAGAACATTTCTCCTCTGTTCTAACTATTCCTATGCCTAGGCCTTGAGGCTTCTAGCCTTGATAAAATCTAATATTCCAAGTAGATTAATTCAATTCAGCTTCTTTTGGCTTCTGACTGAATTGTTCTGCCTGACTACATACTAACTTTGTAAATAGTGTTCTAGGCTTCTGGCTCCTTCTCATTCTCTGGCTCATTCTGTCTTCATCTGTGTCTAGTTTATCTACAACCTGTTTCTGAAAAACTGCATACACAGACATATCACAACCCCTTTTTCTATCTTGCTGTCTTTAACAAAAATTTGTTGTACCAGTTTGCAGTGCAGTGCTGACTGAGACTCATGTATACTCTGACATATACCACAGTCTGCAACTCTTAATACTTTGTCATAAATGCGGTGACTACCAGGTCTGAAATTTTACATTGGAAATTTGGTCATTAGGATATTATTGTTGATGTATATATTCCATTTGGCTTTTATACTTGATGTCTAAGAGGATTGATTATGCTTAATTTAAGAATGTTTGTGAAGTTGAAGAGAGAATTAGGACAGAAAATGGTGTGAGCACCCATTCCAAACAGTTTGTAAAGGAGGATGAGAGGATACCAAGTCAAGTGAAAGCCAAAGAATGGAGGAATGTGCACAGCTTGTCATGCTATGAAAATTATGACAGCTATGGAACTTCTAGAAACAAAGTAAAGAGAGAAGGAGATTTACTAATTACTAAAAAAAATTTACTATTTTTTTGATTAGATATATAGGAGACTTTACAGTCCTAGACACAGTAAACTGACTGGAAGACTATGGGGCAGTGGAAACCAATCCGACAATGATAGACCAAACTGCAGCTGGAAACCCAGTACAGCACTGTTGGCTATGTTTCAAGTGATATGTTTTGTAAAGCAAATGATATGTGTTGTAGAGCACAGTATGGTGTGGTGGTGGAAAGGGGTTATGTGCCTATGCTGAGGCATCCCTTCCCCTTGAGAAACCAGCTATATGACGGGTCTAGTATAGAGTAGAAATTATTTAGGGGCATGGGAAGAGGAGTTGATAAGGGAGGGGAGAGGGGAGAGGCAGAGGCGGGGAGAGAGAGAGAGAGAGAGAGAGAGAGAGAGAGAGAGAGAGAGAGAGAGAGAGAACAGAAGAGAAGAGGAGGAGGAGGAAGAGGAGAAGAGAAGGGAAGAGGCCGGATGGAATGTGTGGAGGAGGTAGGAAAGGAGAGAGAGAGAGAGAGAGAGAGAGAGAGAGAGAGAGAGAGAGAGAGAGAGAGAGAGAGAGAACAGAAGAGAAGAGGAGGAGGAGGAAGAGGAGAAGAGAAGGGAAGAGGCCAGATGGAATGTGTGGAGGAGGTAGGAAAGGAGAGAGAGAGAGAGAGAGAGAGAGAGAGAGAGAGAGAGAGAGAGAGAGAGAGAGGAAGGGAGAGGGAGAGGGAGAGGGAGGGAGGGAAGGAGGGAGAGAGAGAAGAGAGGCCAAACAACCACTTTTATAGCAAGCCAGGCCTACCTAGGTAGGTAACTGTTGGGTGGAAAGCAGAAGGGGTGTTAACATGCTAACATTAAGGAATACAGATGCAGATATTCAAACCAACCACAAGACTGAGCCAGAGGAGACACAAAAGGAAGAGCTAGGGGAAGGATTGAATGAACTGACAGGGATTACAACCCCATAGGAAAAATAATAGCAACTAATCCAGAGCTCCCAGGGACTAAACCACCAGCCAAAGAGTACACATGGAGAGACCCATGGCTCCAGCTGCATATGCAGCAGAGGATGGCCTTATCATAAATCAATAGGAGGGGAGGCCCTTGGTCCTTTGATGCCTAAGCATAGGGAATGCTGGAGTGGTGAGGCTGGAGTGGGTGAGTAGGTAGAGAAGCTCCCTCATAGAAGCAAAGGAGATGGGGGAGAGGGGAAATACGATGAGGGTATCAAAATGAATAAAATGATTAATATAAAAGAAAGGTCTGCACATGGAATAAGAAAGAAAACACAGTTCAAGTGACCAAAAACTGTGTGGATGTGCTGCTGAGGAAATATTATATTTCCATTATAATATAACTATAAAACCTAGTAAATGATAAGAATAAAAGTAATTTTATGGTTCATTGTCATTTAAAATCATCGAGTATTTGGCTGGAGAGGTGGCTCAGCTGTTGAATGCTTGCTATTCTTCCAGAAGAAAGAAATTATCTTCACAGCATCTACCTTAGGAGACACACAATTGCCTGGAACTCCGGGTCCAAGGACACCCTCTTTTGGTTCCAGCAGGCACCCACACACATTTGGCATTCTCTTTCACACAAAATTAAAAGTCATAAAATAAATATTTTAGATGTAATCAGTATTTGTCGAACTCTTTTACCATGCATATGGAAAATATTTAATCCACAACAAGATGATTTATGGCACAGTAAGCAGATATTACCCTAGAAGCTTGGAATACCCAAGACACAATCCACATATCAAATGATGTCCAAGAGGAAGGAAGGAGTGGCCCCTGGTCCTGGAAAGGCTCAGTGCAGTAGTGTAGGGGAATACCAAAACAGGGAAGTGGGAAGGGTTGGATGGGGAACAGGGGGAGGGAAGAGGGCTTATGGGACTTTCAGGAAGTGGGGAGCCAGGAAAGGGGAAATCATTTGAAATGTAAATAAAGATTATATCCAATTAAATAAATAAATGAATGAATGAATGAATAAATAAATAAATAAAATGAGTTAACCCGTCAAAAAAATATCCGATTGGAAACAGATTCCAACACCTACTATTCTCAGTGATGAGAATTGCTGAGGTTCCTTAATCTGTTTGGTCTTACCTGTTTTTATGTCTAGTGACACAGGCCCACTTGCCCCACAACTCCTTTTTCCTTTTATAACGGGGAGATGTTATTTGAAAAATATATATATATAAAATAGAGTAATATTACATTGCTAATTCTTCCTCTATCAAACAAACATTAGATGAATGAGCTAAAATAATAAAGAAAATAATATTGCGGAAGTCAAAAGATTTAGATTTTCATTTGAGCCAGTTACAGATTCATGACCAATAATGCATCCATAATTAATGAAGTTAGTATAATACTTATCCAACTTAGTATGATTATTTCCATTATGAAAATCATTCTACTTCACTGCACTGTCACATATCCCATTTATATGCTCATGTACATCTACCTATTCTGAAGGAAAACCTCTGAGGAATTGGTGAAATTATTATCTGGATTGGTTGTATCACTTTTAATAAAGCATTATATGATATTAATATTACATAATGCTAACTTTTTATTTATTTAAATAAAAATCGTCATACAAAAATCCAGAAAATCAGCATTTAAGCAGAGGCTGGGTGTTCCAAATAGGTAACTTTGAGGCAGATAGCTGTCATCCCTAATGGACTTTTGTTCTGTAAGTGAATAAATATTCACTAAGTTATACTTTCAGTGATTTATGTATATGTTTTACCAGTGGAATATTCAAGATATAATGAATAAATGACTTTTTTCACTAAGACTTTAAATTTTAAAACATAAATTTATGTCGTATTATTAAACTAGAGTTTGGGAGTTTATAGGATTTGCAATATATTCTAAATATGTGAATCTAACAGTATTTTAACTTCAATAATTATTTGTATTCTGAGTTTTTCACTAATTCTTTTCCTGTCAGTTAAACTTTTTAGCTTTTTGTTAATTGATCATCATAGCTCAGATTTTATCATCACATGATCTCTTCTGTTTTGATCTAGTGCCGATGGACATTATTCTTAATTAATGCTTTATTTAATAAAAAGAGCTATAAGATACTATATTTGGCACATCTGATAATTTGAAAGATACAAAATTAGACTTTTCATTTCCTTCTGTTCTGGTCTACTTAGTAAAACAACTCTGAATCTATATGCTTGTGAGGAAAGACATGTATATTATAAATGTCAACTTTACAAAGGGCCTAAAATTGATCCCAAAATAAATGCATGCATAGAGTGTGCATATTCTCTTGATCTTACTCAACAACTCATAACTTTCAAGATTACCTATAACATTATAAATGAAAAATGTATTCCCATTAACATATATATATTTGTAATTATAAAAATTTATACATATATATGTACACAGGTCAGTCAATTTTATACTAAGTAAGTACATTTTTCATTAGTCTAAGGGGCTTCAGTGTTTATCCCAAAATTGTTCACTTACTTCCAGAGGACCCAGCCATACCACTCCTGGGCATATGCCCAGAAGATTCCCCAGCATGTAATAAGGATACATGCTCCACTATGTTCATAGCAGCCCTATTTATAATAGCCAGAAGCTAGAAAGAACCCAGATGTCCCTCAACAGAGGAATGGATACAAAAAATGTGGTATATATACACAATGGAGTACTATTCAGCCATTAGAAACAATGAATTCATGAAATTCTTAGAGAAATGGATGGAGCTGGAGAACATCATCCTAAGTGAGGTAACCAGTCTCAAAAGAATACCCATGGTATGCACTCACTGATAAGTGGATATTAGCCTAGAAGCTTGGGACACCAAAGACACAATCCACATACCAAATGCTGTCTGACAAGAAGAAAGGAGTGGACCCTGGATCTGGAAAGGCTCAAAGCATCAGTGTAGGGGAATACAAGAACAGGGAAGTGGGAAAGGGTGCATGGGGAAATCATGGGGAGGGAAAAGGGCATGTGGGACCTTTGGGGGGCAGGGAACCAGGAAAAGGGAAATGAAATGTAAATATAGTATTTATCCAATAAAAAGAAATATTAAAAAATGTTCAAGGGTTCAAGAAGAAAATCTTAAATGCTTAAGAAATAATTTGCTATATCAGATCCAAACACACAGCTTTCTACCAAAAATATTAATTTGTATCCCCAATAAAATAATTAAATTTTATCTTCCCAAAGTTATTTTAATATCCTGACCACTAAAATTTTGTCCCTTATCATTTTATTATATATTAGTGTATACGTGTCAGATTTTCACATTTTCTGAAAAATATTGCTTTATCATTTGTTTCAATATTACATATTGACAAATCTTTTCATTAACATATATTGCTTATTTTCTCTAAATGAAGTTGATATATCATGTATAATTTTTCTTCTCTGCATTTTATTTATAGAATGAAAAGCAGACATTTCTATGTAATATTTCACAAAACACTGAAATTTGTAATATATTGATATTGTCTCTAAAGTAATCTACATTATAATTCATTTTATTTTATTTTATTTTATTTTATTTTATTTTATTTTATTTTAAGGAAGAAAGGGTTTATTTCTGGATCACAGTTCAAGCTAGCTAGGCATGATCATGGGGGCAGAAGCTTAAAAGGAGTTTCACCGTGCATCTGCACTCAGAAAAACAAGAGCAATTCTTGCTTCTGCCCACCTCTCCTTTTTTTTTGTATATGATCCCAGATCCAATCCCAGGGATGGTGCCACACACAGGCAGTAGGTCTTCCCACTTCCAATAAGCCAATGCACAGAATCCCCCACAGACATATTGAAGGTGATTCTAAATTTCATCAAGTTGACCATTGTGATAAATCTTTACACTCATTGTGTATTTTAAATCATCTCTATTACATGTGATGTCCAATATAATGGATAGTTGCTATACTGTATTATTGTATAATTCATTTTAATTTTTCTTAGTAGTATATAGTAAACAGTATGTTCGTTTTATTTATTTTTGAATGTTTGTTCCCCTTAGTTCCTAAAGAGCAGGGTCTAAATCTTTTGAATTATCAGTGTGAATCCATTAGCACAGCATATAATCAAATACCTTTTGCTGCTTAGGTTAAATGTTAATTTTGTTTTCTTGCACAGTTTTCAGAACCAAAGAAGCTCTGGGAAGATGCTAATTTAGTGACTTAATATCAGTAATAATATACTATATACAAATTACCTATAACATGACTGTATAGAAGCTGGGAAAATAGTTCAGTAAATAGAGTGATTGGTATGCAAGTATGAAAACATCATTTAGAATATCCAGGGACGATAAAAATTGGGGCACAGACATGATACATGTCTGCAATCCCGGGACTAAAGGGATAGATACACAAGGACCTCTAGAGCTTTCTGGTCAACTAGACTATCTCAATTAGTATGCTCCTGGTTCCTGGAGATACCTTGTCTTAAATTAAGGTGAATAAAATTTGAAGAAGATATCCAAAGATGACATATGTCATCCATGTACACACCTCTTTGTACACATGTACATAAAAATATTCACACACATACATGCAGAGAGTGAATATATATATATATATATATATATATATATATTACAAATAGTAAGCTTGGTTTCTTAGTATTTTAAAAAGCTAGAAGACATATACAACACTGAAAACCACAGTAAAAGTTAACTGTTATTTAAAATAAAGAAAATGGAAAAGAATAGTTTTGAATGATACTGTATTAAAATAAGAAAATTTACATTTACCTCTTAAACATTTTTAGGTAATGAATAATGTAGAATAGAATTCAAAATACTATAAAAATCCCAAACTGGCTTAATATTTGATTGCAAGTAGCAAAGTGTTTTGGAGTTCTTAGAAATTCTGGTAATACAATTAATTGATGGTATCTCCAAAAAAATGGGCCAGGACTACAACAAATATATAACAATGCATTAGAACTAAGTGATATATGTCCTGCTGTATTTTGCTACCACAAATGATCTTAGAGGTGGGTGGGTATGATTCTGACAGTTCAAAAAATTCATACTTAAAACATCATCATCATCATCATCATCATCATCTCTAATGTATTTTGAGACAGCAGAATGAGACAAGAAAGAAAAACTAAAATGGTGAAATGACATTAATAACTAAAATCTAATTAATAATCATGTTGGTGTGAATGCACTGGTGGGGGTAAGAATTTGGTCAAGTACAAAAGAATGACAATAGATTTATGACATAAAATATGTCAGTGGTGAAAATTTCAACTGTAATGTCTAATTACTAAAAATAGAGGTAATTATGTATATTATGTTTTTAAATTGTATTTTAAATACTAGTTCACTGTCTTTGTTTCTGTTTGTACTAAGTATGGCTTGAAGAAATGAAATTATTTTCTAATAAAAGTTTCCTTATTTTAACTTATTAAATGTACTGTTTTGATTAATCTTTTGAGTCACATTTTAATAAGATGTTTTTGAAGTTTATTTTTAATGTACATATTTATCAATCCATGGATTGCATTCTAAACTATTAGAGCAATACAAAACATTTTCCAAAGGGCAATCTGTAAACATTCTAGCATATTGAGACCATCATCCTTTTTCCATCTACATGGAAAATGCTTGCAGGCCAAAATTTAGAAATAAGTAGAATGTTAAACATACTCCATGTCTAGGACTCAAATGATGACTTTGAATATAAACAGTGAACATATGTTTGTGATTTAAGTGTCAATGTCATATACACAAGAAACTGGTGTGCATTTAAAAATTCTAATGAACATTTGCTTTGGAAAAGTAAAAGAAGTCATAATTTTTGGAGAAGAGGTGAGGAGACTGACCATCATAGTCTTAAGAATATTTTCATCTAAAATAACAGTTGTAAAACCATTGATATGACTTCACAATCATTAAGGAAATTTGAAGTTATTCTTAGCTCAATTATTTTTGAGACTCTATCTGGCAGTATTTCAGAAACTTCTTTTAAGAACTATCCTGGATAGATCCAGTAAAGACAATTTGAATTATTTTTTCTCTTAGCTGTCAGAAGCACAAACTCGGGTGCAAAAGGTTTTACTTGGTAGTGGATTGTAAACAGAAGAACAAAGGAAAGGAAGTGAGAAAGCAAACAGAGAGAGAGAGAGAGAGAGAGAGAGAGAGAGAGAGAGAGAGAGAGAGAGAGAGAGAAGAGAGGAGAGAGGAGAGAGGAGAGAGGAGAGAGGAGAGAGGAGAGAGGAGAGAGGAGAGAGGAGAGAGGAGAGAGGAGAGAGAGGAGAGAGAGCTAATGATACTGAAGCTCATGGTTTTGCTGTGAAAACCTGGAGTTTAGTTTCACTGCTGGGATTTCTGAAACATCACTTAGCATATGCCTTGTAACTATTCCAGTGTAACACAGCAAGACCACAGTATTCATCTTACTCTTCCCCATCCTTCCAAATATTCAGAAAGCACAAACTTCTTTATCCCAGATCACTAACCCTATGCTTTTTTAATTCTAATAAGCCATTGCCAAAGTCGTTGAATGAATAAAAACAGTCACACCCAGACGAACATGCTTTTCTAGAACAAATGGAAAGCAGCCAAGTATTGACTTGAAAAAATCCAACTACAGTAGCCAAGCAAGGCAGCTAGAATGATGAAAGTCCGACTCAATTTTTCTCTGTGAAAACATTTTTGACTTGTTCTGATTAAGTGCTGAACATGTTACAGGGATCTGTGGTGATTCTTTAGCTACAGACACGGGTAACTGTGTCTATAGCTACCATTGGAACAAAGCTGAGGATATTTGGAGTTTCTAGTCTACTGGTGACCAGCCAAATCAGTTAACAATATCCTCTAACCATGTTTTCCCTGTTTAAAGTGAGGAAAAAAGATGAATAAAGAGAATATTGTAAGAATATGGTAGAAAATTTCAATCTTTTGCATTGTCTTTTCTTCTGAACTCCAGGTTTTCACATTCAGCCCATTACCTAGTCCATATATGTCTTTTAAAGACCTTTGTAGTAACAATAAGACAAGTGCTCAAGTTGGGTTTCATTCCCCAAAATATTAGCTAAAGTCCTTTACCCAATTTGCCCAATTATCAGCTCATAAATCAGTGAACCAAGATCATCACATTGAAAATTTCAGTTACTTCCTTCCCCATCTTTTCCACTGACTGTGTATTTTTGCTATTAAAACAATGTTCCTAAACCAGTAGAACAGGTATTCTTGAGGAACTTGGCAGAAGCTTAAATCTCTGCTCCCTACCTGCTGAATCTTTCTTCCTTGACTAAGATTTCTAGGTGATTCACATGCATATTGAAATTGGAGAAGCAGGCCATATGCTGTTTTCTACATAATTTCTCAATTTTCATATACCTCGAAGGCAGTAATCTGTCATATTTATTGCTTCAGGTATCCCAAAATGAAGATTTTTGATCCTTTCATCTGGTTGATTCACTGCTTTATCTCAATTCTTATAAAAAAGCTTGACACAGGGAATGTATCAAAATGTTTGCTGAATAAATGAATAAACTAATGGAGTTTATGTAATGTCACATGGTACAGACACTGCCTAATGAACACAGAGTGCCTGTGTTCATCTTACCCACACTTCATCTTATCCATCTCCCTGGGCACTCAAAAGTTACTAGTTAAGTCTTCAAAGCATTTTAACAACCATGAATATATTTTGTAAGAAAACCAGTAAAAGTTCATAAAAAGTCTATTCTTCACTTTGGAAATATAGACAAATGAACTTCTGATCTGCCAAGTGATTACCAGATTTACTTTTTGAAAAGAGACCCATATATTAGCATTTATGGAAGGGGCTTTTAGAAAGCAAAATTTTATCTGCATAGTCAAATGATTGCTAAACATAATTATTTGTTAAAAATAATTTCCCAGGATGTGTTTACTATATTATTTCAAAGGATATTTGGGTAGAGCCAATATACCAAAGTACAATAAATCATAAACAATATGTCTTCTAAAATTAAATTCCTATACTAATTTAATGCTAAGTAATAAAAACATTCTGACCATCAAAGACAAATAGCAAAAATTTACAGATAGTCACCATTCTTTGAAATAGAGTTTTGGAGAGATGGCTTCAATAATAAAGAATGGAGCCATAATACAAAATTAAACTAAAATCTTTCAAGAGAAACTATTTTACAGATAGATATTTTTATATTTATGCATTATATGCACATAACCTTGTATTATATATTTTTAAATGAGTGGTAAATAAATGAAGGTTATGATCTGATATAGCATTATGTTAGCATTTTCCTGATAGAACACACACACACACACACACACACACACACACACACTCACACATGTAATAGCAAATTTTAAGTATATTGCCAAAGTGTAAACTAGAAAAATAAAAGAATACATTTTTGATTAGTTAAACTCAGAGAAAAATGAACTTTTATAGAACAGATTTTTAACATTTTTTCTATGGCTAAATGTGAGACTTCTCTTAAAGAAAAACTTTCTCTTGTTAGGATATATTCACTATATTGTTTGAGGACCTTATTTCTCTAGGCCACTACTCTAGCTAAAATAAAATGGTGATTTTAAGTTATTTTTCAAATTATTTTTCCATATACTTAGCTTTCGTGCGTATGTGCAAGATTTTTTTGTATCATGTGGGTCCTAGAGTCTGAACTCAGGCCATGATGGCGCTTGGTGGCAGGTCTCCTCATGCACTGAGCCATCTCACTGGCTCCTCATCTTCATATTTTTATAGAAAATATAGGATCTCTTCACTTCAATATTTTTCTTAACTAAACTTTATTATTATTCCATTGATTAAACATTTTTATTTAATGATTATGAATCAAATATAACACAACTCGGAAACTTTAAACAAAATTTATTTTTGTTTCTGGGAATTGCATCTAACACCTCCAGATTCTTAGGCAATTCATCTCCTACTGGGCTGAATTTTCAAGGAAATCTCAACTCCCTTGTAAACATATTTTGCTGACACATTTTTTTGAAATATTTTAGGGGATCAGAGGGGCACAGTGTATCTAAGGGGAGTCGGAGTAGTTGGGGATTGAATATAATAAAAATACATTCTATGAAATTCCAAAAGAATTGCTTATATATCAAATTATTAAAATGAAATCATTTTAAATTATAATTATGGGAGTTTTAAACTCCATTTCATACATGGAGCAGTTTCAAAGCCTAAAAGAAAAAATACACTTTAATATTTTTTTTCATAAAATACTTTATTTTTATTAAGAACCTATCTAAAACTATAATTTGGCATTTATTTCAATTATGAATGCAGAACTGTTAAATAAACCAGTGGCATTGTCACCCATAAAAATCATAGATCCCAAAACAGGAAACTGTAGCTGTGGCAGAGTCTCAGAACACCATGCATGTGTTGATTCTTACTTCAGCATTACAGTGGCTTGCTATTGGGTATTTAGTGTGTTAAAAAAAAGAAACATTGATGGTAATATCCTTGAAGAGCCTGGTAATTTTGTTTTCAGCATGATTTATTCCCTTATAGAATTGGGCTTATTTTTTTTCTTTTTGTTTATTGGATATATTCTTTATTTACATTTCATTTCCCCTTTCCTGGCTCCGCACCCCCCAACGTTCCCATATGCCCTTTTCCCTCCCCCTGTTCCCCCATCCTCCCCTTCTCACTTCCCTGTTCTAGTATTCCCCTACAATGATGCATTGGCCTTTCGAGATCCAGGGTCCACTCCTTCCTTCTTATCGGACATCATTTGGTATGTGGATAGTGTCTTTGGTGTTCCAAGTTTCTAGGCTAATATCCACTTATCAGTGACTGCAAACCATGGGTATTCTTTTGAGGCTGGGTTACCTCACTTAGTATGATGTTCTCCAGTTCCATCCATTTCTCTAAGAATTTCATGAATTCATTGTTTCTAATGGCTGAATAGTACTCCAATGTGTATATATACCACATTTTTTTATCCATTCCTTTGTTGAGGAACATCTGGGTTCTTTCCAGCTTCTGGCTATTATAAATAAGACTGCTATGAACATAGTGGAGCATGTAACCTTATTACATGCTGGGGAATCTTCTGGGTATATTCCCAGGAGTGGTATGGCTGGGTCCTCCGGAAGTATCATGTCCAGTTTTCTGAGGAACCACCAGACTGATTTCCAGAGTGGTTGTACCAGCTTGCAATCCCACCAGCAGTGGAGGAGTGTTCCTCTTTTTCCACATCCTTGCCAACATCTGCTGTTTCCTGGGTTTTTAATCTTATCCATTCTGACTGGTCTGACCTGAAATCTCAGGGTAGTTTTGATTTGCATTTCCCTAATGACTAATTATGTTGAACATTTCTTAAGGTGCTTCTCAGCCATCCAAAGTTGTTCAGATGAAAAGTCTTTTTTTAGCTCTGTACCCCATTTTTGGATAGGGTTATTTGGTTTTCTGGGGTCTAACTTCTTGAGTTCTTTGTATATATTGGATATTAGCCCTCTGTCACATGTACGGTTGGTGATCTTTTCCCAATTTGTTGGTTGCTGATTTGTCCTTTAGACAGTGTCTTTTGCCTTACAGAAACTTTGTAATTTTATGAGGTCCCATTTGTCTATTCTTGATCTTAGAGCATAAGCTATTGGTGTTCTGTTCAGGAAATTTCCCCCTGTGCCCATGTCCTCCAGGGTCTTCCCCAGTTTCTTTTCTATTAGTTTCAGTGTGTCTGGTTTTTTGTGGAGGTCCTTGATTCACTTGGAGTTGAGCTTAGTACAAGGAGATAAGAATGGATCAATTCTCATTCTTCTGCATGATGACGTCCAGTTGAGCCAGCACCATTTGTTGAAAAGGCTATCGTTTTTTTTTTCTACTGGATGTTTTCAGCTCCTTTGTTGCAAATCAAGTGGCCATAGATGTGTGGGTTCAATTCTGGGTCTTTAATTCTATTCCATTGATCTACTTCCCTGTCACTGTACCAATACCATGCAGTTTTCAACACTATGTCTCTGTAGTATTACTTGAGGTCCAGGATACTGATTCCCCCAGAAGTTCTTTTACTCTTCATAATAGTTTTATCTATCCTGGATTTTTTTGTTATTGCAGATGAATTTGAGAATTGCTCTTTCTAACTCTGTGAAGAACTGAGTTGGGATTTTGATGGGGATTGCATTGCATCTGTATATTGCTTTTGGCAAGATTGCCATTTTAGCTATATCAATCCTGCCCACCCACGAGCATGGAAGATTTTTCCATTTTCTGATTTCTTCTTCAATTTCCTTCTTCAAATACCAGAAGTTCTTGTCATACAGATCTTTCACTTGTATTGTTAGAATCACAACAAGGTACTTTATATTCTTTGTGGCTATTGTGAAGGGTGTCATTTCCCTAATTTCTTTTTCAGCTTGCTTATCCTTTGAGTATAGGAAGGCTACTAATTTGCTTGAGTTGATTTTATAACCAGCCACTTTGCTGAAGTTGTTTAGCCACAATTACGCTGATACCAAATCCACACAAAGATCCAACTAAGAAAGAGAACTTCAGAACAATTTCCCTTATGAACATTGATGCAAAAATAGTCAATAAAATTCTTGCCAACCAAATCCAAGAACACATCAAAATGATCATTCATCATGATCAAGTTGGCTTCATCCCAGGGATGCAGGGATGGTTCAATATAAGGAAATCCATCAATGTAAACAAACTCAAAGAAAAAAAAACCCACATGGTCATCTCATTAGATGCTGAAAAAGCATTTGACCAAATTCAGCATTCTTTCATGCTAAAAGTCTTGGAAAGAACAGGAATTCAAGGCCCATACCAAAACATAGTAAAAGCAATTTATAGCAGGCCAGTTGCCAGCATCAAAGTAAATGGAGAGAAACTTGATGCAATCCCACTAAAACCAGGGACTAGACAAGGCTGCCCCCTCTCACCATATCTCTTCAATATAGTACTTGAGGTACTGGCTAGTGCAATTCGACAACATAAGGAAGTCAAAGGGATATAAATTGGAAAGTAAGAAATCAAACTATCACTATTCGCAGATAATATGATAGTATACTTAAGTGACCCAAGAAAGTCCACCATAGAACTCCTACAGCTGATAAACAACTTCAGCAAAGTGGTTGGTTATACACTTTAATCTTATCAAGTTTTTACAAGTATTTCCATAGAAGAATCTCAAAAGCAAGTTTAGCTAAGAGATGATGTTAGGAGAAAAAGATTTCATTCATCAGGCCTTTCCAACATGAGTTATTTGGTTCTTTGAATTAACCATCAATTGTTAGAATGTGTGTATAATTCCTGCATTTGGGAGGCAGTAGCCAAAAATTCCAGAATAAAATTCCACATAGTGAGTTTGCAGTCAGTCTGGGGCACATGAATCCCTGTTTTCTTCAATTCTCTACTCAAGCAAAAACAAACAACAAATGCAAAAATCAATCAGTAGGACATCAAAAATCATTGAACCTTCTGCTTTTATGGTGATTAGCAATAGAATATAAATTTATGTAGAACAATTTTAAATTGTCAGTCATGAACTAGTGAATATCTACCATGAGAAGAGTGCATTTCTCTTATATATGTAGCATTGATGGCTTAAATTTTATTTAAAATGCTTATTCGGTAAAACTAATATTGTTACTCCAAAGATACTGTTACTTTCAATAGAAAGGTCTGCAATACCATAAAAGTATTTGCCAGAAATAATCAGCAGTTTAAAAATTAATGTACACATTTAAAAATTAATTATATGGCTAGTGCTCCAAGATTTATGTTTTCACTTAGGAAAATTTGACTAAGCATAATTCTCATTCAATACATATAAATGAGAGGTTTTATTGTTAGAAAATATGCTGACACGGTCTACACATTGAAATGACAATGTCTACCACATTGGCTTGACATTTGCAAAAATGAAGTAAAATAAATCACATCATATTTCCCTAGAATATCAAGGTTTCTACAGTAAAAAGTCAGTTAAGTTCAATTAATGACCAGTTTCACAATTTATTTTAATTAATTAACTTTGTTAATTTTAAAGCCACAGCTCTCCTTCTTTCCTTATATTTTCTTACACAGTCACTTTTTCTTGGCCTCACTGATATTTTGTCTTTCCACTATCTCTGTGTTCCCTAGGCTTGCTTATACCATCCTGTCACCAATATCCATATTTCAAATTTTATATCACATATACTCTATTACCCTCCCTACCCTTCTCCCTTCAAGCATCTTTAACCTCCTCAGAAGTTCCTTTCTGGTTTCCTGATCACTGAATATACTCACTTTCACATAAATAATCACATATGAAAATTAGAAAGTTAAGAGTACCATAGGAGAAAGTATATCTAGTGTTTGTCTTAATGAATCTGGGCTACCTCACTTATTATAATATTTTCCAGTTCCATAAATTTTCCTGAAATTTTTTTTGTTTCTCAATAAAATCTCATAATATATCTGTGCGACATTTTGATTACTCATTCTTCATCTGATAGATATCCAGGTTGATTCCATGTTCTTGCCATTGGGAGTAGTAGAGTGATAATAAACATAAATGTTCAAGTATCTCTGTGGGAGGATATAGAGTTCTCAAGGCATAAGTCCAGGAATAGTAATTAGTAACCTCCCTATATATTACTGACAAGCATGTCAAAGAAGCCAGGTAAACAATCACAGATGCCTAAAATTTATTTTAGAATAAAACCAACCAAAGAATTGAAAGAACCCTACAGTAAAATACTCAAGATAAATTGAAGGGGACATTAGAAAATGAAAAGTTCTTCCTTGTTTCATGCTCAAGATTGGAAGAATACATGTTGTAGAAATAGCTGTATTACCAATAAAAATTTAATAATCCACTGTAACCTCAATCAAAAGTTTTGTACCATAGTTCATATAAAATATTTTAAATTTCATTGAGATTCACAATGATTCTTTAGGTTCTAAAATTTAATTTTGCTCGTCAAACAACTATATAGTTCTTATATGATATAGACATTTATATAAACATAGTATCACTTGAATATAATATTCACAGTCTCTTATTTTTAAAGGTAAATATATTTTAAAATGAAAGCATCTATTTTATTTTTAATTAAGTTAATTTTAAGTGTCTCAACTGAAAACAGAAATGTTTGAAGAAAATTTTAAAGTCATAAATATTGTGATATTCAATTTCTTGTGTTTTAGAACATCTAAAACAATAACTTCATGTTACAACAGGTTGCTTGTATATAATTATGTAGTTTTCTGATATCAACAAAGTCTATTCAATTTTATACATAAATACAAATTCTTAAACTTGTAATGTTATTATCATCTCCCCTATGTAACCAATTGTTCTTTGCTAAAATACATCATACTGTATCCTTTAGATACCAGATATTTCTAACTAAATAGAAAGAATGATTATTTCTCTACAAAGAGTTATAGGTATAGGGACATATGCAAATATTAAGTCAAATTATGAAACATTCACAAGTTTTACAGAAGTTTCCAGAAATTGAGAAAAGTCTGTTTTTCACTTAATGAAATTTGGTCAAGTTTTGGTACACTTTTTATATCTTTAATTCTCCTGGAATAAAACTTAGTCCAAAATATTTTCACATTACTTGAGAATAAGAATAGTTATGTGAAATGCTATATAAAGTACCCAGTTCTTTTCAAAAGCATCAATGAATATTCCTGGCTCTTTTAAAATAGCAAATCCATGCTAAGAAATGTCAGTCATATTCAGTAGCAGCTATTATTTTAAGATTCAAATTTAGGACTTAATGCAGGCATCTACTAATTTTCTACAGAATGCATTAAAATTATTTTAGCTAACCATTTGAATCAGTATATTAACATGATTTTACAATTTTAAAAGAATAAAAGTTGTGTTTGTCAAACCTGAGGTTCTACCTCACACCAGTCAGAATAGCTAAGATAAAAAACTTAGGTGACAGCAGATGCTGGAGAGGATGTGGAGAAAGAGGAACACTCCTCAACTGCTGGTAGGATTGCATGCTGGTAAAAAACCACTCTGGATATCAGTCTGGTGGTTCCTCAGAAAATTCAACATAGTACTACTATCTGAGGACCCTGCTATACCATTCCTGGGCATATACTCAGAAGATGCTTCAACATGTAATAAGGGTACATGATCCACTATGTTAATAGCAGCCTTATTTATAATAGCCAGAAGCTAGAAAGAACCCAGATGTCCCTCACCAGAGGAATGAATACAGAAAATGTGGTACATTTATACAATGGAGTACTATTCAGGTATTAAAAACAATGGATTCATGAAATTCATAGGCAAATGGATGGAGCTCAAAAATATCATCCTGAGTGAGGTAACCCAATCACAAAGGAACACACATCAGTATGCACTCACTGATAGGTGGATATTAGCCTAAAAGCTCAGAATATCTAACATACAACTCACAGACCACATGAATCTCAAGAAGAAGGAAGACCAAAGTGAGGATACTTTGATCCTTCTTAGAAGGTGGATCAAAATACCCATGGCTCACAGCCAACCAATAGACTGAGCATAGGGTCCCCAGTGCTAGAGAAAGGACTAGAGAGAACTAGAGGACTAGAAAGAACTAGAGAAATGACCCAAGGGAACTAGAGAAAGGACCCAAGGAGCTGAAGAGGTTTGTCGCCCTAGAGGAGGAACAATAATATGTTCCAACTAGTACTCCCAGAGCACCCAGTGACTAAACCATCTACCAAAGAGTACATATGGAGGGACCCAGTGCTCCAGCTTCATATGTAGCAGAGAATGGACTTTTGAGACATCAGTGAGAGGAGAGGCCCTTGGTCTTATGAAGGCTTGATGCCCCAATGTAGGGGAATGCCAGGTCAGGAAGGTGAGCAGTGGGATGGGGAATGGGATAGGAGGCTTTCAGAGGGGTAACAAGGAAAGGGGATACCATTTGAAATGTAAATAAAGCAAATATCTACTAAAAGAAAAAAGAAAAAAGTTGTGTTTGTTTAAAAGATTCATAAAATAAATATATAGTCCTAGTACAAAATTAGACTATGAAATACATACATTCATTTGTTAAAAGCCACTTTAATACCGCAGGATTTTTACTTTGATAAATAGATCAAAATCAACTTAAATGCTCACCAACTGAAGATGGATTGATTAAATAATTATACTGTAACATAGAAATGTATTCCTATAAATAGATGTGTTAGGGTACTTAACAAAAATACTCAAAAGGCATTGGTAGTACAAAAGTAATTTTAGCAAACTGTACTGATATTAAAATAAAAAAACATTAAATTTAGATACTGATGATATTTGTTTACTTTTTATTTATTTTCCTCTTGATGATGCTAGCTCACAAATTGATATTTTTCCACCTTACTTTCTATATTTCTATGATTTTAAATTTTCCTCAATTAAAACTACTACTTTTAAATAGTAATTAAAACATATTTTACAAATGATGTTTTCTGCTAAATCTGAACAGGGCTACTATTAATTGAAACAGAATTAAGACAAAAGGGCAGAGCTTCTTATCTACAAATCATTAATGAGCATTGGTTATATCACCAGTGATGCATGATGCAATATGATGATTTATCTTATTTTATTATCAAAAATTTTATGAAATTTAATTTTCTTGAATAATTAAATCAGAGACAGCAAAATTTTTTAAAATATTTTTTTGTAATCAGAATATAATTACATCATTTTCTTCTTCTCTTTCCTCTCTTCAAACCCTCCCAGATACACTTTCTTACTCTTTCAAATTCATGGCTTCTTTTGTAATTGTTATATACATTTGTGTGTGTGCTTATATCTGTGCATATGCGTATGTGTATGTTTTTGTTCCATTTCACTGCACTGTCTCGCTATTTGTTAACAAATATGAAGATTGTGTACATTAATCTGGTGAGTTAAAAATTATATAAATGGGTGCTAATAAAATATATATTTTATAGAAAATGTTATATATATGTATACACACACACACACACACACACACACATATATATATATATATATATATATATATATATATAGATGGATAGATAGAGAGAGAGAGAGATTAAGAATGTTAGAGAGTAATAGGTTTCCATTAGTCCTTTCTATTTTCCTGGATTCTACAGGCACTCCAACTTAAAATCACATATCTATAGATTCAATTCTAATATTTGCATATTAGAGAGAAAATATATTTGTCTTTCTGGGTCTCTTTTATACCACTCAATATATGTTTGATCATATATCAGTTTTTTCTAACTTCAAGTCATCTTTTGTACATTCCAAATAAGCAGATTAAAAACAATGTATTAAAGTAAACTTTCCAATGAAAATCCAGTAAAATTTCTATCTGATCACAACTGATACTAGATCATATGCAATTTGCTGGATATGCAACTGTAATCATTCACTAAACAGTAATTTATTCTTTTATATTACAGATGCTTCAAGATTCAGAATAAAGAACATGAGAGTTGCATAAGACAATATAATCAGCAATCTGAGCAATATTATCTGCTATTCATTTTCAGAGTTTGAAAGGCATTAAAATATGTATTATAATTATACAAAAGTATATTAAGAAATTACAATACTTTATTTTTTAATTTCACTATACATTTAGGGGAGACCCTCTACAGGCCTATTAGTTTATTTCCAGCCAATCTGTTGGTTAAGTACAGAACTTCCTGCATGCTGCCTCTGCATTTCCTTTGTCCATTTGTGCACTTTTGTCCCAAATGTCAAGATTCACTTTTTGTTTTTGGTCTTTATGGAACTCTTAGGTATGAACACATATTGAGTTTAGCTCATGGTATGGCCATACTCAGCAATATTTAATATATTTAATATGCCACTTAATTGATATTTTCTTATGAAGAATTGCTACTTTCTAAATTGAATAAGAAGACTGAGTAAGAACAGTTGCTGACAATAATTAATATTCTTGTATAGCAAGCTATGCAACAAATAATTATTTTCAAGAAATTCTTTTCCCAGCTATTTTGTTAGGGATATTACATTGTATAATTTTTCAGCACTGTCAGATTGTTAACATTGAAATAACTATTAATTTATTCATGAGCTGGGTTCATTTCAGTATCACTTAAACAGCCTCTGCTCTTCTTCCAGTTGCTTGTATTATTTTCCATATGAAGAATAGATAACTGTCTCTTAGAGTAATTTCTCTGTAAATAAAATCTGTGTAGCAGTCTTTTTTGACTCTGGGAGAAAATGTAATATTTTAGAAAGCTATGTTATACATTTGATTTTTATGAATTTTAAGAATGTTTTAATTTCTGTTATGCAATTGCTAAGTGGTTCATGGTAAAGCCAATGATCCACTCTAAATAGAACACAGAACTGTTTGAATAACAAGGAAAAAGCTGCCATATTGCAATCTTCTTATAGTCTTCTTATATGGTCTTACATGCAAGGGGAGGGGGAGGGAGAGAGGGAGGGAGGGAGAAGGAGAGGGAGAGCAAGAGAGCGAGAGCGAGAGAGCTAGAGCAAGAGAGAGCAAGTGCCAGCAAGAGCAAGCAAGAGAGCAGAAAGCAAGAAAGAGCAGCAAGCAGGAGAGGAGAGGAGAGGAGAGGAGAGGAGAGAGGAGAGGAGAGAGAGAGAGAGAGAGAGAGAGAGAGAGAGAGAGAGAGAGAGAGAGAAATGTAGTGAGAAGTGCCTGGAAAAATTTGACTATTTGGCAGGCATCAAGGTTATCCCTGCCAATGATACTAACCATGCCAACATGTTCAAACAAGAATTGGCCATTTATATCAATAAAGATTTAGTTTCTTTATTATCTCTCCTTTGACAGTCATGATTTTTCTGTCACTCTATATTATTACTGCTTGAAGAGATTAGGGAGACCCCCTCATTCTCACTCTTGGATATATTCAAACCTATCTCTTCCATAGTCAGGGTGATTGCAGACTTTATCTCCTAATCAAGAACATGTGTGAAGGATCCTAGTGTGAAATTCTTATGAACATTCTTTATTTTGTTCTAATAAATCAATTCAAAAATTTCCTCCCCCAATTCTGTATTCTTTTCCTTTTTTGCACTCCTTTCCCATTTTCTTTGTTTTCAGTTTTAATCATCTAAAAATATTGCATCTGGCATATTCTTTAAATTATCTCAATAATTATATATCATTAAAATTGTTATTTTATACACATTTTATACCACTTTAAGTGGTAACCATCATAAAGCACTGTATCATAAATTTTGGACATTCTCTTTCTAATTGTCCATAAATATTCACCTTACTAGTTTCAACCTGCCTAGAAATAAATGACAAATTTAATGTGAAAATATTATGAAAAGACATTCTCCTAAGAAACTAATATTGAAAAGAAATTAATCTTATTGATTTTTATATCAAAGATATTATAATCAAATTGATGAAAATTCAGATCCTTAATAAAATTTAGATTCTTAATGTTCAGATACTTAATAAAAACATCAAACTACCAAGGTTTTTTTATTAAAGGAAACACTGACTTAGGGAACAAGAAGTAGTTCTTTTATGAATGTATTCTTATGTATAACAGAAAATAAACAATAATCAATTCCATATTTGAAACTATGCTTTGAAAATTATTTACAATTGATAGATAAATTTTATATGAATACATGGGCATACAAACTAGTTCATATCTGTACTAACATCATCTAACTCAATCTGGGAGTATTCACAGATGACTTGTGTTTTGGTCAGTCTGCTCATGTCTGATTAAAAAATGGACATTTGTATAGAAGAATTATGTTTGTTGGCAAATACCATCTCACTTAAAAATTCAAATGTTTGTCAACTACTCTGGTTCTGTGTGTCGGAAAATGGCTTTCTTCTCACATTTTTTTCTTTCCTCAGGAAGCTTAGTATGGCATATATTTATTTCAGCCTTGTGAATTTGTCAAGGATGATGTTTATGTTTTATTCATTTTGGAACTTCTCCTAGAACTGTGATTCACTCTTTCTGCTGTTACATACACATCAGATGGAATTCATTGCAGCACACACAACTTGAGGCTATAGGTCAAATACAAATATAAAATACAAATAAACATGTACATGTAGCCAGCTGTCATTCACATTTACCTGCTGAGGCCTTAGTAAAATCAATTGTGAAACCCCACTGTAGCTACCCCCAAACATTTGTTGCATCTCTCTCTCTCTCTCTCTCTCTCTCTCTCTCTCTCTCTCTCTCTCTTATTCTTTCTCTCTGTGTATCTGTCTGTCCCTCTGCTTCCTCAGAATAATGAAGTTTATAAATGTACCCTTTGAAAAAAAATTTTTTCAATTATAATACCTACCAATTTCTTTCATTAAAAACCTGTATGTATAATGGTTAGGACACCCTGAGAAGCTTCCATTTTAAATAGGTCAATATATATTCAATAAGCTAGTCAGACATATTTTATTTTCTCTTTTAGGAAGTTAAGTCAAACATTTTAATTTAATTCTTTTGAGAATTTCACACATCAGTAGTATATATTGTCATATCCATACCTCTATCTCTTGTGCTCACCCATTCCTTCCCAAATTCATGAATCCTTTGTTATTCTTATGTGCATATATACTCACACACTCTGTGTGTGTATGCGTGCCTGTGCGTGTGACACACATAACCTACTAAATCCAGTTATGTTATTCATCTCTCTGTGTATGTGTATGTGTATGTGTGTGTGCATGTGTGTGTGCATGTGTGTGTGCATGTGTGTGTATGTGTATGTGCATGTGTGTGTGTATGTTTAAGAATGACCACATTGCTTTAGATCACTTATTAGAAAGCTCATCTCTGAAGAAGCCTGATTTTCCTTTGCTTAGATGCTATTAAATTCCTTTAATTCTTCGTTTATTGATGGGGGTCTTTAAGATTTCTTACATGCATGTTGGCATGACAGTTGATAGTGTTATTGGGCAGGTCTTCAGACAACCATATTCTTGAACTTTAAAATGTGTACCAGCCATGCCATAAGTAAGAGACACTGTCACAGCATATATCCTTATCCTCTAACTTTCACAATCTTTCTGCACCCTCTTCTCTGATCCCTCAAACTTATATGTTAGGATTTTTCTATGCATTTATCAAAAGCAATTCATCATCTCATGGTCAATTGTTCTATGCATTTTGATCAGTTGTGGCTATCTATAGTAGTTTCCATCTACTACAAAAAGAAGCTTCTTGGATACAAAGTGAAAGTTACACTTTAGTGGGCAAAAGTATAAGTATTTAGAGTGTATTTAGATAGTATACTGTCTTAAGAAAGTAGAAGTAGTAGATTCTTCTCTAGAACCCATTACCTCAAAAGTGACAATTAGTTGGATAAGTTTACATTACCACATATGAATTCCTCTGCTGAGCAGGCCTTTAGTCCAATTAGATGGCTATTGGTTATATCCAAGACACAAGTGTCATATTATACCCTGGGAGATATTTTGCCAGGCTTGCAATTTTTGTGGTTTGCAGGCTTAGTATGAATATTGATTGCTTTTTTATCTTCTATTCATTTTCAATGTGGAGTGGGAGAGGACTTAGCTATGCCTATTTCAATATTGATTAAACTTTCACATTTTGAAATATTATAGAAAACTATATTGAAGATAAAATTTAAGATTTATTTGGTTTCAGATTCAAGAAACACTTAGCAATTAGTCTGCATAAAATCAGATTATGCCCCAGATCTCATACTTGGAGGTAAATTTGTTGCTAATAAATGAGGATTTCATATGATTGAGAACCTATAAGAATCATTTTCCTACACAACAGATTATAGTTATCACAAAAAGTATTTTCTATATTTTGTACCAGCCGTTTTTATGTTTTAACTATTTTAGCTTTTAAAATATGGTCAATATTGATTTATTATACAGGAAATTCAGGTGATACAGTGCTAGTACACTGTATACAAGTATAACATACAAGTAATTAATAAAGAATTTTTTTTAAAAAATATCTCATATGGCCGGGCGGTGGTGGCGCACGCCTTTAATCCCAGCACTTGGGAGGCAGAGGCAGTTGGATTTCTGAGTTCGAGGCCAGCCTGGTCTACAGAGTGAGTTCCAGGACAGCCAAGGCTACACAGAGAAACCCTTTCTCGAAAAACCAAAAAAAAAATCTCATATGCAGATGTTAGTATTCACAAATGCTCATTTGAACCCAATATAAATGCACAGAATCAGTGTAGCTAAAATTAGGCTTTAGAATATAATAACACTGTTTCCAATTTGTGGATTTCAATCTCATATGAACTGTTAGAAGAGAATCAATGGTGATCTAAGCCAGGGTATGGAGTTACTGTTCTTAACTCTATAGGAAAATAGATTAAATTCAAGAAAAATGGAAAACAATTTATATAATATATTATCTACAAGGTATTTAGTTTATATTAAACAAATTATGCCCTTAAATCACAGGAGAATTGAAATATAGCCTTGCCACCTTTAGTATATAATATGGACAATCAGGATTGTAATTTTATTCTTCTAATTTTCACCCTTCAAGGAACTGTCATTGAGAAAAGCAAGATTCTGTAACCAATAATGAAAAATATTTTAAACCAAAGTTTACCTAAATCCAAAAGCAACACAGTAAAGCAATATGTTAAGTAAGGGAAGTGGTATTTGACTACTCATACACTACTGAAATAAATGCTGTAGGTGCATTTGAACACACACACACAAATACACACACACACACACACACACACACACACACACTTGTGCATATACACACACAACCTGCCATCACTGCCTGATATTATACAATTATTTAAGTAAATAATTCCAATACATAGTTGGACATTTGTAATCCATTTATGAATTAGGTCACCTTTCTTCTGAAAACGATGAAAGATGATCTGTTCATTATAAATTAGTGTGATTTTGGAAATAATTTGACAGTCAATCATAATTTAAGAGAACTGAAATAAAATAAACTATAAATGACAGGGTGATCACTTACAGTAATCACGATGAGTTTCAGCTGAGGAAAAGAGACTCTGATTTCTATCATTACCAGAATTTGATAGCAAATGAACTACAAATGTGAATTTAAAAATGTATACCAGCTCTGTTAGATGGTTCTGTGTGCAAAAGCACATTCTGTAAAGACTGTGGACCAGAGTCTTGTCTCTGAGACCCACATGATGCACAGAAAAAGTTGATACCCTAATGTTGTTATCTGATTTCCACATGCACACTGCCCCACCTAAGTGCCCATGTGCATGCATCATTCCACACAGGCAAATTTAATATATCCAATAAAAATTTAAAGACTAATTTATTGGATTCCTGCATATGACATTCATATTAGTGTGGATGAATAACAGGAATTTCTAAAACTGTCACTCTAAAGCATATCTATGTAAGTAGCAGCACCATGAAAATATTTATCACTTTTGATGTTCAAATGGGTGATATATTTTTTATTGTACTGCATATATTTAAAGAAAATACTATGTGTCTTCTTTGAAAAACAGGAGAGAATAATCAGGTGGACTTTATTGATTTCCTAAAGAAGACTGAAATAAAGATGAGGAAACAGTTCAAAACTTAAGTAGTATCTTGTTCTAGTTTAACATTGTGACAACTTCATTTATCATCTTAAATACATACTCAGTTTAAATAATTTATGTATGTTTTTGTTGCTTCAAATATTGGAATATCACTCAATTATACTAAACTATAATTGAATATGATTTTCACTTGCCTTACTGAGTTTTAAAATCAGCCCTAGATGATAAGGTAACTTTCTCCCTTGCAAAAGATCATGTTTTTTATACTGTAGTGAGATTCTGCTCAGCAGAGGAGTGTCATCCACAACTATCAGGAAAATCCTTTGTAGGCCTTTTAGTAATACATCATTCTTGCATACTATTATTTTTCCTAATGTGAACAATTTCTAATCATGATCCAGTTGCATCACACCTTATACATTCATGTTTTCCACTTGTGCTTATACTGTTGGCCTAATACTATGAGGTCAAATTTCTAATATATACCTTGTTGAAGCCAAATTATATAAAAAAATTTTTATCTCCCTCTACTGAACCAAGATAGAAGTTCAAATCTGAAAGTGGCTTGAAGATATAAAACATTGGAGTCATTTCTTTTCTTTTCATTTTTCTTTTATTCAATACACGCTGGTTGTGGTGGCACACGCTGGTAGGATTCGCTGAAGGAGGCAGAGGCAGGAGGATCACGAGTTCGAGGCCAGCCTGGGCTAAACTATCCATTCAATTTATATTTGGGTTTTTTTTTGAAAATTTTAGTGGATATTTTCTTTATTTACATTTTAAATATTTGCCCCATTCCTGGTTTCACCTCTGAAAACCCCCTATCCCATTTCCTCTCCCCTGCTTCAATGAGGGTGCTCCCTCACCCACCCATCCACTCTTGCTACCCTGTCCTGGCATCAGGCCTTCACAGGACCAAGATCCTCTCCTCCCATTGATGTCCAATAAGGCCATCTTCTGCTACATATGTAGTTGGAGCCATGGGTCCCTCCATGTGTACTCCTTGGTTGATGGCTTAGCCCCTGGGAACTCTGGGGAGTGTGGTTGTTGATGTTGTTCTCCCTATGGGGTTGCAATCCCCTTCAGCTCCTTCAGTCCTTTCTCTAACTCCTCCCTTGGGGTTCCCATGCTCAGTCCAATGGTTGGTTGGGAACATCTGCCTCTGTACTTGTCAGACACTGGCAGAGCATCTCGGGAGACTGCTATAACTGGCTCCTGTCAGCATGCATTTCTTGGTATCCTCAATAGTGTCTATGTTTGGTAACTATACATGAGATGGATCCCCAGGTGGGACAGTCTCTGGATGGCCTTTCTTTGAGTCTCTGCTCCACACTTTGTCTCTGTATCTCCTCCCATGGGTGTTTTGTTCCCTTTCTATGAAGGACTGAAGTATCCACACTTTGGTGTATGTTCTTCTTGAGCTTCATATGGTCTGTGAGTTGTATCTTGGCTATTCTGAGCTTTTGGGCTAATATCCACTTATCAGTGAGTGCATTCCATGTGTGTTCTTTTGTGATTGGGTTACCTCACTCAGGATGATATTTTCTAGTACCATTCACTTGCCTAAGAATTTCATGAAGTCATTTATTTTAATAGCTAAGTAGTACTCCACTGTATTAAAGTACCACATTTTCAGTATCTATTCCTATGTTGAAGGACATCTGGGTTCTTTCCAGTTTCTGGCTATTATAAATAAAGCTGCTATACATCGTTTCATTTTAACTATTCAAATTATAGGCTCTACTTAGTAGAGATTATGTTTGATAACCTCTAACAGTAACAAAGGGGAAATCATCTTCCCACGTGGTATAGTCTTTGAATATTTTTGGAATGAAGACTGTTCCCTAGTTAATTTCAGCCTTCCTGCTAGCAGGTCAGCATTCTTTCTTCACTCTTTCCTCCTGCTATCTGACTCTAATCAGCTTTACCATCAGTGAGTTTTTAATTTTATAATACTTAACTGAATACATGCCTTATATGTTAATTTTGTAAATATAATGTAATCTGTTTTGATTCTTTTGTTTTCTTTGTAAATTTATAGTTTATTTATTTTATGTTAATTGGTGCTTTGTCTGTGTGTATATTGGTGTGAAGGTTTCAGAATCCCTGGAACTGGAATTACAAGTAGGTGTGAGCTGCCATGTAGATGGTAAGACTTGAACCTAGGTCCTCGGGATGAGCACCCAGCACTTTTACCTCCTGAGCCATCTTTTTAGTCCCTCTTTTGATTTCTTACTGTTTCATCTCCCTGTGAACTGTGGTTTATATAAGTGCCTCAGAGGAAAAACCTAGGTATATTCTGACCATTATAATCCACAATGGATTATGTATCTGAAAAGTTATTCAGTTTTCTTGAAAGACAACTAATGTTCCCATTCTCAAATTTTTAAGTCTTTGTCTAGCTCCAAATTCCCAAACCTCCATTTTGTACTGTTGTTATGAAATTGGTTTTGTGATTGATTCAAAAGTAAAATAATATTTATGCATTTGCAACCTAAGTATCATATTTTCTTCTGATTTTTTTGACTGAAGATTTAAAGTCTGTTATTCCATATTCACTAGCCCAGACATATTCATACTGTTGGCAAATTACATAATTATTTCTTATATGATATTGACTTAAAAATTAAATAGATTTTGAGAAACACTGGATATTTAGCATTACTAATCAGTCTCGCGCTCCATTAATCTGAATTTTAATATACTTCTAGCTCATTTGCATTAGAAAGAGAAAAATGTACGGAATGAGATTTATTATAGGAGTATATTAATATAAAAAGCAACTATGTAAAATAAGTTACCTTATATATATAAGTATCATAAGCTCAGTAAGCTTAGAATTGCTATATACTTGAGATATGGGTAATAACACATGTATATTAAAGATATAATCTTTATTATATTTGTTCTTTCTGTTTATCCTACCATTTATTTATTTACAAAGTTTTATATAAATGTCTATACCAGTTGCACACAACATTACACCTATGTAAAACAGGTAAGCCTTGATTATATTTTAATATGGAAGAGATCAAAGGCAAAGAAGAAAAGTATTATTTGACTAACTTAAAAAATAACTTTCAGTAAATCAAAAATATGTATGAGGAGTTCTAACAACAACTTTGTGAAACTTAGGGTGGAGAAGAGAGAGGGACAGAAGAAAGGAAGGAGGGAGGGAGGGAGGGAAATAGAAGGAGAGAGGAACTAGGGAGGAAGGATGAAGAGTGCATGGAATAGAATTGTTTAAAGCAAGTTAAACTTTAAAGCTAAACTAGAAGCCATGTGATCTTGAGAACTTCTCCAAGGTGTCTGAATCATATGAAAGATGAACTCAAGTGTGTAATTAAATGAAAGTGTGTGGATAGGGAATAATTATTATTGGGTTATTGGTCTGCTATACCTTATCTTTAATACACTAAGCCAGGTTTTGAGGTTAGCAAAAGGGATTTAGATATATATGTAGGAAATAGAAACTCTGCCTGAAATTGGAGCTCTGGTTCTGAAAGATATTTGAAAGTAAAAGCAACCATCAGCTGATGCAGATAAAACAACACCAAAAATTCCTTCTGACACCTGTGTACTCAATTTTAGTTTGCCTTGGACTATGCTATTACTAGAACCTGCGTTTTTTGAAATAAGCAAGCAGATATTAAAAACAATTAACTGAGAATTTTTTCTGATTTTACCTAAGTAATGTTTATCTAATGTCAATCGATATTCAATTTCCTTAAGTACTAGGAAATAAGTTATATTTTCAAGCTGAATTTGGAAATGCTAAAATCAGATTTCAAGGAATGTCTATGAAAATGGGATACAAGGAGAAGTAATGAGGCATTTGAAACTGATGTAATTATCAGATAGGTAGATTTAACATATGGGAAGAGGGAATTGAAAGAATGCAATGACTATAACTTGGAATAAGAACAGGGCTTATTCTTTGCAGAATACCATAGACCTGAACACTTTTTATATGGCTCTTTGAGTTCATCTGAATTTTCACAGGTTAGAAATCATCCCATTAGTGAACTGAGACACATGAACTTGAGCACTAAGACATAAGCAAATGTAAATGTAAATTGAGGCTTAATGAAGTGTACCACAAATAAAGACAGCATAAAACAGGCCTTTAAATGAATGTTAAACCACAAATGATTGCTTCCTAAGAATTAAGGGAGTAAAGTTAAGTTCAATTTTCTGTGTTTGGTAAGATTCGAGTCATGTCTTTAGCATGCAGTCAGAATGTAATATATGAGAAAATAAATTAGCAAAAGGAAAAAAGAAAAAAAGAAAGAAAGAGGAAAAACGAATTCACAATGATATATTGAGAAGGATAGTTATACAAAATGCATTAATGCAGCATAATATGGTAATCAGAACAGGGAAAAAAGAAGTAAATCTACACTTGCAATTTTAAAAATACAAATTCAAACACAAATACAAAGCCAACCTGGCACACACTACCTTTTTCACACAAAGCAACTATAGTGGTACTATAATTAATAAAATATGACAGGCCATATTTTTATTTTATCTATCTATCTATCTATCTATCTATCTATCTATCTATCTATCTATTTATTTATTTTCGTTTTTAGAGAAAGGATTTCTGTGTGTAGCCCTGGCTGTCCTGGAACTCACCTTGTAGACCAAGCTGCCATATTTTTATATTGTGTAAAACATAAGATTCTTTTAAGAATTTAGCTATAATTTGAAAGAGTAGTGTTTTAGTCCATAAGAGGACACACATACTATGTTTTCTAAGACTATTCAACAGGTATGAATATATACTTTTCCTGTAGATGCATTATCATAATATATTTTTAATAAACCACATATATTTTTCACTTTTACTTTTTAAAAATTGCAAAAGGCACCTGAGTGCATAGAAAATACTAAAATGCTACAATGTAATGTATATATATATATATGTATATACATGTATATACATGTATATATATATATATATATATATACACACACACATCACCACATAAAGCATTTATCTTTCTGTAACTCTAGTTGAATATGAAGAACATTATACAAGAAGGAGAATTTCCAAGTAAGAAAAAGCAGAGCTTTTATTTTTAATCCACATATATTTAATTGAATCCCTAATAGTCTTTTTATATTAATAGATTTGGTGACTTCTTTATTTCTATAATTTTTGTTTATTATTATTATTATTATTATTATTATTATTATTATTAAATCTTTTTTTACAGTCCAGTCATTACTGCCTCCTGGTCCACTCTGCAACAATTCCTCATCTCATACCTCCTCCCTCTTCTCCAAGAGGATGTCCCCACCATCCTCTTAACCCCACCAGACCTCCCCACGCCCTGGGGCCTCATGTCTCTTGAAGGTTAGGTGGATCTCCTCTCACTGAAGCCAGAACAGGCAGACCTCTGCTGTATATGTGTTGTGGGCCTCATATCAGCTGGTGTGTGCTGCCTGGTTGGTGGTCCAGTGTCAGAGAGATCTCGAGGGTCCAGGTTAGTTGAGACTGCTAGTCTTCCTATGGGGTCGAATTTACCAATTGTACTGCAAAAAGACTAAAAGTGAAAACTTTACTATTAGTTATCATTAAAAAAATACCAAATGAAGAAAATAATAACAGAAATCTGAGCCTGTAAAAGATGTGTGGTTGTATGATAAGCTTTTCCTAAAAACAACATGCAATGACTATACTGCTTGAAAGTTTAAGCCTAATGATAGCCCTATGCAATATCTTAAGGTCAGCATCTGCATACCTAGGGATCACACAAGCATAGTAGTCATACTGAGTAGAATGCACCTATATGAAGCAGAAAGAAAAAAGAAATGTTTCAAAAGCCCATGTCCTCCAAGTGTCTGCCTCTCTGTGTTTCAGACATGGAATAGAAGCAAGTGCCATCTCCAGGTACTGTTCCAGCACCATGTCTGCCCGCTGCCATGGTCCTCAGCTTGATGGTCATGGACTCACCCTCTCAAACTGTAAGTAATCTCAGTCAATCCTCCTTCTGTAAGTTGTCCTGGCCGTGGTGTCTTAGCGCAGCAATGTAGCTAAAACAGTAGCTGGTACTGGGGTTAGCAGACTTACTTCCGTGACAAGACTAATTACGCTGGGTATTGGAGGAATATAGAAGACTTTGGGCCTTTGGACTAGGATAGAGGTTGAATATTCAAGCAGAAGCTGAGGCCCAGCTCAAGAGGTTTCAGAGGAGAACAATAGTAACTGGTTTAGAGACCATTCTTGTTGTACTTTAGCAAAGAATGTGGCTCCTTTTGCCTTAAGAATTTGTCTTAAGAATCTGTGTTAAGTGGTGGCTGGAGAGAAGGCTTAGCAGTTAAGAACACTGATTGCTTTTCCAAAGTCCTGTGTTCAAATCCCAGCAACTACATGGTGGCTCACAACCATCTGAAATGAGATGTGATGCCCTCTACTGGGGTGTCTGAAGACAGCTACAGTGTACTTACATATAATAAATAAATAAATCTTAAAAAAAAGAAAGAAAAAATGCCCTTCCACTTAAACACGCATGGTTTATTACTCTCTCCAATAAATATGCTCTTAATATGATGTATTAGTAATGTTCTTATTGCTATAGCAAAACACCATAACTAATACAACTTATAGAAGAGAGGGTTTACTTTGGGCTTATGGTTCCAAAGGGATAAGAGTCCATGACCATCACAGTAGGAAAGCATGCCACAGGCAGACATGACAACCAGAGCAGAAATCTGAGACCTCATATTTTGAACGGCAAACAAAGAACAGAGAGGAATCTGATAGCACTACATAAAATTCAGTGCCCAAGACTGTTGGGAACATCTCAGTCAAACAATATTCCACTTCCTGGTATCCATAGACTCCTGGCCATATCATAATGCAAAATGCATTTAGTTGAATATGCACTTTGTCCAACTTCAAAAGTCCCTATATTCTTTCACAGTTCTCAACAGCTTAAAATTCCAGTCTCTTTTGTGATTCAAGACAGTCTTGTAGCTATATCTCTCAGTAAAATAAAAAAGAAAATTATCTACTTCTAATACGAAATGCCACAGAATATACATTACCATTCTAAAGAGAGGAATGGAGGCCCAGTAAGAAAATACAGGGCTAGGCAGTGGTGGCACACGCCTGTAATCCCAGCACTTGGGAGGCAGAGGCAGGCAGATTTCTGAGGTGGAGGCCAACCTGGTCTACAGAGTGAGTTCCAGGACAGCCAAGGCTACACAGAGAAATCCTGTACCAAAAAACTAAAAAAAAAAAAGAAAAGAAAAGAAAAGAAAAGAATCGAAACAAAAATATAGGATCAAAAGCATGACCCAAAATCAGCCGGGCAAATGCTAACTTCTCTAGCTTCATAAACAAAATTGCATATCTCTGCCCCTCCATATTTACGGCATAAAAATACACCCCAATTCCCCCCCCCTTCCCCCTCATCTTTCCGGCTTGTTCTACCCACTGTGTACAGCTCTCCTTGGCAGAAATCACAGGGGTCTGGCATCTCTCTGAGGATACTCCAAAACAACATAGATTTCTTTTCCACAGATTCAGACAAAGTAGCCCCTTAGGGCTTCCAGGCAGGGAGTTCCTTGCTAGAAGTCTAGTTTTAGCAAACCTCTGAAACAATGAAGGGCAATTCCACAACCCCTTCTACTCATGTATACCTAATGACTCTAAAGCCTGGACCATAGAAATTACACTGCAAAGTTCAGATGCCACCCAGGGATGGACCGTGACATTGAATCACATTAAAAGCAGCTTCTTTCCCCCTTCTTTCTTAGGTCTTTTCCTTACACAACCTGGAAGAATAGCTGGATAGTCTAGTCCCAAGGGAACCCTGATTTAACCAATAGAATCATCCTTTGATGGATTTTTTTTAAAAAAATCTAAGATTTATGTATTTATCATGATTTTATGTGTAGATGTGTTGTGGCTCCATGAATTCATGCTTATGAAAGTTAGAAGAGGGTTTTAAACCCTCTGGAACTGGAGTTAGGATGATTGTGAGGCTTAATGTGGATGCCAGAAATTGAACTCCAGTCCTCCGCAAGAGCAACAAGTACGCCTAAGCACTGCGCCACCTCTCTAGCCGCACTAATGGGTGCTTAATTTGATGGCGTTATTGGCATGTGGTGAACATTAGGAAGAAGGGTATAATCGGCAAGCGTGGGTTATTGGAGGTAAACTACTAAAGGGTAAGTATTTTCCTCAGTCATTCTTTCCTTACCATTTCCAGGTGCTCTGAGGAAAGAAGCAGTGTTCTGTCAGGCCTTTCCACTGTGCTGTGTTAGCTTACCACAGGCCACAATACTAGAGAGCTAGCCAAACATGGATTCAAACCTATGAAACTATAAAGGTGGGTGATTCCTTTTCTTTCCTAAAGTTGGTTTTGTTAGGTGTTTTGTCACAGCCAAACACTTAGGTAATACAAGTTTACATGTATTTTTCATGTGTTAGCCCTCCATGACTGTAACATATATCTGAAACCATGTACTTACTAAGACAGGAAAAAAATGTTTATTTGGTTTGGGGTTTCAGGGACTTCAGATCATGGTGGATTAGCCCTTGTTGCTTTTCAGTATGTGAAGAGGCAGAAAGTCATGATAAAACATACATGTTAAATTAAAAGGCTGCTTTTTGTTAAGGCTAGTCCACAAAGGGCAAAGAGAAGAAGAAAGGGATATGTTTGAATATGCTTTTCACCCCTCACCTCATGACCTAATTTACCACTACTGGGCTTCATTTGATGTAGATCCTGTCTCCTCTCCATGGCAACTCATAGTTGAGACAAAGCCTTTAAAATATGGGCATTTGAAAAGCCATCTAGATTCAAACTATAGCTCACCAATGCAGGCAATTAAGTAAGAAACAAATACTTCTATAGTAGTTTGAAATGTTAGGTTAAATGATGCAAGTTCTAAAATGATACTTAGAGAACATAAAAATGTTATTAGCTAACTAGGCTTATTAAGTTAATAGTTTGATCACAAGTGAGTAAGATTATATACAGGATACAGGTTTATCTAAAATGCCACCATTTGGATCATGAGTAGAAAATCAGATTTTCATTGCAACTAAAACTTTTGAGCAGTTTGCTCAGAGAAGGATAATAAGTGATTACAATCTAAATGTATCATTCAACATCTTAAAAAGGGAATGTGCTATTATTCTAGTGATGGAAACAGAGCAATTAAATGTGGCTAAATGAGACACAATTGTCTTATAACAAGAATTTACGAAACTAACTACAGACATTACCTGTATAATTTTAGGCAAATGAGCACTGTATGTGTAATATTTACTTGTTCTCCACAATTATTCTCTTCTGTTTAATCGATTTTATTCATCAGTGAGCTGTCACTGGGAGCAAATCTAATTAAAGGCCTCCTAATTTTTCTTAAAAATTATAGTGGGATATACTGAAATCAGCGCTCAATATTAAATTCAAAATGATCTTGTAGAAATAAACTGAGTGTTACATGTATCATTTAAGTGAGAATCAATTTGGATGAAAATAGCCTTATCCAATTAATTTCACCCTTGGTAATAGCATGTTTAGATATCAGGGAATATTCATATGCTTCCATTCAAAGCAGGATGTATCATCTCCAAGTGCTGAAGGCATCCAGATAAGAAGATATGTCTGCCAAAATTAAGTTTTATTTGGAACATTGAGGTGAATATTCAAAACAAAACTTAAAAACATCATGCTTTCATGTAATGGCTCTGGTTTTAAATTTTTTATTATAAGAAGGTTGTTGCCCGCTGGGAATTCTCAACCTAGTGATAAAAAAACAGTGCCCAAATGCTTATTTGTAAAAACGAACAATAGTGAAAAACATAAAAAACTATAAATGGCATATTATAAACATATTTATGAACAAGGATACTTATAAAATACATACACATGTATGACTATAAAATTTGTTGTAGATATTTGTGTATTTGCAAATATATGTAATTTGTAAAAAAAAAATACAGCATGAATTCTTTTCCTAAAGGAAGAGTTGATAGTTTATTGGGCATAAAAGGAATATATGCAAAAAATCCCAGATGATGAAGACGTGTGTTTATATCTTGAAATACAAAACATAGCAGCTACAAATCACTTGGTGGGTTTCTTTCATTTTTAAAGTTATCTAAATTACTATTAGATTTTCTAAAGTTCTTTTTTTTAATGTAATGACCATATATTCATTCATTCATTAGACAAAATATTTATTAAGTTATTGTGCAATATGCTTGTAACTGTTCTAGACATTGAGGACCCAGTAATAAATCACAGTGAGTCTATTGCCTTTTTGATTTGACACTGAGGGAGCCTGAGAAACAATTAAGCAGGGATGTACCAGTCATATGGTATTAGAGGTTAATAGGCACTCCACAGAGAATTAAATGAGATGATCTTTGAACTTTGTTAAGTGTCAGTGAACTCCTCTCTAACAACATAACAATTAACTTGAAACTTGAATGACAGTGGCAGAAGAAAACAAACCCCAGCATTATCTAATTAAATCCTCTTCTACTAGCTCTGTTCCTCTTTGCATCAGCAACCTCTAAGAGAAACTATAGGCCTGCCTGAATTTTCTACTGCACAGAAGTAAGGCTATTCTAATAAATATGTTCATAAGCACTATACTGAGTGTATTTTCAGTATGAAATTTCAGTACTAGACATAGCAATCAAAAATTTATCAAGGCTTCAGCCATGCTAGGCAAATTCTCTTTAAGTTATAGTCCCATATATGAGTAAATTACTTAATGAGATTATAATGATGTAACTGGGTGAAGAATTCAGAATTATATTTGTAATAACAGTAGCATTATTATAATCATTATTTTTGTAATATAGAGGATGGAACCCAGAACCTAATAAATATTAGCCAAACTGTGCACCCCAGGCCAGATTAATGGTAATTCAAATAGAAATATATTTTTTCTCTGTGTGTGGGAGTACACATGCATGTGGGTGTGTACACATGTATTGGTGATGCATGCATGTGAATGTTCAGGTGTGAGTGCCCATGAACACACATGCCAAGGCCAGAAAAAAAAATGTTCCTCTATTTCTATATACTCCACTGCCTTAAAATGGTACCACACTCACTGAATTGGAAGCTCAGTTCTCTCTGGCAGGGTTGCTCAGACAGCAGGTTCTTGAGATCTACGTGCCTTAAGGGAACAAACACCTGTACCAAATGTTTTAAATGGGTGCTGGGTATTCAAATCCAACTCCTCACACTTGCCCACTAAGTATTTTAACTTTTATTAGATATAAGTTTGGTGTTTATTTTATTTAATACAGTGAATAAATAATTTATTCATTTTATTTTCCTCCCAAAAAATGTTTCATAAAAAAATGTAGAGTTTTGAGACCTGAGGAAATTTTACATTTTTTTTATAAAACATTTTTTGGGAGGAAAATAAAATGAATAAATCACTGTATTAAATAAAATAAACACCAAACTTATAACTAATAAAAGTTAAAAATAGGTTGATAGAAAACTTCTGTTTTAAAATGATTAAGTCTTGTATTTCTAATGTTATATTTTTATCAGTTTATTAAAGTTTCCAAAACAGGCATTATAATCAGCAAGGTCTCCATCCAACCTTACCATGAATTTCAATGCATTTCCTATATTCTCACCCCTTTCTATACGATCTGTAATTGTTAATTTAATATTATATATGTTTAACTAAACTAAATGATTTTATGATATACACATACATGATGAAGTGATTACTACTGTCAGAATAATTAGGATACCATTTTCATTGATTTGTGAGAGCTTCTATTTGTTTTTTGTGATTTAAAACTTATTCTTTCACAAAATCCAAATATACATTATCATAATGATATTCACCTTGAGGTACAATAGACCACCAGGTGATTTTCATTAGATTTGCACATTTTTATATGAACATATTTATGCTCTGATTTACAGGATTGTGATATGTGACTCAATATTCTCTTTTTCTGTTGAATTGTGCCTGGCTTATAAGAAACTAGGATACTACTTATACAAACTTCTGAAAAAAGAAAAAAAACATGGAAGCACTTAGAAAGAGTTAGATTGAAAGGGGAAAAACAGGTCTACACAAAATAAAAGGCAAGAAACAATCAGTAAAGTGTCATAAAAGGAAAAACATAAACAAAACCCAAAAATAACTTAGATAATGTCTTAGGGTTTCTAATGCTGTGATAAAGCACCATGACCAACAGCAATTTGGAGAGGAAAGATTTTTATCAGCTTATACTTCAACATTGCAGTGCATCACTGAGGGAAATCAGGTCAAGAAGTCATGGCAGAAACCTGGAGGTAGGAGAAGAAGCAGAAGGCATAGAGAAATGCTGTTTGCTTGCTCCTTTTGACTTTCTTACAGTACCCAGGAAGACTAACCCAGGGAAAGCACTATTCACAGTAAGATGGGCCTTCCCATAACAAACACTCCAGAAGAGGGCATCAGATCTCATTACAGATGGTTGTGAGCCACCATGTGGTTGCTGGGATTTGAACTCAGGGCCTTTGGAAGAGCAGTCAGTGCTCTTAACCACTGAGCCATCTCTCCAGCCCAAGGATAAACAGGCTCAGAAAGAAATTAGGGAAAAGACACCCTTCACAATAGTCACAAACAATATAAAAACTATCTTTGTGTGACTCTAACCAAACAAATGAAAGATGTGTTTGAAACAACTTCAAGTCTCTGAAGAAAGAAATCGAAGAACTCAGAAGATGGAAAGATCTCCCATGCTTGTAGATTGGCAGGATTAATATAGTAAAAGTGGCCATCTTGCCAAAGGCAATATACAGATTCAATGCAATCCCCATCAAATTCCCAACTAAAGTCTTCATAGAGTTAGAAAGAGAAATTCTCAAGTTCATCTGGAATAAAAAAAAAAAACAAACAGGATAGCTAAAACTATTCTCAACAGTAAAAGAACTTTTGGGGAATCAGTATCCTGGACCTCAAGCAGTACTACAGAGCAATAGTGTTAAAAACTGCATGGTATTGATACAGTGACAGGTAGGTAGATCAATGCAATAGAATTGAAGACCCAGAATTGAACCCACGCACCTATGGTCACTTAATCTTTGACAAAGGAGCTGAAAACATCCAGTGGAAAACAGATAGCCTTTTCAACAAATGGTGATGGTTCAACTGGCAACTAGCATGCAGAAGAACGGAAATTGATCCATTCCTATCTCCTTGTACTAAGCTCAAGTCCAAGTGGATCAAGGACCTCCACATAAAACCAGATACACTGAAACTAATAGATAGGAAACTGCCGAAAAGCCTTGAGCACATGGGCACAGGGGAAAAGTTCCTGAACAGAACACCAATAGCTTATGCTCTAAGATCAAGAATTGACAAATAGGACCTCATAAAATTACAAAGTTTCTGTTAGGCAAAGGACACTGTCAATAGGACAAAATGGCAACCAATAAATTGGGAAAAGATCTTTACCAATCCTACATCTGACACAGGGCTAATATCCAAGATATTCAAAGAACTCCAGAAGGTGGACTCCAGAGAGGCAAATAACCCTATTAAAAATAGGGTACAGAGCTAAACAAAGAATTTTCACCTGAGGAATATCAAATGGCTGAGTACCACCTAAGGAAATGTTCAACATCTTTAGTCATCAGGGAAATGCAAATCAAAACAACCTTGAGATTTCACCGCACAGCAGTCAGAATGGCTAAGATCAAAACCTCAGGAGACAGCAGGTGCTAGCAAGGATGTGGAGAAAAAGGAATACTCCTCCACTGCTTGTGGGGTTGCAAGCTGGTAAGACCACTCTGGAAATCAGTCTGGCGGTTCCTCAGAAAACTGGACATGACACTTCCAGAGGACCCAGCCATACCACTCCTAGTTATATACCCAGAGGATTCTCCAGCATGTAATAAGGACACATGCTCCACTATGTTCATAGCAGCCTTATTTGTAATAGCCAGAAGCTGCAAAGAACCCAGATGACCCTCAATGGAAGAATGGATACAGAAAATGTGGTATATTTACACAATGGAATACTACTCAGCCATTAAAAACAATGAATTCATGAAATTCTTAGGCAAGTAGGTGGAACTGGGGAATGTCATCCTAAATGAGGTAACCCAATCACAAAAGAACACACACGGTATGCACTCACTGATAAGTGGATATTAGCTCAGCAGCTTAGAATACCCAAGACCCAGATGATGCTCAAGAAGGAAGAACATATGGATACTTTGGTCCTTCTTAGAAGGGGGAACAAAATACCCACAGAACCAAAGTGTGGAGCATAGTCTGAAGGAAAGATAATCCAGAGACTACCCCACTTAGTGATTCATCCCATATACAGTTAAAAAACCCAGACACTATTATCAATGCCGACAAGTACTTGCTGACTAGTGCATGATATAGCTGTCATTTGGGAAGCTCTGCTAGTGCATGACAAATACAGAGGGGGACACTCTTAACCAGCCATTGAATTGAGCACAGGATCCCCAATGGGGGAGCTAGAGAAAGGATCCAAGGAGCAGAAGAGGTTTGTGGCATCATAGGAGGAACAAAAATATGAGCCACCCAGTGCTCCCAGAGCTCCCAGGGACAAAACCATGAGCCAGATAGTACACATGGTGTTACCCATGGTTCCAGACACATAGGCAGCAGAGAATAGCCTTCTTGGACATCAAATTGAGGAGGGATCCTTGGTACTGGAAAGGCTCCATAGAGCAGTGTAGGGGAATACCAGGAGAGGAAAGTGGGAGGGGGTTGATTGGGGAACAGGGGGTAGGGAGATGGCTTATGGGATTTTCAGGGGGGGAAAGGCGACCACATAAGGGGAAGTCATTTGAAATGTAAATAAAGAATATATCTAATAAAATATAATGAAAAAGAAGACCCAAACCAACACTAACATCAAAAAATTATACATATATATGCTCTTCTACATTATATTGTACAAACAGACACATATATGTATATGTTTGTACAATATATTGTTATTGGGCATGGGGTATAGTCTTAAGTGTGATGTATATAACCAGTGCAATGCCATTGTACAGATTTTTCATTTATTACCTTGCATGAAAATAAATGTTACACACACACACACACACACACACACACACACACAGAGAGAGAGAGAGAGAGAGAGAGAGAGAGAGAGAGAGAGAGAGAGAGAGAGAGAGAGAGAGAGAGAGAAATCTTTTAGGGGTGTTTTATCAATTGAGGCTCTTCCAAAAAGATTCTAGCTTGTGTCAAGTTGATACAAAATTAGCCAAATAATATCAGGTGTGAAGACCTTGTCCTACATAAGAGAAATAATGTAAGACTGATAAAAACAAAAATCCAGTCTATGCCACACTCAGCTACATCTACACAAAAAAAATTCACCACCTTGTGTACTACACATAGGATCATTAGTTACAGTTCTTAAAGACATTATCACCTTGAACTAAATGGATCACCTTTCTCTTCCCTCAAACATCACATAATGTTACTTTTTTAAATTATTATTATTTTTTAATTTTTATTTTCTATATTCTATGTTCACATTCCAAAGGCTTTCCCCTTTCCCGGTCCCCACCCCCACCATACGTCCCATAATTCCTCTCCCCCCAACCATTCCCCAATCATCCCCTCCCCCATGATACTTTTTAATGTTCTGTCACTAAACCAAAACACGCCGCCTTATTTTTCCACAAGGAAAGCATAACAGCAAGTACTAAATGGTTGCAATGTTACCTAACTATTTATTTCACCCCTGAACCCAGAGCTATCACAGTTAAACATAGCTTGTAACACAATAGCCAATGTGATGTTAGGAGACCATAGTTTTCAATAGCATGCAATTTGTTTACTGCAAACTTGTACAACCACTTTGTAAATCAATTTGACAGTTTCTCAGAACTGGGAATAGTTTTATCTCAAGGCCCAGTTATACCACTCCTGGGCGTATACCGAAAAGGTGCCCCAGTATACTGCAGGGACATTTGCTCAACTGTGTTCATAGCAGCTTTATTCATAGTACCCAGAAACTGGAAACAACATATATGTCCCTCAACTGAAGAATGGATAAGGAAAATGTGTTATATCTATACAATGGGGCAGTATTCAGTTATTAAAATCAGACATCATGAATTTTGTAGGCAAATGGATGGAACTTGAGAATATCATCCTGAGCGAAGTAATTCAGATCCAAAAGGACATGCATGGTATGTAGTCATTGGTAAATAGATATTAGCCATAAAGTATAGAATACCTATGATATGTCACACTGACCAAAATAAGTTGATCAGAAGGAAGGGCCACATGAGGATGCTCAAATTCCCCTTATAACAGGGAATAAAATAGTCATGGGAGGCACAGGGAGGGAACAGGGTAGGAGAAGGGAAGGGGAGGGAAATGGGGGATTCATAATCAGGTGTGGAGAAAGGCATGGGAGATGGCCAAATGGCCATGAGAATGAATGGAAATCTGCAGCATGGCAAGGACATACCAGAGACCTTGAAATAAGGTAGGTTCCCAAGAATCAATGAGGTGACCTTAGCTGAGACTCACTTCAGGGGGATATAGAACCTGAAGAGGCCACCTCCTGTAGCCAGGCAGGAACCTCAATGGAGTGATAGGGACACTAACCCACCCACAAAATGTTCAACACAAAATTTATCCTGCCTACAAAAAAAAAAAATCCAAAAAGAAAAACAAAGAAAACCTGGGGGAATTGGGCTGGAGCAGAGACTGATGGAATGGCTAAGCATTAACCGGCTCAACTGGAGACCCATCCTATTGGCTAGCACCAATCCCTGACACTACTAGTGATACTCTGTAATACTGGCAGACAGGAGCTGTTTATGAGAGGTTCCACTATACAGGTGACTCAAACAGATGCAGAGACTCACAGTCAAACATTGGACGGAGCTTGGAAACTCATAGTAGAGTTGGGGGAGGATAGAGGGCCCCAAAGAGGATAGAAACATTGCAAGAAAACCAAGAGTTAACTAACCTGGACCCTTGGGGCTCTCAGAGACTGAACCACCAACCAAAGAGAATACGTGGACCTAGGCCTCCTTACACTTATGTAGCAGATGTGTAGCTTGGTCTTCATGTGGGTCCTGAACAATTGTAGCAGGGGCTATCCTTGAAGCTGTTTCCTGTCTGTGAAATCTGTTCCCCTACCTAGGCTGTCTTATCTGGCCTAAGTGGGGGAAGATATACCTAGACCTGAAGACACTTGATGTAACAGGGTGGAGGGATATCCATGTGGGTCTGAGATGGAAAACAGGGAGCAGGATGTAAAGTGAATAATAATAAAAATTAACCCTTATGTTTACATCACACATCATGTAAGGGTCCTGTATGCTTGGTTTCTTCAACCTATCAAGAATAGAATATCCACTGGCCAATATGAACAGACAGGTTAAATGGATTTTAGAGATGAGAGAAGATTGAAAGAGGAAGTTTATGATTTGAAGAGTGACCCCAAAATTCTTAAAGCTGATTATTCTTTGAGCTGTATGTGCATATGAAATGCACTCTATGTGACTAAGAAAGAATGGGCACAAATAATATAGGAACTATGAGGGAAGGGTAAGAACAATGTAAGTAGAGAAAATGTGCTGGAAAAATAAAAATATAGATATAATATGGCTTCATTAATTACTAGTATCTGTCTGATTGTTGTGAATTTTCTATATACTCACTCCTTAAAGTGAGGCCTGTCAGTCTGCTTTGTCACCATCACTGGGCAGTTTGTTTGAAGCATACAATCTCAGTGTTACTTTCGACTTGCCAAGTTGGGAAGTATAAAGTAACAAAGGGCTCATGCCTATAATAAGATTTGGGGAGCATGCCTTTGTACTTCCTGAACAGTTAATCAAGAAAAAAAAAACCCATCTTCTAAAATTTCATGGGAAGATTCTTTTTCATGATTTGCTCACACTATATCTAATTAGAACTTTTGCACCTGGCTCCTTGAAGAAGTAAAAGCTCCATTCTCCAAGATATCTGATGACTTCTGGCCACAAGTTCATAATTACAAGAAAAAAGCTGAGACTGTCTCCATATATACTCCCATTGTTTGAGAAAATGTAATAGCAGATATAGTAAAGTCAAAACCATATATTTTTATAGCATATGGAAAATTTCAAAATGTTGCCTACACACTACTTTATTCATTCCAACAGAAAAAGAAAAGTTATTGCTTGATATTTTTTGCATTTTTAGAACATGGAGCAAAATCAAAGAGACACAGTGTGACTCAAGAAGGCACAAATGACAGTAATATATAGAAGATGAATCAGAATATATTAATGTTTGGAATATTACATTGGGAGAGATCAAATTTTTACTAAAAATAAATGCTGAATGATATGTTGATCAAGTAATTCAGTAACAGTGGCTTCTACATGAGGATATTCATAGGAAAACAAACACAACCTTTGCATTCATTTCATAGGTCCATCTTTCAGAGACTGGGATACATTTGGTTCAAACAGATCATGTGTATTCACAGTACTCTACAAATTTATCACAAAATTCTCTCATACACACAAGACTGAGAAACAGCAATCTATTGCAATGTATTGGCGTTGCTGCTATCAGTCCCTAGAGAACAAGTCTTGAGAAGCAGGCATCAAAATCACCTAGAGCAGCTGAAAAAAAAAAGAAAAGAAAGAAACACAGATTGCTGGGCTATCTTACCACAGGTTCTACTATAAATAATGCAGTTTTAGCTAAGTCCCAAGTGATTTTGATGCTGGCTTAATGCAAGACTTTTCAAACTTAAATGTGCCAACAGAGCCTCTGGGGATCTCGTTAACAAGCAGACTCCTTCTGTAAATTTGTATCTACTGCCAATGGTGCTGATTCCTGCTTACACTTGGAGTAGTCAGAGTCTAGATCGCTTAATGACAGATAAACACTTGATGACTTTTAAGAAGTGGGATGTCAAACAGAAGACCACCCTAATTCAGGACAGACACCAAGAACCAGGATCAAAGGGTATAAGTGGCAAGGATTCTATTTTAAAAATGTTTTAGAGTAGAAAATAGATTCATTTTGGATACATGTAACATTGAAGGACAGTATATGCTATGTATAAAGGGATCATAGGAACAGAAAGTGCCCTATGATGTAGAATTCCATAAGTAGGAATTAGCATTAAAGAATTAAGAATTTATAATTATATAGACAATATACTTAGACACTTGTGCAATAAGGATAAGGATTGTATTGCCAAATTTGTAGGGATATTTTAATCCCTAGTACTCCACCTGACACACACTAAACATTCAATTATTAGATAGCATATTTTAAAATAACGCATAGGTGTTTTTGCCTGCATATACTTCCATGTATCATGTGTGTGGCTGCTGAGGCAACCAGAAGAGGACATTGAATTACCTAGAACTATATAAAATGACTTGTAATCTGCCATGTGGCTACTGGAATTGAACCTGGGTTTCTTGTAAGAACAATAACACAGCTCAGCTGTTGAGCCATCTCTCCAGCCCTTGGGTAGTACTCTTCACTCACAAAATACAAGGTTTCATATGTTTTGTTTTTACATCATTAACTCTTTATTCACTTGAGGATAAAGTATAGACAAAGGAATATTTTTCTTTGATTTTATGATAGATATTAAAAATTACTATATTAAGGTAAATTATTTCTGCAAAACAACTTCCAAGACTATCCTAATGTAAGTTGAGTCAGAACTAAATTTCAGAAAACATATTTTGATTATGTATGGTATAATGTGATATTCTGAAACAATAAAAATATTCTAACATATTTTTCTATGTTAAGGTAATTCTACAATATTAAATACATGTTCAAAGACAACAATATGGCTTCCTGTCACCATTTGCACCAGGGAGCCAGGAAACTCCACAGCCTTCTGTGCGTAGCCCACCAGGAGAGAGTGATCTCCTAGCAGTGCTTTCACTTCTGAGCTCAGAGGAGTAAGGACACAGGCTTACAGGCCCACAGGAGGAACAAACTCCAACCAGAGTAAAGAATACCAACTAGCACCAGAGATAACAAGATGGCCAAAGGCAAGCATAAGAACTCTACCAACAGAAACCAAGACCACATGGCAACATCAGAGTCAAGTTCTCCCACCACAGCAAGTCCCAGATACCCCAACACACCGGAAAAGAGTTGGATTTAAAATCGTATCTTAGGATCCTGATAGAGGGCTTCAAGAAAGACTTAAATAACTCCCTTAAAGAAATACAGGAGAATACCAGTCAACAAGTAAAAGCCCTTAAAGAGGAAACACAAAATCACTTAAAAGAAATAGAGGAGATCATGGGTCAACAGGCAAAAGCCCTTAAAGAAGAACCACAAAAATCTTTTAAAGAATTACAGGAAAACACAATCAAGTGAAGGAACTGAACAAAACCATCCAGGATCTAAAAGTAGAAGTAGAAACAATAAAGAAATCACAAAGTGAGTCATCATCTCTGGAGATAGAAAACCTTGGAAAGGATTCAGGGGTCATAGATGCAAGCATCAACAACAGAATACAAGAGCTAGAAGAAAGAACCTCAGGTGCTCAAGATTTTGTCACGAATGTTTCTAATTCCACCTTCAATTAATTTGGAAAGAGTTTTTATATCTACCATTTTATATGTAAAATTTTCCATGAGATAATCAATTTTAATGTGTTTGTCTATATATTTCTTGAATTTTACCAGAAATATTTTCCATGTAAATCTTCAATTTTATCTGAAAATGTTTATAATTCCACCTTCAATCAACTTAGAATTATCTTTATGCCTATCATTTTATCTGTATAATTTCCATGATAATCTTTAATTTTAACATGTTTTTCTATATATTTCTTCAATTTTATCAGAAATATTTTCCATGTAAGTCTTCAAGTTTATCAGAAAATGTTTATAATTCTACTTTTAACCAAATTTGGAATACTTTTATGCCCACCATTATTATATCTATATAAAATTGAAATTGGAATTGAAAATGAAAGAAAAGAAAAGTGAAAATTAAAGAAAGTTCACTTGTTCACTTTCTTTAAGTCTTTGTTCAGATATGAATATATTTCTGGAATATTGCATCTAAATAACAATACCCATTTCTCCTTCTTTATTCCTTTCACCCATTTTATGACTATTTATTATATTTTATTGCATGTATCCATTCTGTAGGGAAAAGGGTATCTATTGGAAGAGCATGTCTTTCTTTTAGCAATGACTCTTAATGCAGCACAGTGTCCTTTACAAAGCAGTTGCTCACTGTGTAATTTAAAATAGATTCATGTGATATCTCAACTAGAGAAAATATTAAATGTTCATGCTCTAACATAAGTATAAATATACTTCATTTTTACAAATTTAAAAATAATCATATCATTTAAAAATATTTCATAACATATATTTTGATCATATTTTTTCTCTTCCATTCCCCAGCTCCTCCAAGATTCTCCGCATTTCTCCCTGCCTGCCCAACTTCATGTTCTTTCTCTCAATAAAAAAAATCTCCATACAAACAAAACAAAATGAGGAAAAAAAGCATAGAGTCTGATATGTCATGGCGAACTATTTTTAAGTATGAGGTCCAAACTGGAGTGCAGGTGTTATAACCCAGTGTCACTTCATAGAAGAAAATTGATTTTCCTTCTCACAGTAGTTATTAATTATGAATTACTTCTTGGTTAGGAATGAGGCATTTTGCCCAATTCTTCTTCTTTTCTCCATGCTGGGATTTTTGTATGCTTTAAACTTGTATAGGTCTTATGCATGTTGTCCTTGTCTCTGTAAATTGAAATGTCTACCAGCCAAACTGTGCCTGGAAAATGCTAATCTCTTGATGTGCTCCATTATCAATGGTGCATATAATCTTTAAAAAAGACATATCACTTAGGGCTAGTGATCCAAAGTCTCTTACAATTTGTACATTTTTCATTTGTGGGTATCTATGGTAAATACCATATACTACATGAATCTTCTCTGATGAGGGTTTAGCAATCTACTGATCTAAGGATATAATAATATGATATTGAGTCATTTATTGCTATGTCCATTTAACAGATTGCTAGTAGTAGGTTTTCCCTTATGGCCCATGACCTGACTAGTCATTCTTGGCCTCGTTAACAGTGTTGAGGCAGGTTTAACCACTTTTGCTCTAGTGATCATACCTTTTAAGCAGGTCACTATTTGAAGCTTGCAACGTCCCTAGCTGAATGAAGTTGATGTTTAGTGTACTCCTTTGAATATCAGTTTTAGTAATTTTGACTAACGAACTTAATTTCTAGTCTATAATTTCTTTTAGTTGTGAACATAGTACTACAGTTCCAAGGAAACAGACTTTCCTTCAAAACAGCATCTAAGAATATGTGAATACAATTGAAATGTGACAGTACATGTAAGACACTGAAATATTTTTAAAACTGGCTAACTTCATACTGTAATTTCTGGGACAGATAGCATGATAGTACTATCCACATGCAAGAACATATATGCCTCTTTAAGTCCCCTGAAGCTTTTGCATTATACTTTAAATGTATAACTTTTCCTTGTGTTAAAGAGACTTTCTACCATTTTTGGAAAGAGATTTCAGACTCTAAACATATACGATTCCAAATAATGTCAGTAAAGAATGAGACAATGTCAATTACACTGGCTGAAATAGCTGACAGTTGTACTAGGCCAAAGAATATAGTTTTGTTCCACTGGAATATCTTAGATTATTCCATTTTCTCCTCAGACATGTCAGGAAGGAAATAAGACAAAGTGAAGGTTTCTCAGTAAATTTGAATATGGACAATTGAGTGTTTAAGTTTGGCATTGATTAAAAACTTGCTTCTTAAAGATGAAGTAAAGAGGAGCTTTCTTTTGTAAACATTAATGTCCAATATTATTTTCAATACATGGGTTCTTTGAATAGTCAATGAAATAATTATCATGCTTTCATAGTATTTATTGCTTAAAATGAGTATTGTTTATATCTTACAAAGGATGGTTTCCTGCTTCTAATTATTGAATTTTAGTGATGGGTGTGTGTGTCTTATATATTGTTTTACTTTAGTTTGTATACAAAAGTAAAAACGTATCATGAAAAAAGTGTAATTGAATAAGTGGCTGAGAGTTAGGAACTATGCTATTGTCCTATAATAGAATTCTTAACCTTAATGTCATGTATGTGTATTGGTATGTTAACCTGATTCCTTTTATACTATATTGTGATTGTATTTGGTAATCTGTAATTATTGTGCTTGATAAACAAGAGATTTTATTGTTTATTACTTTCTAGACACATTCTAAGTTCTTAAAAATATTCAAGTAATTATATTTCCACATCCACCCTATGACTGAAAGATTCTACTGCTTTAAATACATTTAATACATACACATGGAGGTTAAGAAAGCAGACATTTTTAAACCACTGGGAATTGATGGTAGAGGAGAAGATGCTAGAGCTTAAACCTGAACAGATTATCGGTATTCAATTTTATGACACACTGCCTTTGACATATATTGTATTCACACTTTTTTTTATATTCCAAGTTCACAGTGACCAATAACATTCAGTTTGAACATGGGTTTTATTTTAATAAGAAATTTTTGTTTATGTTTATTTGTATTGTTTTATACACATCATGCATTACTTATGAAATAGGAAAACAAAATGCTTAAAACTATAAAATGAATATTAGGTACATTCTTGGTTAATTTTTAAAAATTTCATTGTATATATGTAATGTGTTTTCATTTTGCCTTCCATTCCTGGTTGTTCTTGCATTCCTGGAGCCCAGGTTTCTTGAATTAATTAATCTGTCATGATAGAGGACATAATGAAATAACTCATGATTTTGTGACTCAGATATCTACTGTCAACATAATATGTGCATGTTTCTTACAGTTTCTGAAGTGGTAGTGGCTTCACGATAAAAGAAATGAGGACCGATCTGACCCTGCAACATCTTCTTATGTTTTTTCTGATTTTTTCTATATTCTTTATTTACATTCCAAAGGCTTTCCCCTTTCCCAGTTCCCCCCTCACCATATGTCCCATAAGTCCTCTTCCTCCCGCCCATTCCCCAATCAGCCCCCCCTCCCCCCCACACACACCATTTCTCTGTTCTGGTACTCTCCTACAAAACTAGATTTAGTCTTTTCCGGATCAGGGTCCTCTCCTTCCTTTTTCTTAGGGATCTTTTGCTTAGCTAATTGTGCCTTGAGTATTCAGAGCTTCTGGGCTCATTAATATCCACTTATCAGTGATTGCAATTCATGTGTATTCTTTTGTGATTGGGTTAACTCACTTAGGATGATATTTTCCAGATCCAACCAAATGAATCCAACCAAAGAAATGAGGACCAATCTGGCCCTGCAACATCTTCTTATCTCACATGAGTAGATAGGCATCTATTTCTACAAACTCAGACCACCATGAGACCCCTGACCACCTCCAGTTTTCCCTTTATAAACATCTTGTATGTCAGTTAAAAGGCAACTGTTTATTTTATTCTAGCTTGGAGAGTGCTTAGTTCTTTGGTCCTCAAATGTCAGTCTTTGAAATCTTTCAAAATGCTCTCACTTACATGGCACATGTGTACTATAAATGTTTTTACTATTAGATGCTAGTATGTATTTTTTATTGACCATAGGATTGGGGCTTTAAATGAAACATTTTTGAAGAAAATATTAAATTTCTTTCAGTTTCACTTAGTACATTTATCTTGTGGAATATGACTTTCATTTATCAATATACATTTGTTGACGCTAAGTTATATAAATATCATTAATTGACAGATAAATAGCAGTAGTCAATGACAATTTACTCATTTTAGTCAATAAGGCAGACAATATAAACAATTACCCCTTGGCTTTTTTGAGTATTTTAGTTTGCTGTTTATGTCTGTCATGAAATATCTAATAATTAAGTGGTATTCAAATTTGAAAATGTATTGCATATAAAATTCACTGAATACTTTGTTTTAAGAATAAACATTCTGAAACAAATGAAGAAAACATAAGTAAGTCAATGCAATAAGCAAAAATCTTTTCAAGATTAAAAGTGACATCTTCCACACCTCAATACCATAGCATAGAAGCACATATAATAAAATTATTATGCTAATGACAAAATATTATCTACTATTTCAGAAATTTTTTGGAAGGCATATTTTGTTAGTGGGAATAAAAAAGCATATAAAAATCAGTAGATCTATCTAAATCATGAAATTGTAACCAACATTTAAACATTTTGGTTTCAGGAGCTAGAGAGATGTGCTAGCAGTTCAGAGCACTGGCTGCTCTTCCAGAGGACTCAGCTTCAATTCTCAGCACCCAAATAGAAGATCAAAGCTCTCTGCAACTCCAATGGATTCTCTCATATAGATACATGCAGGCAAAACACCAGTGCACATAAGATAAAAAAATATATTACTTATTTTTGTTTTTATTTTTATACTTAAAATATTGGTTACATTTATTAAAATAATCTATCTTACTCCAAATACATACTTATGAGAACATTGGCAATTAATGGTCTTATTATTTGGAGTAAAATTATATCAAAGGCAGCAGTTTCAAAATAATGGTTATATTAAATAATAATGATGGTAGAACGTTTACCTTCTAAAATATTTTATTTCTTAATGAAATTATATATAAAGTGATACTAAAAGTGGTTTCGACATTTCTCTTGATCTTCACTAATATTACTGATATGGATTTGGCTGGTACATTTATTGCATAGATAGTCCATTCAGAGGCAAACATGCATAAGTATGTTAATACTTCAGTTATCTGTTAAAAGTCCCAATTCTATTACTTATCCTTAAACAAATATGATGACAATTAGCATTAAGTGAAGCTTCAAAATGAAAAATATGTGCTACAGACTTGAAACAACTGGGCTTATGCAAGAAACTGTCTCTAAACAATTCCTTGTTATTAAGGAATTGTGAAGGGCAAAGAAATTACAATTATGTGGTAGTGATTGAATTGAAAGTCAGTCTAGAGTTGAGAGATTAATTAAAGAGAGCCTAAAGTAAAATAAGAGTACTTTAAAGGCATAGAGAAATAGGGATGCTTTTAGTGTAAGCAATTGTGAGTAGATAATAGTGATATCACAATTTCCTAAGCTGTGCATAAGCAAAATCATTTGGCAAATTAGAAGCATTCACAAGCAAAAAGTATAGATTATGAATACAGGGGAGAATTTTGGTATGTATGTTTTCCTTACAATTTGAATTTTAACTTAAAATATATTGCAGGAAATCCTTTATAACAACACATAGAGATTTACCTCATTCTAAAATGCTGAGTCATATTTTATTAAATGATTATTCTTTGACCATTCATTAAGACTTGTTGACAACTTTCCTATTGAAAACAATGCTAAAATATCTTGGGCATTCATCTTCTGATAGCTGTGTAGTTTTTCAAACATTCTTTTAAAACTGAATTAGTTTCATCAAAAGAGTAAAATTTTTAAGTTTTAATCAATAAAGCTCAGGAATTATCCAAGATTCATATGAAAAGTTATTCCAATATACATCTTGCAATATATGTGATGCTAAATATTTTTTGTTCATTTAAATGAGTCTATGCAAAAGGCTGAGGATGAAAATTTATTAGCAAGAAAACAAACAACAAATAGCAAATAACATACTATCCCCATATAATTATTGCTTAACAAAAATTACAGAATAAAGAAAAAATATTTATGCATACAAAATATCAAGTAGGCTGAAGCAAAATAATGTAGAGTCAGATAGGTAGTGAATTACCAGTAGGAGGATACTGCCATAGGCCAAGTCAGCAGAAAATGTCCTAGGCATGTGGCAATGTTTAAGAAACCTCGGACAGGAAGCCAGGAATGAGGACATAATGACCTCTAACCCCAGAATATTTTAGGTAGAGATGAACAAGTAAGAAGGCAACTAGGAGAAAGAGAAAGTCAATTTTTTTGGTCGTTTGCTGGGATAGAAGGGCCGGGGAGAGGAGTTATAGACTGTGCAGTAACCGGGGCAAGGGGTACGACCAGGGGAAGAAGAGGGACCAGGGCTTCTGTAGTTTATAAGAACCTTTACGTTTTGTGAGATGGAAAGCTTAATCAGAGTTTGTTGAGCAAAGTGGAAAGGGTGATCTAATTTGTGTTGTAAAACAAAGCTGGCCACTAGGTGGAAGATAGACCTTAGGAGGGATGAAGCAAAGAGAGATGAAAGGAAGACCACCCCCCCCCCCCGCCCAGACTCAACTAACCCAGACCCCCAGGGAGCTCCCAGACACTGAGCCACCAACCAGGAGTATAAAAGGGCTGGTCTGCCTGATCTGGCCTTAGTGCAAGAAGATGAGCTTAACTTCTTGAGTTCTTTGTATATATTGGATATTAGCCCCCTGTCGGATGTAGGGTTGGTGAAGATCTTTTCCCAATTTGTTGATGGCTGTTTTGTCCTTCTGACAGTGTCCTTTGCCTTACAGAAACTTTGTAATTTTATGAGGTCCCATTTGTCAATTCTTGATCTTAGAGCATAAGCTATTGGTGTTCTGTTCAGAAACTTTCCCCCTGTGCCCATGTCCTCCAGGGTCTTCCCCAGTTTCTTTTCTATTAGGTTCAGTGTGTCTGGTTTGATGTGGAGGTCCTTGATCCGCTTGGAGTTGATCTTAGTACAAGGAGATAAGAGTGGGTCAATTCACATTCTTTTGCATGTTGACCTCCAGTTGAACCAGCACCATAGTTAGACCCCAAAGAACCAAATAACCCTATCAAAAAATGGGATACAGAGCTAAACAAAGAATTTTCACCAGAAGAAATTCGGATGGCCGAGAAACACCTTAAGAGATGTTCAACATCATTAGTCATCAGGAAAATGCAAATTAAAACAACCCTGAGATTCCACCTCACACCAGTCAGAAGGGGAAAGCCTTTGGAATGTAAACAAAGAATATAGAATAAAAAAATGAAACAAACAAACAAGAAACCATCTTCTACAAAAAAAGAAAAAAAAACTCAAAAGACAACAGGTGCTGGCGAGGGCGAGGATGTGGAGAAAGAGGAACACTCCTCCACTGTAGGTGGGATTGCAAAATGGTAAAACAGCTCTGGAAATCAGTGTGGCGGTTCCTCAGAAAATTGGGCATGTCCCTTCCAGAGGACCCTGGCATGCCACTCCTGGGCATATACCCAGAGGATTCCCCTGCATACAATAAAGACACATGCTCCACTATGTTTATAGCAGCCTTGTTTATAATAGCCAGAAATTGGAAGGAGCCCAAATATCCCTCAAAGGAGGAATGGATACAGAAAATGTGGTATATTTATACAATGGAATACTACTCAGCAATTAAAAATAATGAATTCATGCAATTTGTAGGCAAATGGTTGGATCTGGAAAATATCATCCTAAGTGAGTTAACCCAATCACAAAAGAATACACATGAAATGCAATCACTGATAAGTAGATATTAATGAGTCCAAAAGCTCTGAATACTCAAGACACAATTAGCAAGTCAAAAGATTCCCAAGAAGAAGGAAGGTGAGGACCCTAGTCCTGAAAGGATTGGATCCAGTTTTGTAGGAGAGTACCAGAACAGAACAGAGAAATCGTGGTGATTGGGGAATAGGCAGGGGGGTGAGGGGGGGCGGAAATGACATATGGGACATATGGTGAGGGGGGAACTGGGAAAGGGGAAAGCCTTTGGAATGTAAACATAGAATATAGAAAATAAAAAATATAATAATAGAAAAAAAACCAAACAAAAAAAAGAAGATGAGCTTAATCCTCAAGAGACCTGCAGCCTCAGGGAATGAGGAGGGGAGGTCTCTGGGGTGGAGCAGCTTTTCTGATGCAAGGGGGAGGAGGAATGGGAAGAGGAACTGTAGGAGGGGGGCAAGGGGGAAGCAACAACTGAGATGTAAATAAATAAAACAACTTAGAAAATAAAAGTGGGGATCCATCCCATATTCAGTTACCAAACCCAGACACTATTGTGGATGCCAACAAGTGCTTGCTGAAAGGAGCCTGATATAGCTGTCTCCTGCGAGGCTCTGCCAGTACCTGACAAATAGAGGGGGATGCTCTCAGCCAACCATAGGACTGAGCACAGGGTTCCCAGTGGAGGAGTTAGAGAAAGGACCCAAGGAGCTGAAGTGGTTTGCAGCCCCATAGGAGGAACAACAACATGAACCAACCTGTACCCCCAGAGCTCCCAGGGACTAAACCACCAACCAAAGAGTACACATGGAGGGACCCATGGCTCCAGCAGCATATGTAGCAGAGTGTGGCCTTGTTGGACATCAAAGGGAGGAGAGGCCCTTGGTTCTGAGAAATGTGAGGACAGGGAAGCAGGAGTGAGTGGGTTGGTGAGCAGGGGTAGGTGGAATGGAATAGGGGGTTTTAGGAGGGGAAACCAGGAAAGGGGACAACATTTGAAATGCAATTTAAGAAAATATCTAATAAAAAAGAGAGACTTAAAAAATCTACAGGAAACACACTAACACAAGTTAAATTTAATAAAAGCAAAACCAAAACAAACAAATGAAGCTAGCCAGGCAGAGGACCACAGTGGGAGAAATGAAGGTGGTGAATGGTAGGCTTTCAGATTGCTTTCGAAAAGATTGATATTTGTGTTCTTTTGATGAGCAAGGAAGAGTAAAAGTGAAGGCTGGATCTGAAGATTTGGGAAAAACAACAAAAAACAAAAATATAAAACAAAATAAAATAAAATAAAATAAAATAAAATAAAATAAAAAAAATAAATAAATAAATAAACGCAGGTGTGCTATGGAGAGTTTAATAGCAAACATGGAAAAGTGTGTAGGAAGAGCAGGCGTGAAATGTCACACAATTAAATCTGATTGCCTTTGTGGTAACTCTGATGGTTAGTCTTGATTATCAACTTGGTGGGATTGATAATCACCATGGAAATATTTTTCTGAACCTGTTAAATAAGGATTATCTAGACTATTTTAATTGGGGTGGAAAGACTCAACCTAAATATAGGCATTAGCTTCCTGTGGGTCCTGGGCTACATGAATGGAAAAAGCTGGCTGAGTTTAACTTTTCAGTGCATCCTGTGTCTTCACTGTGGACACAATGTGAACAGCTAAGTCCCACTCCTGCTGCTATGATTTTCCCTGCTATGATTTTCAACTTTGACCTAAAACAAACTCTTTGTTACTTTAGTTTCTCTTGCAAAGAATTTTGTTGTGTTAATGGAACAAGTAGTGAATACATGAACTACTCTATACCTTAGTGGAGAAATTCAGGAAATTCAGGATTGGGTAACACAAATAATTTTTTCTTTCTTTGTTTGTTTGTTTCTTTCTTTCTTTCCTTCATTCCTTCCTTCTTTCCTTACTTTCTTTCTTTTTCCTTCCTTTCTCTTTTCTTTCTTTTGCTCTCGTTTTTGTTTTTAATAGTTTTACATATAAGTATGAGTTTAACTTTCTAAACTTTACATAGTTCATACTGGGGCTATAGTTCAAAGAATGCTTGCCTACCATGTGCAAGGGCAAAATATGCATATGTCTAATTAAACACTGGTGAGAATTCACCCATTATTTTTAACTGCTTGCATTTTCCTGTAAATGACATGTTTGTCATTTGTTCTTTTCATTTCTTGGATGTCCTTTTTAAATAGAAAATTTTTTTCTATTAAATTCAGTTCTCACTTTCTCATCTATATTTAAATTTTGTTTGTAGTTCTTTGGTACAGAGGTTTCCAATGTGCTAAGCACAGTGACTTTGTGTTTTGACTGACTGACCTTACCTACCAACTGTACTACTTAAGAAATTATTAACCCTGTGTGAGGAACATGACTTCATATAATGCATTAATGAGGACAACCACACTTCACTTATTGCATTTTAGGTTTTCTAGTAATGTATATAGAGCACATAGAAAAGTGACTGGCACACAATTACACTAATGGTGTGTTATCGATTATTGTTTTTTGTAGTTATTTGAAATTTAGCAAGACAAGAATGCTTACATTTACAATAGGACAACACATGCCATCTGACACATTAATACATAGAAGACAGAATGTGCTAATATGTGCATTAAGTTGAGGTGCAATAACAATTGTTAAGTAGTTCATATCAAACTTCTAATTACTCCTACAATATTAGGATTCCTTACTGGTATTTGATAATATTTTTTTCTTTATAAAGAAGACCCTCTGTTAAAGAAGATGGTGATAATAGCTATAATTGAAGGAGATTTTATGATAACATTAATAATAGTTATTTGACTAAAAATGTCTTTATAGCTTCTGCTATGCCTGACATTACTTCAAGCATACTTCAAAAGTGCCGCATCTATTAGCCACAGAACAATGTAGGACATCATCCCTATTTTCTCCATTTTAAAAAATAGTCAGAACTTTACTGAAAAACAGCTGATCAATTGATATATAAGGGAGACAGATTAGAATAAGGATTAGTTAATAAACTAAGAAAAGTAAGTGAATAATTACAATGTATCTCGAAAAAGTATGTTTCACATATAAATGAGCGTTATTATCATAATAATTGGATTGCTTTATTAAACTAGTTGCTTTAATTTCTGAAGTATTACAGATTCATAGTTAAGGGGTACAGCTTAATACAGCTCTTAAACTATTTTAATTAACATTTTTGGACTCTAATGAATTACAAAATCAGTTAATATAAAGGGATCATGTGTTTTGAATAGTTGATATTTTGGGGTTTATTCATTATCGAAGTAAAGAAGCATTTTTATTTTCATGTTATTAGCTCAATAATGTGATGGTTTTTGAAAACTACTGTAGCAGCTGTACTTAATATCCAAATGGATTTTACAGAAAACAAAAAAGAATTCTCTATACTTCCTGTCACAATAATGCAACTTGCCGAGTGTGTTAAAGGAGCTGTATATTCATAAGTATACGGAGAAAATGCATACAAGATAAGTGAGAGCATTAAGAAAATAGTATTAGCTCTACTCATTACTTCTAATATATGTATCATTTTCAGAGTCAGATTATGATTTTATATGATGTTTAATCAAGTGGCTATTATATTTCCTACTATACCAAATTGCCTCTGAACCATGGAGTCATAGAGCTCATGGATACCTGGATAAATCTTCAGTTCCTAACCTTTAGGCTATGGATTGGTTAATTCATGCAGATCAGAGAATGCCCTTGGTCTTAACTATTACATGTTTTTGTTTACTCTCTCTGCATGCTTCATGGTGTAAGTCTCAATTGCCCTCATGAGTACTAAAGCACTTAAATATTTGAATATATTTTCATAGCATCACAGCAAGTGCAAGATGAATCATTGTTAAAATTCATTTTTAATTTTTATTGTATTAAAACTAAAATATGCTCATATTGTTTCAAAAGAAAAACAGCAATGTGTAGGCATCTATCATCAGATTATGCTGAAGAAGAGAAGAAACTATTTATGTAAAGCAACACTTCAGAATGTGTGATGAATTATTACAGGAAACGTGACTAGCGGTAAGGACATAACACATCTGAAGCAGAAATAACCATTGTGTCTTTCTCATCATGTTAATTGAAAGACTAAATGGAGACTATGCCCATATGCTGTAAGAACTCATATAAAACTTGTTTCAAAATGCACATTTTGAAATACTGTCAACATTTTAATAAAAAACAATATGTGATATTTTATAATTTAAAGGTTCCAGTTCACAGAGAATGTTACTAGTATTAAATTCATTCGTGCTTTCCTATCATATCTAAGCAGCAGTATTATTGTAAAGAAATATTTTTGCCATGCCTTATCTGCAGGCACACAGGAAGGCAGCTATCGCAAACCTAATTGAATTTGCTATAAAGCCAGAGTAAAGAGGTGCTGAGGTAAATTTTTCATTAAAACAATTTCTCATATCATTATATGCTAATTCACATTTAGATGCTAAAAGGACTGAGTACCTCAAGTTATAAAATATGTAACAACTATGTTTGTGCACTAATGAATATCCTATATACTTGAGTAAAGTAGGTGTTCAGTCAGTATGACTTGATAACAAATCAATGTCCAAATTAAATTTGAAATGCAACATTCTTTAAGGACAGTTTGAACATTTACCAATCCACCAAAATTAAATGTAAAAGTGAAGGTGCTTACTACAGATAAATAAAGAAATGAAAGAATATATTGTTAATATTTATCCATCAAATTTCTATTGATGTGCATGTGGTACTAGTTCCTAGGGAATTAAAAGTGACCTAAAGAAATTTATTTTTCATGAAGCAAATTTCAGGGTTAAACATTCCTTTCAAAGTTGGAGATACATTTTCACATAGATAATACTTCTACTCCTACTATTCTTCCTCCTCTCCTTCCTCTTCTTTTTTTCTGTGTTATTTATTTGTTGCTTGTCACATGACACATTTTTAATATATGTGATTTTAATACAATCCTATAAAGGCAAATGTTATTTAAAAAGATAGTTTCTCCCATGATACTCATATTAAAACTTAGAATATCAGCTAATGCATTTTTGAGGTTATTGTGCTTCTAGGTAGGCATTTTCAGTATATACCAGTATGTGTCTCTGAGAAACTGAATTCATACACATGCCTGTGCCATGACACATGTTGAAAATTTCAGACAATGGAAATAATATCACCCATTGTTTTGAAAATTACACTGAACATACAACAATAATCAGTCCACATTATAAGCGTCTAATAAGGAAGAATGTCATCAACATTTTTATGTTGAGAAAACATCATCTGATGTAAAAGATGCAATCAAAGACAAGGATTTCAAGGCACACACAATTCTTTCTGAAGGAGTGAGGTGTCAAGGCATCAGGAAAATATCCATGTGCAGAGAATTCTCAAATAGCTTGATTTGTCCAAAGGGTGATGTTTCGGCAATGTTTACACTTAAGAAATATTGAGTTTATACTCTATTCTGAAATGTACTGCACATCATAGTGAAAAATCAGGCAGTCATGGTAAAACAGGTATTTTTAGACAGTAAAACAAGAAATGATATATAATGAATGTGCAATTATGAAGCATGTAAGTACTATAGGGAATCATATTACATGGTACATTAATAATCCAAATAACATAGATTGTTTATGTCATCTTGACTGATAATTTTGTTCAATAATGAACAAAAATAAGCCACGTTAAATGACTTATATATATTTGCATATATGGTGAAGAATTGTCAGGTTATTTTTGGGGGGTCTTTGTAATTCCTTTTTTAATGATAAATCGTATTACAACTAGATGTTAATTTCTGGTTTACTTATGATGTACCCCATAGAGAGGAATGAAAGGCTCTCTTCACATAATCAATATGCAGCTCTCAGTGCATCTCTTGCCAGGTCTTGTTACCCATTTAGGTCTTCTCTGAAGACTTGAGCTTCCACATCACTAGGAAAATAAAACACTAATTTCTCTTCTATACACCATAGCAGCTAGAGAAAGAAATTTTTTTTCATCATCATCATCATCATCATCATTATTATTATTATTATTAATTCTATATTCTTTGTTTAAAATCTATTCTAGAAATGATTTTAGGAAGGTGGGACAGTAATTGCTCTTTTATCAAAAAAAAGCAAACAATGTTTGGCTGGCAAGTTAAGGCCTTAGAAAATGTAGGAATATGAATGTCAGGTATTATATATTGATGTATGTTTCATATCTCTCATGTATCTTGCATATGTTCATATGTCAGCTATTAGTACCTCAATAGATGATCTTATTTGTAAATAATATGATTACAAATATCATTACTAAGAAGAAGTCACCATAGAGTAGGGTGGAACACTAAACAAAAATGACCTGTGCTTTTAAAATAGAGAAAATTTGAGAAAAATAGATGCAAGTATGTGGGAAAGTGGGAAGGACTTGGGAGGAGGTGATGGAGAGAAAACCATGGTCAGAATATAGTGTATGAAAAATTAAAAAGAGGACAATGTAAAGAAATATAGTAAGAAAATAGTCTTCAGGAATTGAAAGAGACAGTCCTGGGACATATTAATCTCTCTTGAACATTAAAAACCTGGGCATATCAGTTTTAGAATCATAGCCTTTTAAACTGTGAAAAATGGAATGCCTATATTATAAGCCATTCAAATCCATGATGTTTTGTTACAATAAGCTTATAAAACTAATATACCAGAGTTCACTTTTGTTTTTATGTGTGTGAATATGAGTGTGTGTGTATGTGTGTGTATGTGTGTGTGTGTGTGTGTGTATTTGTCTGCCTGTGGGTATGTCTGTCTGATAGAGGGTTTGTAATATACTCAGATAATACAGATGGTGAAAAAGGACATTTGAGGTGACATCAAAGATTCTAGGCACTACAGAAATATCATTTAGTATGACTGACTAACTAATGAAAAAGATAGTGTGTGAGGCAAAACTATTAATTCTGGTTGTCATGACCACACCAGGATATCATTTACCATGAACCTAGAATCCAGGAAGACAAACCAATATCTAACTTAAAAAGTTCATAAGCTCTCTGCTGATAACTGACCACTTGGAGACATGTGAGAAAGAGGTAGTTTTAAAAGCAAGTTGATGATGAGATAACTAGAAACAGTAAGAATAGTTCTCTTTCCTGTGGCTAAATTAGCAGCAGAGAGACTCCTTTATCTTTTTTGAAAACTGATCACCAAAACTGCTTGGCACAATAGCATTTTCCAACTCCTTTGTCGTAAGCATGACGATGAAATTAGAAGGTGCCACAGCTTGACAAACAAAATATATACTAGTTGCAATAAACTGAACAACAAGACTTCTTAAAAGTAAAGATACAGCAGTTCCTTTCACTGAAAATCATCTTTAGAAAAAGCCATTCTCAGCTCTCATTAGAGTAAATCAACCGTCAAAGAGGATGTGATTAATATAAAATGATTTAGTGCTTACTGCTTTTTGCAGAGGACCAGAATTTGATTCCCAGAAACCACAATTAAGGAGCTCACAACTGCCTGTTAATCTAGCCTCAAGGGGAGATGAAGCCCTCCTTGGGCTACACACACACACACACACACACACACACACACACACACACACACACACATTTTCTAATATATCAAGATCCACTAAGGAATTTGGAGGATTAATGTGGATAGACAGAAACTTTCTCTCCAACTTTCTTTTAGTTAAGAAATACAATAGGTTGGTGGTAAATGTCTTCATTTTAGATTGGCTTTCTCATATTTTTTTTCAAATTTTCTTTTTACCCTTTTTGAGGAATGACCAATGTTATGTCTTACAACGACGTTGCTCTTAAGAAGTACCAAGAAGTGGCCAAGGAAAGTGATTTTCTGCAACATTCTTTGAAATTTCTGATGGAAGTTTAGTAAAGCCTCTCTAAGCTCTCTTCTCTCTACAAGTAGTTCTTGTAGACAAAGTCATGTGAGAGGAAACATTATTTGAGAGATTGGAACTTGGTTAAATGATTCCTGGGTATGAGGGGAACCAAAAATGTGCTCGTATTCATCAAATATTCCAGCAATGAAATAACCTATTATTAATCTTGATTCTAAAAGTCATTCTGTGATTAATTGACTTCACCTCAATAGACACCATGTTTCAGAGTGAGTGCAAAGCAGACCAGACAAGAGAAAATGAATTAAAGGTCACAGTACTGAGCTGAGATAGCAAGTAAAGAAGTAAAAGAATTGTTTCCCTGGTGCCTGGGAGAACTGTTTACCATGAAATGAATTATAATCTGGGTTATATCATTAGGGAAAAATAATAGTTCAGAATTGTCAAGGCGTTTCATGAAGCAAACATGACTGTAATTCTTGAATAATAGATTTGCTTTTGTTTCCCTCACTTATGTGTTTTCCTGACTTCAGAACAGAGAAATGGTGTGTGTGTGTGTGTGGGGGGGGGTGATTCGGGAATAGTTGGTGGGGGAGAAGACTTATGGGATGTCTGGTGGGGGGAACTAGGAAAGGGGAAAGCCTTTGGAATGTAAACAAAGAATATGGAATTAAAAAATGAAAAAAAGAATAAAATAATACTTCCTGTTAGAAGTTAAGTAGTTTGTTTTAAATTATATTTGCTTCATAAACACAATATTCCATTTTATAACAATTTGACACTATATGATTTGGAAAAGTTGAAGGAAAAGTAGATAAAATTCGTCAAGGTTATAGTGGAAAATAAAGAGGAATTGAACTGGTGACAGTGTTCATGGTTTGATTGCCAAATTCTTCATTGGACACTGTACTGCATGTGCCTTTTCTACTATCAAGGGTGAGAGACTGAGTTCTTCTAAGTACTATGCCTGACTCTTCAAGGCTTTTACTGTTTAGACACAAACTTTATCCTTGCAAATTTAGCTTCTTCATAAGGACAATGAAAAACCTAAAGTACATAAACCAAATGTGCCTTCCAAGAAATATAATATACATTTTTTACCAGAACAATACTATATAAATGAAACTTTTTGAGAAAGCTGACATTAATCACATTCATGGAAAAACAGGAAAGAGGAAACAGTAAGAAGTTATCCTGTAAAATATACTAAGAAGGAAGTATTCAAGGGTTTTCTTTAAAAAAAAACTGGACAGAATGAGAAAATGAGTCAAAATGTTCAACTCAGGAAAAACTGGACAGAAAGATAAAATGAATCATACTGTTCTAATTAGGGTGTATGCATTTATTCAAGTACTTTTAATTTACCTGCAACATTTTAATATTTATGCCCCAATCAACCCCCCATTTTTAAGAGAGGCTTTCTCTATTTAACAGTACTGATTGTCCTGGAAATAGACCAGGTTGGCCTCAAACAGAGATCTGATTGCATCTTTCTTCTGAGTGCTTAGATGGATTAAAGACATGTGCCACCACTCTTACCTTGCTTTAACATTTTTATTGATATGATCAAAACCACAAAAATGCATTTTGATCTAAGTTTTAAGAATTCAGAAAAAAAGTAACCAATAAAAACCTTGCCTATCATCTTTCCACCCAGATAGAATGTTATGTGAACAATGAATACTTGTGACCCCAGATGTGTCCAGGGCAATCTTTTGTGCTTCCTTTGTTTTGTACTGTCACTCCCTGTCTCTTTTTATATTTTCTAAGTTATTTATTTGCCTTATATAGCAATCTCAGCTTGCCATTCTCTCCTCTTCTATAAGCCCATTATTTTCACCTCCCCCCACCACTTCTCCCCTTCTCTTCAGAAAAGTAGAAGACTCCAATGGATATCTTCCAGCCTTGGCATACCTAGCTGCAGTAGGCTAGGTTAATCTTCTTCTATTGAGGTTAGACAACTCAGCCCACTTAGTGAAAAGAATCAGAGACAGCCCCTGCTCCTGCTTTAGGAGTCCCACATGAAGACCCAGATGCACAATTATTGCATATGTGTAAAGGGCCTAGGTCCTTCCCATGCATGCTCTCTGGTTGGTACTTCATTCTCTATGAGCCCTTATTGGCCCACGTGAGTTGATTCTGTAGGTTTTCTTGTGGCTTCCATGACCCTCTGGCTCTGCCAGTCTTTCCTCTCCTTCTTCTATAGTAAAAATGAAAAGTGGATGTTAATCTTAAAGTATGTGATAGCCATGCTCCAAAAACACAAACCCAAAGAAACTAACTAGAAAGAAGGGACTAAGAGAGGAGTCTTGAATCTCAATCAACGTGAGAAATAGATTAGACATCAGGGGTAGATGGAAGGAAGGGACTGGGATGACAAGGAGGAGAAAGGGATGCGAAAAGGATGAGGTAGGGGAAGGATAGAGGGGAAGAGGTCTAGGAGAGACAATTGGATGGGTGAGGGCATCTCTTGGATGAGCTAAAACCCTAGGATAAGGGAAACTCCCAGGAATCTATGAGGGTGACCATAACTAAGTTTTGTAGCAATGGGGGAAATGGAGTCTGAACTGCCATAAGCAAGCAAGACTTCCGATGGAGGGATTGAAATACTAACCAAGCCACAAAAGCTTAGAAACAAAATTTGTTCTGACTACAAGATGTTGGAACAAAATTTGAGGTATGGGCCAACCATTTACTGGCCCAGCTTGAATCCGATGGTCTGAAAGGTAGCCCCACCCTGACATTATTAATAATATTCTGCTATACTTGTAGACAAGAGCCTAGCATAATGCCATCAGAGAAGCTTCACCCAGCAACTGATGGAAACTGATGCATAGACCCACAGTCAAGCACTAAATGGAGCTTGGTGTTTTGTGCTCATTTAAGTTTCAAAACAAACATATGGGATATGTAGAATTATCACAAAGTACCCACTCAGCCCTTAAGATTATTCACTTAAAAACAAGCACAGAGATCTTGCATCCCCAAATCACCAACTACTCAAGAAGCAAGAGGATTAAATATTTTATGACAGCCTGAGAATAATAGTGAAAAGCTGACTTAAAATAAAATATTAAGACTCAGGGATGTAATTTAGTAGTAGTATTTGTCTAGCATGGTCTAGAGCCTAGGTTTCAACAAACATAATAAAAGGTGATACTTCCACACACATGTTTTTGTATACTCTTTTTTTTTTTGGTTTTTTTTCGAAACAGGGTTTCTCTGTGTAGCCCTGGCTGTCCTGGAACTCACTCTGTAGACCAGGCTGGCCTCGAACTCAGAAATCCACCTGCCTCTGCCTCCCAAGTGCTGGGATTAAAGGCATGCACCACCACCGCCTGTTGTATACTCTTTTAACTGCATGTGTCACAATAATTTTACCATATTATGAAAATGTTCAAAGCTTATTAAAATTTCTTTCTCTTCTAATAAAAGAAAGAATGACTCCAGGCTACTAAATCTGCCAAGAGAATGAAAACTAGTCTTTCCTAGAGATAAGTATCTTAAATGAATATCCAATTTCAAATGTTCTGCCCTAAAATATACACTCAACTTTCAAGAGACATAGTAGTACACACTTTTACATTTACTCAGATTATGTACATGTAAATTATATGTGCATATATGAAGAATTAAAAGCATAAGTTTGAAAAGGAACAATGGTGATGATATGGGATGGGAGGGGTTTGGGGGAAAAGATAGAGGGGAACAAATTTTATAATGATATTTAAATTAATGATGTTCTCTGAAGAAAATAAGAAAAAAATCCGTTTAAACTCTTATGGATAATGAATGCAGTGACACCTATGTTTTCCAGTGACTTTCACCAAATCAATCCCTTTCCAATTGCAAAGGGAGAGTAACTATTTTGTTGATGATGAAGCAATTTACTTTTCTAAGTACAGTCTATTTTTGATAAGACTAAGATTGCCAATTGAAAGGCTTGTCTATGGGTTATGTATTTGTTCTAGGATTCATTAATTCATTTTGCAATAAGTTTTACATATTCATGGTGTGCTCATATGTAACAATGTCCCTTACTACACAGATTTCAAAATCTGCTTATAGATGGGGAATCAGAAATTAAATAAGTAAACTTTAAGGGCAAAATTTAAGTTGAAACCAAATATTCCAGGCAAGTCATTTTTCAAAGGTTGAGAATAACAAAAGAACCACAAAGAAGCTTCTTAAATTACAATTGGTGGCCTTATTCCATGTTTTTTGAGACAATAGGCCCGGATGGATTATGCCTTCTTACTTTTCATGTCTAGTATGTTTCCCGGTAATATTGAGGTTGTTCTTCCAGGGACAGCATATGGAGAACTACTATGTTCAAAACAAGTAATGAGTTTTTTCATTCTCATTTTGAATATACATATAGATTGAGCATTAATAACCTCTTTGTTTATCTCACTGTGGAACTAAGGAGAATATGAGCATAAAAAATGGAAGCAATGATAACACGAGTTTGTATTTTGCTGCAACTACATTGCAAATCTGAAATACTGAGTTATCACTATAAAGTTAATAAATCAGTTACCAATTGGTGCTAAAGTTATAAAGTCACTGATGGGATTAAAATGTCTAAACAGGGAGGGGTTTGAGAGTGTAGGGAAGAAGAAGTTGGGCTAAAACTCTGAATGAATGAAAATGTCATGTGGAAACCTACTATTTTACAAGGTTATTAAAATGTTAATCTTTAAGAAAACAGTTTCAATCGATGGATAATGCTTCTCTCAGAATAGACAGGTTATTAAATGGAAATCCCATTACTAGATGTCAGACACCTCTCTCTATGACGTATTGGCCAGTGAAGTCTCAGAAGCTCTTAACAACTATTGCCATTGCTCTTCATTGCTCCCCAGGTTCCATTACTAAAGGTAACCTACACATTGGTCAAAAGAAGATAAATCAAGCTAGAGCTGAGATGGAAGTTTCCTCCCTACTACTGAATCTCTATAGTGAAAAAAAAGTGCTATCTAGGGAATTCGGGAAGAAAAGTAACCAGCAGTATTACTTAGCTGTGAATTGTAGAAGCTACAATAATGATCTTCCAGTCAGGATGAACCAATTTGTACCACAATAGTGATATGTCTGATATGTGTATTACCAATTGCTTTTTTTGTTGAATTTGAGGCCCACTCCACAAGTGGATATGTGTATTACCAATTGCTTTTTTTGTTGAATTTGAGGCCCACTCCACAAGTGGAAACTCAAACTTGGTTCTGTAATCCTGGTCAAGGTTTTATGGCTGGGAAGATCATATGTTCTACAGGAAGAATATATTAGTATTGTTTTTCTTCAACTCCATTGTGGTTACATTTTAATATTTCATTGCTTGAGACTAGTTTTGTCTCCTGCCTAAATTCTACAATGACTAGTGTTGTCAGATAAAATACCTTAGCAATAGAAATTGGAACTGAGATGAGACAGAATATAAAAGTATTTGTAATTTCTATTTCCTGATGACTAAAGACTTTGAACATTAATAAAATATTTAACAGCCATTTGTGTTTCTTTTTGTCAAAACTTGTCCACTTCATTAGCATATTTATTGATTGGCAGTTTTATTATTTTGATTTCTAATTTTTGTAGCATTTATATATTCTTGATATAAAGTCCTTATTTGAGGTATAGCTAGCTAATACTTTCTCCTTTTCTATATGCCATTTACTCTGCTGAAGCTTACTTTGCAGACACTTGAAGTCTCACTCATTTTTTAAAATTCTTGTGAATATTTCCTGTACTGTTATCAACATGTTCAGAAACTTCTTACCTATATTACCCAGGACTTCAAGTGGATTCCTTATCTTTTCCTTTAAAAAATGACAATTTAGGTTTAAAATTAAGGTGTTTTAATTATTCAAACTGATTTTATACAGGGAGAGGGAAATTTGCCTTTCATTCTTCTGGTGTATATTCAATTTTGTCAGCACAATTTATTGAAAAGCCTGTATTTTTCCATATATATTCATGATAGCTTTGTCAAACATTAGCTAGCCATACATGCATGGACTAATTATAGCTATTATATCCTATTACAATACAGATAAAAATGATGACAGGTTATGAGGAAAAAAACAACATTTACCCATCGATGCTGGGCATTTAAATTATTATAACCACTCAGAACCAAGTATGGAAGGTCTATAAAATTACCCCCCAATTTAAATCTCACACGACTTATCTACAGTCATGGACATATACTCTATGAACAATCATGCTTATCACTACACTACCCACAAAATTAAGGGGATAGCACAAATTTGAAAGAGAACAAAACAGGGTATATGAGAGGTTTTGGAGCGAGGAAAGGAAAGGGAAAATTATATAATTGTATTATAATTTCAAAGATAAAAGAAAAATAGAAAATATATCACAGTTATAGGATTTTATTAAAATATTAGTTGAACATTTCATACTCTACAATAAATCTGTCATGCAGTTATCATAGACACTACAAAAGTTATTTGTTTAGCATTCATTGTTTTTGCATAAAACAGGTACTATTTCTTTAATATTACTCATGTGAATATTGACCTATCATAAAATACAGTAGAAAATAAATGCTAATTATTTGATTTTCTTTAAACTATTTTTAAACATAGCCTAAAGATGTTGAAATTTTACTAAATTTTATTAAATTACTAAATTAGTAAATGTTTAAATGTTGCTATTAACATTTATTAAAGTACAGTCATTTATAGAATACACTCTAAGATCATGTCTGTCATCAACAGTGGCTTCAGATGCCAAAGTTAATATTAAATGTCTATGGCTGGTACAGTGTTCTCTTTATCCCGAAGGGAAAGATCTTTAATTTACCCCAGAACTGTTAGATCAATTGTCCCCCAAATACCAACAGACAAATATACACATGGCTGTAGAGAAACCATTTATTTTCTCTGCACTGGGGAGTCTCCTGTGAGATGATTCAAGTCCATCTATCATGTTGCTAAGGAAGAGTTTTAAGGGCAAACTAACTAGGAGAAAAAAACTGATGGGATGGCAGTCAATACCCATTGTGGCTGGTCTTCACCAGCTGGGTGTGCTTCAGCTGGCCTGGAACTGTCAACCAAAACTGCAATTATTGACCTTGCTAGAGGCTGTGGCTCCCAGGAGGCAGCAAAAGAGAGAAAGGATGATGGATGCACATGGTGTTTTCTACAAACAGGAGGAATAATTTGAAGCATCCATGCTGTCACAGACCACACTGCCAGGTCTCAGGAGGACCATAAGATTAAAATCATAAGATTTTGGAATGAAAATAGGTTCATTGAGAGTTCAGTTCATGTTCTCATTAAAATGTTTATAAGAGAGGAGGAAAAGCACAGGCCTTTATCACAAAGCAATAATAACATATCAGCCAGGGAGAATGCAGTGACAAGCAGTATGAGAAAACTCTCTAAGCAATATTTTATTCCACTGAGCTATTTTTTCTTTCAGAATTGCCTAGAAAATTTCACTGTAAAAGTTCCCTTCCATGGGCCATAAAGAAAACCACACAACTACACATATATGCGAAATTGTATGTCTATTTTATGTTTTTGATGTCATAAGACCTTGACAATTGGATTATATCAATACTTTTTGTATGAAAATAATCTTTTAGATAAAACTTTCTCCTCATATTAAATGCTTTCTATTCTATATCTTAATAGCTTTTTTAGTGTATAATTTCTGGGATATAAAATTTGATTGAGTGTTCAGTATACTTGCATAGCATTCATCATTACCATAGTCTAGGTTTTAGAACTTCTATCACTCAAAAGTATTTTTACTCAAATTTGTATACATACATTATTCCTACTTGTGGGCATATGTACCCAAATACTGTCTCTGCATATATAATTTTGATTTTTCTCAAACATCCTATAAATGAATTAACAAATTATATGTGGTTTTCTACTTTGGAGTTTTTACCCAAAATAGCAACATTGGAAATTTTCTTGTCATTATGCATTTACATATTATACATATTTCATTGAATAACACTAAAATATACCATAATTATTTATCTATTGAGAAGTTAATAACAATTACAGAACTTCAAATTAATTTCTGTTCTATACAAAGATACTCTAAATATTAAATTTTTATATTCTTACTCCTTATGTTTGTATCACACAATTATTATAAATAGTATATGCTTTGAATATTTTTGAAAAGGAATTCTCAGAGCTTCTGTATGCATTTCCATTCACACCAGCATTGTATAACCATTAGTAGTTCTACTTTATTGCTAATATTTTCTAGTCAATAGCACTATTGTCTGTCTTTTAGGTTTGAGACATTTTATGGTGTGCTATTTGATATATCAATATGGTTTAAATTTGAAGTATCCTAATGAGTAATGTTGAATGTCTTTTCATTTGTCATGGTTATTTGCATATAATCTTTAGTAAAATTTCTAGTTAATTATTTTACCCATTCTTCAAATGTAGTATTATAGTGATCAGGGTACATTTTCTATGCTCTATTTAAAAGATCTATGTGTTCTAAACACATTTTCATTTTTTATTGGACATTTGCTTTGTTTACATTTCAAATGTGATCCACTTTCCTGCTTCCCCTCTAAAAACCAACTATCCCATCCACCTACCCCTGCTTCTATGAGGGTGTTCCCCCATCCACCCACCCACTCCTGTTTCCAAATCCTGTTATACCCCTATACTAGGGCATCAAGCCTTCTCAGGATCAAGGGTCTCTCCTCCCATTGTTGTCCAACAAGGCCATCCTCTGCTACATATGTGGCTGGAGCCATGCTCCCCTCCATGTGTACTCTTTGGTTGGTGGTTTGGTTCCTGGGAGCTCTGGGGGTCTGATTGGTTCATATTTTCAGGATCTTGAAGAGCCTCTCAGGAGACAGCTATATCAGGCTCCTGCCAGAAAGTACTTCTTTGCATCCACAATAGTGTCAGATTTGGTGACTGTATATGGGATGGATCCCCAGGTGGGGCAGTCTCTAGACGGCCTTTCCTTCAGTTTCTGCTCCAAACTTTGTCTTTGTATTTCCTCCTGTGAGTATTTTGTACCCTCTTTTTAAGAAAGAACGAAGTACCCACACTTTTGTTTGCCTTCTTCTTGAGCTTCATGTGGTCTGTGAATTATATATTGGGTATTCTGAGCTTCTGTGCTAATATATAATTATCAGTGAGTGCATACCATGAGTGTTCTTTTGTGATTGGGTTACTTCATTCAGGATAATATTTTCTAGCTCATTCCTTTATCTAAGAATTTCATGAAGTCATTGTTTTTAATAGCTGAGTAGTACTCTATTGTACAGATGGACCACATTTTCTGTGTCCATTCCTCTGTTGAAGGATATCTGGGTTCTTACATCTTCTGGCTATTATAAATAAGGCTGCTATGAACATAGTGGAACATGTGTCCTTGTTATATGTTGGAGCATTGTTTGGGTAAATGCCCAGGAGTGTTATAGCTGGGTCCTCAGGTAGTACTATGTCCAATTTTCTGAGGAACTACCAAACTGATTTGCAGAGTGGTTGTACCAGCTTACAATTCCACCAACAATGGAGGAGTGTTCCTCTTTCTCCACATCCTTGACAGCATCTGCTGTCACCTGAGTTTTTAATCTTAGCCATTCTGACTGGTGTGAGGTAGAATCTCAGGGTTGTTTTGATTTGCATTTCCCTGATGTCTAAGGATGTTGAACTAAGGAGGTTTAGGCGCTTCTCAGTGATTCAAGATTCCTCAGTTGAGAATTCTTTGTTTAGCTCTTTACCACATTTTTAAATAGGGCTATTTGATTCACTGGGGTCTAACTTCTTGAGTTCTTTGTATATATTGGATATTAGACATCCATCAGATGTGGGGTTGGTAAAGATCTTTTCCCAATCTATTGGTTGCCATTTTGTCCTAGTGACAGTGTCCTTTGCCTTACAGAAGATTTGCAGTTTTATGAGGTTCCATTTGTCAAGTCTTGATCTTTTACCCTTTTTTTGTGACAGGGTTTCTCTTTATAGCTAAACATGTATGAGCCACCAAGTCTTGATCTTAAAGCATAAGCCATTAGTGTTCTGTTCAGGAACTTTCCCCCTGTGCCCATGTGTTCATGGCTTTTCCCTACTTTCTCTTCTATTAGTTTCAGGATATCTGCTTTTATGTGGAGGTCCTTGATTCACTTGGACTTGAACACAGGGAGATAATAATGGATCAATTTGCATTTTTCTGCACACTAGCCACCATTTGAATCAGCACCATTTTTTGAAAAAGCTATCTTTTTTCCACTGGATGGCTTTAGCTCCTTTGTCAAAAATCAATTGACCATAAGTGTGTGGGTTCATTTTTGGGTCTTCAGTTCTGATCCATTGACTGTCTCTATATTTTAAAACACCTTTTTCAAATCTATAGTTAATTTTTCATATGTATGTGATAATCTCTTTGAAAGGATGTTAATGGTGTTTAAGTTATTAACGTTTTATTTTATTGTTCATGTTTTAGTGTCACATTTGAGAAAATTTGACTACCTCCAAGATTAGATTCTTTCATTTTCTAATAGAATCTTTAGAAGTTTAGCTCTTATTGTTAGTGATTGGTAAACATTAATGAAACAAAAATTATGATTGATAATGATTTATGATATATATTAGATGAGTATATATAAATTACTTTGAATAAAATTTCTCCTTGCATATAGTACACTGGAGAGAAAATCCTTCCACTGGTACAGTTACAAATAAGAAGAGTTTAAGTATCTGTTATTACTTTCAGCTTTAAAAAAACTAAGGTGGAGCAAACAGAACTCTTGTCTATTACCGGTTGGAATGAAAAATTTACAGTAGCTTTATTCATTATAACCAGAAACTGTAAACAACATAGATGAGGTACATCTAACCAATGTAATATTACTCAGCTGTTTAAAAAATATGTATATATCATTAAATTGGCAAACAAATGGAAGGAATTAGAAAGAAAAAAATCCTGCGTGAGGTAACCTAGATCCAGAAAGACAAATATGCTATGTATTCACTTATAAGTGTATATTAGTTAAGTAAATAATAACAAAGCTACAATTCACAGACTCAGTGATGCTAAATAATAATAATGGAGAGACTCATGGATTTCCCTGGAGTAGAGAAATCAAATAGATTTCATTTGTAGAGTGAGGATGGATGGGGAGAGGAAAAGAAAGGATCAGGTTGGGGGGGATGGAATGAGAGAATACTTGGAAAGGCACATGAAATTAGGGGTGTTTGAGGATGATGCGAAGTCCAGGGCAATTGAAATTCCCTGGAGTCTTCAAGAGTGACCCAAACAAAGACTCCTAGTAATGGGGGAATATGGAGCCTGAACCGGCTATCTTAAGTAACCAGGCAAAACTGCCAGCGAAGGGAATGTGATTGCAAGTAATCCACAAAACCTATAGTTTGTCCTGTCTGTAAGATGTGGTGGGGAGTCACAGAAATTGTGGGAGTGGCAAACCAATGACTGGTCCAAATTGTGAGCGACATCATGAGAGGGAGCCCATCCCTGATATTGCCTGGAGGGTCATGAACCACATGCTAGATAGCCCAGACCCCTAGGATAGAACCAAACACAACAGGCAAAAATATCAATATAACGATTCCTTATGGTACTCTGATATACTCATAAACTGCAACCTAGCATGTTTGTCATCATCGAAGTTTCATCTAGTAACTTATGGAAACAGATGCAGAGGCTCACAGCTAAACATTAGATAGAGCTCAGGGTATCCCATGAATAAAAGTGAGGAAAGATTATAGGAGACAAGAGGGATAGAGGGCACCAAGAGAACATGACTCACAGAATCAACTAAAAACCAGGGCTCATAGGGAACCACAGACTAAAACAACAATCAGGGAGCCTGTATAGTTCTGACATAGATTCCCAGCATATATATTAAGGTTGTGTAGCTTGGTGTTCTTGAGAATCTACTAATAGTGGCAGTAGGGTCCTGTCTTTGATTCCTTTGTTTGGGGGAACTTTTTCCTACTACTAGGTTACCTCATCAAGCCTAGATATGAGGGTTTGTACCTACTATTATTTTAAATTTTTGTGAAGTATTTGTTTAATATCCCTGGGATGTCTACTGTTTTCAGAAAGGAAACAGGAGAACTGGAGAGGGCAGGTGTGGGGAAGGGACTGGGTGAAATAGAGGGAATGAAAAATACAGTTGGGCTGTAATATATGAGAGAAGAACAAATTTAAAAAAAAACCTGAGGTTCACAAAACTGGAAAACTTAAAATAAATGGAGGAATGAATGAATGAAGAGAGAAAGAGAGAGAGAGAGAGAGAGAGAGAGAGAGAGAGAGAGAGAGAGAGAGAAAGAAACTATGGAATCTATCACTGTTAAGTTCTATGATGTCCATGCTCATTTATAAGATCCTGGAGTAAATAGATACATGACCTAATATTAGTTTAGCATTGTGAAATAGTGAAATATAATGGTATCCAGGGAAAATTATTCAGTGACATGTCTGACTGCATGATAAGCCAATGCAGTTACTGTATGTAAAGATATTTGAAGTAAAATTCAAGATAGGTTAGGCTCCAAATTGATATTTTTACATCATGGTTAGAGGAAATAACTCGCTACTCAAAATCCATGGAGGCAAACATTATATGACAGTAGGATCTAAAATATTGTATTCCATGAAGGTAGGACTCTACTTCTAGTTTTCAGGAAATAACTTAGCAAAAAGAAAAGTTTCACAGAAAATTTGTATTTTACTTAACAGCTTTCTAGATTCAGATGTTATAGTAAGTAACCTTTATTCACCTGATGTAATTATCATCTCAGAGGCTTACTGCCTCAGTCTGCTAATCTTGGCCTAGCCCTGGAAGCTTCTTTTCTCAGCACAATCTTATCTAGTCCTAGAATGTTTTCATCTTTTGAGACTTACTGCTAAATAAGGTCACCATTTCTAGCTCTTCTGAGCTCTGGCTAACTGGTCAACTCAGCTGTTGTGGTTCAAAACTCTGACAAACTGACTGATTCAATCTGGCTTCTATCTCTGCCTCTCCTGAATTGCTCTTCTTGGCCTCAAACTAACTGTAACAATTCCTCTAATATTCTGCCTCTTTCTCATTTTCTGATTCATTCTGTCTTCAGATGTGTCTATCTTGTGTTCTCTCTGCAACCTGTCTCTCTATAAACATCCCAGTAAAACTGCCTCCTTCCTCCAATTTTTCCCTGCACTGCTTTCTTATATAGCTCCCCAAACTTCTCTCTCCTCCTGAGAGTTCTGAATGTCCTGTTTTGTTAAATCTTTCTCTGACTCATCAATTTGTCTGTCACTCAATTAAACATCACTTTCAACCATGGCTGCTTTCTTCTACAAATTAACGTTACCTTGTTTGGGATTAAGGGGATTTACTAAGGCTCTATTCCAGCCAAAGGGATTAAATGTGTATGCTAAGGGCTGAGCCACACCACAATGAGAACATTTTTTTCAGTAACACAATATTGGGGTTTACAGTGTGATCAAATATCCTGCAACAAATAGGAATTCATCAGACTCAGTCAAAGAATTGGGCATAGATTTTGAAGAGTTATTAAAGTTTCTGTTTGTAGATCATGGAAACATTAAAGGGACAGAAAAGCAGATGCCATATGATATCTTAGATGTGTACACCTTAAGAGATGTTCAACATCATTAGTCATCAGGGAAATGCAAATCAAAACAACCCTGAGATTCCACCTCACACCAGTCAGAATGGCTAAGATTAAAAACTCAAGAGACAACAAGTGCTGAAGAGCATGTGGAGAAAGAGGAACACTCCTCCACTGTTGGTGGGATTGCAAAATGGTAAAACCGCTCTGGAAATCAGTGTGGCGGTTCGTCAGAAAATTGGGAATGTCACTTCCAGAGGACCCTGACATACCACTCCTGGGCATATACCCAGAGGATTCCCCTGCATACAATAAAGATACATGCTCCACTATGTTTATAGCAGCCTTGTTTATAATAGCCAGAAATTGGAAGGAGCCCAGATATCCCTCAAAAGAGGAATGGATACAGAAAATGTGGTATATTTATACAATGGAATACTACTCAGCAATTAAAAATAATGAACTGATGCAATTTGTAGGTAAATGGTTAGATCTGGAAAATATCATCCTAAGTGAGCTAACCCAATCACAAAAGAATACACATGCAATGCAATCACTGATAAGTGGATATTAATGAGCACAGAAGCCCTAAATGTTCAAGGCACAATTAGCAAGTCAAATGACTCCCAAGAAGAAGAAAGGAGAGGACCCTGGGCCTGTAAAGATTGGATCCAGTTTTGTAGACCCAGAACAGAGAAATCGTGGGGGGGGATGATTGGGGAATAGTTGGGGGGGAGAGGAATTACGGGACATATGGTGGGGGGGAACTGGGAAAGGGGAAAGCCTTTGGAATGTAAACATAGAATATAGAAAATAAAAATTAAATAAAAAAACAGAAAAGCAGAAAATACAGTGTTGGTAGTCAATGACTGAGAGCAAGAGTTAGAGAGATATTAGTAAAATGGTACAAAATTTTACTTAGCATTGAATACATCTCAGAGATCACATGTTGATATTTGATAGCAATGTATTATATATTGAAAATTGTGAAGAACAGATTTCATGTTTTAACTACAAAAATGGCAATTATGTTAATATATGACAAGTAGCTACCTTTAACCATTAGGTGATATATTTTCATCTAAAAACAGACTGTCTACAGAAATTATATACAAATTCTGTCAATTTAAAAATTAGAAAATATTACAATACCACAATAGTGTCTGATTTCAAATTCTTCTTGTCACACTAACTTAAGGTTTTCATTGTCTCCTTTCTAAACTACAGATACTCCTGATTGTTCCCTTATTCACTGCTCTCATGCCTCTACTTTGTTCTACTCCTTGAATAATAATTTTAGAATGAGATTGCTCAGACTGTTCTATAATATAAATATAATATAAGTATAAATGGTTTAATTGCTTATCAGATTAGGTACAAATTTCTCATCCTGGCACTGCAAATTAAAAAAAAATAGTATATTTACACTCTTATCTTGAGTTCTATACAGAATCAGTATGTGGACTATAATAAAATTATTTTGTTTATACCAATTTTCTTCATAAATAATGTCCAGTATTCTCCTAAGAAAATATTTTAATATCTTAGAATACCAAAATCTTTCCAGTCTTTGAGAATGTTAGCTCATAAATGAATTTTTTTCATTGATCCACTTTGAAATTGTATCTTTCTCTTGCTTTTTCATTGTTAACATTTGGGAAAGGGGAAAGCCTTCGGAATGTAAACAAAGAATATAGAAAAAAATAAAAAATAATTAAAAAACCATTTGTTTTCTATTTTTATTTAATTATTTTATTTATATACAGTCCAAATTCCCAGTACCCTATCTCCAAGTTCTTTACCCCCACCCACTCCCATTTGCTTCTGAGAAGTTGCTCCCCCATGCCCCCACCTCATCCTTCCCTGGGGCATCAAATTTCTATAGGATTAGATGTATCCATTCCCACCGGGGCTAGGTAAGGCTGACAAGTTGTAGTGGCACATGCTGGTAGGATTTGCTGAAGGAGACAGACACAGGAGAGTCACAATTTTGAAGATAGCCTGGGCCATATTTTTCTCTTAAAACTTTGCTTAGTTGATAAACTAGGGTCCACTAACCAAATCAAACACATGTTTTATTAGAATGCTACCATGCTCATTCATTTATTATCTGTAGCTCCTTTCATGCTATGATGGCATAATTGTGAATGCAGTCATCCATTGTTGTCTGTAGCATGCTAGTTCTAGTACTTTTGTGGGTAATGAAACTGTGGTTGTTCATGTGCCATACTCACATATGCTCTCTTGATACTCTGATAAAAATTTACATAGATTTTAATGCAGAGTTTTATTTAATTACTTAAATTAGTTACTTTAATTTTTGAGATTGAAATAAAGTCACTCTGTCTTAGTTAGGGTTTTACTGCTGTGAACAGACACCATGACCAATGCAAGTTTTATAAAAGACAACATTTAATTGGGGCTGGCTTACAGGCTCAGAGGTTCAGTCCATTGTCATCAAGGCAGAAACATGGCAGCATCCAGGCAGATATGGTGCACGAGGAGCTAAGAGTTCTACATCTTCATCTGAAGGCTGCTAGTAGAAGACTGACTTCCAGGCAACTAGGGTGAAGGTCTTAACCCCACACCCACAGTGACACACCTACTCCAACAAGGCCACACCTTCTAATAGTGCCACTCCCTGGGAAAAGCATATACAAACCATCACACACTCCTTCCCTATGTTCTACCCAAAACATCCTATATACCCTCCTTTTCTTCCTTTCAATTTCATACTTTTTATTAATTATTGTGTGTATATATATACATGTATATGTTTACATATATATATATATATATATATATTCCCAAATACACAAATACACCATGCTCAGTCTCTACATTTTTACTTGAATCAGGGTTGTTATGTGGTCTAAACTCCCATTTGAACATTATGTCTGTATAATTTGATAACTCTGATAAGACTACTCCCTTTGTCCATGTTTTTATAACAATTTGGCAGTTATCCATACTCTAGTCATTGAAATATGTTACCTTCTTTACTGCAATTAAATATTTACATTACAGGATTGAACTTTTTAGAAGAGAAGCAAATAAAAATTGACAAAAATTGCATAATAAAAACTATTTTCATTGAGTTCTTTGGGTTCAATTGTCATAACAGTTTCAATGCAATTTTATTACTGCAGAATATTTTATCATATGTAAATAATGATGAAATATGCATGGAAACATTCTTCCATACTATTTTGCTAATAAAAGTGCATCATAAAAATGCCTAGAGACATTGGGCTTTCCATAAATATAAAGGCCTTTCCTATAGACTAAGAACATTTCATTTTTCTCATTGAATATTCTTGATCTACCATAAATTACAACAATTAATATATGTTCAATAACCCCCTTTAAAAATAAATGTTCAATTTTTCTTTTTTTTTAATTTGAGACTGGCAAGTTCTTGTTGGAACATGTCAATGTAAATTTCTTTCTTACGAATGCAAGCCACATTTTAATCCATATCCAATGAAAAGCCAACTGGTTATATCAATGTCATTTTTATAATAGCCATTTTTACAGCAACCCATTTTCCCTGCGCCTCTACCTAGAAAACTCTCATGAATTCTAATTGTTGGAATTCAAGTTCTATTTATCTGTTCTGGTTTTTTAATGCTGATAGTTCTGTAAGGGAAGATATTATATTGCTTCAGAAATATAAAAATATACATCAATAAAATTTAATTTGAAAGATGAGACTGATGGTTGTTACACTCATTTTCTCTTATTTATCATGGATATGGGAAATAGATTGTAAGAACTTTGTTGTCTAATTTTTAATAACATTTTATCAAACTTAACAATGTTTTGGTTTGTTTTCTATTACAGAATAAATAATTCTGCTTTTTACAGTGTATTACTGTCATTACAGAGAATAAAATAATTTCAGTTGATGTCTAATCTCCAATTTTGACAAGGCTCATTATTATCCAGTGAGTGGTATCAGTGGTTTGTATTAGAGAGAACTTCATTAGTGATATGGATAATTAGGGAAGGAGGACTGATGACTCAGGATTTTCTTTAACTTTTCCCCCTTTCATAATTTTCCCATTTTTAATTAAATTAAAAGGAGAAATGAAATTACTTTTAAATAGGAAATTAAATGAAAAACCCCAAGGCAATGCAAGAGAAATGTTTTTTTTCTTAATTAAAAAGACAAATGCTGTGCAATATAAAAATGCAAGAGCCTCATGTGTGAATGTGCATTAGGTATTTGTGGTAGCACATTGGATATGAAATTAATTAAATTAATATTTTATTATTTTATTTCATTAAGCCTCATTCAGATTTTCTTGACAGGTGCCATTCAGAATATCACTTTCTAAATATCACAGGAATTTTTCTTTCTTTTATTCTAAGGCTAAAGGTTTGTAAGGTAGAGGTTCAATTGCTTCAATACTTTCATATGATTGATAATTAACACACGACTTCTTTTTCCTTCAAAATAGTGTTTGGCATGTACATTATGACATTCCAGAGTTGGAAAAATATCATCTAAAATTTCAAGGGACACTTATAGCCAAAGAGATATATTCAGTCATTCAAAAGACAACTGTTAGGACTCTGGGTTAAAATGAAGAGTATGAAAATATATTAAAGAGACTTTCAAAAGTTTCTGTTTTAAAATGTTTTAAAGAAAAATGCCCATAAGATATATCATTAGCCATGATATTTGTAACAAATAAAATCTATAACTGTATTCTCTATGTCTTGACTTCTTAAAATCAGTAATTTTTTCATGAACAAATTATGCTTAGGGTGTCAGAATTTACCCAGTTTACATTTCTATACATATACACATCAAAAGGTAAAGATACCATATTATGGATTTTTGCTGCAGAAACATTTTATGCCTGAATAATTGTTCCTACCACACAAGGCAAAAATACTAAGTGTTTTAGTATACAAATATTTTTATCATGTCAACCATCTTCTCTAATCCTTTCTGTATCCCTAAAGTCACTAGTCTCCCAAATTTCTTTTTCATTTTTTTTAACCCACATAGTCCATCTATGGGTACCTGTGTATTTCATGGGTCATTCACTGGAGCATGAGCAACATCTTAGAGACCACATCACTATAGAAAATTGACTTTCCCTCTTCCAGCAGCCATGTAAGTCATATGCACATGTAAATAAAAATGCAAATTACTTCATAGACAAATGTGTGATGTAAGGATATCTTTAATTTTTATTGGGCATATACCCAGAGGATTCCCCTGCATACAATAAAGACACATGCTCCACTATGTTCATAGCAGCCTTGTTTATAATAGCCAGAAATTGGAAGGAGCACAAATTGGAAAATATCATCCTAAGTGAGTTAACCTAATCACAAAATAATACACATGAAATGCAATCACTGATAACTGGATATTAGTGAGCCCAGAAACCCTAAATACTCAAGGCACAATTAGCAATCAAATGATTCCCAAGAAGAAGAAAGGAGAAGACCCTGGACCTGAAAAGATTGGATCCAGTTTTGTAGACCCAGAACAGAGAAATTTTGGGGACGGGGGATGATTGGGGAATAGTTGGGGGGAAAGTAATTATGAGACATATGGTGGGGGGGGAACTGGGAAAGGGGAAAGCCTTTGGAATGCAAACATAGAATATAGAAAATAAAAATTTAAATAAAAAAAGAAAAAAAAACAACAAAAATAAAATAATAATAATAATAATAATAATAATAATAGTAAAGAAAACACTGTGTAAAGATAGATGATTCTGCCAGGATTTGCATTATATTCTACTTCACATGTGGGAAAGAAATAAGATCTATAACTCAGAGACTTTTCTTACAATATTATGAGAAGGATTATATATATCACTATAGGCATGGCATAAGAACTGCATACTAAACATTGCTCTTACCAATTATTTTATATAGACAAGATGACTTCTTAATTTTCTTTTCTGGCATTGTGAATGTAAGTCTTTTGTTCACATAGATTTACTCATCATCTATCCTCATGTCATCTAACACTGTTCTAGATATTTTTGATATATGAAGAATAAAACTAAGAAAAGCCATGTTCTCATTGAGCTTAAAAAGTGGAAGAGTGTCCCTTTATCAGAAAGCATCGTAAAATACAAGATAATTGTATCTACAATTGTTGATAATTGTAGATTTACAAGGGAAAGCCAAGCTTGGGAATTGATTTGGAATAGATATATCACAAATCACTATTAATTACAGTGTAAACAGTTAAATAATAAAGTATACTGCTCCCAAATTAAAACAAGGCTCAAAGGAACATTTTTTCTAAAACGATATTCGAACAATGACTGGATGTATATGGTATCCACAAATGCTATGTGTAACCTCACTGGAATGGTTACATTATTTTTTCTTGAACAATCATTTTCTATTTAGACATGAATGAGCATCCTATTAAAAGAAGAAAACAAACACGAAGAAATTATTGAGTACCTTAGGCACTCTTCATGTATTTTTTTAAAGAAAGTAAACATTTGGAAGAATAAAACATAATGCCTTTTTATGAATAATAATAGATCTGCCCTATTTGAAATGAAGAACTTTAGATATTTAATAAGCTTAATATGTTATCTTCATTGTAATACTTCCAGGTTATTGTTATTTCTTTATTTTTTATTTTGATAACTCTACTCAGACTAGCTAAATAATCTTTACCCTGACAGCTTGTAACTGAATTGTAAGCATCATTTTGATACTAACAGGTATTCTTCTTGTTTGTCCAAAGTGCCCTAGAACAATGTTGCATTGAAAATTGGCAACAATTTCTTATTAAAATCAATAAACTGTTGATCTTGAATGAAAAATGATATTGTTATTTTTCTATTCATTATAATTATTCTATTCATTTTAAATTTCTATTCATTATAATAATTCTTCTGTAAGTATTATTTATTTTGGGTAATCACCAAAATCAGAACTTTCTTTCATATGAGTCACCATTAAACAAATACTCTTAAAATTATTATTATTAAAAATAATTATCATATATGATTATTACAATACATATAAAAATAAGCCATGTAGAGAAGAAGGGCATAGGACAAATGGAAAAGGGAATGAGGAAAGTAGAATGTAGAAGAGGGAACAAATTCCAGTTCCTATTTAAAAAAGAAAAACAAAAATGAATTGTGTAGAAAAAGTTCATAAAATGCTTTAATTATATATTGTACATGTAACCTGTAAGGCTCCCGATTAAACTGCTTTTTGAAACATCTGCTAGTATTTTCCTTTTAGGCATATGGCAGCTCCATCATTTTATCTTATGTATCTCTGTATATGTTGCTTATCTTCATACTCTTGTATTCTTTGAATATTAAGTAATTATGAATTATGATGGGATCAAATACATAGCATCAAAACTTCAAAACCCATTTTCCTGTTATGTACTACTATCTGCTACACTATGTACAACAAGTGATCCATGCATATTCTACATATTCTTTAAGTTTATGTAGGACATTTCAGAATATTTTTCATAAGGCTAGTTCCCAGGTTCTTTAAAGGCATTGATACATATGTATAGTGTTGGGGTCTAGGAGTTGCCTCACATACCTCATGAATACCAATCTCAGTCAGAGAGTGATAGTTTATAGACCATATGCCCAGACAAATAGTCAAGATTTGGGAACTGAAGATATAAACAACTTTTATATAAAGTCTAAGGATGTAAATACTTCTAACATATGTTCAAGGGTTTGAAAAATGCTTAAATGTCTAAAAAGATGTTTTATAAAGATTAGAAGGTCTAAAAGAATGTTTTGAAATATATAAATACAATTTGCTGAGACATAAAAATAAAGTATATGAACTAGGAAAAGATGTTTCATATTTCTCCCTATATGCTATTTTTATTTAACATTGATCAATGGAGTTTAGATAAGTTGATGGAACACACTCTATATTTATAATTCAGTTACAAGCTCAAGATTTTAAATTCCTTTTGTTTGTATTCTGATTATAGACTTTAAAACATCTCTGTTTAATCTGGATATCTAGCCCTCTGAACTACACGTTTCATGCCTTTTAACCCAAACCTATAGCTTTTACTAGGTCTCAATGGCATGAGTCTACTCCTGCTGTCTTACAGACAACTATTAACTGTTTTTTTTTCAAAATTCATATAAGCTCCAGGGAATCCAGTGTCATAAGACTTAGATCCACTTGCCACAGATCAAAGGGAACCCAAATAAGTATGCAGCCTGCTCTTAAAAATGGGATTTTGGTCTTGGGATTCCCTACCTTACCCCATGATTACACAATTTTAACTTTTGTTCCTAGTTTGTATTTGTCTCAGCAGATTTTCACATGGCTGAAAGACTCCATCCAGGGTTCACCTATGGACTGCAAGCTGCTGAGATCTGACTAGCTGAAAGCTGATATGAACTGTTCTAGCTGATGTGATTGCTCCCTGTCTTCCAGCTAGGTCAGTTAAACATATGCTTCTGATAAATGCCCCACTTCCAAAACTTTGACTAATCTTTCAGCCTTACTGTGTCTTGATGCCAATGTCCTAATATCAGCAGGAAGTAGTTACAGATGAGAATACCATGTCCATTGTCCCATGTAACAGGCTATAATGCTAAGTTAAAAAGAAACCCCCTGGCATAAGGAATAGCTACCTATAATGCCAGCACAGTCCTATTCTCATCACAATCAAGCTACAAAATATAGAGTCAATGATATCTAAGAAAAGAAAAACTTTTGGGTAAAGACCATTCAATATGCCTTCAAAATTATGCTGGGATTCACCATTACATGGGAGCTGCTCTTGTCAGGATATATAAGGCCAGATAAACAATGCTGTTTCTTTGCTAATCATCCTAAAGTCCTTAGAGATACTTTATGCAAAGACAAAGTCATTGATAATGGCCCTGATTGATCTCCTATGTCTCCTGCTGGCTCTCATCTGTGGACCTTGCATAATTTATGTTCTAGTTTGTTTTATTAAAAAGCACATTTTCACTGTCCAGCTTATGAGTTTTGGTACCCAATGTGACTCCTTGGCTTCAGAAACTTTAATGTCAAAGATTTTACTTTCAGGAACAACTCAAATAGGAGAATGTTAAGGCCTGGGTAAAATGTTAAGGCCTAGGTAACAGTTCTGGCCATCCTGCCATTATAAGAAACTCTGTCGTATGTTTATGCTGTTACTAGGAAACATTCTAATGTCACATTGATTAAATATTCTGTTCTGTTCTGTTCTGTGCCCTTGGTAACCAATCATGGTAAAAGTTAGCAGAAATTCTTTATATAGTTACTTGTAATAAGCTTTGACTTGAACAAATCACACAGCAATACTTCCTGAACATGTATATAAGCACATATGGTATTTGCTTCTATAAGCTTTCCCTGGGACAGACCCCAATATAAGATATATAAGAAACTATCTAAAATAAGACTTCCATTTTGAGTAGGGGTAAGTAAAGTTTCAGTTCCCAAGACCTCCCTGGGAACTGATATCCTACTTGGCAGTAAGAGACATGCATGTGGGTAATTGACATCCAGGTCGGAAAGTTAGGACATGAATGCTAGACAAGTCCCATCCTTGTAACAAGTTAAGACATCAATATTAGATGAGGCAAGCCCCTGGTAGAGTTGAATACCCCCAACCAATGAGAACAGAATAAATGTACAATAAAAACATGTTCCTAAGGAAATCCCTTATCCCAAAATCCTGATTGATGCAATAACTTGATACAGATGTGTGTGTGGATTCTAGGCTTAGAAAAACATGTAGAATCTTAATTCAGGGCCCCTGTTCAGTTCCTGAATCTGTACTGTGGCTCTGGGCTGTATTTTCAATAAACTATCCCTGTCTGACTGATATCTGTGTTCATGTGTTTTGGGAGGTAATTTCTGGACCCTAACGCACATGCTTAAAGCAGTTTGCAATATGAAGTTGTCACCTTATTTAAATGACTTGCTTGAATTTTGAATATCAATGATATTGTTTTACCAGATTAAGTATAATATAAAGAAATGTTAAATTTTTAAAAAAATGAATGTTTTGACATATATTCAACTATATGAGTAAAAAATCATATGCACATGTATTATTACTACTTGCTACTAAAATGTTCCCACATGTTATTATATATTGTTAATATATATGGCATATATAATGTATGAATATGTATTAATTTAGAGGTTGGCAAAATTTAGTCCATGGATAACATCTAGCTTATACTTATTTGTGTTTGTAGCTGATAGTTGGGATTCAATAATGCTCATTTGTGTTCGTAGGTGATAGTTTGGACTCAATAATGCTCATTTGATGATACATAACTATTATCATGCAATAAAAGTAGAGGTGAAATGTTGTAATAAGATCATGTTACCCATCCAAACCTTAAAACTGTAACTCTGCATCTTTGTAGATGAATATAATTTTTATGAGTATGCTGAACTGTGTGTAACTCTGTCCCTGAAGCTGCCAAAGTCTTATCATATGTTTACAAATCTGTCACTACATTATAGCCATTGCTTAACTATATTGTGCATGACTATTTTTATTCAAATATTAGCTAAATGGTTCTAATTGATATTTTTATTTAGTAAAATGGACTTAGATTTGTCAATCTAATCTTTCATTAAGAAGGTAAAAAATTGAAAATTTTCCTTTTTACTCCAAATTTTTTTTCAGTTTGCTATTTCTAAGTCAATAAATCCTATGAAAATAAAACTGTTGGTAATACTGAGGAAGTAAAATAAGTACAGTGAAAAAACATGTCTGCTGTCACACAAGTTCCTATAATATAACTGCCTTTCCCTTGCCTAATTTCTTCTTATAGTCATAGATTAAAAATACATTCTTTATTCATCTCAATCTGTTTCCTTATTAGTAAAATGAGAAGGATATTAACTACTATTGAAGTGTTAGCAATGGAATGTTTGCATTGAATGATGTCTTTTACTATGGAAATGCTTATGTCCCATTAACTATTTATTATATTTATATACTGAATCTAACACTTTGTAATGTTTACTTTTGTAATTACTGATATAATTTAGAATGCTTACTATACTCAACTCTTTTCAATTTTTTAGAGGAACTTAAATCTGATGATATTCAAAGACTTTCTAAGGTCTATGTGATCCAGCTGGAATGCAGACACAACACCACACACTTTTAATCTCTCTGGCTGGAAAACAATTATAACCTCAGCATTGACTTTAATCCCTAACATTACTGTCAGTTTCCAGAAGGAAGCATCCATTTTTGAAAGTGATATCTAATTGAAGGGCAGACAATATGATGAATCAAAGAAAGATTAGGCAGTATGAGTCAGAGATAGGATATACCCAAGCTTCTGTAAGGCAAAAGACACTGTCAATAGAACAAAATGGCAATCAACATGTTGGGAAAAGATCTTTACCAATCCTACATCCAATAGAGGACTAATATCCAATATATACAAAGAACTCAAGAACCTAGACTCTAGAAAATGAAATAACCCTATTAAAAATGGGGTATAGAGCTAAACAAAAATTCTCAACTGAGGAATACTGAATGACTGAGAAATACCTAAAGAAATGTTGAATATTATAAGTCATCAGAGAAATGCAAACAAAACAGCCCTGAGATTCCACTTCCTACCAGTCAGAATGGCTACATCTGGTGTAGCATGTAGAATGGTGACAGTAGATGCTGGCAAGAATGTAGAGAAAGAGGGACACTCTTTCATTGCTGGTGGGTTGCAAGCTTGTAAAACCACTCTGGAAATCAGTTTGGCAGTTTCTCAGAAAAATAGACATAGTACTACCTGAAGACCCAGCTATACCACTCCTGGGAATATACCCAGAACATGCTCCAAGATATAATAAGGACATGTGCTCCACTATGTTCATAGCAGCCTTATTTATAATAGCCAGAAGCTGAAAAGAACCCAGATGTCCCTCATCATAGGAATGGATACAGAAAATATGGTACATTTACACAATGGAGTACTTACTCACCTATTAAAAACAATGAATTCATGAGATCCTTAGGTAAATGGATGCAGCTAGAAAATATCATCCTGAGTGAGGTAACCCATTCACAAAAGAACAAACACAGTATGCACTCACGGTGAGCTTAATCAACAGTAAGGCATTGAGATTACAATTGCATCAAAAGAATAAATGTTAGCTCTACAAGTTATATACTAAGTATACAAAATTTAGGGTTATTTTCTTAGAAATATGGTATAAAATAAATGAGTATGTGCAAAAATTTTGGCTTAGAACTAATTTTAGAATTGTAAGAGGAGACTCATGGCTTTCTATTACTATAACAAAATATCTGAGATAATTTTTAAAATGAAGAAAAATTTCTTTGGACTTTTAGTGATTTTATTTCATGGTGACCTGTCTATGTTGCTTTGAATTTGTGGAAAAATGGTATTTCATAACAGGAGCAGGTGGTAGGATAAACTTGTTCAACACACAATGTCCAGAAAGAAGCTTGAAGAAGGAGTTCCCTTTAATGAAGCTATTCTAGGTTTGTGCACTTTAAGTAAGACTTTGTTATATGAGCAAATAATTGCTATGTAGGACTTCATGATATAAACACATTTCTTGGTTTGAATCACGTAGAAAAACAATTCTAATGCAATGGTTTGTGATTGACAGCCATTGTTCACTTGATAGCATCAGTATTCCACATACCAAATTATTCTAGGTAGATAATTATGTTATCTTATTGTGAAATACATTTCAGTGCAATTGTAATACATGTATACACAAATGTATGTTATATAATGAAAACACACATTCGTAAGAACACTAGTAGCTACACACACAGAAAAAGAGAAACATGAGAAGAGGCATCATATTATAAACATAGTAATTTCAATACTAAATTTAATTTTGTCACTGAAACAGGAAAAAGAGAAGTAAAGAATAGTTCTTGAAAATAAGGATCCTGTGGAATATAACAATTTTTAATCTTTATTTAGATTAAATAACATCCACATGCTGCATGATTCTTATATTTCTTTAATCAGACTATTGAACTATTTACTATCAGTCAGCTTTAACAAACCACTGATTTATATATTGTAAGACTATTCCAAATGATATAAAATTATAACTGGGTTTAGTGGAGGCAACTGTGTGTCAAAATTCTTTTTTTTTCTTTCTAATGGTGATGAATATATTTACTGTAATGGACTGTTAAGTGACTGATCCTTTTTTTTTCTGATATAACTGAAGACTTTATTTTTTTATTTTTTTAATTATTATTTTTTTAAAATTCTTTGTTTACATTCCAAAGGCTTTCCCGTTTCCCAGTTCCCCCCTCACCATATGTCCCATAAGTCCTATTTCCCCCCCCCCTTGCCTATTCCCAAATCACTCCCCCCCCCTGCTCCCGCCACACACCATTTCTCTGTTCTGGTACTCTCCTACAAAACTGGATCCAGTCTTTTCAGGATCAGGGTCCTCTCCTTCCTTCTTCTTGGGAATCATATGATTTGCTAATTGTGCCTTGAGTATTCAGAGCTTTGGGGCTCAATATCCACTTATCAGTGATTGCATTTCATGTGTATTCTTTTGTGATTGGGTTACCTCACTTAGGATGATATTTTCCAGATCCAACCATTTGCCTACAAATTGCATGAATTCATTATTTTTAATTGTTGAGTAGTATTCCATTGTATAAATATACCACATTTTCTGTATCCATTCTTCTTTTGAGGGACATTTGGGCTCCTTCCAGCTTCTGGCTATTACAAATAAGGCTGCTATGAACATAATGGAGCCTGCGTCTTTATTGTATGCAGGGGAATCCTCTGGGTATATGCCCAGGAGTGGTATGACAGGGTCCTGTGGAAGTGCCATGCCCAATTTTCTGAGGAACCGCCAGACTGATTTCCAGAGCGGTTGTACCATCTTGCAGTCCCACCAACAGTGTAGGAGTGTTCCTCTTTCTCCACATCCTCGCCAAAGTGCCTCATCCTTAAGGAACACTTTTTTTTTTTTTTTGTCATTTCACCAGAGGAAAACTGATACCTCAAATAAGGATATGTATGGATTCATAGCTAGCAGAGGAGACTGAATATATAAGACTTTAATCAAATCTTCAAAATGTCAGAACCGAGCCAGGGGTTAGTGGTATACACCTTTAATCCCAGCACTAGGCAGGCAAAGGCAAGGAGATCTTAAGGAATTCTCTAGGGCAGCCTGGGCATCAGAGTAAGTTTTAGGACATCCATAGTTACACAGAGAAACACTGTCTCAATAACAAACAAACAAACAAAGAAAGAAAATCAGGATAAGGAAGTAAAGCATTTCACTTGAATGAAGTTATAGAGATATTTTTAAATTTAATTTTATTTTTTATTCACTTTACATCCCTCTTATCAACTTTTCTCATTCTCCCTCTCTCACAATTCTTCCCCCATTCTGGACACTTTTAACATTTACAACCACTACAATAATTTTATAGAGACTAGATTCTAAGTAGTCATATAACAGGTTAGGCAAAAGTCAATTCTGGGCTATGCTGTTTGAAGTTTAATCTGCTACCAACAATCTTTACAGAATGCCAACACATTATTGTATGCAATTCTATTTTTAAAAATAAGGACATCCCTGCATAGTATATAAAATGTAGAACTCTGAAACAGTGAATGGTTGACCCTGATCTTGAAAAGAGAACTAATGGTTAGGACAGCAGGGTTCTAAAGGAGATAATGTCTTACTGATCAGTCAAACATAATGCTCTCCAGAGAGTCAGCAATTGATTTCATGCTCACTAGTGAGGTCCCTTTTCTCACTGAGGGTAAATATAGGAAAATAAATGATGGAGTGTTCACTTTTGAAACATTATTAATGCTCCAAGTTTGAATGCCCAGAAAAAAGTACAGTATCCAGCTGACCTCATAGTGAACTCTACCTCCACAATGCATCCAATGCTAGAATTTATATCTGATGAATATTCTACAAAATAGTAGATCACATACTATGTTTAGATGGCCCACATTCACAAAGTAAAGCATTGTTTACTTGGAAAAATACAGTTGTGTTTATCTACCACAAAAGCACAACATTGGCTTCTCACAAACTTTTAATCAAAAACTGTGTGTGTGTGTGTGTGTGTGTGTGTGTGCACGCGCGCGCGCGCGCACGCGCGTGCGTGTGCGTGTGTGTGTGTGTATGTATATGTATAAACTCCAGGCCAAAAAAAAAAAGCTGTTGTCATGAAAGTTGGCTATATTTCTACTTTTGGTATCAATTCCAATCTGTTAATTTTGGTGTGACCTTTTCTTGTTCATACTATATATATATATATATATACATATATATATATATTCATATATATATTCATATATTATATATAATATAAATAATATGTATTATATATTTCCATCTGTTTTTGAAATCCTTGAAAGCATTTTATTTACCAATGAAAAGAAGAAATGAATAAATGTAGATGAATTACAGTCATTTACTTATCTCAATATGTTGCCCATATTCAGGTGCTGATCGTTATAATCGTGACCAGTTAAATATGTGCATACATACATTTTTGTTCAAAGTAGTTAGCCTACATTTTAAAATATTCTAATTTCCTAGATCAGTCTAATAGATCTTACCTAAGTTCTGAATTCTTCTTTCTTTATAAGCATGTCATATGTTAAAACTTCTACAATGATTAAAAACTAACTTCACTGACTTTGTGGAATTTACTTTTGTCAATGGCATATCAACAAAGATGATACAATGAAAAAGATTAAAATGCACTTTTTTTTTGGTTTTTTGAGACAGGGTTTCTCTGTGTAGCCCAGGCTGTCCTGGAACTCACTCTGTAGACTAGGCTGGCCTCAAACTCAGAAATCCTCCTGCCTCTGCCTCCCAAGTGCTGGGATTACCTGCGTGCGCCACCACACCCGGCTTTAAAATGCACTTTTATAATATTATGCATCCGTCATTCTCTTGTTGCTTCTAGGAAGCTTTATACCATTATGAGAGTGAAACTAGACTAGATTCTTAAAGATGAATGACTACAAAAGAAGGAAATTAAGTCATAATAGCTGAGTTCCTAGACATTAGAAAGAGGCAAAATGATTTAATCTATATTACACTTAACCCTACTTAGCTGTCTAGCTTAAGTGATAGTGTTATAGAAATGTGAGCAAATGAATGCTGATTATATAAATCACTATTTTTAGTGTGATTATATTTGCTGGCTCTATAACAAACACTAAATGATACAATTCCCTTGGTTTAGTCAGAGCTAAAGGATATAAAGGAGTAAAATACATCTATGTGTTCTTAATCCAAACACACAGTATATACTCTCCCATGCTCTATGTGGTTTGAGAATTTACCATTTGGATTTTGAACAAAATCTGAATTACAAAAGAAAGATTCCAAGCTACAAGAAACAAACAAAAACCAAAAAAACAAAAACAAAAACAAAAAAACCCAAAACATCAAACAAACAAATATAGTTAAAAAACTTCCCATCTTAGTTATGATGTGCATCTGTAAGGGATAAAAAAAAATTTAAAATAACAGAATAGAATAGAGCACACTCATATGTTTATTTTTTCCATATATGTAAATTTTCAAATATTATATGTATATATACTTAGTTATGATGTGCATCTGTAAGGGATAAAAGTTTTTAAAATTAACAGAATAGAAGAGAGCACACTCATATGTTTATTTTTCCATATATGTATATTTTCAGATATTATATGTATATATACACATATATTGTGGCAATTTATAGATGCTTAGCCCAGTGAGTGGCACTATTAAAAGGTGTGGCCTTGGTGGAGTAGGTGTGGCCTAGTTAGAAGAAGTGTCACTGTAGGGGTAGGTTTTGAGCTTCCCCCTGCTAGGTGAGGATGCCAGTTTTCTCCTCCTTGCCTTCAGATCAAGATGTGGAAATCTTGGCTTCTGACATAGCTCCCTTCTGAGAGCTCTGTCAGTGCCTGACAAATACTGAGCTGGATGCTGGCAGCCAACCATTGGACTGAGCACAGGGTCCCCAGTGGAGGAGTTAGAGAAAGGACCCAAGGAGCTGAAGGGTTTTGCAACCCCATAGGAAGAACAACAATATGAACCAACCAGACTCCCCTAGAACTCCCAGGGATTAAACTGCCAATCAAAAAGTACACATGAAGGGACCTGTGGTTCCAGCTGCATATGTAGCAGATGGATGTAGATGATGGCCTTGTTGGACATCAGTGGGAGGAGAGCCTTTGGTCTTGTGAAGGCTCAATTCCCAAGTGTAGGAGAATATCATGGCCTCCTGGGAGGCTGGAGTGGATGGGTGTGTGGGGCAGCACCCCCATGGAAGCAGGGGAAGGGAGGATGAGATAGAGGGGCTCTTGGAGGGGAAGTGGGCAAAGCAGATAACATTTGAAATGTAAATAAAGAAAATATCCAATTAAAAAAAACAAATCTTGGCTTCTTATCCAGCACTTTGTTTGCCTGGATGCAGCCATGTTCCTGCATGATGATAAGGGACTGAACCTATGAACCTGTAAGCCAGCCCCAATGAAATGTTTTCCATTATAAGAGCTTGGCCATGGTGTCTCTTCTTAGCAATGGAAATCTTAAATAAAACAGAAGTACCAGGTACCAGGAACTGGGACATTGCTGTGATAGGTCTGAGCATGGTTTTATTTGAAGTGGGGACGTTGGGACTTCGGATTTGGAAAGCAGTGGAAGGTTTAATTGGGTTTTATTGAGCTTTCATAGTAGGAATATGGAAGACATTGGTGCTGAGGGAGATTTGAGCTCTGGGGGGTCTAGCTCAAGATGTTTCAGGGGAGAAGAGTATTAGTATGTGGCCTAGAACCAGTTTTGTGGTGTTTTGGTGACGAATGTGGCAGCTTTTTGCCCTTGTCTGAAGAGTCTGCCTGAGGTTAAGTCTAAGGTGAAAAGAATCAGATTAATTGCATAAAAAAGGAAGTCTCAGTCTCAAAAGAATACCCATGGTATGCAGTCACTGATAAGTGGATATTAGCCTAGAATCTTGGAACACCAAAGACATAAATCACATACTAAGTGATGTCTGACAAGAAGAAAGGAGTGGACACTGGAGCTAGCATGGACCAAAGCATCATTGTGGGGGAGTACAAGAACAGTGAGGTGGGAGGGGGTGGATGAGGGAGCAGGGGGAGGGAAAAGGGCATGTGGGACCATTGGGGGTGGGGAACCAGAAAAAGGGAAATGAATTGTAAATAGAGAATATATCCAATTAAAAAAAAAGTCTCAGAAAAGCCCAGTAGACTTTGCCCTCTGGTTTACCCTCCTGAACAGTGATCCAGCAAGCTCATCAAGGAAAAATACAAACGTTTGGTTTAAGTAATAAAGGGGAACCAGGAACTGAAATGGAGCTGAAGTCTGTGTTCAAGGAGTGGTGATCTCAGGGCATGATCCCACCCAGCTAACCCTGTTGTTTTTATGTTTGAAGTTGAACAAGGGGGAGTTCTTTTATGCTAGGTGTTATTATAAATTGGTTATTGTTTTCATTTGGACTGTTAATCTGGAATGAACTACAATCCAGAAATGGAGGGCACACCTGTGATGCAGGTATCTGTTAGACAAATGTACCAGCTAGTTTTGTGTGTCAACTTGACACAGGCTGGAGTTATCACAGAGAAAGGAGCTTCATTTGGGGAAGTGCTTCCATAAGACACAGCTGTGGGGCATTTTCTCAATTAGTGATCAATGGTGGGAGGGCCCCTTGTGGATGGTGCCATATCTGGGCTGGTAGTCTTGAGTTCTATAAAAAAGCAAGCTTAGAAAGCCAGGGGAATCAATCCAGTAAGAAATATCCCTCCATGGCCTATGCATCAACTCCTGCCTCCTGACCTGCTTGAGTTCCAGTCCTGACTACCTTTAGTGAAGAACAGCAGCATGGAAGTGTAAGCTCAATAAACCCTTTCCTCCCCAACTTGCTTCTTAGTCATGATGTTTGTGCAGGAATAGAAACCCTAAGACAACAAATAAAAGAAATTGTAACATACTTTGAAAATTAGGATATAATAGAAATGTATGTTTTATTTTACTCAAAAATGTTAAAACAAGTATTTTCAATTTCACAAACTTTTTGCAATATAAAATAAGTAGGATGCAAAAAAACATTAGGGAAATATGATCAATCTACAAATAGTTGAACATTGTATTCATTTTTTATTAGATATAATCTTTATTTACATTTCAAATGATTTCCCCTTTCCTGGATCTCCCCTTCTTGAAAATCCCATAAGCCCTCTTCCCTCCCCCAGCTCCCCAATCAATCCCCCTTCCCTTTTCCCTGTCCTGGTAATCCCCTACACTGCTGCATTGAGCCTTTCCAGAACCAGGGGCCTCCCTTTCCTTCTTAGGCATCATTTGATATATGAATTGTTTCTTGGGTATTCTGAGTTTTAATATCTGCTTATCAGAGAGTGCATACCATGTGTGTTCTTTTGTGATTGAGTCTCCTCACTCAGGATGACATTCTCCAGCTCCATCCATTTCTCTAAGAATTTCATGAATTCATTGTTTCTAATGGCTGAATAGTACTCCACTGTGTATATATACCACATTTTCTGTATCCATTCCTCCGTTGAGGGACATCTGGGTTCTCTCCAGCTTCTGGCTGTTACAAATAGGGCTTCTATGAACATAGTGGAGCATGTGTCCTTATTACATGCTGGGAATCCTCTGGGTTTCTATGACCCAGAACAAAATATCTGAATAAATACAACTTAAGCAATGGATGGTTTGTTTTGTCTCAGTTTTTGATAGTCTCAGTGCAATGTGAAAATGAAAGCATGGCAGTTCAGTTCATAACAAGTGTGTGTGTCATTCCAAAATGTTATACTTCTTCCAACTTGCTCTTATCAGATACTGGTTCCACAGCCTCCTAAACTGGTACTACTAGGTGCAAAACAAGTGTTCAAAATGCAAGTTTATGAGGAACATAACAGTTATTTACCAAATAATATCAACCTATAGCTATTCTATAGAATAATAAAAGCAGGTACCCTCTTGGTTGGTCTTTTCCACTTAATGGGATGTAGAAACACATTCTTGGTATGTCTATGAGGGCATTTCACTATAATTAACTATTTCTAATAGTACAGCATCTTCTAAAGGATTCTTCTGTTATAAAAAGCTCAGAGAAAAATTTGCCTGCCTGTCTACCTGTCTTTGATTATTCTGAGTGAATGTACTATCACTACTATTGATATTAGACTAAGATTTCTTTGACTTTCCATCACAGAAGCAACACAAACTATGACCCAGTGAACTTCCAGACTCCTAAAGTTAGACTGTATCTTGTGGGGTACACAGCTTCACTGGCTGGTCAGCTACAGAATTTCCTGCCTTAGCAGTAAGCAGGAAGTCATTGTTAACAATACTTAATCTATTTGACATAAGACAAGCTATTAAGTCCCTTTTATAATACATATTTTTATTTGTTCTGTTTCAATAGACTTGCCTAGTACAGATTCTAATCTGTTTCACTAGGAATGTGTAAGTTACTAATATTTGGAAAACATTTGAACAAGGTCTCCATGCACTAATTTAGAACTTGTTTCTAAGTTAAAATTTATTTTGAATAAGGATATTAAAGCACAGTAAATCCCAGAATAAGGATTTTATTCTTAAAAAGATGCTGATTTATTTTAAATTCTTCCCAAGAAAAATCTTCCTGATATGACAGAAACCATAAAAGAGATTTCTGTTTTCACTCTAAAATAATGGGGTGCCATCAGCTAAGTAAAACATGAAAAGTTTGAAGACAAATGTAAGCAGGTAGGATCACTTTTCTGATTCACCAGAGATGAGAAATTATCTATTCCAACCAGGAGAGGAAAAAGTCTATTGTCCAGAGAATAACACTTCATCCTAACCAGATTTCTAGAGACCTAACCAGACTAGCATTAATGAGTATAGGAACACCATATTGAAACAGTAATCATTTTAACCCATGACTTGGGGATTCTCAAAAATATTTCCATGTCCCAGTTTGCACGAACAATGATAAAATTTCTGTAGAATGAGAAAATGAAGCAACAAGAATGGTAAATCTATGTATTATGCATTTTACAACATATCAATATATTTGCAAGGAAGAAGACAGTTAATTCCATGCCCACTCTGGCGTAACTGATTTTGGCTTTCTAAGACATTCTTTTGAACTTCTAATACATTCCCAGGAACAGAAATGTAATGCTGAGGTCAAATAAAACATCTGCTGAGAACCACGTGTCATGTATTCTGAGTGAGTATTAGACTGAGAATTTGAAACAGATTAATTCAATGGAATTTTTATGCCATAGTCACAAATTTTGAATTTGTATTCAAATACAAATGTATTTTTCCTATTTTGACAAAGAATAAGAACTAAAAATTGAGTTGAAGAACAATTGATGTCAAAACGATAATGGTTATGATTTAGATGCCAGAATTAACTGATGGGTAAATGAAGAAACAATAGATTGTTTGGATTACTTAAACAGAGGAATTAGGAAACAGGATGTGAAATAGGGTAGGGTAAATGTTGAAGAAACATGGATAATCCAATACTGGATTCTAGAAATTAGATGGACATATTTGATGAGTTCTTTGGAAAAGCAGGCAGTGTAGGGTCCCTGTTAAAATTTAAATGCAAAAGGAAAGAGGAGGCAAATGGGCAAGGAAGAAAGATGAGAAGTCAAATAGCGATAGGCATGTTCTGACTCATTTTCTTCATTGATTTTCTCACAGAAATTTATCCCTTTTATTTGACAAGTACTGGGAAACTCTAATTGAATTCTAATTTAGCTACTTTTATTTTGTTCTCATAATTGTGCCTCAAATGTCATTCACATGAATGCTTGCAAACACAAATAATTTTTAATATGGCTTTTAATTTTTCTTGATCTTGACCTTAGAAAACTATTAATGAGCAAGCACCTCTCTCCCGGAAAATTAGTTTTATTTCAACAAGTCTGACAAGAAGTGATTGAAAGTCATCCTTTTGTGTGAAACAGAGTGTTAGTATGTGGGTGGCCCCAGATAATTCTTTGGGGGAACAAGTGTCTATATCATTAAAATCACAACACCAACCACAAATAAATTAGCGCCTTGAATGCACTGTGAATAAGCTTTCATGTTATTCTATGCAGACAGAACAGCTGTCTTTGACCCCATGAAAAAAATTTAATATTGGATACTAGTTCCCTATTCTGAATTTTAAGTGAAAATTACATTCAGAATGCTATTTCTTTCTGTATTTTAAATGGCTATTGTGTATCTTCCAGTGAAGTCCAATTTGTGAGCTAACAAAGCAAAGGGATGTGTTATCTAATGAGGTTCTATGATAATTATATAATATGTATACCAAGTAATTCATATAAGACTAATTCAACAAATATTTTTCAAGGTTTTTAGAGATAATAACAAACACAAATTGGAGAATTGTATGTTTTTATTTCTTTGTTTTTGCTTTTCTTTTTCTTTTTGTTATTGTTTTTTGCAGATAGGGTTTCTCTTTATAGTCCTGGCTGTCCTGGAACTCATTCTGTAGACTAGGCTTGCCTTGAACATAGAAATCTACCTGCCTCTGCCTCCCAAGTGCTGGGATTACAGGCATGTGCCATCAGTGCCCAGCTAATGTTGGGGAATTTTAATCCAGAAATATGGCTACAGTGTTCACATCCAAAATCTTTTCTAGGTTGGTGTGATCTGGCTGGAATGCAGACATATCCTTTGTACACGCATTTAATTCCTCTGGTTGGAATTCTTTAATAGACACCTTTAATCCCAAGCAATGGCAGCTAACTAACAGGCAGACAAAGGGACACATCCGAGAATGATTGGACAGAATGAATCAGTGACAGGATATGCTCAACTCTCAGGAGAAAAGCTATTTAAGTGCAGTGCAAGGAGAGTGAAAGCTTTTCAGTTTGTCAATGATAGGGAGTTGAGACAGATGGGAGTCAGGGCAGTGAGTGCAGAGCAGTGGAGATTAGATCATTTGTAAGTTCATTCAGTTTGGTGCAAGTCAGCAGAGGCAGTTGAAGTTAGAGAATAGGGATTGAGAAGATTAGAACAATTGCCAGAGTTAGTTTGAGGCTAAGCAGAGCAATTCAATAAGAAGCTGAGAGAAGCCAGCTTGAATCAGTCAGCATGGGGAGGAGCAGTTTGAGCCAGAAGAGCTAAGTTGAACGAACCAGCCAGAGTTCAGAAAGAACTAGGAATGGTGAACTTAATCAGAAATAAACCATTGAGATGACAACTGCATCAAGAGAATAAAGGTTAACTTTACAGATCATATTTACTCTCACTATATGCATATCAAAATGATTTGATTAAATGAGATTTTACAAAGGATTACTGAAAACATCCTTCCAGAAAAGTATCTCCTCATAGATTAAGACAAATGCATCAGAATCTAGTATAAGTTTTAAAGTAGATTAACTTTGATATCTATGACTTACATTGAAAATATATTGTAATTTGTGTATTAAAAGCATCTATTTAAAACAAAGTGTAGAAATCTTAATTCACATTAAGAATAACACATCCTTTATAATTTTAGATCTTTGTAATTTTGGACTGGAGAGGTAATCTTCATTTACTCAAAACTTTAGAATAAAGTGTATAATACTATAGATTTAAAAAGTAAGTCATACACAAATTAGATTATAGCTTCTAGTTCTTCACTCTGTCCTGTGATTGCTCTCTCTCTCTCTCTCTCTCTCTCTCTCTCTCTCTCTCTCTCTCTCTCTCTCTCTCTCTCTCTCTCTGTCTTTCTACCTGTCTTTGGACTGAGGATTGAAACCAGATTTTTGTGCACAGTACATAAATTCTTTGTTACTAAGATGTATTTTCAAGTGCCTCCTATTGGATTAGGAAGAATATACTATATTCAGAGATTAAGCTTTGGACTTGTCTTGAGTGGAAATTACACTGTGTACTTTAGAGGCATTCCAACACTTTACCACCTCTTCTGATGCTAAGTCTTTCACCATAGATTTGAAAATTAATTAATATATCAAAACAGATTTTAATCTAATCAAAGACAGGTAATACAAAAAATCAGTAAAACACTGACAAGTATCATCCAGATCACTTAAAGGGAAATCAAACCTTAGACCTTTCACTATCAAATAAGTGACTGTTATCATAGTCTCTGTGATTTTTGTAATATAGCATTATTATTGTAGCCTACCTAATGAACTTCTACAATGGTACTTAAGTTCTGTTGCTTGACTTTTTCATAGAAATTTGAACAGTACTTTTACATGTGGGAAAAGGAATAAGTGTAACAACATAGTGTGTCCAAACAGTGTAACTAATACCTATTATAAAAACTCTATCCAAGGCTAAAATATTCAGTGATTACAGATTCAAATCTCATAACCTGACATATCATAAGTCAATAATATTCAACCATTATTTGTAGGATAATAAAACCAAACAGTAATAAATTTGTTTTTCATTTTATCTTGTTTTTCTGAATCATAGTTGTGATAGCTAGTTTTAACTGATAACTTGAGACAAATTAGAATCACTGGGGAAAAGAGTCTCAATAGTGAGTTTCTCTAGCTTAGGCTTGTGATTGTTTCTGTGGGAGATTATCACGCATGAGATCCTGAATGATGCAAAAATGGAGAAAGTGAGCTGTGCATTATAATGCATGCAGCATGTGTTAACTCATTCCTCTCTGACTACTGTTTTAAACTCGGGCTGCTGTGGCTTCCTTGATATAATGGATTATAACCTGGGATTTTGTGCTGAAATCAACCCTTTCTCCCCTAAGCTGCTTTTGTCAGGTCATTTTACCACAGAAACATGGAAAAATAAAACAAACACGGTGCCAGATAAATATTTCTTTGTTTTTATAACACATTTCAACACCCTGAAAATAACCAAAATCAAGCAAAGTACAAACTACATAATTTTAAATAATATGTATGTTAATATAATGTACATTTTGAGTCTTTTTTGGGACCTTGCAGAATAATCTGTATATGCTTCCTACTTTTAGATCGCATTAATTCAGTGCTTTAGCTTTATTCTGAAATATTTAAATTTTATTTTCAAAGAGTTTTAATTGTCATTGTTTTCAGAACTAGGAAAAGCTAGACCATCTGAGAAGGTGGCTTTTCTCAGTCAATCTAGAAGCAGAAATTCTCTTCACATCCCTGTCAGAGTTTTGTCTCTTGGAGAAGTAAAGAAGAGGAATGTGATCATGGGAATGTTTATGACATAGTTATGACCTTTTATATTTTTTTCAGGAATCCTCAACACTTTGGCAAATGCTGATTTGGCCATACTCTTGGCTAAATACTGGATAGCTCGGGCAGAAAATTTCTAATATATGAAATCAAAATTATCGTTGAAAAATCTGCAAAATATACGAATAGGAGAATTCCTAAGAAAATGGCAGGCTTACATTATGACAATAGTAATAAATTTCTAGCAAAGCTCAACATTTTGGAAAATGATCATATAATATAAGCAAAATCTACAATAAAATCTTCATGTCATCTACATTCTCCCCATTCCTCTGTATTGTTTTAATTGGTTTCACTTATTTTTTTATTCTTTTTCTTCCAGATTGGTAAAGGTTTCATGGAGATACATTTAATTTAATGAAAATGAGTGCAGTGGAGTTCATGGAATTGCTACATGTGTTTATGTTACCTGAAACAATGTATTATGTAAATGTATTTTCAATGAGAAATTACATATTTCCCCTAATGGAAGTTCAGGTCAATAAAGGCCATAAATAAGCATTACTGTTTTCCCTTTCCTGAGCATTTTAGATAGTAGACTTGAAAAATTAAAATTTCCTTTCCATTAGCATATAAATCTATGAGTACAATTATTTCAAAACTACATTTGTAAATTTAATAAAGATAGGGCATCAGAAGTTGAAATATTCTGCTATAAACAATGGCTTACCTCAAGACCCAGCTGTATAACTTCCTGTATACAGCTGTATACTCAAAAGATGCTCCACCAACCCACAAAACACTTGCTCAACTATTTTCACAGCAGCTTTATCCATAATATCCAGAAACTGGAAATAACCTAGATATCTTTCAACTGTAGCATGGAAAAAGCAAATGTCATACTATTCAGCTATTAAAAACAAAGATATAATGAATTTTATAGGATCTTGAGAATGTCATCCTAAGGTAAACCAAACCCAAATGGACATGTATCGTATGTACTCATAAGTAGATATAGCCATAAAAAAATACAGGATACCTATGCTATAATCCATAGACCCAAAGAAGATATATAAGAAGGAAGGCCCAAGTGAAGGAGCTTGCATTTCACTTAGAAGGGGGTGGGTAAAATAGTCATAAGAGGCAGATGAAGGGAGGGAACTGGGAGGGAGAAGAGATGCAGAAGAGAATGTGGGGCTTCAGGATCAGATGGCAGGAGGGACAGGAGAGATGATCAGATAATCATGAGAATGAATGGAAAGATTCAATTAACCTGGGTGCTGATGTAGGGGGAATTTTCAGGATAAGAAGGCACATAAGATAAAGGAAGTGCCCAAGAATTAATGGGGGTGACTTTAGCTGTACTAACAGCACTGGGAGTATGGAACCTGAAGGGACCACCTCCTACAGCCAGAAAGAACCCCAGTGGAGCTATAGAGACAACGACCAACTCACAAAATTCTGAATCTCAAATTTATCCTGTCTAAAAGAAATGTAGCCATGGGATAGAACAAAGTCTGAGGGAGTGGCCAAACTATATCTGGCCCAGTTTGAACACCATCCCATGGGCAAATTCTAATCCCTGACACCTTCTTATGCTTGCAGACAGGAGCATAGCAGGGCTGTTCTCTGAGAAGCTCCATTTAGTAGTTGACTCAGAAGATAGAAGGAAGGATTGCCGGCCCCTAAAGTGATACTAACTACACAGGAAGACCAACAGAGAGACCCTTAGAGCTCTAAGAGTTTGAATCACCAACTAAAGAACATATACTGGCTGTACCTAGGCCTCCGGACCCATATGTAGCAGATTTGCAGCTTGGTCTTCATGTGGGTCCTGAACAATTGTATCAGGAGATATCTCAAAAGCTATTGTCTGTATGTGGGATATGTTGTTCTAGCTCAGCCTTGTTTGGTCTTAGAGAGGAAGTGCCTAGCCTCTCAAAGTCTTGAAGTACCCCATCCTCTGAGAGGAGGAAGAGATGGAGGAGAGGGAAAGATTGTGAGAGGGGTGAACAGGAGAGGGGGAGTGAGCAGGATGTAAAGTGAATAAGTAATAAAAAATAAAACAAAACAAACATACAAGCAAACCAGAAAAACCAATGATTTGGATCAGATCTCAAAGTTTGTTAAAATATTTTTCATTCAAAAATGCATTACAGAAATATCTTTAATTTCTTATACTGTGTATTAACACAAAATTCTACATAACTTTTTATTTTTATATACATATACAATATATATAAACAATACCACTCATAAAATTATAGATGTTTTGTAAGTGGGGAAATTAAAAACAGAATCAAATACTGCTTTAGGCTCATTAAGATGGCTAAAACAATAATAAGTAATAAAACAAAGCAGTTTTGGAGATGATGTGGGGAACCAAATTTTTATGTTGTATACACAAATGGTAACATTTTAATGTGGAAATAATACCTCTGTTGTGGAAAACATGCAGACATTTACTCAAAAAAATACAGAGATCTTATTGCTATAGTAAATATACTGAGTACATACTTGAGTTAATTAAAAATATTTTATGAAAAGATAAGCAAATGTTTATAGCAGTATTATTCATAGTAATCCATAATAGAAATAACTAATACTTTCATGTGCTAAACAGAAAAATCTTAAGGGGTACATAAAACTTAAAAAGGAATATTGTTAAGTAATAGAAAGGAATAAAGCTTTTAAATATACTGCAGGTTAGAAAGGACATTGAAAACTGACTGATGAAAAAAATCTATAACTAAGCACCATAGATTATGATTGTACTCATGTGAAATTTCCAGAGGAATCAAAACTAAAACATTGATTACTTGTTGCCAAGAAATTGAGAAATGTAAGGGGAAATGGATAACTTTTAAAATTTCTTTCTTATTTAATGAATCTCCAGAGAACCAGATAACCCTATTAAAAATGGGGTAAAGAGCTAAACAAAAAATTCTCAATTGAGGAATATCAAATGAGTGAGAAGCACTTAAAGAAATGTTCAACATCCTTAGTCACCAGGGAAATGCAAGTCAAAACAACCATGAGATTCCACCTCACACCAGTCAGAATGGCTAAGATCAAAAACTCAGGAGACAGCAGGTACCGGCAAGGATGTGGAGAAAGAGTAACACTCTTCCACTGCTGGTGGGGTTGCAAGCTGGTACTACCACTCTGGAAATCAGTTTGGTGGTTCCTCAGAAAATTGTACATAGTACTACCTGAGGACCCAGTTATACCACTCCTGGTCATATACCCAGAAGATTTTCTAGCATGTAATAAGGATACATGCTCCACTATGTTCATAGCAGCCTTATTTATAAATAGCCAGAAGCTAGAAAGAACCCAGATGTCCCTCAACAGAGGAATGGATACAGAAAATGTGCTACATTTACACAATGGAATACTACTCAGCTATTAAAAACAATGAATTCATGAAATTCTTAGGCAAATGGATGGAGCTAGAAAATGTCATCCTGAGTGAAATAACCTAATCACTAAAAGAACACACACAGTATGCACTCACTGATAAGTGGATATTAGCTCAGAAGCTCAATATATCCAAGATACAACTCACAGACCATAGGAATCTCAAGAAGAAGGAAGACAAAAGTGTGGGTACTTTGATCCTTCTTAGAAGGTGGATCAAATTCCCCATACATTTTAATATATGGCACAAGAAAATATTCCTTTAAAACTTTAAGCAAAAGTAGTTTAGGCCATTTTATGTAACATTCTATGATTTATGGGGTGGTGGGTATCCAAGTTCATTACTTGAGATGTTAATATAATATCATAAATTTGAGGCTAATTTGTTCTAAAAAAGTAAGTTGTAGGGTAATCAGAACTGCAAACTGAAGCACTTTCTTTTAAAAATACAAACACAGGGTTGAAAAGATGTCTTAGTGTTTAACAACACTAGTTTCTCATCCAGACCATTCAGCTTTGATTTCCTGCACACATATAGAGCTCACAACCATCTGAAATGTCAGTTTAAGGAGATCTGACTTCCACTCTGATCTCTATGGGTATCAAATGTATGTGGTACATAAACATAATGTATACACAGGTAAAACACACATACGTATAAAATTAAAAATATAATGGCAGTGTATGAATTTAAGTGAACTCGTAATTACCAGTAAATATAATTTGCCTTAGTTGTATTTAACATTCTATTACTTATTAGGACAACTTAACAATCTTTTTTTCATATTAGAACCCTATGCTACTCTATCTAAAACAAATATATTTTTAAAAAAGGAGACTATTAACACTAAAGAACAAAAATTACAGTTACTTTAAGAACCTTTGAAAGCCATTATACAATTTAATTATCAGTTGTGCGAACTAATTTTACTAATGCTTTGGACAGACAAAGTATAGCAAAATATCAAGAATTGAGGAAAAAAGAGATATTTTGATTTTGCTTTCCAAAGGGTAATTGAATAAGTAAATGCTGATAACTTTGATCTCACAGATTTCACAAGCACATTCCTGGAGAAATGTGCAGTTCTTATTTGTATGGCTATTTCAGCACAAGGAAGTACTGGGATGCAAGTATTGTTAGTGTTCTCCAAAGAATCTTAGATTTCTAGTTATTAGTACATAATGTATACTTATTCTCAATGTCTTAGAGGCTTTTTATGAACATGCTTTTCAGACTAAAACAGAAGTGTAAATACTTTGAAAGAAGAATTACTGTGGTGGAGCACATTCGATTCAGGTTTCATACACCATAAAATCTGAATACTCAAATGAAAGTTGCTGAAAACAGCACTCTGAATCTTCATGACAGTTCATTATGGGAAACTGCTGCCAATATGATCTTCAAGACAGCAGAAAAACTACATTGTTTTGTATTATAGACTGCTTCATAATTAAGTGCTACTGCTTTTCTTGTGTCATTCAGTAAAGTTATTAACAATAAACACTGTCAGATAATTAGAAACATGGATCATGCAGATTTTCTTTTAATTTATTAGAATTCACACACAAATATGACTGTTCTGTTCTCTTGGTATTTAGATGATGATGCCTTTATATAAAAAAATAATATATTTAACATGACCTTAATAGATAATTGTATTCTATCAAAATTCATTTTATGATATGTATATATGCATATATGATATGGAGATTAAATTAATACATTAGATTTTTCAGAAAATTATATATAACATATATATATATATATATATATATATATATATATATATATGGGAGGTTGAATAAAAATAAAAAATAAAAATAAAAATAAAAATCTGTGTATAGTTCTTTGCGTTTCTACATGGTTGATTTCAGCCCTTGAGTTTGATTATTATTATTATTATTTCCTGCCATCTATTCCTCTTGGGTGTATTTTTTCTTTCATTTAGAGCCCTGAGATATTCTGTCAAGCTGTTAGTGTATGCTCTTTCCAGTTTCTTTTCGGAGTCAGTCAGAGCTATGAATTTTCCTCTTAGCAATGCTTTTATTTTGTCCCATAAGTTTGGGTATGTTGTGCCTTCATTTTCAATAAATTCTAAAAGCTCTATAATTTCATTCTTTATTTCTTCCTTGACCAAGTTATCGTTGAGTGGAACGTTGTTCAGTTTCCATGTATATGTGGACTTTTTGTTGTTTTTGTTTTTAATTGAAGACCAGCTTTAGTCCATGGTGGTCTGATAAGGTGCATGGAATTATTTCAATCTTCTTATATCTGCTGAGGTCTGTTTTGTGACCGAGTATATGGTCAATTTTGGAGAAACTGGTACATGAGGTGCTGAGAAGAAGGTATATTCTTTTGTTTTAGGATAAAATGTTCTATAGATATCTGTTAAATCCATTTGTTTCCTAACTTCTGTTAATTTCACTGTTTCTATATAGTTTGTGTTTCCATGATCTGTCCATTGATGAGAGTGGGGTGTTGAAGTCTCCCACTCTTTTTTTTTTTTTTAGTTATTTTTATTTTCTATATTCTATGTTTACATTTCAAAGGCTTTCCCCTTTCCCAGTTCCCACCCACCATAGTTCCCATAGTTCTTCTCCCCCCCAACTATTCCCCAATCATTCCCCCTCCCCCCTCGGTTTCTTTACTAAACTGGATGCAATCTTTACATGCCCAGGGTCCTCTCCTTTCTACTGGATGGCTGAGAAACACCTAAAAAATTGTTCAACATCCTTAATCATCAGGAAAATGGAAAGCAAAACAACCCAGAGATTCCACCTCACATCAGTCAGAATGGCCAAGGTCAAAAACTTAGGGGAAAGCAGATGCTGGCAAGGATGTGGAAAAAGAGAAACACTCCTCCAATACTTGTGGGATTGCAAGCTGGTAAAAACACTCTGAAAATCAGTTTGGCAGTTTCTCAGAAAATTGGACACAGCACTACCTGAAGACCTAGCTCTACCACTCTTGGGCATGTACTCAGAAGATGCTCTAGCATGTAATAAAGACACATACTCTACTATGTTCACAGCAGCCTTACTGGAGAACATCATACTAAGTGAGGTAACCCAGTCTCAAAAGAATACCCATGGTATGCATTCACTGATAAGTGGATATTAGCCTAGAGTCTTGGGACACCAAAGATACAATTCACATACCAAATGATGTCCAACAAGAAGGAAGGAGTGGACACTGGTGCTAAAATGGACCAAAGCATCAGTATAGGGGAATACCAGAACAGGGAAGGGGGAAGGAGTGGATGAGGGAACAGGGGGAGGGAAAAGGGCATGTGGCACCTTTGGTGGGAGGGAAACCAGAAAAGGGGATATGAAATGTAAATATAGAATATATCTAATAAAAAAATGAAAAAAAATAAATAGCAGGCAGTATTTATTTTTTAAAAAAAATAGCCAGGAGCTGGAAAGAACGCAAATGTCCCTTAACAGAGGAATGGATACAGAAAATGTACATTTACACAATGTAGTACAACTCAGCTATTAAAAACAGTGAATTCATGAAATTATTGGGCAAATGAATGGAGCTAGAAAATATCATCCTGAGTGAGTTAACCCAATCACAAAAGAACAAACACAGTATGCACTCACTGATAAGTGGATATTAGCCCAAAAGCTCAAAATACCCAAGATACAACTCACAGAACATATGAAGCTCAAGAAGAAAGAAGATCAAAGTATGGATAATTTTAACCTTATTGGTAGGTGGATCAAAATACCCACGGCTCACAGCTAACCCATAGACTGAGCATAGGATACCCAATGAAGCAGCTAGAGAAAGGACCCAAGGAGCTGAAGAGGTTTGCAGCCCTGCAGGAGGAACAATAATATGCACCAACCAGTATCCCCAGAGCTCCCAGGGACTAAACCACCAACCAAAGAGTTCACATGAAGGGACTCATGGCTCCAGCAGCATTTGTAGCAGAAGATGGCCATTTCAGACATCATCAATGAGAGGAGATTGGTCCTGTGTGTGACTTCCTCCATCCCATTGTTATCAAAGAATAGCAGTCAGCAACCTGACCACCAGTCTCCTGCAGAACAAGCAGAACCAGTTTCCAGCCTTCAGGGGAGGGGCTTGCCCTGCCTTTTTATCTTTGGAGAGATGCATTAAAGTTTGAGACTTGAGCAAGAAGTCATGCCTATCTCCACGTGTTTTCTCTTGCAGCCCTGTTCTTCTTATCCCAATCTCTCCTTCCAGAGAACCAACTGTTAGTATGTAGCTGATGGTGGCTACACCTGTGAAGACTTGATGCCCCAGTGTAGGCGAATGCCAGTCAGGAAATTTGGAGGGGTATTGGTGAGCAGGGGGAGGGGGGATTGAATAGGGGATTTTTGGAGGTGTAACAAGGAGGAAAGGGGGATACAATTTGAAATGTAAATGAAGCAAATATCTAATAAAAATTAAAGAAAAAATAAAATGTTTTTACATACAAAAAAGTCTGTGTGCACCAGTAATACAATCCTCTTGATTTTAGCAATACAAAGTTGTATTTTATTGTACAAACACTTTTGTTCCATGACATAATCAGAAATATATTAAGTATTTCTCATACTGTTAAGTGTACCTGCTTATAATTCTGACACTGTAAAGTGTGGCAAAAACATAAGATCAGTCTTTTATTCTTGTCTCAAGAATAAAAGAAAAAATGGGTAGGAGAGAGAACAGATCAAGAGTTGAAGGGAGGAAAAGTACGAGTAGGAAGGGAAAAGAAGTGGACTGTTATTTGGTGAAAGAGTTTTCGTGCATATATAAATATAATCAAGCCTCAAGTATTAAAACAAATGACTGATATGAAATTCTTCTAATTTTTGAGAATACTCAAACATTTCTGAGAATGATAATACTATAGGAGAGTAGAGAAATTTGACAAATACTCTAATGGAGTCCAGATATAGAGAAAGAAGAGAGTTATTCACTGATGACTGAAAATAATAGGGTCAGGTTTTCATCATTTCTCTCCTATAGATAACTTTTTGAAATGGCACTATTGTAAATGTCTCTAGGGTATGAAAGGGATGGATAATTAAGGAAAGATTTAAGGAAGGAATTCCAAATATCTAGGAACACTGAAGCAAGGTAAAAGAAAGTGAAAATACCAAGCAACAGAAATAGCTTAGGAAACTAAGAAATACCTTCTTAAATAGTTAGGCAACATACTGCCTGAATTTTAAAGCAATTTTTATACTAGCACTTTTATATTGTTTATTTTATGGTTGTAAGCCTAGCCTTTAATGGCTGAGCCATCTCTCCAGACCTATTATATTGTTTATTAAAGTAACCCAGTAGCATTTGACTAAAAGCATTAGTTCATACTTATCGATGGGTACAAAGGAATACCTGAGCATATGGCTTTCTATTCTGTCTTTCATATGGAGACCATCATCATGATGAATCAGAATCTGCATTTTATCAAGATCTTCAGGACCCAAGCTCAAATCTCAGAACACATGTGGTAGCTTACTACCATTGTAACTTCCATTCCAGGGCATCATGATTTCTTCTGGCCTTTCTAGTTACCAGGCATGCATGCTATGCACAGTCACATGGATGCAAAACAACAATATACATAAAATAAAGATGCTGACACCACTCAGATGACCAGAATTTAAACCCTACTACCTACATCGTAAAAGAGACACAGGACTTCCCCAAGTTGTTATATAATCCCCACATGTTTGCCTTATTGCATGCCCATCCACCCCACACACTCATGCACAAAATAAACAAGCAAATATGTATATTAAATATTTAATTATATGGTTGTACTACCATTTTACCATGACTTAATAATGCATGTGATATATTGAAAAGCAGTTTCAATACTATTTTTATAATATCATGTGAAATACCTATTACAAATTTTTGGGACTATATTACTTTATCTATAAATCACATGTTTCCCAGAGCATAAACTGATCACAAATTAAAATAAAAGCAGGTTATATATTTTATTTAACTAAACAAACATTGCTACAGTCATCTGAACATCAACCATGCATGCTTTAAAATAAATTTTACTTTAACATATTTTGGGGTTTTTTTGTTCATTTTTTTATTGGATATATTCTATATTTACATTTTATTTCACTTTTTCTGGTTCCCCATTCCACAAAGGTCTCACATGCCCTTTTCCCTCCCCCTGTTCCCCCATCCACCCCTTCCCACTTCCTTGTTCTGGTATTCCCCTACACTGATGTTTTGATCCTTTCCAGCACCAGTATCCACTCCTTCCTTATTGTCGGATATCATTTGATATGTGGATTGTGTCTTTGGTGTCCCAAGATTCTAGGCTAATATCCACTTATCAGTGAGTGCATACCATGGGTATTCTTTTGAGACTGGGTTACCTCACTTAGTATGACGTTCTCCAGCTCCATCCATTTCTCTAAGAATTTCATGAATTCATTGTTTCTAATGGCTGAATAGTACTCCATTGTGTATATATACCACATTTTTTGTATCCATTCCTCTGTTGAGGGACATCTGGTTTCTTTCCAGCTTCTGGCTATTATAAATAAGGCTGCTATGAACATAGTGGAGCATGTATCCTTATTGCATGCTGGGGAATCTTCTGGGTATATGCCCAGGAGTGGTATGGCTGGGTCCTCCGGAAGTATCATGTCCATTTTTCTGAGGAACCGCCAGACTGATTTCCAGAGTGGTTGTACTAGCTTGCAGTCCCACCAGCAGCGGAGGAGTGTTCCTCTTTCTCCACATCCTTGCCAACACCTGATGTCTCCTGAGTTTGAAACCATGAATGTTTGTCATTGTAGCAAATTCTTGCCTCTAGGCTTTCTGTAGTTAATGGCAATGGAATGTATTCTTAATTTTATATTTTGTTTTTTTCCTAGATTTCATTTTTGCCTTTTGATCTGTGCTTATAGTATATACATCTCAGTATAGATATCTGTACAAGATGACTCATGCTTAGTTCAGATTTCACAGAATCCATCCATGATAATGAGCAACAAATTCAAAGCAATGTTAACATGCATTATCACATCATTGAGATATGAGAAAAATATATCTGAATATTATAGTACTCTTAATACACCTTATCCATAGAATAAGCAGATCCTTAAAAATGTCCAAAAATATTAGTGTAAATACTTCCATTCTGTGCCCTTAAATAAGATAATTTTTTTTAGAAACTCCAAGAAGTTTAATGACAGGTACAAAAAGCATTTCAAAATCCATGATAAAAAGTAATGTGAATTAATCTATTATTAAATGTATAGTCTTTATTTCTCATAATTATTTTACTATACAGAATCATAACATTTTGTGTTTGCTTATATTCTTGATAAAAAAATGTGATGTTATTGTCTTCAAAACCATCAATTATTATGTTTAATAAAAATTAAATAATAGCTATTACTACTTTTTAAACAGTTTATGCATATCAATTTTTAATCTTCACAATTTTTATGAGGGGAAGATAGATCATTGTCTTCATATTTCAAATAAAATAAGAATGTTTAATGTTTTTAAATTTACCCCATTTAATAGGACATATGCTATCCTGTATTCTTGGAAAATGTGAGTAATTGATTCTGAGTTGGATAGATCAGGGTGATCTTAGTTCAAATTTTGGCTCCAAAGAGTCATATACAAGTACTTACATAAAGTGATTCATGTCTCAGTATTTTACTTTGCTTGTTCAAATAATAGGAAGCATATATTACTAATAGGTGATGTGGAATATGGCACACTGAGAACGTTCCCACTATTCATATAGAGGCATAGAATGGGTCAGTAAGTGTTTGCTGTTCAGTAGTTAGAGCAACCTGCATTTCTATACAAACTAGGGTTTGGAATTATATGTGGCTCACTTATTTTTGACATGTCAAATAATCAAAAATTTTATAATGTATCTTGAAAACTTCTTGGCTCATTAGAATTGTAATTGTATTATAGTGTAAGATATTTAGTAGAAATATGTACCTCAAGGCAGGAAGTATACAAGCATGTATAAATGAGGAAATGAGGAAGGGAATTATATATCATCTAGATTAAACAGTAGCCATTTTTTACATTTGAGGGATAAATGGTACTAGTGGGGATATCATCAAGGTAGCTCATATACTCAAAATGGGCTCATTTGCCATATATTTTCCACCTCTAGCTAGAAGACAGAATATAATGTCACTTGCTGCTAAATAAAACTAAGAAATGGCAGTTACCAAGATAGCACAGAGTCATTAAGATTGACCCTCAACTTCACCTTACTTCATTCTTTTTTTTATAGGAAATAATAAATAAAAACAGTGGCCTTTCTGTCATTACTGTCTTAGATTGTTATTGTTGTTTTAATATTCATTTTCTCCCTCAAGAATTTTTCTGCTTGTCAGCTACTAAGCTACTCTCTTATGTTATGCTCTATCAACTGTGACTGAATATATTTTTATATAGTTTTATGTGTGTGTGTGTGTGTGTGTGTGTGTGTGTGTGTGTGTGTGTGTGCTACACATAAGCATCAACATTCAGGTTTTCTATATTTTTCTTTGTCACATAATTTCTCTCAAGAGTACGTGTTGGACTCCATTAATTTTTAAGGTTAAAAAAAGTTGCACTATTTTCCTTTATCTAATCAGTTTCCTTTCATTCCCCTTTTAGAAAACCTGTAAAAGATATGAAATTTTGAAAAGAAACCAGACCAAGTGCCAGGAATCATGGATTTCATGATTTGAAGCTCCAGTTTTACTCCTTACTAGTAGTTTGGTCAAGTGCCTTAAACTCTGAGATTCTTGTCTTTAAAATGGAATTAATGGTGTTATCTGGCATTATTGAATGACTGATGAAAAATTTAAAATTGGCTGATAATATAACATACTTAGATATGTACTTGGCATTCACACCAGTCAGAATGGCTAAGATTAAAAACTCAGGAGACAACAGGTGCTGGTGAGGATGTGGAGAAAGAGGAACACTCCTACACTGTTGGTGGGATTGCAAGATGGTACAACCGCTCTGGCAATCAGTCTGGAGGTTCCTCAGAAAATTGGGCATAACACTTCCAGAGGACCCTGTCATACCACTCCTGGGCATATACCCAGTGGATTCCCCTGCATACAATAAAGACACATGCTCCACTATGTTCATAGCAACCTTATTTATAATAGCCAGAAGTTGGAAGGAGCCCAGATGTCCCTCAAAGGAGAAATGGATACAGAAAATGTGGTATATTTATACAATGGAATACTACTCAGCAATTTAAAATAATGAATTCATACAATTTGTAGGCAAATGGTTGGATCTGGAAAATATCATCCTAAGTGAGGTAACCCAATCACAAAAGAATACACATGAAATGCAATCACTGATAAGTGGATATTAATGAGCCCAGAAGCTCTGAATACTCAAGGCACAATTAGCAAATCAAAGGATTTTCAAGAAGAAGGAAGGAGAGGACCCTGGTCCTGAAAGGACTGGGTCCAGTTTTGTAGGAGAGTATCTGAACAGAGAAATGGTGTGTGTGTGGGGGTGATTGGGGAATGGGCAGAGGGAAGAGGACTTATGGGACATATGGTGAGGTAGGAACTAGGAAAGGGGAAAGCCTTTGGAATGTAAACAAAGAATATAGAAAATAAATTTAAAAAACAAAAATAAAAATAAAAAGGATACTATAGCTATTTATTAGTATACTCCTTTTTAACATTCAAATTCAAGCTATGCTCATTCAAGTCATGATCCTATGAGCATCTTATTCATTTACAATCATCATAGACATTATCCCACACCCCAGAAACGTTGAACATTTTCTAAACCCTGTAGTACTCAAACATGATGAAAGCAAGGAAATCTCTCCCTTTTGTGTTTTATATACAGAACCACTATGGTTCATCTAACTTACTCAAGATACATGTGCTGGACTTTACCAACATCACAGGAAAAGTCTTTCAAATTTCCAAGTTTTTGCTTCTAAAGTAAATTGAACTGTTATCCACATTGATAAACTCAAAATTGCAGAAGCTCTTCTAACTCCTTTCATCACTTCAACAATGCTTAAGAATGCTTAAAGATTTTATTCTTCAGGTCTGTTGCAATAAGACTGTAATAGAGCATGAAGAAGAAAGAACCCAAGTGTATGTCTTGTCCAGTCTACAGAGTGAGTTCAATTACAGTCAGGGCAACTTAGTGAGGCTGACCCATAATCACAGGTGTGGTAGTGTACAAGTTTAATCCCAGCACCCCAGTGACAAATGTAGACAGATTGTTGTTTTGATGTTATTCTGGTATAGATAGTGAGTTTTGGAACAGTTGTGGCCATATAGAGGAATATGGTGTTAAAATAGAACCAAATATAAATTTGTAAAATGTTAAAGGCAGACTACAAGCATTATTCAGTAACAGACTGCTGGTTCACCTTGTGTGAAGTACAGGCTAACTCCATCTAGTATCAAAAATGTACTACCAGATTAAATAAAGAGATTCTTCTCACAAATGTCTCCGGGTGCTTTGTACAAATTGTAGGCTAACTTCTGCATTAATATTTTCTAGGAATTTTACTAATTTTGTTTCTTCTCATGATCCAAGTCCTGAATCTTTCTAGCTTAGTCTCTCTCCCTATGAAACAAGAATCTTTTGCCTGTCTCTTGAGAGATTTGCATATCTTATAGTTACTCATTTCAATGGTTTCCCCTTGTGTACAATAAACCACTCAATTAGACTGTCTTTACAAAACATTGACTCCCCCAAAACACACACACACACACACACACACACACACACACACACACACACACTTTGAAACCTGCAGTACAAATTCTATCTCTCCTTGTAAAGCAATTTTAAATCCATTCCTGTGGGAAACTTTTTATGTCCAACTCATAACTCCCAGGATCTTTTATAATCATTTCTTATACATCTCTTATAATCTCATTTTATATCTTATTTTTCATATAATTCATATTTTGGGGGCTAGGGGACATTTTCCTAGGAGGTCTCACAGACATAGCACAGAATAAAAATAAGAGTTTGGTGGAGCACAGATACAATGTTTTATCAAAAAAGTTCCTTTTAAAATGCTGCCAATATAGGGTATTATGAGATAGGTCATGCATTATCCGGTTTAAATTGGATGCTATATGCAACATGCTTAGTGTGATGTACTTACTGGTTTTTAAATACATGTAAAAAATACTGGTATCAGACATTTTTATGTTATCTGCTTTAAAATAATGTTCACTCACTAAAGAATATCAAACTTGCATGGCTCAAACTATGCAGGGGAATATTAATCAAATTGATTTATTTCTTATGCAAAAGCTTTCTTTTAAAGATTTGTTTATTTTATGTATATAATACAGCATTGCTATCTTCAGACATGCCAGAAGATCCCATTACAGATGGTTGTGAGCCACCATGTAGTTGCTGGGATTTGAACTCAGGACCTCTGGAAGAACAGTCAATGCTTTTAACCACTGAGCCATCTCTCCAACCCTTATGGAAAGCTCTTAACAAGTTTTACCATGGTTTGAATCACACTGATAAAATCTGACTCTGACAAATGTGTATTGTATCAGTCCCTTGACACAAGAACAGATGTGGAGATTGCCTATTATTTCCTGTTGTTTTATTCACCCAAAGGGGGATAACTACTATATAAGGACCTAACTAACTCTCCTGACAATCTTCTATAAATAAATGGAATGTTGAAAAGTAAACTTGCCCATGACACTATGTTGAAGACAAAAACAAAAACTCTAGATTTCATTGCAGCCAACACATTTATTGAATGTGTTAATGAGACTTACTAACAGTTAGGAAGTTTCATTTTTCAACAATAACTTGCTGTCCTATCAACACTGAAGAATTTCTGCCATTTAGAACTCATTAAAGAAGAATAGGGTAAAACTTTGCAAGTGTGTGTCCATTTTTTCCAGACTAATATGCTTGATCCTTGGAAGAAATTCCATATTTGATAGTTTCTCAAGAAGGTATAATCTTACTCACAAATTACCTGAGACAATGACAGTCTCTAGCATGGTTTCTTTTCTACACAGTGTTATTTATTCAAAGGCATTTGAATTCCTTTAATATCATTTTATTGCAAATAATACTACAGAAGAAGAAACAGCAACATGATGCCAATGTCAGATCAACACATAGCAGCCCTTTCTAATAAAGACTGGTAATTATTCTCATTAATGGTCTTTCCTTCCCCTTTGAACTTTGATGTACATGCATTTTCCCTAATGGTCTCTTAGTTTTTTATGTTGTTCTGTTAGTATTAGTCTTCAAATAGTTGTTTTTCCAAATTGAATGCACTTTTGAGTCTTAAAACTTAATTTTTCCTATGTGAATGCTGAATAATTTGTCACAATTATGAATATATAAAAATACATCAATTGCCTAATAAAAGAAAGATAGTTTGTGGTAACACAAATGAAAACCATATCATGAAAATTATTGTAAAGTAAGCGGTTGTAATTCATTTGTATTAATTGTATTAATTTGCAAATAATGAATATGCAAATACTTTGAAATAAAGGAGTTATATTTTAAAATTATTTTATGAATAAATAAACAAAGGACCACTAAGAGATTATTTATGTAGTATATAATTAAGATTAAATATATTTGGTTATGGTATTTACAGTAAAATATAGTCTTAAAATATACCCAATTCAACTTTTGTGCATCCAATATTTCAAACAGTGATTATTATTCATATTTCTACTATATGTTAAGTAATGCAAAATTTACTTATTAATAGCACCAAACTAAACTAGTCAGATCTTGTCTTGAGTAATTTAGTGGCCAACTTTGAAGAGTGGGACCTGTTGAAATATCCAAATAACTGTTCAGGAGGCAGAGAGTATAAAACAGAACTGATTTATGTGGAGAAGTGACTGTCCAGAGCTATGCAGGTCTGGTAGTTAACTGGAGGAGCTATATATTGATCTAGCTCTTGAAAAACAGGTAGTCGTAAGATGGAGATATTTAATGTATGAGTAGGAGACACAATAAGAAGAGTATCTGGATTGGAAGACGGCAGCTGAACAGATGAATCATTTGTATTAGGTCTTTTTTAACAAGACAACTCTGTCCTATGCCTATGCGTTGGTAAGGCTTACTTATTGTGGTTAGAGTAAGGCTATCTGCTAGAGCTTAGCTCAACAATCTCAGTAGTTTGATAAATCATAAGGTTATTCTCTACTAAGGAGGCCACACAGTGAGAGTCCTCCAAGTAAGTGACCTATTTTCTGCTGAGGAGTCATGAGTCCTTCCATTGCTTAGGGCCTTCTGTGCTCTGGATTGAAAAACTGAAGGAGGAAGGAAAGGAGTAAACATAAACGCTTCTTCCCTGCTTTGGCTTAAGGAAACATCTTTTGCCTCATATTCATTGATGATAATTAGTCACATGATTCTACTAAGAAGTAAACAGGCAATTAGGAAACACTTGAAGAGGAGTAACTGCTTCCAAGTAGTATTCATATTACAGAAACTGGACTATGTTTTCTCTCAATTACACAATAAAAATTATTAGGCAAAGTACAGAAACACATCTACAGAAACTATCTCCAATTCCATTAGAAAATCTATTTGGCATCTTTATAACTTCATCTCTATTAATAACTGATTCCAACTGTTACAAGTATTTCTGCTAAACAAGTTACTTTTTTTTTTTTTTTTTTTTTGGTTTTTCGAGACAGGGTTTCTCTGTGTAGTCCTGGCTGTCCTGGAACTCACTCTGTAGACCAGGCTAGCCTCAAACTCAGAAATCCACCTGCCTCTGCCTCCCAAGTGCTGGGATTACAGGCATGCGCCACCACGCCCGGCTAAGTTACCTTTTTCATATCTGTCTCGTCATTATTTCTGCCTTTGTCTGCCAAAAAGGCTTCTGAATCTACCTAGCATAAAACTCGCTTCACTATTTATTTAAAACTTATAATTTGAATGACATCAGCCCCCAAATCAGCTATTGCTTACTAATTCCATTAAAAAGAACAAGTGTGGATTCTTCCTAAGACTAAGATTAAGGAGCACTCATTTAAACAATTAAATATTGTAAGTTGCTTGTGTATGCAAAAATGGCTGCTGTCATGTTAATTATATTTCTTACAAACATTGATCAAATGATCATGCTCAAAGGCAAACAACATATGAAAAGACAAGTCAACACAATTGGCTTATTTAATTAAAAGAGAAAGTAGATTAACATAAAATCTGATTATGCTCCCAAAAGGAAAACATTATCTTAAATATTGCATTATATTTTTCTTCAGCCTATTGTTTTAATAGAATTTTAGTAATGTCATAGTCATCCAGTGAAAAGTAAATAAGTCTCTACCTAGTTGCTACATTATAGGATATAGTTTTAACACTGATAGATATATTTCACATCTTTTATACTTAATGCCTACTGTGTTTGATGCTAACAATTATTAGTGACTTTAGTACTCTAAAAATTATACCATTATAAACTTTTTTACAGTATAATATAAAATCAACTTACAAACAGTCTATTTTCAGGTAATACTTTGAGATGGTACTTATGAAACTATATGTTACATATTGTAGACATCCAACATCCATAATTTTCCATAATTATTAAGATAGTTTTATTTTTATCATAAGACAAGTTTCCTGGTTATTATTGCATGCTTAATTTTACAACACAAATTTAAATAAAGGTTTATTATGTTCTTTGTGATCATAACTGATGTGCTTAAGATAAAAATATATATGTACACATTATGCATGATGAGATTTGAAGGCAAATACTAGAAATAGTATTTGAGCTTAAGGTATACTTCAATGATTACTTATGAAGCAAAAATGATAGTATGTAATCATGGCATCACTAAATACACATTAATGGTTCTAGAATATCTATTGTTGACACAAGAGCATATCTGTGTCTACATATAGTACTTCTGTAATTTTAGATAGTATCTTGTAGGTGTGTGTGTGTGTGTGTGTTTTCTTTTCATGGAAAATATATTGCACTAGGTTATTTCAGGCAAGGCATATGACATTCTTAAAGAATCTTTGGTGCCATTTATATTACAGAAAGTTCTCTCTGATTTGCTGAAATGGAACTCAATGCTCAACCCAACAGATGATGAAGAAAAAAAATATATGTATGTATATAAAATTAAGGTCTTCTACTTAAGAAATAGAAGAAGCAACTTCTTTATATTTTGTACAGAAGTCATGAAATATCATTAATTTGCATATTCATGTTGAACTATCCATTTAGAATACATTGGCTTTTTTAGGTTCGCCAGATGGAACCACAGATGCTAATATAATGACTAAAAGCCTTGGTCAAGCATTTTGAGAAATGAAAATATGAAATACTCTTATGATGCAAAAGTCATATATTTTTACATGAAGAATAAAATGTCTATTTTCAGGCAGCTTAAAAAATTCATCTAAAATATATTATAAAATATTCATATTAGTTGAAAGTTAATCATTCATGTTTGTTTGTTTCTTTTTTTTCAACAACAGCACATTTGATATCATGGGAGAAACAATTAAAAATCCTAGAATATATTTTTTTGTCTTTCCTATAGAACACAAAATTATAAAGGTTTTAAACTCTTAAAATTTTAGAACAAACTTTATCATTTATATGCTTGATATGTTATAAACTTTTCAGAGCAAAAACAATATCTAGATGTACATAGTCATTTACAGCTTCTCAAATTATACAATACATAAGAGCTTAACATTTTTTTATATAACTGAAAAAAAATCACTGGATCCCTAAATTGTCTCACATAAGATTATGTCATATGTTCAAAACTTCCACAGAATACAGCATTAGAAATCTGCTCCCAAATTGAGTCCTGTTTATTGTTATCTATGAATGATTATTAAATGAAGATGTGAGAGGTCAGTTTATTAATAACTCCATAATACAACAATATAATTATCAGAATGATTATAAAATGATTCAGTTTCTGATTTTGTAGACTGTTGTTCACTTTAAAGCACAGTATGAATTTACTTGAACTAAATTTAAGATGCTATAATGTCATCAGTTTCACGAGAGTTCTCTGGATCAAACAAATCATCTTAGTCTTATTTATTCCAAAACATAAATATCCAGAAGTTTTTGTATCATTTTATCACACTTATATAAGTTTTGGTTTAATGTGGTGACAGTGATAGCTTTTACTTGCAGATCCATTAGGCCTGGAGTATTGGCTATATTTCTAGTAACAGAAATAATTTCTTTCTTGTTGAACAGGCCTTAAGTCAAATCAGAGAGCTGTTTGTTTGTTTGTTTGTTTGTTTGTTTGTTTTTGTCACCAGGACATGAATACCACTACTGTAACTTAAGGTTATTGCCCATGATTATTATTGTTATTATAGTTCATAGGCATCTTTGCTAAATAGGACTATTATTTGCTTCTCTCCTTGGGAAGCTTGCATGGTACCTTATCATATCATGAAGTCCAGAGTAGATTCTCTGTACCTTTCTGAAGTGCATGATGTTCTCAGCAATAGAGACATTTCTTCATGTGGGAGGTAACAAGGGTAACAGCAAAAGCATGTAATATTTTAGAAATCTCCATCAGATTACTTAACTATATTCTAAATATTTATCCTTATAGGCACAGATAAATGTAGGTCTAATACTTCATCACGAAAAGTTTTTTTTGTTTTGTTTTTCTTTTTACTAGATGGAGAGTATTACAGAAAACCACAACTAATTAAAATACAGATTTGTGTAGCCTTCTCTCAACTGATACATCTGCAACCTGACTCCTACACCTAAGACCCAGGGACAGTACAGAATATACAGATAGTTTGCTGTAAGATTATAGCTACTAGAATTTGTAGAAAAGGTACAACATGGTTACCTAAAGAATATCTAAATAAGGAAGACACCAATAGACATTTCTAGTGCAGAAGGATTAAAGCCTAGAAGGACTCAATCTAAGACAAAGAGCTACAGCAATGATAGTGGATAGGAGAAATAGTCTTCACCCCAGTGTGTGTGTGTGTGTGTGTGTGTGTGTGTGTGTGTATTGTGTATGTGTGTACTAAAAAGTGCAATTGGTTATCTAATATCAAATTATCAGCCTTAAAATCACCCATACAAATAACATTATATAGACTGAACAAGTTATGTTTATATATTTAGGAATATATGTGTGTGCATAACAATAAAAATAAGAGAACATAAATTTGAGAGAGAGAGAGAGAGAGAGAGAGAGAGAGAGAGAGAGCTGGAGGGAGGGGTTGGAGGGAAGAAAAAGATGAAGAAAATGAAGTAATCATAATCTCAAAAAACTATTTTAAAAAAATGAGGCAAATATGTAGGGAACATGATAGAGCAGATCCCGGGGATTTAACTCTTATTGTCAGTCAGGGAGGCAACCACTTGTAAATGCTTAGCCTACTCAGTGGTACTAATAAAATTAGTAATAGGTGTGAATTGAATTGGATTTATAATTCTCTAAGAAAAACTGTAGTATGTACATAGATGTATCATTATATTAAATTAATTAATTTAGCAAATGTGTATGAAATGTATTTGACTCATTAATACATATTGACATTTTATGCTGTTAAGTTTCATAGGGTCAGCACAGAATAAGCTCCTCATTATGTTGCAGCAGTGAAGTAACCACTTTTGTTGACAATATTCAGATTTAAGTGTCATAAATATGCTGCAGTCTTTTAATCTTTTGAGATTTGGCATTCTATTATGCTTCTTTTTCATCTTTAAAGCTTTACTTTTAGATGCATAATCACCTATCCTCATCAGAAATGTATTGTCCCAGAGTGTATTTTCAATCTCTGATTTAATGAGACTGAGAAAATTCAACATATTGGCTGGAGGTTTCCTTTAACTTGTCCTGGGAAACCTTCCACACCAGTTTCTGAATTAGGTGCAATGTTGTGCTCAAAGCTAGTTTTGCTGGTGTAAAAACTAAAAGCACTTAATAGAAAGTGCTGACATAAAAGCGGGAGCTTCAAAGCATTATAGAAAAATCATTGCATGTCAAATTGCAGAGATGACATGAAGTGGTGGAAAAGAGAGTCATATAAAACAACTTTGAAATGAAAATTACAATTTAAAGAATATACATTCTCAAATTGTTTTTATAGTGAAAAGTGTGAGAACTAACATTCACAGTTTCTACTCATTTTAAGCATAAAATTTAGTAATATTAAGTCTATTTACAGTAACTATCAGTACATCCATTTCTAGATTGTTTCTAAAAATTATTCATCCTAAATTGAGACACTTACGCACATTAAACAATAACTCACACTTATGCATATTGAACAATAACTCTCCATTGCTATATCTCACAAGCACTGTAACCCGTCTATTCTATTTCTTATTTCTAATTTTGCTTAAATATGATCACATGTAAATAGAACTTTCATTTATAGGTTAGGGAATAGAATCATAGCATATTGAATTTTACAATGTAGTACTGAAAGTAAAGAAGTGATGTTGACAAGCCAATAAAATATAGATTCCTTCTGAGAGATGAAGAGCTACAGGTAATTGATGGCTTCTGAGGGGCAGAGACTCTGTCTTCTCCAAATCCAAGTGGTCATCCTTAAACACATATCCAAGTGAGAAACACTAAATGGTCTCAGAAGGTGTCAGAGTGAAAGGTCATGAATTTGAGAGGGAATGGGGGTTATAGAAAAGGAGAGTCTAAGTGAAATAAACCCAGTACTTATATATTCATTACTTTAAAAAGATAAAAATATTTAAATAAAAATATCAAAATTGATCTTAAAAATATAAGTACTGATATATAATGGTATATAGATGCATATTTGTATATGAACATGCATAGATATACATATTTTTAATCACATGAAGAGTAGAAATGCATACATTCATCATTTACCCTGTTTATACACACTGCATTTCACTTTTTACTTAGCTGCCTAAAATAATGATAAATGGAAAATACTTCACACACATAAAATTGTATGCATTAACCAATGACATATAAAAGGCTGTATTCATACATTAGTACTCCTTATGCATTAGTTATTCCCAAATGGGGCAGAGGACATTAGAAGAGCAAAGGCATCTAAACCAACTAAACAGGGCACATATGAGCTGACAGACTGAAGCATCAAGCACAGGGCCTGCGTGGGTCTGTCCCAGGTCCACCCCATATATATTAAAGCTATTAGCTTAGTATTTTTGTAAAACTCCTGACTTTGGAAACATGTACACCTCTGACTCTTGTACCTGCTCTTGGTACTTTTTCTCCTGCTGGGTTACACTGTCCAACTTAGATATGTTGGTTTTGTTTTATCTTATATTTATTTTATTTTGTTATGTTTAATTATCTCTTAGAAGCCTGTTCCGTTCCAATAAGAGGCAGAAAGTAAGTGGATCTGGATGACAGATGAAATGGGAAAAGACTGGGAGATATAAAGGGAGGAGAAAGTGTATTCAGAGTATATTATATAGGGGGAAGTTTATTATCCATTGCTAATAAAAGGAAACACAAAACAAAACAAAAATAAATAAAAAAGCAAAGTCAAGAAAAAAATACTAGAAAAATTGAACTTTGCTTTAGATCATGTACATAAGGTATACATTTAAGGTCATAAATTAATTTTTTGATTCAACTAGGGGCACATCCCATAGTTCATTATATGTAAACAGATATTCCAAATTAAAAAGAAAATATGAAATTTCAGATACTTTTGATCTCTCTTATTTTGTGGTCACTTTGTAATATGCTGTACTTAATAAAAATAACAAACATGACTTAAACTTTTACTTAAAAATTCAGAATCCTAAAGAGATACTCCTTGTATTTTGGTATCTATGTTACACTCCATAACACATCACAATTCAATCCAGCCACATTGCTAAACACAATCCAAAGAAGTGGTTTTGAGCATATGTAAATCTTATATCTGTTTATTTCCAAATCTGAGTTTATTTCCATAAGCATGGGACCAGCAGAAATTATGGCAAGTAAGTAACAGAACATAATTCACTATGAATAATGACAATTTATTTATTTAAATTCTATATACATGTCTAAAATTAGACTAACAGTTTTCCTCCCTGGAGAATATAGATGGTATCACCTGTAAATCACTTTATATGGTGGCCATCATATACATTTTCTTGAAGTGGGTTCATTTATTTATTTATTTATTTATCTCTATTTATTTATTATTTTTTGCTTTTGGTTTTATTTTTCTCGTTTCACTGTTGATTTTGCTCTGGGAATTAAACTTCAAATCAAGATTAGTCAATTTGTTTAAACTCACAGTTTATTTTACAAAGTTTATCTACATTTTAAGTACAAAGTTTGAGAGCATCTTGAAGAAATTTAAACATGGTTCAAACTAACTCAGGCTGGCATTGAATTTGAGATACCCTTGTTTTGGGCTCTTGAATGTTGGCATTACAAGCATATGCTATAAATGATATATGAACATCCAGATATGTTAGATTTTTATACATAAAAATAATGACAGCTATCAGTATGCTTTACTTTACCAAAAACAACATACATGTTTGCTTTCAAAATTATTTATTCTGGTATGTTAGCAAACATGCTAAGGAATGTTTTAAAGAATATCACTTACTATAATTTTATTCAATTAATGGGGGGTTAAAGTCAATAAAACATAGCTTATTTATTAAAGTATTTAACAAAAACAATTTTCCTTTCAGGAAAGATAAAATATACTACTTTGAGAAAAAGAGACAAAGAAAGGGGAAAAAAATCTTTACCCGCAAGCTAGACCCAGAAATATACCATGTAATTACATCAGTGGCAGAAGAATTAAAGGTCTCAGTACAATGTGTTTCAGTTGAACCTAAATTATAAATCTTTCATTGCATTCAGCAGAGCTAATATGAAAAGTACAATGTCTTACTATTAATTATCTAGAAGAGTAAATCATAGATTGAAGTTCATGGAATTAAATTTTATTCTTACATTTGTCACTGTGATGCTTCGTGACCTTGATAAAGCCACTTAACCTTTCTTTGCCTCAGCTTTCTCATCCATAAAAAGAGGAGGAAGATGTACCTTTTGAAAGCACACATTTAGCTCTCGGTTGATTGGGAAGTCATTTAAATATATTGCTATATTAACTCTGTTAAAATGTTGTACCAAGTATAAAAATGTTACTAAAACAATTCTTTTACCACATTCCTCATTGTTTTTGGTTTGGTTTGGTTTGTTTTCCAGTAAGTTTTTCCTTTCTTATCTTCTGACTAATATTCTTAAATCTAATATTTAGTTAGGAATTTGTTTTCAAGATAGAATATTTTCCTAATCCATTCTCTTATTAATTTTTTGAGACCTAGAAATGACTTGTCTTTAACTGGTTGGAAGGTTTATAATACATAGATGTCACTCATTTTGTTTAATATCATCCCTTATAAAATCATTAAAAATGTTTTGGCCAGATATATGAATAAAAATAAAGTTATGTGAGGCTAGCGAGATGGCCAAGAACACTTACTACTATTCGAGTAGAGACTCAAAGTTCACAGCACTGACTCTGTGACTTACAACCATCTGTAACTCTGGTTGTAGGACATCAAATGCCCCTTTCTGGCCTGTTTGAACACTGGGAACCCACAGACATACTTGCAGGTAAAATATCATACAAATACAAATAATTAATTTGGAAAAATGAAGTTTTGCCACATCAACATTTCTGTAAAAACATTATATGAACCATCATTATTTTTCTTTTGACCAAACAAATAAAATAAACATATCATGTCCATGCTCTGAACAAGTAAACATTTTCCCTATTAAAAATTCTACAACAGAGAGGAAAGAGACCAAGGGAGACAGAGACGGAATCACAGAGAATGTCATACACAGGTTTGTGGGCCAACTCTGGAGCTACAGTTTGCTGAATCGATTAGCAATGCTAGTCACTGCTAATGCTGCCTCTGTTACTCCTCACTATTTTGCTCTTTGACCTCCCAATACGAACACTTCTCAGTTCCTCAAGAAACTGGCAGACAATACCAGGTCTGAAGATATACAGTGTGAATTTTGAAATTATGGCCCTAAATTTGATGTACATTTTCCATGTGATATGTTTTCCTGTTGTCCAAGTAGATTTGATTACCTTAAATTTGAGGATTTTTGTGATACCAAAAATGTTTTACAGAATTTGGTTGGAAACTTGATTTTATCATTGAATCAAAACAGTTCACACTCCAAACTTGGAAGACACCAAAACAAATGAAAGCAAGGAAGGGTGGGGTGTGCATAGCTCTTCAAGATATGAGGCAGTTATAAAAACCAAAGCTATAAAAGGAGATCACACAATGGTCTTCTGATCAAACATAAAACTTACCATGAGAAACAATAGACTAACTGGAAGATCATGGTGCAGCAGAAGCCGATCTGATAATTATAGGCCAAACTACAACTGGAAACCCTGTACAGCACTCATTGCTATGCTTCAAGAAAGATCTGAATGTGGAATAAGAACTAAAGAAAGCACAGTTCATGTGACCAAAATGAGTGTGGATGTGATGCTGAGGGTTTTGATTCTGTTTGGAAACAATAGAATTATGAGTAACTACATGGAATAATTGAGGTCTCTTTCAAATTTGAGAGTATTTTAGTAAAAATAAGAAGAAATTCAACTTGGTATTTGTGGAAACTGGTCTCCAAATAGGAACAGGTTTGTATTGAATCATGGGTAACAGGTCCATTATAAGTTATAGGAAATTAGGATGTATTAAATCAAGGAATTCAGCCAGAGCCTCTACCTGTGCCTCTCTTAGTCTGTAGCAAACTGACTATATGGGAAAAAGTGTGGTTCAATATTAAACTTTTCTGACTCATCTCTTAAGAGTCAGTGGCACTCAAGCTATTAGTAGCAGGTCTCATCTTTGTTTATTCTGATATGGTTTGCATCTTTAACTACTCCTTCCTAGAAAACTCCAGTTATACTCAACATTCAACTTAGAGGACCCATCTCTTCTCACCCTTTTTCTGGTTGGTATGCTCAACAGTTATTTATTGAATACTTTCCACTTGGGGGAAAACATTAAATTGGATAATTATAGAGAAGAATAGTTACTTTTTTCAGTAAATTTTTACTGAATATTTATAATATGGCCTCATTGTCTTGATCGGTACTCTGACCACGTTTCATAATTGTAAAACCCAATATAGTATCAAAGGTAAATAAAAGTATCTAGTTTTTGTTTTACCATTTCATTAAATAAAGGAAAGTTCTGTAATTTGTTCTAAGTGACTACATAGTATACTACAATAATTTTAAACTGTTAACTCTGCCTAAGTCAAACACAAATGGGAAAAGAATTTCCAAAATATTAAGTATTTAATGCCTTAAAGCAGACTATTGGTGCTATAATTAGAATATTCTGGAGACGACAACAACCTTCACAGTGAACTTAGTATGTTCTTAGTATTGAAAATTATTTACCATCCAAGACTTTAAAGTAGTCTAAATGAACATTTTATAGGGAACATATTCTATGTATAGGGAATGAATATTTTTACCATATCATAAAATATTTGTAACTCTTAGTATCTTAATAGGATATAAAACTTTTCTCTTCTTTATCCTATTACATTTGATTTTTCTCATTTTTTTAAAAATTTAAACTATATTATTAAAATGTACAATCTGGAAAAACACAGAAAGCTTGTATAACATTTTAAAAAATGTAGTAGAATACCAAAAAATGATAAGAAGGAACATGAAGGTAATTTTATCTGTGATAAAATTTGAGCCTGTCCCAAATAATACAGAAAACAAGTACATGGTTGGACCACAAAAATTTTGACTTCATTTTTGTTTCTACTTTTATTTTTAATCAGGTTGGAAAAATAAAGATTTATTTTCAAAGACCCAATAAGAAATGATATACTTGCTTGTAAGTTCAGGAAAGTTTGTGTGTGTGTGTGTGTGTGTGTGTGTGTGTGTGTGTGTGTGTGTGTATGTGTGTGTGTGTGTGTGTGTGTGTGTGTACATGTGTAGGTATACATGTCCATGCATGCATGGATATATATACACTAGCAAGATTAAAATGTATTCTGCCTACAAAAAAACTTAAGAAAATTCAAAGAAGTGTCATTTATTTCAGGATTATCAGGTTTAATGTAGATCATTTTCCACATATAACATTTTTCCATATCCACACTTTGTGAAATAATTTGAAACGGGGCTAGTGCTAAATTTATATTTTAAGTATAAAATAGTTTCATGTAAGGAATTTAAATATAGGTACTTATCTATTAATATCAATATAAATTTGACTATTCTCACATTTTTTGCTTGCCATTACAGTTCAGAAAATTATTATAAAATTTAACATAGAACTCTATAAATAAAATTATAGTCAAATCTTATAATACTAACAAGTCATCAAATGCATGTATTGCAAACATCGACTCATATTCTTCCTTAAAACAGTGCTCACATTTTTTGGTGCCTCTAATTTTGTTGGCCATCCATACTGAGTTACTACAAATTTGGTGTGCTTCTTCTGATCCCATAGGCCTGCTTAACTGCACCAAGACACTACTTTCTCATTTGACTAAGTAAGGTACTTACTTACACTGATCTCTATTCCAGGCAGTCCATCTCTGGTTGCTTCTCTGACCAGTATGTAGATATCATTCTGACTCACTTATCCGGGCTGCAACTCCCAGATGGAGCCTCCGAGTATTTCCAGATGTTATAGTTCCTCTGGGATCTCTCACTACCATGCCTCACACTAGGCCCATTGCTTCCTGTTCTTCTGGAATTTCCCTTACCATGATTCCCAGGCAGGTTCTTCCCCTTCTGAGTTCATAGGACTCCATGTTGCATACCTAGCTTTTTGAGATCTCCATCATCCCGCCACCAGTTGATTGGAGCTTCTTCAGCACCAGACAGCTAGACTTGCAGTACTACACCAAAAGCCAGCAGAGTAGAGAACCAACAGAGGGTGTGCTGACTCTTACTGTCTCATTTTACAGAAAAGAATAAACTCTCAAATGAAGACTAGGGGACAAATTATTCTGCCCTCAATACCAATTACACACACACACACACACACACACACACACACACACACACACACACACAAACACTATTTTAAACTTCTTATAATTTAATTCTCTTTTGTAGGATATAGACCTACATTGAAGGAGATGTTTCAGACAAACTCCTTCAAATCTACAAATCTCAATGCAGCAATGAATCTATCATTAAAACAAAACAAGACAACATGCTCCCCAAATTAGTAGCCCAACAGTAATGAAGCACAATGCAAAACACCTAGAATATCTTTTAGAAAAAGAATTCAAAGAATAACAGTATAAACAACTCAAAGAGGCTATGAATGTACTACAAAAGAACAAAAGAAAAGAACTTAATGACATGTGGAAAATCTATCCATAACAGTTTAATTAAGATGCAGAATTGCCAAAGAAAAGCTGAACTAAAATTATAATGAAGATGAAAAATTAAATAATCCAAATAAAAACTTCAGTGTTTATTCCATCAATAAACTGGATCATGTTTGGAAAAAAGCAGAACTCGATGACAAAGTAGAGAAATGTTATCCCTCAGTAAAAGTGTTGAGAATTTAAAAAAATAGAATAAAATAAAGGGCTTTGGATATTTTGAAGAGATTTAACTTTCAAATTATGGGCATAGAGGGAAAAGAAGACTGTATAGCAAAGGTGTATAGAACCTTTTCAGTTATATAGAAAAAAATTCTAAGGTTGCCAATACATGTCTGAGATCTATAGAATATAAAAAAGACAGGAGCACAAAAGAAACTCCCCATGACATGTTGTAGTTAAAACACTAAAAGATAAAAAATAAATAAAATAAGTCATTCACTTATTTTTTCTATATTCTTTGTTTACATTCCAAATGCTTGCCCCTTTCCCAATGCCCCCCTCACGATATGTCCCATAAGTCCTCTTCCCTCTGCCCATTCCCCAATCACCCCCTCCAATTTCTCTGTTCTGGTACTCCCATACAATACTGGATCAAGTCTTTTCAGGACCAGGGCCCTCTCCTCCCTTCTTCTTGGGAATCTTTTGATTTGCTAATTGTGTTTTCAGTATTCAGAGCTTCTGGGCTAATTAATATCCACTAATCAGTGATTGCATTTCATGTGTATCTTTTTGTGATTGGGTAACCCAGATGTCCCTCAATGGAGGAATGGATACAGAAAATGTGGTATATTTATACAATGGAATACTACTCAGCAATTAAAAACAATGAATTCATGAAAATTTTAGGCAAATGTATGGAACTGGAAAGTCATTCACTTATAAAGCAGGCCTGTTAGAACCACAAATGATTATTTAACAAAAAAAAATTAAATCCAGCTTACAAAGATGAACAAGTTTTTTTTTGTTTTGTTCTGTTTTGTTTTGTTTTGTTTTGTTTTGGAAATACCACAGCTGCTAATCGAACTATTATACCCTGGAAAACTATTGGATTAAAAATAAATGTTCTGTTCCTGTGATTAAATACTATGACCAAAAAACAACATAAGGAATAAAAAATTTATGTTTAGTTATGGTTCAAGAGGAACAGGGGGGTGGGGAATGCATAGGAATTTCAGATGCTATACCCATAAGGTTTTATGAACATAACTGTCAAAATGTGACCTTAACATGGACAACAAAAATAGACATGCTAATGAGAATGGGAGAAAACACAGGCAGCCACAATTCTATTTTTAAAAAAACCTATAGGCAGCTAAGGAAGTCTGAGAGTAAGAGAAATGGTCTTCTCCCAAGGAAGAACACTAAAATTAGTTATCAATTGCCAAATAATTAGCACCCAAAACATAAGTTAATCATACAGATTGAGGCGGTTGTATTTATATACTTAATAAATACATATAAATAAATATTGTGTTTGTAAAAACAATTTTAAAAAAGAGGTCTCAAATTCGAAATTGAGGAAGGATGAATATATAGATGGGCTTAGAGGGGGGTAAAGTAAATGGGGAAATGAACTAATTTTAAATGAGGCATGGGCTTCTCAAGAGGAAATACAAATGACTGAGAAATATGAACAAGCTTAGTCATCATAGAAATGCAAATTCAAAGTACATAGAGATGCTATCTTACCTCAGTCAGCATGAGAGAGAGAGAGAGAGAGAGAGAGAGAGAGAGAGAGAGAGAGAGAGAGAAACATTCTGACTTCAATGTGAGGAAAGGGGTATATCTAAGTAGCAATTAGTATGAACATTGATAAAACAACACAGAACAAAGCAAATACTGCAGCAAAATTATGACATCACCCACATCTCCCACTTTTGGGTCAGTGACCAAAGGAAATAAAGTCATCATATAAAAGAAATACCTGTATATATTCAAGTTTGATATGGCATTTTAAAAATTTCTTCTCTCATGCAATAAACTGAAAACAGTTCCTTCTCTCTCTACTCCTCCCTGCCCTGTACCTCCTATTTCCTTCAGATTCATTACTCCTTCATCTCACTTCAGAAAGAAGCAGGCCTCCCAGGAATATCAACCAAACCCAGCACAACATGTTGCAATAAGACTGGACACCTCCTCTTATATTTAAGGCTAGAATATGTGACACATTGGGAGGAAAGGAGTCTCAAAAGCAGGCAAAAGAGTCAAACAGCCCCTGATCCCACTGTTCTGGGTCTCAAAAGAACACAAAGCTACAAAACCATAACATAGTCAGTAGACCTAGCACAGTCCCATGCAGGCTCCATAAGCATAGATACTTATCAACAGATAAGTACATAAACATGTATGGATGGGATAAACTCATAATGGATTGTTAATTAGCTACAAAGAAGAATGAAATCTTGTCATTTGCAGGAAAATGAATTGAAGTGGAAATCATCTCATTAAGAAAAATAAATCATAGAGAGTACTGCACTCTTTCTTTGCCATGAAGAAACTCTCTGAATTTATGAGACAGACTATTAAAAGATGAGAAGGGATAACAGAAAAAGATTCACATAGAAGGAACTTTGCTCATGATGAATGCATAATACAAGCATGCATATAAATATCACAATGAAACCTATTTATTTACATAATTCATTTGTGTCAATAATTGTAATAAATAACTTCCTCTTGGATACAAAAAATTTAAATATTCTTTATTTCTATCTGAAGAAAATGAGTTTTGTATAAATTAAGAAAGAACAGAAATTTACAAACCAATTTAACAGTAAAAAGTTCTACACTTAGGTTTAATTTATATAAGTTTCTTAATAGTTAAAACACAGTGTTTACTTTCAAACTACCACATATGGATAATACTTACAAATCATAGTGTTTTAAGAGAAAGAAAAATATGTTTTCCATGGATAAATTTTCCTTCATAAGAGTTAATACAAGAAATAAATATGAATTTTATTTAGAATATATCACTTTCATTCATAGCTTTAAGTTCTTTTTTCTAAATATCTAATGTTTAGAAAGGCTATTTCAGTATACTTTGTAAGATAACTTGAACTTCGTAAGAAAAAATTCAATATTTACTGTGTACACTGGCATATTTTTCATTGGACTGCTGACAAGAATTGAAATAAAAGTGATAAAGTGCTCCTCTGAATTTTTCTGTACACTGATCTATGACACACAGCCAAACTGCATACCAAATGATTGCAAATCATACACATACTTATGATAGGTATATAATACACACCAGAGACTCAATGGGTGTTCACTATTCAAGTCTATCATAAATTTCAAGTATCAGTTATTTACTGTATCTAATATTTATCAAAGACATTACGGAATGAATTTTCCCCTTGTCAGAATAATTGCTATTCAGCAAATGAGTCTTGTGAAATAATCTACTTTTGAGTCAAATTATATCATACTTCAAGATTTAAAAGAAATGGATTCCTAAATGACACATACACCTATCAAAGATATATTTGTTTGGAATAGTAAGCTATTTTACAAGCATTAGTAAAGGCATGAAAATAAGTAGTTAATATGCTGTTCTGTAAATGTTTGACAAATATGACCTCAACAAGTCATCAAGAATCTCTTTCAATAAAATTGTGCAAATATCTATAATTTCCCATTTTAATTTTGCTCTGGGTTTTCTTCTCCCTTCCATGAGGAACTTTTTACAAAAGTTATCAATGTTGTAAATGAAAAAAAATCATGCAAATTCTTTGCATAACTAATTTGCTGAACATTTAGATTTTCACATTGCAAATTTATTGTATACTTATTACCTTAACTCACATGATACTTGCAAATCCCTTATGAGGCAAATTTCACCATTATCAATTTGTACATGAGTAATTTAGCATTCTGGAGCTTACAGTAATACAACTACTTTTAGATTTAGACTTTTTAGATTTGTGAATTGTGGTTTTTTTTTTTAATCAGCAGTATTTTGATACTATTTTGGTTACTTTCTATAATAACAAGATATGAGGATTCTTTGATTTGTAAAACAAACACTCACATTTTAAAAATAATTTTGTCAGCAATTATATTATTTCAATCCTATGAGATCATATGTGTTATCTATATAATAAGTCAGTAGAAAAATGTTTTGTCTAGTATGTAGCATGACAGAAATACAGGGGTAGATTTTATGTATTCTATTTTGTCTTTCTAGAAAATGTTTCTAAAATTGACTCCACTACAAAGTACAAGCATAATCTTCAAGAATTGTAAACTCATTATTTCAAGTGCTTTCAAAAGCTAACATTTGTATAATTCCCTAAACATATTCTATTTAACCTTCCAAATGTATTTCAGCACAAGATGATGTTAAAACAAGGAGGAATAAATTTCACCTATAGGAATCCACTTAGCATTTACTTGAGTGCTTCTTTCATTACTGAGGTTGAAAAACATCAATACACAGTCCTGAGACCTACTCAAAAGGCAGTTTCTTTACTTATAAAAGAAATACTGAAGACTGTGATTACCTGTAACAGTTAACTCGGTGGTTCTTCTCACAACAAAGCCTCCGTATTTTAATTCACAGGTATAGTTTCCAATGTCATCTTCTTTGACTTCCTTTATAAGCAAGGTATCTCTTTTGAACACAATACTTGGTCTCCATGCTTTTGTTCTACATTCCTACACAGACAACATCAAATTGGGTAATACACAGGGTAAGTAAAATGTAAAATTATTTTAAACCAATAAAGCAATATTGTTGGCTTCATTTCCAAAAATAAAACAAAACCAAAAACAGCCAAACCAAACCAAACTAAAAATCAAAACAGCAACAACCGAAAAGTTTTCTGTAGCCCAAGCTCATGTTGAACTTGCTGTGTAACTTAGAATTGAAGTCCTGATTGGCCTGCCTCATGGTGGGATTATAGGCACATACAATGATGTCTGAAGCACAACACTTTTTCTAAAGGTTAAGTTTTACAGGAGCTAAAATTTGGATTTCATACTAAATTATTTTATTTTTTCCAAATCTGCAACACAGGAACATCCTCTTAAAATTAGTTTTATAGTCACATTAACTTGTAATGGTGCTACCTCTGTAGTAGACACATAGTTGTTTGCTAGATTCAGTATCATCATATACCTGTTAATCATACTCAACATAAAATTTAAATGCTGCTGACCCCTGGGGAAAGCTGCAAGAAGCTGAGGAGGAGGGTGACCCTGAAGGAGGACCAGCAGTCTCAAATTACTGGGACCCCTAAGATCTCACAAACACTGGACCACCAAACAGGTAGCACGCACCAGCTGATATGAGGCCCCCAACACACTCATCACAGGACTGCCAGGTCTGAGGGTAGTCAGAGAAGATGCACCTAACCATCAAGATACTGGAGGCCCCAGGGAATTTAGAGGTCAGGTGGGGTGGGGGTGGGAGCTGGGGATATCCTCTTGGAGACAGGGACACAGGGAGGAGGTATGGGATGTGGAACAGTCAGAGGGTGGACGTGGAAGGGAATAAAGACTGAAGTTTAAAATAAATAAATAAATAAACATGAAAAATTAAATGCAAACAATTAATAGATTATTGTGAAATTGACTATATTGGTATTCATAGCATAACATTTAAAATGTATTATTAAATAAACAGTGGGAAATAGTTTTATAAGCTATACATTTCTGCTCCAATATTCTATGAAAATATAATGGTACTTATAAAAACTAAACTACATATTATGTGCATTGTTAAGCCATTGAAGAAACAGTTAACATTTATGTACAAGGTCTTTTTTATTTTCTATGAACACACAAAGAATTAGTTTTTATTATGGTGTTTGTCTAAACACGGTTTGCTTTTATTGTTTCTTTAATCTTCAAGTCCATCTCCTCTCTTCTCCCCGTGTCCTTGCATTCTCAGTAGTCTCTTTTTTTCATATCATCTGCATTCATTTACCTTGACTTCCTTAGTTGACTTTGACAGTATCTCTTCCCTCTTGTGCTCTTCTATTTAGTTTGACAATCTATGCTAACTCTTTCAACCTCTTATTTACATGTACACAAAACAGATTCTGCATAAGTAAAATTGTGATTTTTTTTCTTTTTCAGACTGGGTAACATCATTTAATATAATACTTTTCAGATCTATTTTCTTGAGGTTATTTTTTCTTTATAGTTGAACAAAAGTCTATTGTGTACATATAACACATTTTCTTTTCCATTTATCTGTTGATGGTATCTATGGTTGATACTTTCCCTTAATGTTGTAAAAATGCAGCAGTTGGAATGGATACATATGTATCTCTGTGGTAGGATATAGGATTCTTTGGGTCTATCCCAAGAGTGGTGCAGTTCTATCATATGGCAGTCTTATTTTGAACATTTTGAAAAATACCTATAAAGATTTAGATAAGAATTATATAAGATTATACTCTCATTAGTAGTGAATGAGGGCTTTTAATTTGCCACATCCCATAAATATCCATTTTCCTATTAATAGACATACCAAATTAAGATATTTTTATTGTAATGTTATTGGCTCAAGAGGTTTCTGTTTTTGCCAAATCAAAAATCCCTATTCTCAGACTAGTATTTAAAGTAATAAACAAAATTGCTTTAACATTTTTGAAACCATAGACAGGTAATTTTATTTATTGGCAAGTCAAAATATTAAAACTCATAATCTAAGTGGGTCAGTTGCTCTGTGTAATTATGTCTAGAGGATAATTTTCAGTTATTTCATACCAAAGTATAACTATTATTTGTTTATATTAGTTACAGAAATAGTCATAATTGTACAACCTGTGCATTAAAGTATTATACTTTACAATTAGTTTCTTAATGTCTACTATATGGCATAAAGTTAAATCTTGACAAAAGACAGCAATTGAAAATGTTATACATCTGTACCTCCGACTTCTATTATGATGCTTTTTATAGCTTATATGCTTATCACAATGTGGAAATATCTCTGAATGAACAACATTAAAACATCAAAATTTAATTGAGGTTGAATTAATTTTAAATGAAATGTAAAAATGTATGCATGTTTGCTCTCATATTTCAGATAAATAGGAGGTTCACTACAAATTGTAAGAAAATTATATATATCAAAAGCAACTTGTTAAACACAAAGTTTCAAGTATAGAATGTACATGAACCAATACCAGAAAATATGTGGCTTTAGAAAATGCAAGTCTCATAATACTCAAAAACAGTTCACTGAGGATTACAGGTAACTTCAGAATGCATCAAATGAGATGTTCTTAGTTACCAAAATTGAAACAACAATACTCTTTGGGAAGAATATTGTTAATTGTGAAGAAATATTTTTGAACTTGTTCAGGTTTCTTATTCCATTTTTAACATTTCAATAACAATCAATTATAAGGGTTTGTATTCTGATTCTAACAGGTATACACGATGTAATATAAGGCCCATTTTCTAAAGTGTCCAACACATTGGACAGAGAAAACATTAAAGCAGGATTTTTATCTGTGAACAAATTTGCTCCATATAAATATTCATGGTTTCTATATTCACTTTTTATCCAAGACCAAAAATGTCCTTAGGTGGTACAAAGCAGCTTAAAAACAGAAGAAGTTTTGGAAGATCAATCAATATAAGTAATGTGACAGCAACAGTGGGACTGGATTTTTCTCCTTTTGAAGAAAATATTACTAATAAAACTGTATTCTCAGGTGTCATTTATTAAAAAATCATATTTGAAAGTGATTGGAATATAGGCAATATTATGACTATTGAATATATTTCATTAAAATTAAGATATAATTTTATCACAGAAGAAAATAAGTATTGCTTCTCTTTTGCCTTGGGGTATGCTGGAATGCTAAGGCCAGAAATGTTTGTTCAAAATATTTTAGTTTCCAAAAACAGTTATTGATATATGTAATATTAAAGTATAAACACAACAGCTATACAGTAGACTAACAGTACAAATATTAACCAATATGTTATTTATCAAAGCAGCTGGTTTTAAAAACTTACAATGGCACTGGGTTGGTTGTCGAGGTGGGTACACAATTAAAAGCATTGACTGCTGTTCCCAAAAACTAAGGTCCAATTCCTAATACCCATGTGACCACTGACATCCACTTATAACTCTAATCCTAAGGATCTTATTGTCTCTGTGGGTTCTGAATGCACATGGTACATAGACATAAATTTAGGCAAGCACTTATACATATAAAATGAAATCTTGTAAAAAGCCTATAAGGATGAGCACAACTTGCTATAGTATTCTCTAAGACATGAGCTATTTCTTAATCTTCCATCCAGATTTCTCTAGAAAGAAATGCACATTAAATTATTTGTAGGTAATAAAATCTTCCAGAGTCCATACCTTGTACCAAAGGATTTCAGGTTCTCTGGTTGGTAATAAAAAGTCCTCTATGTCACGGCATGAAATTTCCTTGCTTTTGCTAAGTTCGGCTTTTTCAAAGTACTTCATCTTGGAATTGTAGCAGAGTCCAGTGTCATTTTCTCCCACTGTGAGTGAGATGGAGACTTTCATACAGTATGTGGAGTTCCTGCAACAAAGCAGAATATATATGTGATCTATTAGGAATAGAAAGGAAATAGTGCCAACAGAGTATTTAACATCTTCAGGAAATTAAGGAAAATAAATAAAAGAGAAAACATCCATTGTTTAATGCTTTTCTTGGGGGGTGCCTTGGTTTATTTCATGGGATTGTCTACTGTTTACCAACTAAATAACACTTTGTCTTCTAATACAAGTCTTGTACATTATACTCATGTTCCTCAAAAATTGTATCTGAATTAAGTTGAAAAATTATTTAATAGATACACTTTTATGTAGAACAATGAAAAGAATAAAGAAAAATTTAGGACAGCAAAAATGTCAAACATTGGTTTATGTTAAAACAGGTGAGCTAAATAGAGAAGTAGAAGGGTACAAATGATTATGAAGTGGAAAGGAAGGATATAAATGCCATGTATCTTTTATTGCACTTTTAGACTAAAAATTATTGATGACTGTTGGACAAACCATATTTGGGTAAAAGTACTGAAATGAATCATTGTGTTTACATGTACATATCCATTTGGTTAAAAACTGGATACTGTTGTTTCAAAGATAAATATTTTATTCATGGATTTTACAGAAATAAGTCTACATTTCATGTTTTGTTTTTCTTGTTGAATTCTAAATCATGGTTAAAATTTAGACTAATTTAGAATAGAAATGATGATCAAAAATTTTATTTGAATAATTTGGGACAAAAGAAGATATAAGCTATAATGTTATATTTCTGCTTGGTATTTATATGTCTGGATATTTAATATTATGTGATGCTTAGCAGTGAAAATAAAAAAGTAAATCGTTATATTTAAATGTTGGTAAAGAACTGTTTCTTCAGTAAGTATTATTTGAAAAGTCATTGCATACTTCATCATTGATCCTACATTTATCATGTCATTTCTTATTATCTTTGTAGTATTGGTCATAATGGTGGACAGAGCATAGGTATATATTACTAATTCATTCTTATATTGAGTAAAATATTTATAATAACTAAGACCAATTTTGAATACAGAAAATGCTATATACCTATAATGAGTACCATACAAGTTGATTTAAAGTGTCAGTAAGTAAAAACAATGACCTATGCAAACATTAGTCTAACATTTTAAAAGATCCAAAGAGTATGTACTCAGGAATTTTGCTACAATGAAAAAACAAATTTTCTGTCCACAGCCTCTCAGAAACCAGGAAGAAAGGTACACATGCAAACAATTTTAAAGCTAAGATAATCTGTAATAGAAGAATCATATAAAATACAAAAATGGTGTCAAAGAAAGAAACAGTATTTACCGACTAATTGGATTGGTTTTTTATTTTAATTTTTAATTTTTTATTGGATATATTCTATATTTACAGCTCATTTCCCTTTTTTCTGGTTCCCCACCCGCCAAAGGTCCCACATGCCCTTTTCCCTCCCCCTGCTCCCTCTTCCACCCCTTCACTCTTCCCTGTTCTTGTATTCCCCTACACTGATGCTTTGATCCTTTCCAGCACCAGTGTCCACTCCTTTCTTCTTGTCAGACATCATTTGGTACGTGAATTGTGTTTTTGGTGTCCCAAGATTCTAGGCTAATATACACTTATCAGTGACTGCATACCATGGGTATTCTTTTGAGACTGGGTTACCTCACTTAGTATGACGTTATCCAGCTCCATCCATTTCTCTAAGAATTTCATGAATTCATTGTTTCCAATGGCTGAATAGTACTCCATTGTGTATATATACTACATTTTTTGTATCCATTCCTCCGTTGAGGGACATCTGGGTTCTTTCCAGCTTCTGGCTATTATAAATAAGGCTGCTACGAACATAGTGGAGTATGTATCCTTATTGCATGCTGGGGAATATTCTTCTGGGTATATGCCCAGGAGTGGTATGGCTGGGTCCTCCGGAAGTATCATGTCCAGTTGTCTGAGGAACCACGAGACTGATTTCCAGAGTGGTTGTACCAGCTTGCAGTACCACCAGCAGTGGAGGATTGTTTTTAAGAATGAGTGACAATTTGGAATTCTCATGTGTGGCAATCTCAAGTCATAATGTACATAAAGGCAGGAGTGAATGAAAACCGGATATATCAGAAAGCACTCAAGAAATATAGATTCAGAGCCACCCTGAATATCATGTAACCTATTTGCAATAGTTCAACTTGATCATGGACAAGGACAAAATATACATATTGGAAAAGTTTTGTTCTATTGTAATGGAAACAATGATAAGACAGGAAGGAAAAAAACTAAATGTAATTCAATAAAATGGAAAAGAACTTCATTCATGTAGGAAAACTTGCAACTTAAAATAGTTTACAGTGTCATAGTAAAGAAAGGTCAAGTTCAAAATGTGCTTGAGACATTAAATCAAGAAAATGACACAATAGTAAGGAACCAAATAGAGAGCCACACAAGATGTAGAATTTTTCTTCATTGCCTATATGATAAGTAGACCCAATGTTTCAGTATGGAAAATAATAAAACAGAAAGAATTCTGAACGAAAATAAATGTATGAAATTTTTGCTCAACTTCTATACCGAAGAGCAAATGTTACCCATTTTGCGGCCTTCTTGGAGGGTAGCTTATATGATATATGTTATTCCAATATGTTCTTTCCAAATCATTGAAAGATATTTTGGTCAGAAAAATGTAATTATTAAGTAGTCACAAGAGGAAATACAGAGAAATGTGTAAAGTAGTGACTGAGGGAATGGCCATCCAGAGACTGGCCCACCTGGGGATACATCCAATATACAGTCACTAAACCAGACACTATCATGGATGCCAACAAGCACTTGCTGACAGGAACCTGATATAGCTGTCTCCTGGGAGGTCCTGCCAGAGCCTGACATATACAGAGGGAGATGCTCACAGGCAACCATTGAACTGATCATGGGGTTCCCAATGGAGGAGTTAGAGGAAAGACTAAAGGAGCTGAAAGGGGTGTGCAACCCCATAGGAAGAACAAAAATATCAACCAACCAGACTCCCCAGAGCTCCCAGGGACTAAACCACCAACCAAAGATTACACATGGAGGGACCCACAGCCCCAGCTCATATGTAGCATATGGAGAGGATAGACTTGTCAGGCATCAATGGGAAGAGAGGCCCTTGGTCCTGTGAAGGCTTGTTGTTCCAGTGTAGAGGAATGCCAGGACAAGGAAGCTGGAGTGGGTGAGTTGGTAAGCAGAGGGAGGGGGAATGAGAGATTGGATAGTGTTTTCAAAGGGGAAACCAGGAAAAGGGATAACATTTGAAATGTAAATAAAGAAAATATCTAATTAAAAAACGAATCAGTGGGAGGGGGATGAGATGGGGTTTTTCTTGGGGTGAGTATTGGGAAAGGGGACAATATTTGAAATGTGAATAAAGAAAATATCCAATAAAAAAGTGATCCACTGTATCAGCATACAATCTATGTGGAGAAAATACTCAGGTTTCATGTTAACATATGTTTACAGAATACATAAATATTTTGAGGAATGCAAACACTAATGTAGATTCTAAGCTCATCCATATTTCTCCATATTTTGTGATATTATTTTCCTCAGAGCTGAATAATATTCCATTTTATAAATGTACCTATTTTCAATATTCATTAATTTGCTGATTTTATTGGTTCTGTCTATTGTGTTTTAATTTTTCCTTTTGTTTGTTTTTGCTTTGTTTTTGATGCAGTGAGTAAAGCAGCAATACACATGGAGGTACAAATATTTCTATTGTAGAATATGGCATTCTCTGCACAAATACCAGAGGGTAAAGCAGCAGACTAATTTTTGAGGAATGTTCAAACTGATATCTATAATGGCTGTATTAATTTGTATCTTCATCAGAAGTGAATAAAGGTTCCTCTTTTCTCACATCCTAGCGATCATTTGCTATTGGATTTGTTGATAGTCATTCTTATTTGGTGGTGAGGTTTGTCCAAGTAGTTCTAATTTGCATTTCCTGATGACTAAAGATGTTGAACACTTTTGAAAATACTTATTGATCATTTCTCTTCTGCTTTTTTTTTTGAAAAATGCCTATTCATTAGTCTATTTGCTGATTGTTCATTTTATTGACATGGCATTTTATTTCTGTAATTCTTTTTGAATTCTGGATATCAACCCCTTGTCTAAGATACTAAAGATTTCATAGGAGAACAAGGAAAGATAAATATTAGATGATGAGGAAGGACAGATTATAGATAAATGACAAATGAGTGGTGAAGGATAAAAAAGTTATTTGGTTTAACTTATATTAAACAAATCAATAAAATTGAAAATAATTTCTTTACATATGTATTCTATAAATCAGTAGAATTCACAAATAACCTCCTAAAATTTCTCAAGAGTATCCTACTTGGAAGTAGGGAATAATTTTGAACTGTTTCAGGAGCTTTCAAATTATTCTATCTAAAAGGATTATTACTGCATAAGTGCAGTAAATTTCTACACAAGTTGTACAGATAAGAGTTCAGAACAAAAAGAGTAGGTGGGAAAATATTTGCATATATATGGCTAGCTGAAAAAGTATATTAAAAATCATGTTTTACAACATAGCACAACTACAATTACTTTGTAATAATTCCCTCAATGCATGATAATGTATAGTTTGTGTCTCTCTTTTCCTAACAAGTTTATCACTAACATGATTATTAAATGTATTCTCTAACAAAATTAGTAAACATTTGAATTTTATATCATGTTAATTCCTTGCTTCTCTGGGGGTAAATAATACCATTTCCACAATGCTTAGCAATCCTTTATTATATCACAAAATGCTGTACAGTGTGTCTGGCTTTATGTGGAGGTCCTTGATCCACTTGGAGTTGAGCTTAATACAAGGAAATAAGAATGATCAATTCACATTCTTCTGCATGATGACCTCCAACTGAACCAGCATCATTTGCTGAAAAGGCTATCTTTTTTCCACTGGATTTTTAGGCCCCTTTGTCGATGATCAAGTGGCCATAGGTGTGTGGGTTCATTTCTGGGTCTTCAATCCTATTCCATTGATCTACCTGCCTGTCACTGTACCAGTACCATGCAGTTTTTAACACTATTGCTCTGTAGTATTGTTTGAGTCATATTATTGATTCCTCCAGAAGTTCTTTTACTGTTGAGAATAGTTTCCAGTCAGAATGGCGAAGATTAAAAACTCAGGAGACAGCAGGTGTCGGCGAGGATGTGGAGAAGGAGGAACACTTCTCCACTGCTGGTGGATTGCAAGCTGGTACAACCACTCTGGAAAACAGTCTGGCAGTTCCTCAGAATACTGGGCACAACACTTCGAGAGGACACTGCTATATCACTCCTGGGCATATATCCAGAGGATTCCCCAGCATATAATATGGATGCATGCTCCACTATGTTCATAGCAGCCCTATTTATAATAGCCAGAAGCTGGAAAGAACCCAGATGTCCCTCAACGGAGGAATGGATACAAAAATTGTAGTATATATACACAATGGAGTACTATTCAGCCATTAGAAACAATGAATAAATGAAATTCTTAGACAAGTGGATGGAGTTTGAGAGCATCATCCTAAGTGAGGTAACCCAGTCTCAACAGGACACACATGGGATACACTCACTGAGAAGCAGATATTAGCCTAGAATCTTGGAATACCCAAGACACAATCCACATATCAAATGATGTCCAGGAAGAAGAAAGGAGTGGCCCCTGGTTCTGGAAAGGCTCAGTGCAGCAGTGTAGGGGAATATCAGAACAGGGAAATGGGAAGGGCTGGATGGGGGAACAAGGAGAGGAAAAAGGGCATATGGGACTTTTGGGCAGTGGGGAGCCAGGAAAGGGGAAATCATTCGAAATGTAAATAAAGGATATATCAAATAAAAAATGCTGTACAAGAAAATCAGAGATTTAATCAGGGCCTATAAATAATGAAGTGGGTCTATTCATTCTCATTGGTCAGTTCTATAGTCACAATCTATATTTTGTATAAATTTAAAGCCACATATTATTTTTATATCTTCATTATTATTTAGTATATACACATTATATACTGTACATATTCTCCCTCTGTTTCTCTCTTTCTCTATATATATTATTGCTGTGCATATAAGTACAGCATGGTGTGTGTGTGTGTGTGTGTGTGTGTGTGTCTGTGTCTGTGTGTCTGTGTCTGTGTGTCTGTGTGTATAAGTCAGAGGATAACTTTGTGGAGGTATTTCTATCTTTCAATCTTTACATAGGTTCAAAGAATCAAACACTTACTATCAGGCATGTAAAACACTTGCCTTTATATAGTACCAACATCTTTCTGGATATGACACATAATAATTCTAATTCATCAGAAATAGGTGGAGATTGAAGTACTTATTACAGATTTGAAAAGAAGTCAACTATATAGAAGGCAGTTTAACCATAAATTTGACTCTTATTCTTATTATTAGCTGTGAGAATACAAAAGTTAAATGAAAGAATGAGAAGAATAAGGAGAATGAGAAGGGAAAGGAGAAGGGGGAGAAAGAGGAGGAGAAGAGGACGACGAAGAAGAGGAAGAAGAAGGAGAAGCAGAAGAGGCAGCAGAAGAAGAAAGAGGAGGAGGACGAGGAGGAGGAAGAAGCAGAAGAAGCAGAATAAGGAGGAGAAGGAGGAGGAAGAGGAGGAGGAGGAGGAGGAGGAGGAGGAGGAGGAGGAGGAGGAGGAAGAGGAGGAGGAGGAGAGCCAAGGTTGTATTGTGGTGTTAATGTCTCAAGGTTTATTAAGCCTTAAGTTTATGTTGGTGCTTTAGTGCTAAGCTGAAATCCTTGTTTCTTTTTTTGTGTGTCTTGTGCCATAGGTCTTTATAATGATGCTTGGAGCTATGTATGTGGCCCCTTTCTTACATCTTATCGTTCTTAAATAACTATGCTTGTAGCTACTGACACTAAATGTGAGATTTGTTTGGATTAGTTTTTCTTCTCAGAGGACTCTGAAGGACCTATTGATTTAACTGTGGCTGAAATTGGCCCTTGCTGAAAAGATTAGAACAAAAGCATCCAGCAGCTAAAACCTGAGAGTGCTGGCTTAATGCCTTCTCATTCAGAATTCTATTTTTTCACTTGGTGAATTGAGCTCATCTGGAAAGTATAAATTTAAAATCATTTCCTTCATTTTTCATGGAAACCAATCAATATAATATCATCATTTTAATTTTTTTTTACTTTATATTCCGGGAATATTATAGTTAATGAAGCTCTAGCACAGAAAATTATAGTCTAGTATTTCTCTGAGTTATTCTTATAAAAAGTCTTTTTAAATTTTATCTCTGTAGAATCTCAGAGTAATGTAGATTAAAGGAGGAAAGGAAAATATATCTATCTCTCTGATAGAACTTCAGGCCCAGTATACTAGGAAGTGCATTACTATTAAGTTTCTTCATAAAGGCATATGGGAAAAATCCTTAATATTTACCAATTCATTCCAGTTATTTTAGTCATGACAATCACAGTTTATATTTATTGTATCTAAATCTGAGACACTTTTGTTTCTTTAAAAGGAACAAAATTTCCATTAAAAGGAAATTTCATTCTCATTTGTAAGCATTCACCATTTTTTTCTTATTAACATCTGTAGCAAGCAATCTGTTTCATGCCTCCAAGGACCCTTTTAATCTGGATATATCATATAATGTTGGCATTTTATGTGTGGACTTCTTACTTAACATAATGGCAAAGTTTATCCACATTTCAGTATTCATTAGCAAGAATATAGATTACTGTTTTCCCCCTTCAGAACACTCCAGTTTCTGGTGACACATGAATAACAATGTATTACAGGGATTTTTTTCACTGATAGTTTATTAAATTTAAAGATCCATAGGTTTACTGATCTCCCAGTAAGTGCTTGGTGAACACTCTCAACAATTATGTTAAATAAATGTATAAATAAAAAATTTTAATTGCTACTTAGTACAAATTATATTTACTTTTTGACTACCTATAAATTTGCCACTGGGTTATCTTGCTTCCACATTCATATGGCCTTCTATTTTCTTTTGTATTATATTTCTTTGAAATTGCATACTTCTTAGCAGAAGATATAATTTTCTAGAACAGCAAAGAGATAAAATAGAAATATAAAGAGTGACTAGTATTCAATTGTTATAATAATCAACTTATGAACTATTTATCCTGTCTTACAAACATCAGTCTCCCTTCTAGCTTTAGTTGTGTTTCATGTGAAAGAGCATGGAGAAATGAGGTACACGTGTAATTCACAGCTGTGTATCTTGCAAAACATGTTTTGTGTTGCAAGGTTCTCATATACATTTTTTTAAAGATTTATTATTTTATGTATATGAGTACACTGTCGCTGTCTTCAGACACCCCAGAAGAGGGCACTAGATCCCATTACAGATGGTTGTGAGATACCATGTGGTTGCTGGGAATTGAACTCAGAACCTCTGGAAGAGCAGTCAGTGGTCTGAACCGCTGAGCCATCTCTCCAGCCCCCTCATATACATTTTTAAAAAGTTATCATAATATATTTTATTGTTAATCTTGCAAGTGAAGGAGGATATCTCCTGGACGATTGTGAATAAATATGGAGGGATGGAGATACTCAGCTCATTGTGTACTTCACAAAATTATTTTACAGTAAAAATTCCAGAACAATCTTCAACAGAACAAAAATTATAATGACCCTTAAAGAAGAGAGAAACATGTCAGTGTTTGCTAAAGTATTATTCATTCACAAATAGATTTCTCAGAGATATTTGATTTTTTAAAATTCTCACTTTACCACATTAAACTCATTTAGTAATGTTAAGGAAACAGCACCCTGAATTAGTTTTATGTTAGTGAGTGTGTAAATATTTTCTCATTGTCATAATGGCACAGAAGTTTTTCATTAGTTTTATGCAGGTCAAAGTATTTCTTGAAAATTATCTTGTTTTTGCTGACTTTAAATGAAAAAAAATAATTGCAAAGAACTGGGAAAATTAATTGTGAAGGTGACAAATAACATTCTCCACAAAGGATTTTTATATCACTTTCCCAATTATATATAGACATGAATGTCTATATATGTATATGTATTCTGTTAAAAAAGTATGGGTCTGCATTTACATATTGTATCTCCTTTATGTAAGCCTCTTTAAATTTATCTCTCACATGTGATCTCTCTTTCTCCCTTTATCCATCAATCTCCCTATGGAAACTGTTATATATATACAATATTTTCCCTTGAATTCTACCTTCTGTTGTCTCATATATGTCTTTTGACTTTAATCATTCAAACTCAAATAACTAAAAATCCAAATCTAACATTCATATATAAGAGAGAAAAGATTTTGTTTTTGAGTCTGGGATACTTCATTCAGAATGGCTATTTCTGCCTCCTTCCATTTATATGCTAATCTCATAGTTTAATTTTTCTTTATGTCACAATAATAGTCCATTGTGTATATATACTATCTCTATCCATTAGTCAGTTGGTGGATATGACGATTTTTCTAGTTTCTGGGCATTGTGAATAAAGCAGCAATGCAAATGGATGGGCATGTTTCTGGAAAAGAACAGACTCATTTGGGAATATGCTTAGGAGTGGTCTAGCTGGATCATATGATAGACCTATTTCATTAATTGATAGTAAGGACTCTATTATTGAAGACACTACATAATAACTATATATCACTAGAAATAATTAAAAAGAATGAAATAAATATTTTTTAGAAAACAAGGATGAATTAGTGATAGTCACTTTCTGTTATTTCTAACCTTTAGGCCATTTCACTTCTTATATTTAGAGTTCATTTCTCATATTAAATTCAAATTGTTTAACTATTTGGAATTAACTTATTTTGGTTAATTCCTGACCAAAAGATAAGGTAACAAGTGTTGGAGTGTTTATTTATTCTTATATGTAATTTTGTAAATGTCTTCAATGTGGGAAAAATAAGAGATAAACATGGTACATAGTTATATGTTTAAAAATATTATTAATAACACTGTTTAAATCTTAAAAGAGTAATAAAGTCAGATCCATTTGCATTTTCCTGTTTTTGGTGATTTAAAGATAAAAACATACTGGAGGATTCATGGTGATATAAAGAACTTATGTCAGAGTTGGAAAGGCAGCTCATCACTTGGAAGCACTGGTTGAGAATACCCATCATATTTAACTTTTGAGGTCCAGGTTACCTCCCTCTGGATTATTTTTTTTCTAGATCCATATAACTACCTGCAAATTTTATGATTTAATTATTTTAAATACAACTGAGTAATACTAATTGCATAAAAGTTCCACGTTTTCCTCATCACCTACGCTAATGATAAGCATGTAAAGTTCTTTGGATTTCTAGCTATTATGAACACAGTATCAATGGACATCGTTTAGCAAGCATCTCTGTTGTAGTATATAGGTTCTTGATTCATTTGGAGTATGGACCTATTTGCCTTTTGCTACATGCAATCATCCTGTTTGACCAGCACCATTTGTTGAAAGTGCTATTTTTTCTAGTGTGTATTTCTTTTTGTAAGTAAAAAAAATAGGTGTACATGGGTGTGTGTACTTACATCTGGATCTTCAATTTGAATGTATTTAAACATGTCTGTTTTTGTGTCAGTACCATGTTGTTCATTGATATATGGACGGTAGCTGGTAAATCTTGATAATTAGGCTACAATCCATACAACCACAGAGGTTAAAATATAGTGAGAGATGAAGTGGAAGGGAAGGTAGGTTCTTCTTATGAAGTGGAAATAGAATAGATAATTATGGATGGATGGGATAGCTGGAATGGAAGGATCAAATGCGGACTGGACAGGAAGAAGGGTCCAAATGAGGAAATACAGAGAGGAACAGCTAAAACTTGGGGGTATTTAAGGGGTTCTATAGAAACCTAAAACAGTAGAATCGTCTTAAAATACACACACACACACATATATATTGTATATATATGTATGTGTATTTTATATATTTCATATATATATAATACACACACACACACACACACACACACACACACACATATATATATATATATATATATATATATATATATATATATATATGAAAAGAAACTAATTTGGAATCACTAAATAATCGGGGAGAGAAAGTTCCAATTTAACATTTCCTGCCAAATGAAACATCCAGTGCCAGGAATGGGTTACAGCTTATTGAATTGTTTATCAAAGAGGCCCCATGGAAGTCCCAAACACCCTGGATATTGCCAAGGTTATTGACTGTTGTCCAAACCGATGGCAAGACCCTATTACTGAAGACAGCACCTACACAAGTCATTGAACACAGAGAAATTGAGCTGCTGCCTATGTAGATCCTTCATATCTTCACAACAGTAGAGGGTATTCATCGTGCTACTAGAGTATAAAGGTAAACACAAGCCCTCCTAAAAATCTTGTGATCTACAACTGTGAGGAACCTGTAAACTAAACTGGTGCAAAACTATCACAAAAGATTCTCTGTAAACAAATGTCAATGTCTCAGTATATGTGTGTGTTTATTGTTCTTTTTCTTTGGCTCCATTATTCCTATTTGTATGATATGTCATTTTTTTTTGAATGATGATGATGATGATGATGATTATTATTATTATTGTTATCATTGATATCTGTTTGTGTTCTAGTGAGATAGAGAAAGATTGTGGATCTGGATATGTCTGGAAATGGGGAGAATCTGGAAAGAGCTTGGAAAGAGGAAACCATAATTAGAATATAAATATAAATATTCAATTTTAGAAAAGCATATTGTCTGTTCTTGGAGAGGACCTAGATTCGATTCCTAACACCTACATGTTGACTCATAATCATCTGTGTCTCCATTTCCAAGGATGTCCAGTGCCCTTAGCTGAGTTCTATGGACATTGCAGATGCACATGCATATACAGGCAAAGGACCCATAAACATAGAAATATAAAAGTTTTTAAAAAGTAATTTGTTCTAATAGTTTTAATATTAGAAATCACACACTTTTGGTTGTCAGATTATAATTTCATAGTTAACTTATAATATGATTAAAAGTTTTAGCACTAGAGTACAAGGCTGTGTAGTATTTAAGCATGAAGAATACAGCTGGAATACAATGTTTGCATGGACAGAGAAATAGAATCTGTGTAACCATAGATGACTAATTTATGTTTCCTGAAATTCAGAAACTTGATCATATATTTGCAAGGACATTTCTCCTCACAGACTTGTGGTAAGGAATAAATAGCATCCTGATACAGATATCCTATAAAATTAGTTTGAGCTATGCAATATGTGTTACTGCTTTCACTCCTATTTATAATAAGGTATAAAACCTTTTGACTGCAGTCAACACCTCTACCACTACATCTATTGCATCTTATCACTTATATATTATGTTGTTGCTTATGTATTTTAATATTTTTATTTCACTACTAGGTAAGTATACAATTTATATCAAGGTCACTCCATTTTAGAGGTTTAATCTTCTTTTCAGTTCCATCTAATAAAAGCAATAAATCATATAGTTCTTCCTATTAAATATCCTTATCCCACTGAGAATATAGGCTTCTTTCCTTTTTGCTCCCCAGTTTCAACTTTTCATTTTTATAGAAAGGTTCAATATGAATAGAACACCCTTTCTGGGAGCAAAAACCCATATATTTGAAATTCAGTTAATCTTGTCTCGTGTTATTGCCAGAAAGAGATGTAGTTGACACAGAAGCATAAAGCAGGAACATCCCTAGATGTAGCAGAAGTACAAAAATATAAATAATAAAATACCAAGAAGAAGGGTTTATCGGTTACTAGTATTCCTGTCCTTTCTTAGATTTAGGTGGCTGAATCAACAAGGAGAATCTAGAACTGGATATTTAAATATTTGTAGAAGTCAACAGCTGTGTACATAAAACAGACATTTTGAAACTCAGTGTTTTGAAAACTGCAGGTCATTTGAAAAACATTTCTCTAGCAGTGGGGGTAGTAGAATAATTACACAGGAGATTTTGTGGCAGTCAGCTGTCAAAACGACTTTCACGTTAGCACTATAAGATTATTATTTCATATGTTCTTCTCACATGAAATGACTCCTACAACAAATTGAAAATATATTTGTTATCTCTGTGATTTTCAGCTATAATATCTGACTCCTTTTAAAAACTATATACTTACGGTCAAGGTGGACAGAGAGATTTTATAGAATATGGAACTTCAAACCAATTATTTGACTCATGAAGATGCTAAGCCTGTCCATTTGTTGTTTACACACACAAAAAGAATACAGTCATGATTCTTTGGATATCTATTTCTTAAAATCTTTCCTTTGCCCCTGATTGTAAAACAGCAATGGCATTACTCCTACTTGCACACATCTTATGTTCATTAGTCAAATAAATACAATTATAATTGACTACCTTGGTGGCTAATTTGCAATAGCTATTACATTATTTCTGGCTTCTGGCTTTCTTTTACTAATACTGGCTTATTTGGAGTCCAAATTATACTAAGTGGTTCTGTAGAATATGACTTTGTAGTTACTGATGACATTATTTACCAGTTATTATTTATATAATGTATAAAGCACATTAACATGAATAAGACATTAATTTCAATAGTGACTTTGGATATGTTATTTTCAATTTATCAAATAAAGGGCTTTCTGACAGCTTATGCCCTTTCCTAAATGTTGAAAGTTACATCATTAATAACATGATTATGTATGCTATATTTACCTGATGCATAATTGTGTTATTGAGAAGTCTTGCACAGGGTTATTCTTCACTTTTGTGCATGACTCTGTTCTCTATTTCTGTCTATACTATGTTTTGTAACTACCATCATAAACAATTCTCAGGATCTAAGCTATTATACTCACTTGCTTAAGTCAGAACTGTCACTTTCCTGTGGCTTAAGTTTATTGCTGTGAATGGAAATATGATAACTAAGGTTGTCAGTATTCTTTCAGGTTGCAATAGTCATCTTGCTTGAGTATTCTAGGACATTAATACTATTTATTACCTAGTCTACTTGAGAACTAATTAGAAGGCCCTTTCCTGGTTTTCCTTTCATGTTTTTAATCAGTTTTTTTCTATTAAGTGGAAGAAGTTCCCTCAGGATTTTCATAGCTATTCATCAGTTTTTGAGTGTTCTTGTATTAGCAAAATGATAAAACTTAAATGCAATGTTACTGCATATCTTTTGTATGCTGCCAGTACACAAAACAGCAGGAAAAATATTTGTTTTTTTCAAAACTTAAAAAGTCAGGAATTGTGTAATATATGTATATACCCATAGGTATATGCAGCATACCCATTCTGCTCAAATCTGGTGACAACATGTTAACAAATCTTTGGTTAGGCACAAAAATTACATCTATCAAAATTTACAAAAACAAACTTTGAAAGGACGTTTTCCACCACATCATTAGTTAACACTGTTATCGATGATGTTTTGTTCTTTAGCAATCTAGTGGATGTTTACTTCAGTTTTTCCTTGTTTACTATCCTCTTGAGTACTTCAGTATTTTATGAGCTCCTTTATGAACAATTACGTCAATGCAGTTTTCATCTTAGGCTTTTCCTATTTCTACTAACTTTTAAGGGATGTCTCAGCCTCATGTTTTTGTTAGGAAATAGTGAAAACTCATTTACAATCTGGTGTGTTAGGTTATCAGAAATATAGGAGGAGTACAAGATCAGAGGTGAACATATCTTTTTATGAACAGCAAAAATCCCAGCAGTTAAAGAGGTTGCAGCAGAAAGATCATGAATTCAAAATTATAAACCAAAAAAAACAAAACAAAACAAAACAAAACAAAAAAAACCAAAAATTTATGGAGGCACATTTGTGTGAAGGTGTTAAAATAATATGACTAGAGAAAAAAGTAATTGACTAAAACAAAGGAACCTTGATAAACTAAGTCAATTTTAAGGAGTCAGAAGAGCCAAAGACTTGCAAAATGCCATGAATATCATTTATTCTAAATATCATCATATGATGAACAATAGTTAACAACCAAAATATCTTTTGCCATCAGTAACAATAGCATAAAGGATTAATCTCCAACTATAAAATTAATGTAAGCCAATCCCCTTCCGTCCTACTTTGGTGGATTCTCTTCTGTTACTGGTTTAGGAAAATGAAAAGACCAAAACTGAGTTCAACAGCCAAAACCACTGTCAACTGTATTCACATTCACATCCATAAAGTGGGTGGAAACTGGAACTGGACCCTGTGAAATAAGTTTTGTATGTGAACAAGAATTACAGAATTCAAAGAGCAATATGAATCATAGATTCAGTAAATTCCAAGTTGAAAAGGACAAGTAACAGGAAGATAAGGATTAGGTGCTCTGTGTGCCATGAGGAAAGCCTGAGAAATTGAGGACTACTGTGAGGAATATGTGACAGGCAGAACCTGCAATGATTAATTATATAACGAAAATGAGTACTGGACCAAGTGAATAGTGCAGCAAAAGGTATCCTATGCCCAATGTAGACAGCAGCAGGTACTCTTATTGCGTGTCTCCCACTGTGTTCATAGGATTGATTCCTTATAGGAAGAAGACCAAATGATATGCTTTAAATATGTCCTCTGAACAATTAATGTGTTGGAAACTCAATTCCCATTTCGACACTGCTAAGAAGTAGTACCTAATGAAGATATTCAGATCATGAGAATCCCATCTGGATGTCAGATTAATGATTGTATAAAAAAGACTTTGCAACACTGGATCTTCTCTCCCCTGCCTAATACCATGTGAAGAATGAGCAACAGAGACTACACCAGATGCTGCCATTAATCTTTGACCTCCAGTATACTGAACTGTGAGAACATTTAGATTTTCTGTATTTGCTTTTGTAGGACTAAAATAATGGACTAAATACAGGTGGTCACCATTATGACTTGACAATTTCTGAGGGCATACATTTTGTAGGTATGTATGAACAGACTTTAGGCTGTCAGATCTTGTGAAGTGGATATGGAGAGGTATGCTAAGGGAGAAGAGACTATCAGATCTGATGAATCAGAAGCAGCAATGTGGGCAGCTCTTGAGGTAAAATATGATTGTGTATTTGAATGTGAAGCTGGCAGTCAGCCAACAGAAATGAAGCAGCGTGTCATAAAATTGCTTAATGGTCTATTTTTCTCTGCCCAAATAGTACCACATAAAGAGGACAGATGTGAGAACCAGATGTATCTCTTTCACATCTACTTAGATGAGTACTCAGGTGGTTCTGTGGCTAAGGAAAAGAATGAACCAGACAGCAGAGTCAATGTGTGCCAGGGGTCTGTCACGAGCAAGTTTGCTTGCCCAGGCAAGATGCTCTTTGGGTCCAGTGACTTTAACAGTCTTGATCACAGCTCCCCAAGGAAGAAGCCCATAATCAGATCAGTATAAGCTCTTGTAGCCATACTCCCTTACAGTTCAGGAAAAGTATTCCTAATTATCAGTCATCCCAGGCCAGCAACTATAAGATTTTCTTGCTCTTTGGCCAACCAGCTTTACTCAGTGTGTCTTTGTGGATGCTTACTTATTATGGCACTCTTCCTCAAGCTGCCCAGTCATCTGCAAGCTCAGCAGAAATCAGTCGGGCTATCCATGTCATCATCCGTATGGTTGGCCTTTATCTGGCAGCCTCAGTTTGGATGAGCAGACCAGCTCAGGAGGTCGAATGTACTACTGGTTACCTATCTTTTATGAGAATCTCTTCCAAAGGCCTTCTACTAACCACCAAAGTTCAACTGACCAATTTATGCCCCAGAAATGCAGTGTACAATATAATTGTGCTACTCATAAGCAATCTAACAAGTCCCTTAACTCTGTATCTTGAACTCTATTCATTCACTGCAAACTATGAGTAGGATGAGCCCCAGCTGTATCAGTTGATTCTACAACAATAACTACAGCAATAAGAACAATATTCTTCAAATGCATTATTCATATGGTGTTTATTATGTGAGCCACATCTTGTCCTCCATAGCCAATGCCACATGGTTATATACAAAGTTCAAGCAGTCAAGAATAGCTCTTAGCCACTCAGCAAGCTGTTGTCATTAACCTTACTGGAGTCAGAATTTTTCTGCTGCCCCAGGCATCTGTGTCTTCTCAGCTTGTCTCAGCCAAGCAAAGACCAAATAAAACTTCTCAGCAGAGATTGCAGTATTTCTCTGTTTAGTAACAGCAACAGTGGTGGCAGCAAAGGTGGCAGCAGCAGCAGATTGCACAAATACTTGGTATTCATTTAGTATATACTGTGGCAATGCCAGCAACACAATGATTTCAACTCCTTTCACAATGAGCACATGAGGAAGTATCCTGTAGTCCTAGGTCTTGTATGAATCAATCTCTTCTCTCTGCCTCTGTCTCTGTCTCTGTCTCTGTCTCTGTCTCTGTCTGTCTCTGTCTCTGTGTCCTTCTCCCTCCCTTTCCCTCTCCATCCCACCATTCTGCTTCTGCTTCCTCTAATTAAAACTATTAAATGGAAGATGGAAGTTTCTGGATTACTTTTTTTTTTTTATTTTAGTTCACTTAAGTTTTTTTTCTTTCTCTTTTTTACATGATACATTTTTTTGCCCTAGAGAATTCCATGCATGTACACAATGACATATGATTATTTATGTTTTCATCATCGTCCAACTGCCCTATGTCATCTCCTATCAAACACTTCTCCAACCTAAGTTTATGTCCTCTGTCTCTCTGTGTCTCTCTATGTCTGTCTGTCCATCTCTCCCTTCTCCTTTCTCTCTCCTTTTTCATTTTCCCCCACCAACTCCCTTTAATGCTACACATATATGCATGGGTACAGTTTCATTCATTGGAGCATGGGAGACATACAAGTGTCTACATTCTCAAAAAACAATGACTGCTAATTTCTCAGTAGCTATCAACTGCCATTAGCTCCTTAGTAATGAGGCTATGAAAATGTATCATGGTGCTACTTAACTTAGAACATAATTATACACAATCACAGACCTAGGATTTTAGTTTTATTTTTATTGTTGTCTGCTATAATTCTTAGATATAAATGAGAAAATTATTAAAAGAACAACATTGGACTTTGATGCAAAACATCATTATATCATAAGGCCAGGCTGCCTAAGTCTTTTTTATATGTGCAATGTTAATTGTAATAAACATGTCCTAAATATATTGTTACACTAATTTAAGTACAATGTGCATAAAATAGATATGTAAACTATTTAAAAACAGAGTATATATAAGTAAACTGAAAATAAACTATAGAAATAGTAAAAATATCAATAATATTGTTACATTGAATGAAAATCAACCTTAGAATAAACTGTAAATATGCACTGGGAATATATAAAATGTTAAGCAAGGAAATTGAATGCCGTAATATATTCTCTCTCTCTCTCTCTCTCTCTCTCTCTCTCTCTCTCTCTCTCTCTCTCTCTGTGTGTGTGTGTGTGTGTGTGTGTGTGTATGAATATGCTATTTTTTCACTTTCTATTAAGAACCAGAGTCATTCTAAGTCTACCTAGAGTCCCTAAGGGTGAATTCTCTGTGTCTGACAAAACTAGCAGTATTAGACATTGTGTTTTTCATTTTTGAATAAGTGAGGGATCATTTGGATGTATGATATGTAATTTTTTTGCTAGACAATAATCTTCACATGCATTATTCATGCAGTGCTTAGTATTTTGAAAACACTTCATAATATACAAATGCACCTGCTGTCTGCCATCCATCTTGCTTCTCTATTCTGCCTCAATTAATTTATTTGCATCAGCAAGATAATAATCATGAAAGGAAAAGGCAGTTTTCTTGGCTTATAATGATCAGATAAATTAAAAAGTTTAGATGAACCAATGAAACAAAAATGACAAGGAATTATAGGGACATGCTTCTAAATAATCCTAATATAAAATACATTTAAATATTTTTGATAATTTTAATTATCTTTCTAAATCTTCAGTAGTATATATGAGGATAGTGGAATTATATATGAATGTAAAGAACCTAAGTATTTTTTTTTGCTGGGAATGGAGATATGGTTCAGTCCTTGAGAGTACTGATTAATTTTCACGATGAACTGAATTTGATTCCCAGCATGGCAGCTAATAGCCATCCTAACTCTAGTTCCAAAGGACCTGACATAATCTTCTGGGCCTTCAGGCAGTGGCCATATGTTGTGCACATATATAACATGGAGGTAAAAACTCTTACTCAAAAATTATATATCTTTAAATTTATTTCTGCCTAAAACTTTACTAAATTCATATTTGAATTACTACATATGAATATTTTCAACATAATTATTAAAAAAGTATCAAATACACTGATTTCTTAATTTTCTAGCAATGAAAATTTCTGGAATGAAAGGACTTTCAAAAGTGTGAAAATATATAACTAACTTTTATTGAAAACTGTATCATAATATTTGCTATTCCTTTTTTGATGATATACAATTATTATATTAAGATATCTAAATACTATTGGCATTAATAATTTAAGACTTTGAGAATGTTTTATGTTTGCTTTTAAATTAAGTGACAGCATTTGAATTACTTGTCAAGTAATTTCAAATGTTTTTTAATGTAAATTTTTGAATACTTCCTACTTCATCTCCACCTATTGGAAATTTAGAGATCTGTAAGGAATTTCTAAGAGCCTCTTAAAAATTGAATGTTCTCCAAAATAGGATGGTAGACAGTGCAAAGAAATTGAAGTTATTATGAATCTTCACACCACCAAATGAATTGATGATGAAAAAAATCCCACCTTGGGATTGCAAACTTATACAACCACTCTGGAATTCAATCTGGTAGTTTCTCAGAAAACTGAATGGTTCTACCTGAAGACTCAGCTATGTCACTCCTGGGCATATATACCAAAAAGATGTTCCATCATCGCACAAGAACACATGCTTCACTATGTTCAAAGCATCTTTAATAGCCAGAAACTGGAAACAACCCCAACACCCCTCAACCGAAGAATGGATAAAAAAAAATGTGGTTCACTTACATAAAGGAATACTATTCATCTATTAAACACATGATTTTTGCAGGCAAATGGATGGAACTAGAAAATATCATCCTAAGTGAGGTAACCCAGACTCAAAATGATATGTGTGGTATATATTCACTGATAAGTGAATATTAGCCATTAAGTATAGAATACCCATGATAAACCCCATAGAACCAAAGAAGTTAAACAAGAAGGAAGGCCCAAGCGAGGATACTTCAATCTCACTTAGAAGGGAAAATAAAATAGTCATATGAAGCAGATGAAGGGAGGAATTTAGGTGGGAAAACGCAGGGGCTGGGGAATGGGATCAGGTGTTGTGAAAGACAGGAGAGGGGGCAGGAGAATGAATGAAATCTGCAGCTGTCAGCAATGAGAGCAGGGAGTAATCTCTAGGAAGTCTGAGAGACCTGTCAAGGGAGTGGCTCCCAGGAGTCACTTTGTTTTTCCTTAGCCAGGAAGCCTAACAGGGGGGACATGGAACTTGAAGAAGCCATCTCCTGTAGGCATTCAGGACCCTCAAAGCACCAACCAACATACAGACCTTTCAACCCCAAATCTACCCTAAGATAGAAGCATGAAAAAAGATGGAGCAGAGTCGGAAGGAATGGCCAACCATTAACCATCCCAACTTGAGACCCATCCCAAGGGCAAGAACCAATCCCTGACACTATTAATGATAGTTATGCTTGCAGACAGGATCCTAGCATTACTGTCCTCTGAGAGGCTCCACCCTGTTTCTGGCTGAAACAGACACAGATATCCACACCCAAACAATGGACAGAGGTCAGGGATGCTTATGAAGGGTTAGGGGAAAGATTGAAGCCCTTGAAAGGGATAGGAACCCTACAGGAAGACTAACAGGGTCAACTAACCTGAACCCGTTGGGGCTTTCAGAGACAGAAACAACCAACTGAAGAGCACACACAGGCTGAATTTTGGCCTCAGGCACATATATAGCAGATGAACAGTTCAGTCTCCATGGCTGCCTTGTCTGGCCTCAGTGGAAGAGGATGATCCTAATACTTCAGAGCTCCAGGGTTGGGGGAACCAAGGAGGGGCCCACCCTCTCAGACAGGGGTAGGAGGAGAGACTCTGTGAGGTGAGGACTGGGAGCATTTGGGATGTAAATAAATACATTTAAAAAAAAAAGAAAAAATCTCACCTGTATTATTATTCTTAACGTTAATAGTCCTTGATTAATATCATTTTTATATTATTATACTATGTGATATCAACCGAAAACTATTTTGTTTTATTATAGAATGTTCATTTTAACCTGGACTATCTTCTGCTATCTCCTGTCACTTCCACACATCTTTGCGTTGGGTATGTGAATATACTGGTATTATCACTATGGGCTATTCACCTCTTCACACCTCTATGGTAAAGAGGTTAAAAAAAAAAAAAACCTAAGGAGTGCTCCTTTCCTCTTCTCTCCCTAAATACCACCATGTCATACTTTGAATCTGATTCCTTGACATATTGTGTCTTTTCAACATATTTTAATGATTTCTTGTGGTTATTAATAATTAAAAGTTATAGCAATATAATAGAGAATGTACATTTAATTTGATAATAGTAATGTGGAAATAATGCAATATAAATATCACTATCATATATTTATTAATATTTTGTAATAGGGACTATACAATTGTGCTATTATGTCATTTGTATTTGGTAGAATAACATTTTTCTATATGTAACTGTGTATGTATACTGTCTGCATATATATGTAATGTATTTTATATTCTCTAATTTTTACCTTTTCTTATTAGATATATTCTTTATTTACATTTCTTTTTTTCTTTTTTCTTAGATATTTTCTTTAATTACTTTTCAAATGTTATCTCCTTTCCTGGTTTCCCCTCAGAAAACACCCTATCCCATCCCCTCTTCCCCTGTTCATCAACCCACCCACTCCTGCTTCCCTGTCCTGGTATTCCCCTAAACTGGGGCATCGAATCTTCTCAGGACCAAGGGACCTAAGGAGCTAAAGGAGCTTGCATCCCCATAGGAAGAACAACAATATGAACCAGCCAGTACCCCCAGAGCTCCCAGGGACTAAACTACCAACCAAAGAGTACACATGGAGGGACTCATGGCTTCAGCTGCATATGTAGCAGAGGATGGTCTTGTTGGACATAATTTTTACCTTTAATGTATTTTTAAAATTTTAAGAGAGTTCTTAGTAAAAATTATTGTTGAAAAATTTAGGATACACATAATAATATAGTTAGTGATTTGAATATAATTTGTTTTTAAATAAATGGTAGCAAAAACATGTACAGTAAATAAGAAAATCCAATTCCTTTTGGGCTTTTAGTTTTGGACTACTAAAAATATCTGAAGTTATGATTTAATCATAAGCATTCTAATGAGTGTTAACACTTTTCTCTTTTGCAAAAGTCAAGTTGTAGACTGAGGAACATGAAAGTAAGACAAATTACTTTCTATTTCAAATTATTCCAGTTAGGAGCCTTGAGTTCTTGCCATACACTGATATATGAAAATAGAGCAGTGTTCCCCTTTCTCGGATTGTTTATTGATATGTTGTATCATGATAGTCTGATGCATTCTTGTCAAATTATAATGCTAAGCTTAGAATGATTGGATTTACTGGAGAGATATTGGTATAGAGACTTCTAAAATAAAAGTTATAGAGCTCTGTGCCCCAGAAATATGGAAAAATTCAATAGTATTAACTTTAGAGAGAAAGAAACAAAAAACCCAGGTATAATATAGGGTTAATACGTGTTCCCCTCATTAAGCATTTGGCTAGAACTGGTGGATTCCAGTCCAGAACTGCATATACATATAAAATGGACAAGGTGGTCAATTTGCCTTATGCATTCTTCAACTACAACTGAAAATTGAAAACAGTGAAATAAATATTTCATATAAATCTCCTTTATTTTCAGAGAACTAAAGGGAAGTTCAATTGCCTATGTGCTAACAGAAAAGCAGAAATCACTACATGTCTCTAGAGTAAGAGTCTGTCAAAACAAACAGCCAGAACAATTTCCAAACCTGACTCTGCCACTTACTAGCTGTCCAGCTTACTAAAGTCCCTAACCTCCTCATTCCTCATGTACTTTGATTTTATAAGAAAAGAGGAGATACTTAATGATGCCTTTTCCATAAAATTGTTACAAAGAGGTGTTTTTCTAAAATACTATTTTCAAGCGCCTTGGCATTCCAAATAATAAATTCACTACAAAACAGAAATGAAGGGTCTATTAGCCTCACCAAATTTAAAGGCTGTATTTTAGGTGCTGCAGTGTATTAGAGTCTTACTAGTAAACAATGCCACTCTAGTGAACAGGAAAGTGGGAAAAATCTCCAATAAAAATGAATGAGACTTTTGCATAAATTGTTGATTTATAAAATGAGGTGTCATTAGTTTCTGAGGCTGTAGACACAGCAAAGGAATGGCTTCTAATATGCTCTCCAATTTACCATTCAAACAGAACACTATCTGAACTGCAAAGAGCATTTCTTCACATGTAGCGCCCTTCACATAACCTGCTTCAAGGTAGATGGCTCCAACGTTCTAAGGCCAGTAATGACACAGCATTTCTGATCTGTGAAGTATGTATGGATATAGTTGCAGACACAAATCAAAATCAGTATTCCTTACCCACTAACCTAAAATGTATTACAGTAACTATTAAAGTATTGGTATGTCTTCATCTTGTCCTCATCACAGCTTAATGAACTCTCTGGGCTCACATCTTTTGATGATTATTCCAAAATAATTAAATTTATATACAAATGCTGTCTCTATTGCTTTAAAAGTGACATCCAACACAAAATTTCATTATAATAGAGATCAAAAAGTCTGTGGAACTCTCAACCCATTTGCAATATTTAAAATATATGTTTTCTTTCTAATGTGTGTTTGAAAATGAAATGTTCTTATGCATAAATTTTATTTGGTAATAAAAATGGATGTTTTTCTTTTTTTAAAAAAAGGAATTATTTATTTTTCATATATGGTTATACTGTAGCTGTCTTCAGACACACCAGAAGAAGGCATCAGATCACATTACAGATGGTTGCAAGCCACCATGTTGTTGCTGGGAATTGAACTCAAGAACTCTGGAAGAGCAGCCAGTGCTCTTAATCACTGAGCCATCTCTCTAGTCAATTTTCTTATATACTAAATACCATGCTCATCTTGAGTGTCACTTCTATTTTAAAGACTGCTACCCTTTTCTCAGTTTTTAGTGAAAATGAGTATTTCAGCTAATAAATTTTATATATGTGAAAAGTAGAATATTTGTAGAATGTGAACTAACTAGCATATGTGAGACAGTCTTGTCATATTCACTTATGGGCGAAAAATCAGAAAGGCACTGTACGATTACCCATTTATGAGAATAGATGTACTTAGTGAAGCTTATTTAACAGGATGGTTGCACTGGGGAACCTGGTGCTTCCTCCTTGCCTATGTTCAAACCTTCTGCAAGCACATCTATTTAACACTTGAGCATAGAATGTGATTTGTTTGGGTTACTAAAATACTAGAGGTTTAAAACAGAGGCTTGACCTCCAGTTGAGCCAGTGCCATTTGTTGAAAAGGCTATCTTTTTTCCACTGGATGTTTTCAGCTCCTTTGTCCAAGATCAATTGGCCATAGATGTGTGGGTTCAATTCTGGGTCTTCAATCCTATTCCATTGATCCACTTCCCTGCCACTGTACCAATACCATGCAGTTTTTAACACTACTGCTCTGTAGTATTGCTTGAGGTCCGGGGTATTGATTCCCCCAGAAGTTCATTTACTGTTGATGATAGTTTTAGATTTCCTGGGTTTTTTGTTATTCCAGATGAATTTGAGAATTGCTCTTTCTAACTCTATGAAGAACTGAGTTGGAATTTTGATGGGGATTGCGTTGAATCTGTATATTGCTTTTGGCAAGATTGCCATTTTAACTATATTAATCCTGCTAACCCACGAGCATAGAAGATTTTTCCATTTTCTGAGGTCTTCTTCAATTTCTTTCTTCAGAGACCTGAAGTTTTTGTCATATAAATCTTTCACTTGTTTGGTTAGAGTCACACCAAGATACTTTATATTGTTTGTGGCTATTGTGAAGGGTGTCATTTCCCTAATTTCTTTCTCGGCCTGCTTATCCTTTGCACATAGGAAGGCTACTGATTTGCTTGAGTTGATTTTATAACCAGCCACTTTGCTGAAGCTGTTTATCAGCTGTAGGAGATCTCTGGTGGAGTTTTTTGGGTCACTTAAGTATACTATCATATCATCTGCAAATAGTGATATTTTGACTTCTTCCTTTCCAATTTGTATCCCTTTGATTTCTTATGTTGTCGAATTGCTCTAGCTAGCACCTCAAGTACTATATTGAAGAGATATGGTGAGAGGGGGCAGCCTTGTCTAGTCCCTGATTTTAGTGGGATTGTTTCAAGTTTCTCTCCATTTACTTTGATGTTGGCTACTCTTCTGCTGTAAATTGCTTTTACTAAGTTTAGATATGGGCCTTGAATTCCTGTTCTTTCCAAGACTTTTAGCATGCAGAAGAATAAGATTTAATCCACTCTTATCTCCTTGTACTAAGCTCAACTCCAAGTGGATCAAGGACCTCCACATAAAACCAGACACACTAAAACTAATAGAAAAGAAACTGGGGAAGAACCTTGAGGACATTGGCTCAGGGGAAAAATTCCTGAACAGAACACCAATAGCTTATGCTCTAAGATCAAGAATAGACAAATGGGACCTCATAAAATTACAAAGTTTCTGTAAGGCAAAAGACACTGTCAAAAGGACAAATCGGCAACCAGCAAATTGGGAAAAGATCTTCACCAACCCCACATCCGACAGAGGGCTAATATCCAATGTATACAAAGAACTCAAGAAGTTAGACCCTAGAAAACCAAATAACCCTATCCAAAAATGGGGTACAGAGCTAAACAAAGACTTTTCACCTGAAGAAATTCGGATGACTAAGAAACACATTAAAAAATATTCAACATCATTAGTCATTAGAGAAATGCAAATCAAAACAACCCTGAGATTTCACCTCACACCAGTCAGAATGGCTAAGATTAAAAACTCAGAAGACATCAGGTGTTGGTGAGGATGTAGAGAAAGAGGAACACTCCTCCACTGCTGGTGGGACTGCAAGCTGGTACAACCACTCTGGAAATCAGTCTGGCTGTTCCTCAGAAAACTGGACATGATACTTCTGGAGGACCCAGCCATACCACTCCTGGGCATATACCCAGAAGATTCCCCAGCATGCAATAAGGATACATGCTCCACTATGTTCATAGCAGCTTTATATATAATAGCCAGAAGCTGGAAAGAACCCAGATGTCCCTCAACGGAGGAATGGATACAAAAAAATGTGGTATATATACACAATGGAATACTATTCAGCCATTAGAAACAATGAATTCATGAAATTCTTAGAGAAATGGATGGAGCTGGAGAACATCATACTAAGTGAGGTAACTCAGTCTCAAAAGAATACCCATGATATGCAGTCACTGATAAGTGGATATTAGCCAATAATCTTGGGACACCAAAGACACAATTCACATACCAAATGATGTCTGACAATAAGGAAGGAGTGGACACTGGTGCTGGAAAAGATCAAAGCATCCTTTTAGGGGAATACCAGAACAGGGAAGTGGGAGGGGGTGGATGAGGGAGCAGCGGGAGGGAAAAGGGCATGTGGGACCTTTGGGGGGGGTGGGTAACCAAAAAAGAGAAATAAACTTTAAATATAGAATATATCCAATAAAAAAAGAAAGAAAGAAACCCAGAGGCTTAAATCAATAATAATAAGCCTCTTCTTGTGGAATAGCTTATTGTTGACACAAGAATGTACAAAATATTACTGCTGAGAGTTGTGTTTCACCAAGGACTAGATTCTATGCTTTCAAACCACCTCATTATGTTAGTGAAATTCAGGTTGAGCAGTATAGTGTGATGGGTTTAAAGCATAGCATACTTTGTCATCTGAGGGCAAATACTTTAGGAATGATATATCAGAATTTAAGCATTACATTTAATGGAAAAGACTTTTCAATTAAAAACCTTAGTCTGGTAGCTGAAAAATACTTGAATAGTAAATTAACATGGTAATAAAGAATATTCATTCCATGTATCCATTTGATATTAGTTAAGCAGCTGAAGACAGGTAAATTTTTGGAATTCACATTAGTGTTTCATAGTGAATTTAAATTTAAACTCCTTAAACCTTCCAGGTAGTATAACCCCAATCAAAAAGATCAGCACTAAAATGTTTTAAACAAAGTAATAAATATATTAAATTTGTAGTATTTGTAAATGAAAATTAAGTTGAAAAGAATAAAATATGTGAGTTATAATGAATATATACTTAATTTTATTTTTATTTAATTTTGAACCCCATAATTTCTCAGTACTCTACTCCATCTGTGTCTCGGGACTTGCAAAGTTAACAATGATTTAAATAAATTAAACAACCTGTAGATTTTTCCAGGTTACAAAACACATCATCAAATATATTATATTTTCTAAATTAGTTAAAGCAGAGGTTATGGATCCAAAGATAATACCCCAAATACCACAAAGCATGGTACCTTGGCATTCTGAGTACTTTGAAATACAGGAGATTAGAAAGACTCTGAAGAATAATTCATTTCAACCTCTTGTTCCGCTATCCATTTTTTATTCCCCTGAAGTGAGTCATAGAAAACAAAATTCGTTTCTTTACATTAATTCAAAATCTCAAAGTCTTTTACTCAGAACAGGTTCTACAGGCAAGAATGTTCAGTCTAATCACTTTCATCTTCCTCCATACTCCTTTGAAAATTTTCTTCCTGAAGCATCCAACCACATTGTTACTGATTTCTAATCACTTGTGATATTAATTTCTTCAGCCTTCTACCAAATATACACTATAAATTGTGTGTATATATATATATGCCTGTGAATATGTATATGAATGTTCTCTCTGTTTTGTGTATATGAGAGTGATATTATGTTTATTTTAATTTTAAGTCATTCACGTGAATAGATCATTTTCCCATTGCTTGTCCAGTATTCTTTGGTACATTTCACAAAATTTAGGTTAAGAGTTGAATAAAATATTTAGAACAGACATGCTAAACACCTGAAGTGATATGTATATTAATTAACATTCGATCGTTCTGAACTATAACCATGGATGAAAGCACCACACAAATACAATTATTATCTTAAATTAAAATATAACTTGTAAATCAGTAAAAGATGAAACCTCTTTATTTGGGCTACTTTTAAATAACTCAATTTTGATAATTCAATTTATGTAATTACTTACATGTAAATTAAAGATAAATATCATTCCAATTTCTGCTCTTTTGTGGCTATTAATATGGCATACTGAATCTTTATCTCCACTTATTTTTATAATAAATTATCTTTCATCAATTTATATCTAGGAGCCCATGATGACTCTCATAATTCAGGACTCTACATTTTATAGTCAAAATATTACTTTTAACTACTGTATTCCTCTAAATTCGAGCATCTTATCTGCAAGTCTTTTTCTTCCATTAATTTATTTATTCATTTACTGCCTGATTGCAGGCCCCTACACTCCTCTCCTTCCAGTCCCATCCTTACACCCCTCTCCCTGTTCCTCATCCCTTCTCCTCAGAGAAGAGGCGGGCCTCCATAAGTACACAGCCCCTGGTACATCAAGTCACATCAGGACTCAGCACATCTTCTCCAACTGAGGCCAGACAAGGCCTCAGGTAGTGGAAAGTTATACAAGATCCATGACAGAGTCAGACACATCCACTGCTCCATTTGTTAAAAGTTCCACATGAAAAAACAAGCTGCTACATCTGCTAAAAATGTGTAAGGGGTCTACGTTTATGCTTTAAAGAAAATAGTACACACACTACTAATGCATTAATAATAGTGGTCTTTCTATCCTTTAAGGCATTTACAATAAAGGTGAATTTAATATAATTTTATACCACAGTAATTATTTAAAACTCTCTGTTCTAAGCATTTTGTTTTGAAACAGGTGTCCTGGATGGCCTGGGACTCACTATGTAGACCATGCAGACAATGAACCCTCAGAGATCCATCTTTTTATGCTTCCTGGGTACTAACTTAGATTAAAGGCATGCACTTCCAAACCAGTCTCTTTTAGGCAATTGCTTTGTATAATACATTTTCTCTACAAGAACTATTGATTATTAGTAGAAAACCAGAACATCTTTTGTCCTGTTGAATATAGACAGGAAATGCTTCACAAACATCTGCCTGATCTACCCACTGCCATAGCATCTGGTACCTACCATTAATCTTCATACTTCTATATGACTTTGGGCATTTTATAGTCTCCAAATAAGTGAGATAATATATCATTCTCAATACTAAAGATATAGGGACAATGTAAATCTTGATAAATGAAATAATATAAATATATAACCATATTTTATTAAATATGGAATATTTTTATTCTTCTCATAATTTATATCACAACTGGAGTTTCCCCTCCTTTCTCCCCTCCCAGTCCCTCTCTCATACCACCCCTCTCCCCTAAATCTACTCCTCCATTTTCCTTAAGAAAATGGCACGCCTCCCAAGAATATCAATCAAATATATCATATACAGTTGCAATATGACTAGTTAATACTCTCATATTAAAGCTGAACAAGGCAACCCAGTAGAAGAATATGGTCCATAAGGCAGGCAAAAGGGTCGGAGGCAGCCCCTGCTCCCACAGTTAGGAGTCCTATAAAACCAAGCTACACAACTGTATGCAGAGGGCCTAAGTCAGACCCATTTAGTCTCCCTAATTTTGGTTTAGTCTCTGTAAGCCCCTATGAATCCAGGATACTTGTTCGTTTGGGTATTTTCATGGTGTCCTTGACCTCTGTAGCTCCTACAATCCTTCGATCCCCTCTTCTGTATGATTGCCCAGGTCAGCCTAATGGTTGCCTGTGAGCCTCTACATGTATCCATCAGTTCCTAAATAAAGTCTCTTTGATGATGTTTAAGGTATGGTCAAATCTATTAGTAAAGAAGAGTATCATTAGGAATCAATACATGGCATTTTTTTTTTTGGTTCTACACTATGTCTCTGTGCTATCCAAGACTCTCATTCCTAGTCTATTGCCTGGTATAAGATTACTCCCCTCAAGTGATATGTTAACCACCAGGAATTAATGGCAAATCCTATTGATAAAAACACTATATGCAGGCTGGGCAGTGGTGGCGCATGCCTGTAATCCCAGCACTTGGGAGGCAGAGTCAGACAGATTTCTGAGTTCAAGGCCAACCTGGCCTACAAAGTGAGTTCCAGGACAGTCAGAGCTACAGAGAAACCCTGTCTCGAAAAACAAAAAAACAAAACAAAACAAAAACAAAACAAAACAAACAAACAAACAAAACCCAAAAACACTAGATGCATTGGTTACAAATTGGGAGAAATCAAATTGTTATAGAAAAGGAAGTTTCATCCTTGCTGGCTCACTTCCATAGTACTGGGATGTCCTGTGTAGGCTACTTGGGTGAAAAGCCATCAGGAGTCTTACCCAGCTGTGAACCAGGTGAACTACAGTAATGACCAATGTGGTAAGATATGCTCATGGGTACAATAGTGGCAGGAACATTGTTGGAGTAATCAGGTGATTTCTGATTGAATCTAAGTCCTACTCCACAGGAGGAAACTGGTATGGCTAATCTGGCTAAAAATTCATGGTTGGGAATCTCATGAGCCTCTGGGTCACCTACTACTAATATTTTGCTAAATGAGCATAGTACCAAACTGCCCTTTAAATTCATATCTTTGTCATTGGAAATTAGTACATCTTTTATACTTCACATGAGAAAGTCCTTCATATAGTGAATAGATGGTTAACACAGAAATACAACTTCCCGAGCTATATAGAGTATTTATGGTGTGTTCAACCAAAAATGGGGTATCGGATCACATTTCTTACCCAAGTTTCAGGTATTATCATAGCAGATGAAGCAGAATAACTGTAAGAATGAGAAGTTAGGGAGGATCATAGCAAAACAATATTTTATGGACATGACAGAACTGTACCACTAATGAACAAAGAGCAGCTGAGGTTCCACACACATCATCAAGTTAGTCAACATAGCATGGATTGCCATGGAATTTGTGAGTCATTGTTCTTAACTAAAGAACTAAGGGAATTGATGGCTTCTCCTGTGGGAAGATGTTAGTTTCATTTAAATATGTTGTTCCTGGTAGACAGATCATTCTCAAGTGGAATATATGGAGGCACACATTTGAGTTGACAACTATTAAAGTAAAAGAAGAGCACATGATGTTGGGGTAGATAAAATTGTAGAAATGAACATAGGATGAATAAAGGAAGTACTTGGGATAAACGTGATTGAATTATATGTGCTAATTTCTCAGGTAAATAAAAGTATTTTACATAACTTGAAATAAAATTTTAAAAGGAGTTACGGTCAATTAGCGTAGCTATTTTCATTATATTCATTTTAACTTTGGTCATTGTGTATCCATTTATTAATTAGATTTTATTCTGACACTCCTCCAACCAAAAGAGATTACAGTGCTAGTTGTTGGTTTTAGTCTTATGCTACTAATATTTCCTGGGCATAATTAGTAGAGTTCATGAAAAGCATAAATATATTTAGGGAAATTTATCTGACAATGATAAAAATTATTATGATACAGATTTCTTATTTAATTATGTATTCAACTTGTAATGGCCCACCTAGAGATCTTTTAGATTATTTTCATTTTATGTGTTTATGACATAGCTTATTAAAATTGTAGGATATTAAAATGCCACTCTAAAACATGACTATCTGAGAGAATAGTACATTCTAAAATACATCTTTTCAGGATAAATATTATTTTGAGTAGAATATTTAAGAATCATCAGGCAGAGAAGGAGCCCTGGAACTTGAGAAGTTACGATCGTACAAGGCAAATATAATGTTATTTGGAAATCTTCATTACAAAGACATTATTTTAGTGTACCAGGAAAAATATTACAAAATCACAAACAATTGTTATTGATGGAAGAAGAATAGGTCCTAATATAGTTTACCACACTTTAGCTGTAACCCCACATTTGGTCTTCCCTATATTTCTTTTCTTTGTTTAGTTTGCTCCAGAAATATAAGCAATGTTTCTTTGGTATTTATCACTTACATATAAGACATGTAGTTTTGTAAACTTCTTCTCTTGCCTCATCTCATTTTTTCCGTATGTGGAAAAAATATGTGCGTGTGTCCTTCAGTGCATATGCTTGCCTATGAGTGAGTGTGTATGTGTGTATGTTTGTGTGTGTGTGTGTGTGTGTGTGTGTGTGTGTGTGTGTGTGTGGAGAGAGAGAGAGAGAGAGAGAGAGAGAGAGAGAGAGAGAGAGAGAGAACAAGAGAGAGACAGACAGAGACAGAGAGACAGAGAGAGAAAGAGAGATTCAGAGGAAAGTCTTATATTTCATCGTCAAAACAACCGTATACATTTTTTAGATCTAGGATTTACACTGACCTAGAGAGTTCACCAATTCACCAATTAGGTTAGGCTTACTGGCCAGTGTGCACCTGGGTCTTCCTATCTCTATTTCTTTAACAGTGGGATTATAGGTACATATTCACTCACCAAGGATTTTTATATGGTTTCTGCAAAGTGAATTCAGGTTTACATGCCTATGAGAGAATACACTTATGAATTAACTCAACCCCTAGTTCCCTTTTTATCATATTTATCCATCATTTTTTTGTGAAAATTCCCATATAAGAACATAGAAGAATATTTTTTCTGTCCTATTACATGCTACTTCTGTACAGTAATCATTTTTCTGAATCCAAAGCCCTGGCTAATCATTACATTCATCATTCTTCTCACCACCTTTATTTATATTTCAACATTTTCTGCACTGCAGAAAAGTAGTAAATGAAGTTGTTGAAACCTTGATAATGAGTACCATTTGTATTTGTGTTTTGGTCACTTTGTCAAAGCACATTACTGAGGACTACTTTGCTAGTTGTTGCTTATAACCTTATGCCACAAACATTTCTTGGATGTAATCAGTACAGAATATTTGAAACATATAGATATGTTTAAGAAAATTTAACTGATAATAATAAACAGTTTGCTAGAACTGTTGTGTAGGATTTTTTCCTGATTCAATCTTGCATCCATGTATAAAATATAAAATTTTGTCCTTATGTATAAAATATAAATAGTTTGTTCTTATATGAAATATAATTATTTTATGAATGAAAACTGTCTGTGAAGTAGATATGCTATTTAAATATTTATATTTTTCTCTAAGAATTCTAGTAAAACTACATGTAAGAAACATATCCTATTTCTTGAAGGTATATTTGGTTGATCGCCTGATCCTCCCATACACATACTATTTAGAACCCCTCACATACAGCTCAAGTCCCAAATACAGTGTCCCAGTCTGATCTGACCAACTCTACTTGTACTGCTACCAACATATAGGCTTCTATCAGTATGTGACCTATCTGTACCAGCATTCAAGTTCCTCCTACACCACATCAAATATCCCACCCAACCAGAACATATTTAGCTGTCTCCAGGGACTAGCCAAGTGAGTCCACCTGGTCCTCCACTACTCATACCCACTCCATCCTCTATATCTAGCTCCAAGCTTCAAGTGTGAATCAGGAAACAGCCTGCTCACCAATCAAGTTCCTGTATCTATCTGACTTTATTCCATGTAAGATATATCTAACCACTAGGCCTAAGCCAACCAGTTTATCTGCTCTGCTGCCAACATCTGTTCTGTCCATATCCCAGATATCACTGAGAAAATGTAAACATTAAGAAAGGTTAAGATAATATCTATCCCATGTAAAAAGTATCCACCAGGTCTACAGTAATGTCTGTAAATGATAATTACCTAGATGAACCCAAGAATACAAAAAAAAAGCCTGCTCAACAACATGACACTAATGAGTGGTACTAGAAACCTAGCCAAATACCTGGGGCTAGTTAAGTTCTGGTTTTTGGAAAAGATTTTACAGACTCTACTTCATTCAATCAGAACTATCTCTGACTACATTCTAAAAATTAATCCTTATATCTGTAGATAAGTGTAGTTTTTACCTGCCCCCTCAAGAAAATGTCTCTTATAACAGACAAAGGTCAACATAGAAAACCACAACCAATTAAAATTGAGAGTCATGGAGCCCAGTTCTATCAGATAAATCTATAGCAAAATGCCTGAACAAAAGTTTCAGGGATTATGACAGTAGGGGAAGCAAAAAAAAAATGTAGGAGCCCAAGGAACAGAATATTTGCTGTGAGATCGTGTCTCCTAGAGATGTCAAAGAAGCAGTGACCATGAAGTTTTCCTAACATGGCTACTAAACATTACATGAACAAGGCCACCACCATTAGACTTGCAAACATGGAAGAGAAAAAGTTCATAAGGACTCTAGGTAAAGAACTGCAGACAACTAAGGAATGCAAATAATTGGAGAAATAGTCTTTTTCAGGGAAAAATACACCAATTGGTCATTCAATGCACTGTGGCAGCCCTGAAAGCATATTCTTTGAAGTAACATTATATGAACTAAGATGGTTTATTTATTTATTTATTTATTTATTTATGACTATATTAATATATAATATGTGTAACAACAATTACAGAAAATGAGGCCACACATATGAAAGAGAGCAAAGGGGACCTATTATATATGGGATGTTTGTAGGGAAGAGTGAAATAACATATTTATGCTCAATCCACAAAAGTAAAAATATTAATAAGAATATTTGATAATGTTCAGGAATAGAGGAAGATCACATCAATAAATAATTATTAGTGGCTGAGCAACCTTTAAAAATAAGCAAACTTGGAAAACTAGAATTGAAGAACTATAATTTTTCATATTATTTATATATTTTGAGTGTCTTTACCTTTTGTCACTGACAATGTTAACATGTGTGATGTGAGAAACAATGGTCAGAGAAAGGAATGTGAAAATAACATGGTATTTTATAATGGTTACTCTTGATGATCAACTTGCTTAAATAAAGAACCACGTAGGGCATTAAAGAGGTACACATTCTAATATGTATGTGAGGGTTTTCCAGCAGAGACATAACTGAGAATTATGGATGGTACCGTATTGAATATAAAAAAGAAAGAAGTGAATGCCAGCTGGGAGATAGAAATGTTTGCCAATTCTATATCTTACAAAGAATTAATGTCCAGAATACACAGAATACAGACTCAAAAAATGTCAAGGAAATAATCATCAGCTGTGAGCAAACAAAATGGAGTTATAACAGAAACCAGGAAACTCTAAAGGGACCATAAATATGAAAGGAGGCTAGAGAATGCAGTAACAGGATGCAATTTTTTGTGGTTAAGATGGTGCTCCAACAGGAGAAGGGAGAAGGAGTTCAAAACAAAAGGAAATAGACAAATAACACCAAAGTTGTTTAATGTAGACTCAAGTAATTTTATATATACATAGTATTTTACATTTTCCTAAATATATATGTATGTGAATATATATTCATATTTATATGTGCTATGTAACATTATCCATAAAACATATATACATATATATGAATATGTTTATATATTTTCATTTATATATAAAAATCAAGACATTAAGTCTGGCAGTGGTCCTCACAAGAACTATAGACAGACTAATGACACTTCCAGTACCAGCTATATAGTACCATTCAAAGTTTGATCATTGAATTCTGAGTAACTCATAAAATAATACAGATTATAGATATTCCCTCTTAGGGGTTGAGGGTGGGTCTTTTTGCTGAAGACACTCTACATTTAGTACACAAGACTCATGACTCAAGATGGATCTGATCTGAATGTCTCTTCCATATTTTATAGAATCAATAGTTTCAGAAAATAGTACACAAGCTTCCATGGGATGAAGGAATTAAACAAGCTTGGCCTGTAGCATCACCTATGCACCCAATGAATTTCAACAATTATTGCTATTGCAAAATATACATAAAGGTATAATAAATACCTCTCACATGGTGGTGGCAACTAACAGTTGTTCAACTGGATTTAAGGCACAGTCAACAGGAAGGAAATAATGCTGGGTATTGAAAACATAGTATACCTCAGCTAGTGAGGTCATGGGTCTTATAAAATAACCTAGTAATGCCACTTTGATAGATTAACATAACTTACTAGTATGTTACTATATTCTAAATTTTATCCTTATATGCACAGACAATATTTACCACCTATTTTCAAGGAAGTTTCTCTTTATAGCAAGTGAAGTCCATCACAAAATCCCACAATTGATTATGTATCCCATGTGATGGGGTCTTACATGCAATAAAAACTGAAAAAGGGGGGAAATAGAGAAATGGCTCAGCGGATAAGAGTACCGGCTACTCATCCAGAGGACTGGTGTTCAATTCCCAGCACCCACACAATGGCTCACAACTCTCTGCAATTCGAGTTGCAGGTACCTGTCATCAGCATACATTCATACAGGCAAAACATCGATGCACTTAAAATAAAAATAAAATCATGTTTAAAAAGTGGAAAAAGAGCCAAACACTGGCACTCATCATTTTCTGCTTCCTGGTCAGTATTAGAAACAAAGCCATGCATTCTTTGCCATGATGGACTGCAATCCTTTGAACTGTAATCCAAAATAAACCATTACTCCTTTAAATTGCTTTTAGTCAAAACAAGTAAAAAATTTTATACATATGTTAATTTATTTTCTGCTGTTATGTTTTAATGGTGTTCTGATTACTATTACTATTTTGTCATCTTGACACAAGCTAGAATTTTTAGAAGGAAGAATTTCAATGGAGACTATGCTTCCATCAGAATGAGTGTAATCAAGTATCTAGGACATTTTCTTGATTAATTGTGATTGTGGGAATGTCCAGCCAACTGCAGGTTGTGACACCACTGTGCAGGTAGTCTTGAGGTCTATATAAAAGTAGACCAAGAGGGGAGCCAGGAAAGGGGGAAATCATATGAAATGTAAATAAAGAATATATTGAATAAAAAAAAAAGAAAAAAAAAGTAGACCAAGTAGACGATGGAGAGTAGGCCAGTAAGCAGCATTCTTCCTTGGTTTCTGATTAAGTTCCTGCCTCAATTCCTGCTTTGACTTCCCCTCATTATTTTTATTCACAGTGTTTATCTCAGCAATAGAAACACAGCTAGTACAAATGCAATATGCTGTGTAATTTATAAATAGGAGGTATTCTTAGGTTTATGATCCTGAATGTTTGGAAGTTCAAGGTTATAATGTCTTCATTTAGTAAGAGTTTCCATGATACGTGTGAAAGGACAAGTGAGGTCTCTCAAAAACCTGTCTCAATACAGAGTAAAATTGAACTAAACACATTCTTTTCTTTCTGAAACACCATTAATCCTTTCATAGTGTTGAGAAACCTATTGACCTAATAACATATGGGAGGACCCATTTCTTTTCTATTTTTTTTTTAATTTTTTTCTTATTGTATATTCTTTATTTACATTTCAAATGTTATCCCCTTTCTGGGTTCCTTTTCCCAGAAACCACCTATTCCATTCTCCATCCCCTTGCTTCTATGAGGGTGTTTCTCTACCCACACCACTCCCTCTTCCCTGCCCTCAATTCCCCTACAACATCTATCAAGCCTTCATAGGACCAAGGACTTCTACTCATATTGATGCCTGACTAGGAAATCCTCTGCTACATATGCAGTTGGAGCCATGTGTACTCTTTGGTTGATGGTTTAGTTCCTGGCAGCTCTGGGGGATCTGGTTGATTGACATTGTTGTTCTTCCTATGAGGCTGCAAACCCCTTCAGTTCCTTCAGTCCTTTCTCTAACTCCTCCATTGGAGACCCACACATTTCTTAATATTTTTTACAACATGAATCAAATTTCAACATGTACTAGGTTTTCAGGTATGCAAAATGAAAAAAGGATTTCAGGTAGTTCTTAAGAAAGTCCTGAGAGGATAAGACAATGTACAGTAGAACCAGCACTCCTTTGGGTGGTTGTTGAAAAGATAATATATGTACCTAAGAAATACAGGTAATAGTATAAGAGAACCTCTGGAATGTTACAGATGACAGGAAGGTAAATGATCTACCAAGGATACAACATACAATGGATAACAACAGCATAAGAGACAAGTCATTTGGGTCAACAGGCAAAACCACAGGGGCATAAATTCCCAAGTCTAATAGAATACATATGATGATGTTTTTATGTACTGGATGTCAGACATGGGGCTAAATGATAAAATAATTGTCAGTATTTATTCCCATCATACTTTGGTATTATTCCCACTATCTAAGCCACTATTCATTCCTCACTTTCAGAAAGGAAATTTTCTGTTCCTCTGTATTAGGAAATATATGACTTGTCTCATAGCTAAAGGATTGCCTTGAGTTCCAGAGAAGACACTAAGTTTGGACTTTCAAACAAATTTGGAACTGTTTCAACAATGGAGACTCTTTGAGAGACTGAATTTCTTTTACATTGTAAGATAGTCATGAGTAGTTGAAGTTCCAGAATGTTATAGCTTAAGATGAAATATATTTAAGAGTCAAACTGAAAGGGGTTGGATATCTAGTAGCAAGTCCTTCATTATCACCTTTGCTGGATTTATTAACATCTAGCATGATGGGGAGGTACACATCTTCATGGGTCTGTGAGGGCATTTCAAGCAATGCGTAACAGAGGGAGGCCTACTCCAAATGTGGGCAGCAATATGTTATAGACTATGGCAATATGTTATAGGCTATATGGAGAAATAAAGTAAAAAGAAGTCTAGCACCTGAATTCCATATTCTCTCTTTCCTCTATGACATGATGCATGCTGCTCAGCTATGACCTCTTCAAACAGAACAATATGTTCAAATGGAAAGGAAAAATCAGATTTCTGGTATGTGCAGTCAGAAGAAGAATTATGTCAAGAAAATATGCTTTAAGTAGGGAATATGAAGGTGACTTCACAGAAAAATGTATCATAGAACTTTCAGTTAAAGTAATACTTTAATCTGTTTATTTTTACAAACCCTCCCACTAAAGGTAAGCAAATATTCCAAGATGATATATTAAATTATCCATTAGTTTCCAAGACAGATATTGTTTTGCTAAATTTTCATTTATTTATTTATTTTTGTTGTTGTTAGAGGCAGACATCAGAGTTATGTGCCCTGCTGAAAACATTTTCCTCAAGAGTGTTTACTGATTGTGGAAATTTCAGTGGCCTGAACTATATAATGAAAATGCAGGGTTAGAGATGGGGTTACATAGTCAATGAAAAAGGGCCTAGTCAAATCTCAAATTAGAACAATCTCACCTAAAAAGCTAAGGAATACTTCCTCTAGAAGGAAATGATGAAATATAATTAACCTGATCCTCTCCACCTAATAAATATCCTTAAGGTAGATTTATAGCACAAATTCTTATTACTTGGATAGACCCCCAAACCCCAAGCTAATTTAATTTGTAGAGATTCCCAGAGTGGTTACACTTTAGACTCCTGCTTAGGTTAATAGAAATAGCCTCTACAGGAGTTCCCCTTTATACAGGATCACAGATACTCTTCACAAATAATATTTCAAAGGAATAATGGAATGATAATCTCATTCAAAGAAAAATAAAGCAAAACAATTCATCATGAAAAAATAAGGATCCTGAACAAAAATCATGAGAAAGAGCTGAGAACAGTTACAATTTTCATTAGGAAATTACAGATGTTGGAGTTAGCAGCCAGCAATTTTTTAAAAAAAAATGCATTTTTCAATAAATGACATGTGAGTATAAAATACATGTAGATATATCTGTCTTCAGAAATCACCAACTCATTTGAACTAAAATAATTTTATCATGTAGAAATGAAAAATGCAAGAAAATTAAGGATTCAAGGCAGGGATTTCATATCACTTTAAAGACCTTGATATTTTCACCCACAGAGCCTGTCATCAATCTCGATAGCATGTCCCTCCATAAAGTGTGCTATCACTTTGCTTGAAATAAAATTATCTTACTTCTTTTGTAAAAAAATATGTAGTACATTAAATATTTCATAAAAGATGGAGCAAATGGACAAGTTAGAGGTTTCAGTATCTCATGCCATTTCTTTACTTGTACTGAATCATGACAAATGGGCAACAGAATAATATTTATAAACAAGTCTAGATGGTGAAGGCCAAAGTAAAGAGTAGGTCAGGATTAGCCAGGCATAAATGCATAATTGTGAAATACACTGATTTATATGCTACATATTTTGAAATGAACAAGAGTTGTTACTGCTATAGAGAAACACTGTAGAATAATCAAGTTCATTTTATGTAAAAAATAGAATTTTCAAACATATACATGGGAAGCTTCTTCTTAAGTGAAGTGTTTATGCCTTTCTTCTAATATGAAAATGAGTGCAAAGAGCATAAGATGATATTTTCACTACATAATTAAATTTTATCAAAAAACTGAAAATTTATGTAGCATATGAAAGTTTAAGTATTTCATGTATGACATCTTCTGAATTCTCACCTTATTTCTAGGAAAAAAGCATTAATTTCTATATTAAACAATTGAAATATATACAAAGTAGATACATTTTAAATGATATAATACTTTTTAGATCCAAACATTCTTTTGAAAAATTCAAAATTTTAAGGGAAGGAGATATGATACAGTTGATAAAGGGCTTCTGGAACAAGCATGTGGACCTGAGTTTGAATTCCCAGCACACATATAACCACCAGATCTGGTATCACATATATAGAATTCCAGCACTGAGGAGGCAGGGACAAAAAGATCCCTGGATCTCATTGGTCAGGAAGTCTAGCTAAATCAGTAAGTTCTGGGATTAGTGGAAGAATCTGTCTCAAAACATATGATATTTCCTTAATCAATTGCCTCCACACATATGTATATATGTGCAGAAATGCACACACATGAGTATACCCATATTAACCATCAAAGAAGTGTACATATGTACACACATAGACACATACACTAAACACACATGCACACACATGCATCAAAACAGAACTTCCACATAATTCCAGCTCCTTAACATCAAAACAGTATGGTAATACATTTTGAATAAAACAATTTCTTCATTTTTATTGAAATTAACTACTGCTGACTGAAAACCATGTAGAAGTCCATGATTAGTGGTCCTGGTGGCATGTTATGGACACAGAAGCTTCTTTTGCAGTGTTATTGATGTCTGAAGACTCATAATTGAGAATAAGAGACATTGAAGGCTTCTGAAGCAACCCCCTAAAAGAAGAAATAGTCTAGAGTCCCTTTAAAACTGTTATAAAGATGATGAAGTGTAGCTCTTCACAGTTGATGTGTTATCATGGGGGGATGGGAAAAGACACAGCTGTCTTTAAAGAGCTGGCAGCCACTGGGTGTTTTGACCATGTTCCAAAGAGTACATGAACAACACAAATTAAACTTGGCATATGTTTCATGGACAGGCACAAGGATTGGAGGGTGGACCTGGGATGAATATGAAGCAAATATGATCAAGGTGCATTTTATATAATTTCAAAATAATCTACAAAAATATTAATTTGGAAAAAATACTTTTTCTCATCTAAAGGTTTTCTATGAATCTGTTCTCCAATTGTTTCCCATATGTTTGTCAACTTACTAAGAAGAGTGAGAGAATATTGCTAGGTCATGATCTTTATCCTACATATAAGTTATATATTGTTAACAATTACTCACATGGAGACAAAATAGCCCAATAAATATGATTTATGTTAGATCTAAATGGTTCTGATAGCATAATGGTCAATTACAGGAAGTTAAAATATAATCGCAATAAAAGAGAGACTATTTTTACACAGAGAGAGTTACAGATCAATACACATCAGCAGCAGCATGCTAGCTGTTAGTTAGCTGTGTTCTGTATTCATACTCATTTTAACTAAGATAATATAAAAACAACAACAGTGTCCAGACTGAGGAATTACTTTGTTTGCTTCTTCTCCATGTTATTAGGACAAAGAGAAATGAAAAAAAGTATTTCATGTGAACCAGTGTTCCAATTAGACCATAAACTCATAGGAACACAGGAAAAACTATATGTGCCAAGTGAGAGACACACTTCAGAGCATCTTTCTATAGGAAGATCATATTGCTGTCAGAATTATTTAATTGAATTCTGTATGTCTGATGAGAACCTAGGGTAAGATTTTGGACTGTATAGTGAATGTATGTATGTTTGTTAAAAATATGTCTAGAAAGGAGCACAAGTAAAACTAGACCCAGAGATAATGCATTGCCACTAAACACTACTTATGGACATGGTTTTACTAAAAAATGTAGGCTGAACAAGGATTTTTTTTTTGCATTTACTTGTTCTTTTTCTTTTTCTTTTTTTTTTATTTTCTATATTCTATGTTTACATTCCAAAGGCTTTCCCCTTTCCCAGTTCCCACCCACCATAGTTCCCATAGTTCCTCTCCCCCCCAACCATTCCCCAATCATTCCCCCTCCCCCCTCGGTTTCTTTACTAAATTGGATGCAATCTTTACAGGCCAGGGTCCTCTCCTTTCTTGAAGCATTCCCACTAAAATCAGGGACTAGACAAGGCTGCCCTCTCTCTCCATATCTTTTCAATATAGTACTTGAAGTTCTAGCAAGAGCAATTAGACAACATAAGGAAGTCAAAGGGATACAAATTGGAAAGGAAAATTGAAACTATCATTATTTGCAGACGATATGATAGTTTACCTAAGCGACCCAAAAAACTCCACCTGAACAAGGATTTATAGCTTTTAAAATGAAACAAGAGCATTTGTGAGACAGACTATAATTACCATAGAATAGGGTCCTAAGAACTAGGCTCTAAGGGAAAAAAATAAAGTTCAGGAAAAATGATATTTCTAACTGAATTGTGTAAATAAGGATGTCTGATTCAAGATGTCAGAGACTCCATATTCAAACTGAAGAAAGACAACTTGTTGGTGATGTGGGGAAAAGACGGTGGTTCAAGTAATATGAATTTCTATCATGTAATGAGCTACATTTTACACTAAGATTATTTTGCACGAATACTCCCAAATCCTCCTGTCTCCCTCTGGAGAACTTCAGCCATTATTTTCAAAAGCATGTTTCAACCAGTCAACCTCAGAATCTATCCTACTAAATCTTTTCAAAGGCCAGAATATATCACCAGTCCCAGTTCCTATTTCTGTTCTAATATCACATTCCCTAGTCACCCAAGCAGAGAACCAGTCATTATGAGCTCCTCCTTTCCGTCCCCATTCATTTGCTAATCTTTGTAGTCCTGCACTACACTGTATGTTTTACAACCATCTCTTCTTTTCTATTTCATTCTCACTATAATAGACAAGCTGTCACTTTTTCTAGTTTAAGGCCCCTTGTTAAGAAGTTGGTGTTATTCCTTTCTTTAATTTTACCTCAATTCTATTTAACTACTATCTGACATCTGAATCATGTTTTCTCAAAAGTAGGCTTGATGACACATCTCCCTCTTCAGAAATCATTACCTCCTACAGAATTATGCACAACTATCACACTGAGATATGACCTAAAAGGTATATTGAACATTTCATTTTTTTCTCTCACTATCACCAAAAGGGCAATGTTCTCTATTTCTGTCAAAGTATTCTCTTTAATTTTATATCCTTGAATTTTCTATCTTTATATAAGGGAACATTTACTAACCTGCCCGGGGTATCTCTCATTTTCATCTTTTTTTTTTTTTTTTTGTCAAAGGTAATTTCAAATACTACCTACTTATGCTAAGATACTTTTATGTGTGTGATAGCTTCATTTACAATCTATCCTAGCTTTTGAGTTTTCATATTTTCTTAAGGCTACAATATAATTCATTTTGTTTTGTTAAGTATTTGAATGTTTAGAAGAATTCAGCTAATTAGATTTCAAAAGCCTGATCACAAGACTATCTGCCATTTGTTTCTGATGTTCTTGAGTATCTGCTACTATATAATGATTCCATAAATAGCAATGAAGTTTTCCAATTGAACATGACATTTTTTCCACTGTGTTTATGTCATCTTTGATCTTAAGCTTGATATTCTAGCAAAAATATGACAAGGATAGATTCTATGTATAAATATCACCATGACAGGACCAATGTGTCAATGTGCATTTCCTACTGACAGTCCATATCAGAGTTTAATATACCTGAAGAAGTAACTCACATAAATATTATCTCTTCAGTGTAAGAAGATACTTCATGTTACAAATCAATCATGTGCATAAAACTATTTCATGAATGTATTTTTTAAACTTATCATCATACATTTCCTTCTGTCAGTCCATATTCGGAGTTTAGTATTTTGAAGAAAATAGTTCCCATAAATACTGCATTTAGGGGCCAAGAATATACATCATATTTACAGATGAATATGTCCTCACCTATTCTAACAAATACATACTTCCTAATTCTCTAATGCAGTGGTTCATGTTCTTCCTAATGCTGCAATACTTTAATATGCTTCTTAATGTAATGACATCCAACCATAAAATTATTTTCATTACTACTTCATAACTATAATTTTGCTATTGTTTTGAATCATAGTGTGAATATCTGAGATGCAGGATATTTGACAGGCAACCACTGAGAAAGGATCATTGGCACTCTAAAGGGGTCATGAACCACAGGTTAAGAATTTCTCGTAATCCTTTCAGTATTACTTTCTGGTGAAGAAACATTTAAATATATAAGCATATTTTCCAGGTCTAACCATTTACCTACAAATTGCATGAATTCATTATTTTTAATTGGTGAGTAGTATTCCATTGTATAAATATACCACATTTTCTGTATCCATTCCTCCTTTGAGGGATATTTGGGCTCCTTCCAATTTCTGGCTATTATAAACATGGCTGCTATAAACATAGTGGAGCATGTGTCTTTATTGTATGCAGGGGAATCCTCTGGGTATATGCCCAGGAGTGGTATGACAGGGTCCTCTGGAAGTGACATGCCCAATTTTCTAAGGAACCACCAAACTGATTTCCAGAGAGGTTTTACCATTTTGCAATCCCACCAACAGTGGAGGAGTGTTCCTCTTTCTCCACATCCTTGCCAGCACCTGTTGTCTCTTGAGTTTTTAATCTTAGCCATTCTGACTGGTGTGAGGTGGAATCTCAGGGCTCAGCAATTAAAAATAATGAATTCGTGCAATTTGTAGGTAAATGGTTAGACCTGGAAAATATCATCCTGAGTGAGTTAACCCAATCACAAAAGAATACACATGAAATGCAATCACTGATAAGTGAATATTAATGAGCCCAGAAGCCCTAAATACTCAAGGCACAATTAGCAAGTCAAATGATTCCCAAGAAGAAGAAAGGAGAGGACCCTGGGCCTGTAAAGATTGGATCCAGTTTTGCAGAGAAACCATGGGGGGAGGGGGAATGATTGGGGAATAGTTGGGGGAGAGGAATTATGGGACGTATGGTGGGGGGGAACTGGGAAAGGGGAAAGCCTTTGGAATGTAAACATAGAATATAGAAAATAAAAATTAAAAAAAATATATATAAGCATATCGGGACCATTTTTATTTAAACCATCAAACCAAGTTTATCTAAATGGTTCCATAGTAATTGCAAGAGTCCTTATATGAGATAAAAAATGTATTACATATGAGGTAAGATACAAAATGAATTAGTAACAGCTAAGCATAGCAATCATTAGTGGAGTATTTTCATCTACCAAACAGTTCAGAATTTAATCATTAGTAACACAAACACGTGCGCGCGCGCGCACACACACACACACACACACACACACACAAGCTTGTTTCTCAATGGAGTCCTTTGAGCTGCATATATTTTAGTGGACAACATATTAAAATATATAAAGTTCTACTTTAGAACAAATATTAAACAGCACAAGAAAAACAAATATAAACCTCTTGTTAATTACTAAAACGAGTGAGTTATTAAACTCTATATTTGTTTGACCTATAAAATGGTTCTGCAGAAAGAAGATATTGCCATGCATAATCTATGTCTTATAATCACCATTATACAGAACACAGATGATTAACAAATAAAATCTTAGGTTAATTGTGAGTTAAATTATATTTTAAATTCTATTAATATACTATTGTTTAAATTATGATATAGTCATAGAACAGGCTTTCTGAAGAAATGTATACCAAGGGAAAACATTAAAACAAGATTAACTTTTTAAATTTATAAAATTGTAAACATTCTGAATTTCTTGTAAAAGCTGTTGATTTAAAAATAATATAGGCAAATACCTTGAATATTACACTATGGGAGAAAAATGTTCTTATAACTGTGTCTAAAAGGTCAAAAACATCCAAATCATCTTCAGTGCTCCTCACAAAATTTTATATATATTGAAGTTAAAACAATTTACATTTTAAAATAATAGAAAAAACAGGGAAATTATGTATGATATGATTATAGCAAATATTTTTGACAAGAATTGAGAAATTATTTATGCCAGGTACCCAGAGAGATTTCCAGAAGTAGTGAGGTTAAGCTATCTAGGAGAATTCCTTTGCTTTTTATCTACTTTATATTCCACTCCAGAAAAAAAATATGTATATATGTATATGCTTCTGTTAGCATTGGGACCTATGACCCAGCAATGGTACCCTATTATACTTCTCCATTGCCCTTGCATATTCTCCTTGTTTTTTGTTTCTTTTAATGATATTTACTTGAACTTAAAACAGAAAGACTTTATAATCCTTATTCTTTTAAACTTTGTTAGCTTAGTTATACAATACAGGTGATACTATTTTAGTCTAAGGCTTGTTGAAACTTTAAAACCTCACGAATAATTTAGAAAATCAGTCAGAAGTGCTTTATCTTTATAGTTTGCTGATGTTCACTCTTTGTTTTGACTGAGGACAAAAAAACATTAATTTGGCCAACTATATCACTAATGGCTAGATGCAAATATTGTTGCTGAATGATTCACCCTCACGGAAATGTGCCTTTGACCTTTCCTTCCAATTATACATACCTTCATTTTATCCTATTCTTATGTCTACATGTTATTAAAACCAGGGTGAGAAGCATGTTGCCCCACAACTACCACTTCTGAAACTTGATATCATGTCTGTTTACTTTATTTTCTCTAGTACAGCCTCAGACTAATGAGGAGCCAGCCTTATTTTTTCACTTGTAATTTAATACACAATGCCTAGGAAAGTCCTGTACCATAGTAAGGTTTCAATAAATGATGTCAAGTAAACAAATTTATCTTGTCCTCAGATTTAAGTTCTTAATATGCTTCTGTCTCGCAAAGTTAATTGTTAAGTCAGCATAAAACATTATTTTTGATATTGTAATTTTAAAATACTTCACCCTTTTCTGTCTACTCCACAAAACCTCTCATATACCTCCTGCTGCTCTTCAAATTCACAGCTTTTTGAGTAATTATCACATATATGTATATGCATATACATTCATAAATGTAACCTGTTCTGTTCATAAAATGATAAATGTATGTTTTCAGGGCTGTATGGCACTGGATAATTGAGTGTGACAGATCAGGTCTCTTGCTGTTTTGCCTATAGTTCTATGAGTATGAGTAAGGTTGAAGCCTTGTGGTCTTTCTCCTATACCATTTGACATGTCCATTGCTAGGTTTGATTCTTTTTAAAAATTATTTTTCAATCTAAAAATATTTTTCAATGTTATCATTATCTCATTCATGTATCAGCATAACCCATATTCCAGTCTCCCCTTTTTTTCTACATAACTGAAAATGTTCCTTTTACCAAGATAACATTTCCTTTCAAAGCCCACACTGACTTTACTTTGTTCCTCAGATTATTTTATTCAATTTTTTCTTCAAGGTTAATCATCATCATTCCAATTGCTTTGTGGCTTCAGTGTCAAATTATTCTTTCATTTCAGTTGAACTATTTATTCTATTTTTCTTTTAGAAACATTTTTATGTATTTCCTAAATTTTATGCATAGATATCTTTCTATTTATGAAGGTCAGAATTCTTATAAAGAATCAACTTATTATATACTCTACCGATTATCAGGTATCAAATTCTCCTAAATGAATGTCAGTAACTGATATAAAATACTTTATCCTTTACTCAAGTCTCAGAGTTTCCTTGGATATTAGTTCATCTCTTAGAAGTGTGGTCACTTATATTTAGATGGAATCTGGACTGATATGCTGATACCTGTCTTATGTTATATTGCAACAACATTTTATACATATTTTATACGCAATTTTATCATGTGTTTTATTCTGTTAGGTATGCAAAATATTTCTTTTAGAATCCATGAGAATGACAACAAAGCATTTATTGTAATAGCCATTTTAAATAAGACAACATTCATCTAGGATAAATTGAAAAGAATGATCAAGTCATTGGTTAGAAAATGTCTCTAACTTTAATTGGACCCATGTTATTATAAAATTTATAACCCAATATGTTTAATTTCATTATGAATGGCAGATTTTGTGTCTATATATGTGATTCTACTTGCATGAGCATATCCATGAGTGATATTCCTACATCAAAATAAAGGTGAAAATTATGTAAAAATAAATTCATATGACTGTCTTTCACTTTATAGTTAATTCAGCCACGAGTTTATTCATTCAACTAATATTAAGTCATTTATTCAAGCATCTAGAAATATGGATCCTCTTCAATTGCTGAAATATTTTCTTTTACTGAGCTGTGCTACCTCTCTTCTTAAGATACTTAGCCTAGGGGAACAAGTAGATCAATGACAATATTAAAATATTAATGTAATTCATAACATAATAATTAGACATAGTGAGTTATTTGGGGTGCTGTTTATGCCTTTGTGTATAACATTTTATTTAATCCAGAAAAAATTCCTATGACTCATATCTGATTATCATTACTCTCATTTTGTAGAGGACTATATGTAAGTTAATTGAAGTTAAATTACTTTTGCAAGGTCACACAGATAATTACCATCAGTTCAAGAGTTGTGAATTACAACTGTTTTAGACATATATAATTCTTTATTGCTTTTGACTTTCATTTAAAGTTGGGAATACTAATCTTTTTGTCCCTTTGGATTAGAAAGTATCCTTACAAATGTCTATTCATTTTTAATTTAGGTAATATTTTAAGATGGAATAGTACAAATTTAATTGAACTTTATCTTATAAACCTATATTAATCTGGGATGGCAAGATGGCTCAAAGGGTATAGGTGCTCACAGACAAATCTGGTAACCAGTGTTTAATCCCCAGGACACACAGGATGGAGAAAAAAGCAGATTTCCATAAGTTGTGTTCTGAACTCTACATATATACCATATTATGCATGTTCATACACCATATGTAAGTACGCACACAAAATGAATGAATGTGAAGACAAATTGAGCTTACAGCCATATACAAATATTGAAATATATGTTATTATTGGTATATATATTTCATAAATATAGACAAATTTCTTTTATTTTCTTTTCTAATTATTTTTAAAATTTTATATATGTGTGCATGCATGTGGAGGTTATAAATATAAATCTAGTGTTCACAGAGCCCAGCAATGCGTGTGATATCTCTTGGAATGAGAGCTTTAGGCACTAGTGAACTGTGTGCCGAATACTGAAGTTTGGTTCGCTGCAAGAGCAACACATGCTCTTAATTATTGAAGCATTTCTTCAGCTCCTCTTTTATTATCTTTTTGGTAGTAATTTTAAAAGTGTGCTTTAGTGTAAGGATTTAGAACATGAAACCACAAAGAAGGTGGCTTTGCATGCTCAGTACTACAACTGAAGGAACTAGGAAGGTCTTAGGAGCAAGGAGGAATTTGATCTTCTACCACTATCTTTTCTCCTGTCTCTCCCTTTCTCTTCACAGTGTAGCATACAGATTAAAACTCATCTCAAAATCAGTTTGATATATGTCCTTTTACTCTTTAGTGACCCAAAATACAAAAATGTAATTATTCTTGCGGATTTTTGCCTTCATTTCAGAAGTATATATTGTGTTAAACTTTGATTAAATACATGTGTTTTGCACTCACTTTTTAATCTGTTTCTTGTAAATGTAATGCCAATAATCTTTGTCACTGAGAGGAGAAAATGATTTTTTTTATCTACATGGCAGGTATAACATATATCTTAAAGCGTTAATGTTCTTCTGTATATATTTTAAAAGCCACAAAGCTATTCATAAAACCTCACAATGTAGAATATGAGTATGCATATGTACATATGAGAAATTTTAATGAAATTCAAAAATTAATTATAAGAATTAGACCTATAATTAAAATAATTTACTAATGATGTAAAAACACCTATAGGTATCTGTCTTAGTTACTTGTCCTATTGTGAAGAGAAAGCATGACAAACTTAACTTTTATACAAGAAAGCACATAACTGTGGGCTTACTTGCAGTTTCAGAAATTAAGTTCATGGTTATCATGGTGTGTAGTGTGACTGCCCTCAGACAGGCAAAGTGCTAGAGATGTCATATGGGTTCTAGGATCAAACTTGTGTTTTCTGGCAAATCACCCTGTTTTCAGTCATGTTTCCAAAGCTTATATCAGATTATTTTCTTTCAGCAAGAAGAAATGTAACTGATAAAGGAAAAAAATGTACCAAATACTGAGGCTGTTAGTGTGATAAATTTGACTATATGGTTCTAGAGTCTCCATAGATTGCAACAGGATTGTGGAAGTGCTTTGACCTGGACAAGCCCAGAGATGCTGTAAGCAGAGGTTAATGGGCCATTATTATTCGACTTAGGAAAGCAATGAAAAGAGAAATGTAGGTTGTGAAGACCCAGCTAGTGTGTTTTAGAGAGAAATAATGACTATCTGAACAGGGCTAGAAGCTATTTGGGCTATATTTTGGTAAAACCAATGAGGCTGCATTCTGCCTGTGTCTTATAACTTCAGTAAAGCTGAATACTGTAGCTAGAAAATGATTTGCTTAGTGGAAAATAATTTTCAAGGTAAACTAGCATTCAGTCAGTAACACAGTTAATACTTGCCACTTTCACCACATCTACAGTGAAAATAAGCAGTAAGTGGGGCAGAAGGATATAAAAAGTGTGCAGTTTCTTGAGAGAAAATATTTTCAACAAGCTTAAAGTTACAAGAAAAATGCATACTGGAATAGAGGCTGCAAGTTTTAGAGAAAAATGTACTGCTTTACATTAAGACTACAGGATTGTTTCTCTGAAGGTAAGAAACTAGCCATTGTAAAAATGCAAGTTCATTCTAAAAGAGAGAGACTAAAGTTAAAGCTCTGAGTCAGTCTCCACCAGATGAGAACAGGCTAGCCATACCCCGCAGTTCCTGGCCTGTCAGCCTGCTGGAGACCGCAGACTTAACATAAATTGCATTTTTTCTGTTATTTTTTAAATTGTATATTTTCTTTATTTACATTTCAAATGTTTTTATCTTTCCAGGTCTCCCCTTTGAAACCCCCATATCCATCCCCTCTCCCCCTGCCTCTATGAGGGTGTTCCCGTACCCACCCACACACTCCCGTCTTACCACCCTGGCATTCCCCTGGCATTCCCCTGGCATTCCACTACAAGGGGGCATCGAACACCCTCAGGCCCAAGGGCCTCTCCGCTCATTGATGTCCCATAAGGCTACATATGTGTCCCTCTGCTACATATGTGGCTGGAGTCATGGGTCCCTCCATGTGTACTCTTTTTTTTTTTAATTTTTATTTTCTATATTCTATGTTTACATTCCCAAGGCTTTCCCCTTTCCCAGCTCCCCCCCACCATACGTCCCATAATTCCTCTCCCCCCCACCACTTCCCAATCATTCCCCCCCCCCCCCCCGATTTCTCTGTTCTACAAAACTGGATCCAATCTTTTCAGGCCCAGGGTCCTCTCCTTTCTTCTTCTTGGGAATCATTTGACTTGCTAATTGTGCCTTAAGTATCATGTGTACTCTTTCATTGGTGGCCTATTCCTGGGAGCTCTGGGGGTAGTGGTGGTTAATATTTCCCACAACAGCTATCCTTTGAACACTTCTTTGTGATAAACTGTTTTTTGTTTGTTTGTTTGTTTTTACATAGTTAATTTCTTTCAGTTGGTTGAGTCCTTATTGGTCCTTAGCTAAGGACTGGAGAATATATTCATGTCTGCCATATTTAAAACTATGCAAAATTCACATAAATTTTACAGGTAGCAGTAGTAAAGAAAATACTAACTTACTCTCTTATTTTGATTTCCTGTGTATGTGCATACACATATGCATGTATGTATGTATGTATGTATGTGTGTGTGTGTGTGTGTGTGTGTGTGTGTGCTTATATGTGTATATGTATGGAGGGGGGACAGTAGTGGTAGAAATCAATTAAAGTTGTCATTTCTCAGGAGATTTCTACCTTATTTTTATGGAAGGATCTATTACTAGGACCTGGCCCTTTCTGACTCCTTCTGTCTCCACTCTTGTTGCACCAATAAGTTGAAAATGTAATGTCATAAGTTAATAATAATTAAATACTATTTATGATAGGATAATCAAAATTCAAGATTACAATAATGATTTTCTTAAAATTTTTCCTTTTAGTGAAAATAGTGTTTTTCATCATAAATATATTCTATGTTTTATCATCTATCCCTCTAAGTTCTACCCCATCTCCCCTTATGTACAGATTCATTCATTTTCTGTCTCTGATTAGGAAGCAACCAGGGTTCTAAGGGCTTATAAGAAAATAAAAGAAAAATAAGACGATAAGATAAAACAAAACTTAATACTTTGATGCTGGAAGACAAACAAACAAAATGAAAACGAGCCCGATAACCACAAGAATCATACTTTCTTGTAAACATAAAATTGCTAAACTGTAGAAACTCCAGATGGATTTCCAGAGTGGTTGGACCAGTTTGCAATCCCACCAGCAATTGAGGAGTGTTCCTCTTTCTCCATATCCTTGCCTGAAGACCCAGCTATACCACTGTTGAGCATATACTCCAAAAATGTCCCACCATACCACAAGAGCACATGCTCTACTACGTTCATAGCAGCCTTATTTGTGTCAGGAGCTGGAAACAACTCAGATGTTCCACAGCAGAAGAATGGATACAGAAAATGTGGTTCATTTACATAATACAATACCATTCAACTATTAAGAATAAGGACATCATGATTTTTGCAGGCAAATAGATGGAAATAGAAATTATCATACTGAGTAAGATAACTCAGACCCAAAAGTACAGGCATGGCATATATTAACTAATAAGTGCATTTTAGCCAAAAATGTACAGAATACCTAGAATACAATCCATAGAACTCAAAAAGGTTAACAAGCCAAAGTGCCCAAGTGAGGATGTTTCAATACCACTTGGGAGGGAGAAGAAAACAATCACAGGAGGCAGAGGGATGGAAGGACCCTGGGTGTGAGAGGAGAGTGGGAGTGGAAAGGGGAAGCAGGAAGTGGGGGAGCAGGAGAGAAGCTCTGAAGGCCAGAGTATGTAACTTTGGTGGGTGAGAGGTATGTGTGGGATCCTATAGATAGTAACAGAGACCTTAGAGGTAAGAGGCTCTCAGGATTCAAAAGAAGGGGCCTTAGATGAAATGCATTACAGTGGGGAGAGGGAACTTGCAGAGTCCACCTCCAGAAGAAAGACAGGGCATCAAGTAGAGGGATGGGGTTGCCATCCCACAGTCAAAAACTCTGACCCAGAATTGTTCCTGTCTAAAAGAAGGGCAGGGAAAAAATGGAGAAGAGCCTGAGGTCAAGTAACCAGCCCAACTTGGGATAGATTTCAAGGGGAGGCTCCAAGGTCTGACACTATTACTGATGCTATGGTGTGCTTACAGACAGGAGCCTAGCATGGCTGTCCTCTGAGAGGCCCAACAATCAGCTGACTGAGACAGAGGTAGATACTTACATAGAACCATTGAACTGAAGTAAGGAACCCTTGTGGTTGAATTTGATAAAGGCTGGAAGAAGCTGAGGAAGAGGATAACCCCATAGGAAGACCAGCAGCCTCAACTAACCCTGACCCTTGAGATCTCTCAGACAGTGAGCCACCAACCACATAAAATACAAGGGTTGGTTTGAGGTCCCTGACACATATACAGCAGAGGATTTCCTGGTCTGGCCTCAGTGAGAGAAGAGGCACCTAATGCTTGAGTAACTTGAGGTCCCAGGGAGTGGGGAGGTTAGGCATGGTGAGGTGGGGAAGGGAGTCCTCTTGTAGACAGTCCAGAGGAGGAATGGGATGAGGAAGTGTGAGAGGGCAGATCTGGAGGGGGGTAATGACTGGGCTGTAAAAACTAAAGGTAATGAAAAAAACCCACTAAACTTGTAAGTAAACTGGAAGCCATACTAGATACTCAGAGGAGCTGGGACAGGCTCATGCATGCCTTTTTCTTGCTTCTCTAGTCTCTGTGATTTCATATGAGCTTTGATCACTTTGATTTAGAGGGTGTATTAGTCAGGGTTCTCAAGAGTCACAGAACGTATGGGTGGTCTCTGTAGTAAGGAAATTTGTTGATCACTTAAAGTCTGTAGTCCAACTCCCAATAATGTCAGCAGCAGCTGTGGATAGAAGTCCAAGGATCTAGCAGTTGCTCCCTCACAAGGCAAGCAGGCAAAGGAGGTAGTCTTCTTAACAATGTCATTGTGTAGGCTTCCAGCAGAGGGTGCCCAGATTAAAGGTGTGTGCTACCAGGCCTTTAATCTCAGAAGATCTTGAACTCAACCCAAACACAAAAGAACACTCCTGATATGCACTCACTGATAGTTGTATATTAGCTTAGAAGCTTGGAATACCAGGACACAATTCATATATCAAATGATGCCCAAGAAGGAAGGAGAGGCCCCTAGTCCTGGAAAGGCTCAGTGCAGCAGTATAGGGGAATACCAGGACAGGGAAGGCATAAGGGGTGGATTGGGGAACAGGGGGAGGGAAGAGAGCTTATGGAACTTTCAGGGAGGGGGGATCCAGGAAAGGGGAAATCATTGGAAATGTAAATAAAGAATATATTGAATAAAAAATATGAAAAAAAGAGAGAGAGATCTCCCTGTCTTAAACTTCTGGAATTCATAGCCACTATAGCTCAATGCCAAAATCCAGGGCAAAAACTTTTATCTCTCAGCCTCCAGATTAGGATCAAAGGTTAGCCTTCCAATTCTGGTTTGTAGATCATTCCAGATATAGTCAAGTTGACAACCAGGAATAGCCACTACTGAGGGCCTTGTTTTCCTGGTGTATTTTAATCCCACTGGTTCTGACACTCAGCCTCCTCTTCAGAAGCATACTCTGGGCTCTGAGGGGGATTTGGTAGAGAAATCTCCTTTAGTGCTAAGTGTTCCAACAAAGGAATTTTAATCAAGCAGCATGGCTTCTTTGTCAAGAGATCACATCCAGTGACTTTCTAGGTCTATGTGATACAGCTAGAATGCAGACATGCTGTGGATTCATTATAGTATGATCTACCTGTAATGCAGACTCCACTTTAGTAAATACTTTTAAACCCTATAATCTCTAACTAGGAAGGTAAGGTTAGTTTGTAGAAGGAAGCACCCATGTTTGAGAGTGATGTCTAATTGAGTGGTAGACAAGGTACAAAAGGGAAAAGATTTGATAGAATATACTATGTCCAACTCACATGAGAAAAACCCAGGAAAGAGGGGGCCACTTGGAGTGGGAGGGAGAGAGGGGTGTCGGGAGGGGAGAAGAGGGAGAGAGAGAGAGGCAGATAGAGAGAGAAGTATTGTGTGAGAAAACAAGAGAATCTCAATTGAATCAGTCAGCTTGGAAAATTAGATTGTATGGAGGTTAGAAGCTTCCAGGCCTAGGCCTAGTGACAGAACAGAGATAAAAAGACTCTGGGCCCAGCTCAAGCCATCTATTCAAACAACTTGGGTGTGTCTCTCATCTCACTTCTGAGGAAATAAAAGCAACATTTATATTACAAAGGTCTTTCACTCTCTGCATAATGTCTTGGTTTGGGTCTCTTTGTTTCCAGATGCTGTAAAAAAGTTTCTCTGATGATGGCTGAGCAAAGCACTGGTCTACTAGCAAATCAGAATGTCATTAGGAATCATTTTATTGCCACAATTTTGTTACAACAGTGGTATTTGATTTTACACTAGAATCCTGGGCTATCTTGTCTCTGGCTCTTTGTCAGGAAAGCAGTGTCAGGTCTGGGTTCCACATAGTAGAGTGGGTCTTATTTCAAATCTGATATTGGTTGGTGACTTCCCAAAAGCCTTGTGCCATCATTATTCTAGCATATCTTGCATTGTCACTCCAAGGGTTTGCTTCTGGCTTAGTATTTTTGTTTCTCATTCATAGCTTGTAGAGTTTCTTCCTGTGTCACTCTATCATGAATAAGAAATATATGTCCTAGCATGAAAGACTAAGAGTAATAATTATATGAAAAGAAACCAATAAAATAAACACAGATCCTGTTGATTTTTTATATTGTTGAGATTGTAATATAATTCCAGTATTTTTCCTTCACTTTCATCCCTCCAAAGTCTCCCATATACCACTCCTCACTGTGTTTCAAATTCATGGCATCTTTTTACATTACTTGTTGTTATATTAGCCCTACACCCCCACCATTCTTATTTCCATAAATACAACCTGCTAAGTCTTTGTAATGCTATTTGTATTTAATTTCTAGGACTAACCATTTGGTAGTGGACCACCAATTAATGTTCTCTTCTTTAGGGATGACAATTTGCCCTGCTCTCAGTATTCCATATTGGCCTAGAGTTCTTCAAGTTATTTACACAGAACTGAGGTCTCCTGGGATTCTCCTGCCCACTTCTTATCTCTGGTCCCATCCATTTTAACATATGTATTGCTTTCCTTGTTCAATTCATGTGTAGGCAGTCTGTGATGTAGCTTCTGACATTTGGAGGAAATGAGAAAATACCCTGCTCATCTGGGTCTTAAACAATATCTGCACCCTCTTACTCATTGGTCTGGAGGTCCAACAGTTGTATTATAGATGTATCCATTGGGACTGGGCTCCACAACTCTGCATTTTGTTTTATTGTGGAAAATCATTACATATTTTATTTCACAAAATAGTGGTGTGATGGTTTGTATATGCTTGGGCCAGGTAGCAGCACTATTAGATGTGTGGCCTTGTCCAAGTAGGTGTGTCACTGTGGGTGTTGGTTTTAATACACTGGCCCTAGCTACCTGGTTTATTCTGCTAGCAACCTTCAGATGAAGATATAAAACTCTCAGCTAGCTTTGCCTACATCATGTCTACCTGGATGCTGCCATATTCCCACCTTGATGATAATGTTCTGAACTTCTGAACCTGTAAGCCAGCCCTAATTAAATGCTATCCTTATAAGAGTTGCCTTGGTCATGGTAACCCTAACTCAAAGAACTTCTTGTATATTTATAAGAAGGAAGTTTTCTAACAGTAAAAATTATCTGGACAGAAATTTTTAAAGGTTAGAGCATCAGAAAACATTATTGAAACAGTACATATTTCAAATTGAACTCTCTTGTGTGTTTTGAATCATGGACTATGTTGCCCTTTCTACTTGCAAGCAAATTTCTTTGTATAAATGACATAAATTCCTTTCTAAGACCCTCTCTAAAATGTACATATAGCATGGTTACCCAGTAAAATATATAGTGGAGTCTTATAGGATTCTATGTCATTATTGATTTAAGCTCATAGTATGGTTAAGTAAAGTGGAAGGTGGGAGGGCAGGGATGAGAGGGAAACATGTAGAAGGCTACTGCACACTAAATGATTGAAAAGTTACATGTGTAAAACTCCTCCAGTTTCCTAATATATAAGCATATACATAATTTTAAAAAGTTACTATATAATTGGGACAACAATGTCCACACATCTCTTAGGATAATAAATAGAAAGCTCAGTGGCATGGATCAGTTACTTTGTGTAAGTTGTTGGACACTGACGTTCTATAAATTACTCCTTCAACACAACATTACAAGCTATTATATTATATTATAATTGGTTACTATCTAGGTCTTGATGGTAAGGCCCTATTGCTAACAAGCATCACATACTTGAGTCATCAAACAGAAAAAGTAAGACTTATATTGACTTGGAAGTTTGATCTTTACTGGCTAGCTTTTCATGGTGCTCAAAATTCCTATGCATGTTATTGGGGAATAAAAATAATCATCATCATTCTTTATGAGATGTGGACCTTGGGAACTATAACAACAACCAACCTGATATGTCTAGTGATGTAATAGTAGCATGAATATTAAGGAAGTAACCAAACACCAAGGTCAGATAGGGCATAGGCCTTGGAGCAGAACCTGCTACTATTATCTTGCTAAGTGTCATAGGACTTTATTGCCTCCTGGAGACTAATCATTGCACTCATAGATTAATGCAGCTCTCAATATCCATCAGAAAAGCTTCTATTAGTAGTACATAAAAATTAAAACAGAGATACATACCTAGTAAACATTCAGGGAATAAGAGATAGTTGAGTGCTCAGCCCTAAATTCCATATGATATCAAATTTCATCCTTACCAGTTAGCTTTTGTAGTGCTAAGCACTTTATCATATGATCCACTGCAGGGTCCCGGGATTAAATCAGAAGAGGAAGACGACATAGAGTAAGAGTTATAGGGAGAGTCTTAGTCAGGGTTTCTCTTCCTGCACAAAAATCATGACCAAGAAGCAAGTTGGGGAGGAAAGGGTTTGTTGAGGTTACACTTCCACATTGCTGTTCATCACCAAAGGAAGTCAAAACTGGAGCTCAAGCAGGTCAGGAAGCAGGAGCTGATGCAGAGGCCATGGAGGGATGTTTCTTACTGACTTGCTTCCCCTAGCTTGCTAAGCTTGCTTTCGTATAGAACCCAAGAATACCAGCCCAGAGATGGCACCACCCACAAGGGGCCATCTCCCCTTGATCACTAATTGAGAAGATGCCCCACAGCTGGATCTCATGGAGGCATTCCCTCAACTGAAGCTCCTTTCTCTGTGATAACTCCAACCTGGGTTAAGTTGACACACAAAACAAGTCAGTACATGGAATGAATGACCACAATAAGAACAGTTTTTTTTCTTGACACAACTGGACAGTTGAACATATAAACTAACAGTTGATGTGATCAATATCAAGCCAGAAAAAAAATCTCACCATGGACCGAGAAGGTCAGTCAGGAAGTCCTACCCCTAGTTGAAGAGCTATTTTTAGCTGATGCTTGGTGAGAGAAGAGTTAATTTTCTCCATGGATGTGGCCTCAGAAAGGCTTCTCATATTCTAGTGGATGGTTCTATCCTTGTGCCCATATAGGCACTGCTAAGTGACAAGGTTGGGGATGGAGGGTCAAAGTGGTAAGAAAAAGTTGTTGGAGGTTGGAGAATGATTTGAGGACAGAAGAGATAAAAAATAGAGTGAACTTGATCAAGACACATTATATGAAATCATAAATCAATAAAAGTTCCTAAAATATTACTTATACTTTAATTTTCTAATATACTTCTTATAGGTTAGTCAACCAAACAGTTCTTAAAAGTCCCTGTGCAATAGGAAGTTGAAATAAGCATAAATAGTTAATTATCACAACATATATATTGGTCTAAAAATAGGGAAAACAAGAGTGTTCTGAAGGCTACAGAAGAATAGAAGTATATTTTCATATATATATATATTATATACATATGTACAATATATATAACATATATATGTATATATTAAGTGCAAAAACACATTAATTCAAAATATAAATAAATATATTGGTTTTGAGTATCTTAAGGAGATCTTATCCTATGTTTTGAAAACCTATATGGAATTCAGATATTAAAAATCACTTTAAATTTACTACAACTTTCTCCCTTATTCCTAAATGTTTGATACATATATACAAATAAATATGATCACAATGACCCCTCTTCAAATTTCTCCCAGTTTTCCACCAATAAATCATCCTCCCAACTTCATAAATGTAGTTTTGATATCACACTAAGTCAAGTTAATATTGCATAGATATTTATTGGTATACAGCCATCAGCATTTTGAATGTGTATATGCCAAATTTTATGGAGAAAGAATACTTTCGTGATACTTCTGGAGGATGCAGACATACCACTCCTGGGAATATACCCAGAAGATTCCCCAGCATGCAATAAGGATACATGCTCCACTATGTTCATAGCAGCCTTATATATAATAGCCAGAAGCTGGAAAGAACCCAGATGTCCCTCAACGGAGGAATGGATACAAAAAATGTGGTATATATATACAAAATGGAGTACTATTCAGCCATTAGAAACAATGAATTCATGAAATTCTTAGAGAAATGGATGGAGCTGGAGAACATCATACTAAGTGAGGTGACCCAGTCTCAAAAGAATACCCATAGTATGCACTCACTGACAAGTGGATATTAGCCTAGAATCTTGGAATACCAAAGACATAAATCACATACCAAGTGATGTTTCACAAGAAGAAAGGAGTGGACACTGGAGCTAGAATGGTCCAAAGCATCATTGTGGGGGAGTACAAGAACAGGGAGGTGGGAGGTGGTGGATGAGGGAGCAGGGGGAGGGAAAAGGGCATGTGGGACCTTTGGGGGTGGGGAACCAGAAAAAGGGAAATGAATTGTAAATATAGAATATATCCAATAAAAAAAAGAAAGAAAATTTGTCAGAGGTTTTAATCGTATAAAACAAAATCTATGTGTATGATGAATGCCAGATGTATTAATTATTTTTGATGCAAGTATAACAACAACATGCAAAATAAAACATAAGAATAAAACATGTATTAATAAACTTAACAGAGTTACCCTACAACAAGGCTACAATGGCCTTACTACAGACCACAGGAAAACAAATAAAAAGCTCAGATCCAGAAATACATTACCTTCTTTGGAATTTAAGGCCACCAAGATTACATAACCCATCAAAAATTACAAGTTATTGTCCTGGTTACCTTCCATAACTTGACATCAAGACCTCATCATTAAAGACACTATATACTTTAGTCATAAAATACATAGGTATTAAGCCGTTACTCAAAAGGAAGCTTGATTCATACTCGGTAGCTTTCATAGTGCTGGAGTGTGCTATGCATACTTCTAGAGGTGAAACATAGTCATACATTTTATGACTCTGAACCCTGGAAGCTACAACAATGATTGCCCTGCACATTGGCTTAATAATAGCCTGAATGTTATGTGAGTACACAACCACTTTCTGATTGAATATAAGTCCTGTTCCATGAACTGAAACCCATAACTGGCACTGTTACTTGGGCCAAGAACATAAGGCCAGAAAAGTCATAGGCCCCAGGGGAAAACCTAGAATATTACTACTCTGGTACTGCATCATAATAATAACTAACTTTTAATGACTGATTATTATATCATAGATTAGTGCATCAGTCAGTCACTCATTGGGTAAACTTTTTGCAGCAGACAGAAATTAACACAAAAACTCACAACTGGTAAAGGTACAGAGAAAAATTGACTGTGGAATGCACAGCCCTAAATGTTACATTTCTATCATTCCCAAAGGTCAGTTGTCATGGCAGAAGAGGGAATAGAAAGATGGGAAGAACCATAGGTTGTAGACAAAAAGGAAACTGTCTCCTGGACACAGGTGGGTAATTAAACACATGAATTCACAGTAGTTGAACTAACATTCACAAGATACAAGCTTATGCCTGAAAAAATTCCATAATTCCGAGTGGTGATTTGTATAAGGTCCCTCTTGTACCTAAGAAGCTATTGGTATTTGATAACTACAGAAAAGAGAGAGTCATTTTTCTTTATAGTGTGACTTCCAGTGGGCTAACAATGTTCCAGTGGATGGAATATACTCAAGAGTATACCAGCAACCTAAACTTTATTTGATGTGCTTTTAAAAAAGAGGAAACAAAGTTGCGCATGTAGGGAAGTGAGGTAGATTTGGGATGAGTGGAGAGGAAGAGTATATGTTTGCATTCTATGGAATTGTCAAAGAATTAATTACAAAAAAAGAGAAAAAAAGAGAAATCACAATAAAGTATCCTGATTGTTTTTCAAAATAGAATTAAGAATGAACATGTTATTCATTCCTTATGTACAGGACTAATCATGTATCTCACCACATTTAGGGCCTTATAATCATCCAAAGGGTAAATTGTTGTGATCTACTTTGTGCTGAGCTATCATCAGCATCATCATTAACATTATTGTTGATTATTATAAAGGAACTTAAAGAGATTCCTTTTCTGTAATCCCAGAACTTGGGAGGCAGAGGCAGGTGGATTTCTGAGTTCGAGGCCAGCCTGGTCTACAGAGCAAGTTCCATGACAGCCAGGACTACACAGAGAAACCCTGTCTCAAAAAAAACCAAAAAAAAAAAGATTCCTTTTCTTATAGAATTAGGAATTTTATAAGCTTTCTGACTAAATCTTAAGCCTACACAATCTGCCAACATAAAACATTGACTTTAAGTGTGGTGAAATTTCTAAAATATTAGTTTGACATGATACATTTAAGGCTTCCAAACAACTGGATGTGAAAGCAAAGAATTTAAGAGGATTTCAAGAATAATAGAAGACTAAGTTCAATGTAATGTTTTGGTGTCTGTGGGAACCATATTGAACAACTATTCAAAAAGAAATAAACCATAATATACACTGGGCTTTTTATTTGCTATTGCTAGCTGTCTAGAGAAGCATTGGCTCTTCCCCAATTTCAGGGTCACTCTGTGGGAACTGTATATATATATATATATTTGTATATTTGTATGTACATATTTGGGGAAGATTCTAGAATAGTCAGTTTCCATTGAGTTGTTTCAGAAACCTTTAGTGTTACATATCCCTTTCTGTTATTCTACCTCTACATTACCTTCATATTTTCTAACTCAAATAACTCTGCTTCACTATCATTCCCCTGTCCCCCTTCATATGTATACCATCTCTTTTTTTTTAATTTTTGTTTTTTGAGAAAGGATTTCTCTGTATAGCCTTGGCTGTCCTGGAACTCACTCTGTAAACCAGGCTGGCCTGGAACTCAGAAATCCACCTGCCTCTGCCTCCCAAGGGCTGGGACTAAAGGTGTGTGCCACCCACTGTCCAGCCCATCACTACTTGTTTAATCTCCCACATTGACCCCTTATTGGTTTTTTGACTACTGTGGGTACTTCAATTGAATGACACACATGTAAAATTTCAAATCTAGGAGAAACAAATAATATATGCCTTTCTGGATCTGAGTCATTTCACTCAAAATGATTATTTCTAGTTCCATCCATCAACTTAAGAATAGGACTTGGGCACAGGGGAAAAGTTCCTGAACAGAACACCAATAGCTTATGCTCTAAGATCAAGAATCAACAAATGGGACCTCATAAAATTACAAAGTTTCTGCAAAGCAAAGGACACTGTCAGAAGGACAAAACAGCAACCAACAAAGTGGGAAAAGATCTTCACCAACTCCACATCCGACAGAGGGCTAATATCCAATATATACAAAGAACTCAAGAAGTTAGACCGCAAAGAAACAAATAACCCTATCAAAAAATGGAGCACAGAGCTAAACAAAGAATTTTCACCAGAAGAAATTCGGATGGCCGAGAAACACCTTAAAAGATTTTCAACATCATTAGTCATCAGGGAAATGCAAATCAAAACAACCCTGAGATTCCACCTCACACCAGTCAGAATGGCTAAGATTAAAAACTCAAGAGACAACAAGTGCTGGCGAGGATGTGGAGAAAGAGGAACACTCCTCCACTGTTGGTGGGATTGCAAAATGGTAAAACCGCTCTGGAAATCAGTTTGGCGGTTCCTCAGAAAATTGGGCATGTTACTTCCAGAGGACCCTGGCATACCACTCCTGGGCATATACCCAGAGGATTCCCCTGCATGCAATAAGGACACATGCTCCACTATGTTTATAGCAGCCTTGTTTATAATAGCCAGAAATTGGAAGCAGCCCAAATATCCCTCAAAGGAGGAATGGATACAGAAAATGTGGTATATTTATACAATGGAATACTACTCAGCAATTAAAAATAATGAATTCATGCAATTTGTAGGTAAATGGTTAGACCTGGAAAATATCATCCTGAGTGAATTAACCCAATCACAAAAGAATGCACATGAAATGCAATCACTGATAAGTGGATATTAATGAGCCCAGAAGCCCTAAATACTCAAGACACAAATAGCAAGTCAAATGATTCCCAAGAAGAAGAAAGGAGAGGACCCTGGGCCTGTAAAGATTGCATCCAGTTTAGTAAAGAAACCGAGGGGGGAGGGGGAATTATTGGGGAACAGATGGGGGGAGAGGAACTATGGGAACTATGGTGGGTGGGAACTGGGAAAGGGGAAAGCCTTTGGAATGTAAACATAGAATATAGAAAATAAAAAAAAAAGAATTTAAATTTTTTCTTAACAGTTGAATACTATTCCATTGAAAAATGCACCACATTTTCATGATTTATTCATTACATGGTAAATATATAGACTGTGTCCATTTTCTGGTTATTGTGACTAGGGCAGCAATAAATTAGAGGCCCAAATAATCTCTATACTAGGATATAGACATTTTTTATATAAAGCCAACAGTGGTATAGCTGGATCACATGATAGGTCTAGTTCTACCTTTTGTGAGGATCCTGCATTAGTTTCCCTTTCTCCCCAAATTGGTTACTGTTTTGCAACATCCATTTGTCATCATTTGTTATCTTGATATTACCCAATCTGTCTATCGTGGAATGACATGTAAAAGCATTTTAAGTTTGCTTTATATGGTATGATATTTTAAGAACTTTGCAGTCAGGAATCTAAGTAGTTTTTCAATTAAATTATGACATCATGACTCAAATGACAAGATACAATCAAAACACATTAATTACAAGTGAATATTGTAATAAATGGTAATAGTCATTGAGCTATGTGTTGAATTGATATTGTTCTTAATGTCCTCTTTTTATTGCCAATAAGAAATATATGTAGTAAAAATTAATAAGACATTTAGAAAATGCTATCAAATTTATAGGAATTCACATATATAAAACGTCATGTATGTACCTTTGCATGCTTTTTGCATATCAACATATACATATATATGCATATATGTAGAGTGTGTGTGAATACATGGCATAAACATTGGAAAAACAATATAAAATTAAATTGCCTTGCTATCCCTCTTACATGCAGATGCTATTTTTATCACTGACCATAGAAGATGACAAAATGCTAAAAAGGATTTCTTTAAAAATAAGTGGAATATCAAAATAGTTGTTGCTCTATAATGATGAATATTTCCCTGAAAATATTTTTTAAGTGGGAAAATTCTTGAACATGTTTTACTGGCTCTTTGAAAGTTTTATCTTTGCATATTTTGCCACCAAATTTAGAAAAAGTGAGCAGCATAACATTATCACTTATGGTATCACAGTTATTCCTGTCATATTATGATTAGCCCTGATTGAAATGACATTTCCAACATGTACCAAAATTGTGAAAATGGTAATTACATTCTGCATTTGCATAAGGTTATTCTTTTAGCTTACCAATTTGTTATAAAAGCAGCATAGACATCATCTGTAAAATAAAACAAGTGCTGCACTCTATGAATACTAAGATTATTACCATTTTGTATTATATCCTTGATACTTGACCACAAATACATATTTGTGATTGCCACAATTGTGTTAACAGAAAACAAGGGAAGTACACTATTAAATTTATGAGGATCAGTTTTGCATAATCCTTTTGTTTCCTTCAAAATAATACACAGAGCCTGTCTTTAGGATGTATAACTCTTGCCTCCATACTCTATTCTGATATTATATTGTAATTTCTGATAAAGTGAGGAAAAGTCTGTGAAGCTGAAATCAGTTGACTAATCTCTTCTGGAAAATGTTCAACCACAAATACAATATCAATACAAAATACAATACAAATATAATTTTTTCTTCATTTCAGAAAATACATGATTCTATTAACTGATGACTGGATAATGAAAATGTGGTATACACAAGAGAGAGAGGAAAGAGACAGAGAGAGACAGAGACAAAGAGACAGAGAGACAGAGACAGAGAGAGGGCAACAGAGAGAGGGAGATTTCTATTCAGCCATAAAAACAACAAATTATTAACTTTTCAGCTAAATAGACTGAACTCAAAAATAAACCAAAAAAAACCAAAACAAAATAATAACAATAAACTAGGTGAACTAATACAGAGTCAGGGAAGATAAATGCTATATGTCCTTTCTCAGATGTACTTTTTAGCTTTGAACACTTATATTTGTGTTCTTAATTTCCAGTATCTTTAGAGGCCATGGAGCTAGAAATTAACCAACATGTAGAGCAGAAAGTGCCTTAAGGGAGGGGAGGGGGATTACAGAATGTACATGAAATTATAGCAGATAGGGAAATACAGTAAATCAAAAAATTTACATGGCAATGAGCGTAAGAAAATGTGAGAGAAGAGAGGGTTGGATTAACCCCCTTCCATACCAAAGTATGATCTTTGTTTGTATCTTCCACTAAATGCCTCCATGTTACTTAGCTTCTCTAGACCTGTGGACTATAGAATGATTGTTCTTTATTTTACAGCTAATATCCATTTATTAGTGAGTACATACCATATTTGTCTTTCTGGGTCTGGGTTATCTCACTCAGGATGATTTTTCTTTTTCTTTTTTAATTTTCTATATTCTTGTTTACCAGTTCCCTCCTCACCATATGTCTCATATGTCCTCTTCCCACCCCCCCTGCCTATTCCCCAATCACCACCCCACCATTTCCCTGTTCTGTTCTGGTACTCTCCTACAAAACTGGATCCAGTCCTTTCAGGACCAGGGTCCTCTCCTTCCTTCTTCTTGGGAATCTTTTGACTTGCTAATTGTGCCTTGATGATTTTTCTAGTTCTATCCATTTGTTTGCAAATTTTATGATGTCCTTGTTTTTAATAGTTGAACAATACTCAATTTCATAAATGTACCATGTCTTGTTTCCAGTTTCTGGTTATTATGAATAAAACTGCTATGAACATAGTTGAGCAAGCATTCTTTAAGATAGGATAAAATATCTTTTGTATATATTCCCAAGATGTTGGTATAGCTGGGTCTTGAGGGGAAATAGATTTTGCCAGTGCACTCCTGCCAGTTGAGGTTGGGAACAGGAAAAATCAGCTAGAAAGGAGGTGGAGGAAAATCTTGGGAGAAATGATTGGAATTGGGGAGCATTTTAGGGGCAGTTGGAAATCTAGTGCCATGGAACCTATAAAGTAACTCTAGCAAAGTTCACTGGTTGTCTCAGGCACAGGGCTTGAACCGGCCTCTCCAATTACTTAGACAAGGCCTCAAGTGGAGGGATTGTGGCATCAACCCAGCCATAAAACCTTTGACCTACTATTTGTCCTGCCTGTAGAGTGTGTTGGGACAGGAGCCTAGCAGAATCATGATCAAGGAGACCAGAGAGATTTCATCCAACAACTGATGGGAGCAGATGCAGAATACCAAGCAAAATATTAGGCAGCCCAAGAGAAGTCCTGCTGAGGATGGGGGTGGGGAAAGATTTGAAGAACCAGAGGGGTCAAAGACACACTAGGAGAACATGCCCCACAGATTCAACTCATAGAAACTTGAGAGATCAGGGAACCTGTAAGGGTCTGACCTAGGTTCTCTACATATATCTTATAGTTGAGTAGCTTGGTGTTCAAATAGAAATATTAACAGTTGTAGTGGGGGCTGTTCCTAACTCTTTTTCCTACTTGTGGTACCTTTTCTTCTCTACTCAGTTGCCTTGTCATGCTTTGATGTGATTATATGTGCCTTGTCTTATTATAGCTTATGTCATGTTAGCTGTTCTTAGGAGGCCTGCCCTTTGGGAGGGGAAAATGGTGGGGAAATTGTGGTGGGGATGTAATATATGAAAGAAGAATTAAAAAAAAATGTATGTAGAAGTCATATGGAAAAGCTATTATTTTGTAAACTCAAAATGAGGTCCTCTGTTTGGGTGGATCATGGATTATTAAATGAAAATTTCAATTTTCAAGTATTGGATTCCCCCATGCCTGCTGTTTCTCCGGGAGGCCCCAGTGGCTCCGAAATCAATATAGACTATTGTCAATGATAATTGTTGTCCACTAGAAGTAGACAATGAATCCCAATTCCTGAAAACATTATATCAATGGGTTATAAGACATGTATAAATCAAATTGAAACTAGTCTAGAAGCTTCCATCCTGCTGGCTCGCTTTCAGAAAGTACTATATAGTTTTGTTGTAGGAGAAAAGTTGTCAGTGGTCTTAGCTAGCTGTGAACCTTGTGATCTATAGTATAAACCCATCAGGCACATATATATTCATGGGTACAATAGCAGCATGACTATTACAAGGGTAACTTATCATGTTGAGATTGGATATTAGGAGCACAAATCAAATATTGTAAACCTGATCACAAGTACATGGCTAGGGAGGATATTGGCCCTAAGGGGAACTTTTCTATCATCATTATGTTAAATGGTCATTATGTGAAACTATCTTGCAAACATATTTGTTTATACCCAGAAATTATTGAGGCCCTTAGCCTTTGTCAAAGAAGTTTATATGTGAAGTCATTGGTGGTTGATACAGACCCATAATTTGTCAATATGCTGTGTATAGAGTAACTGTTTAGTTCTCATACTTGCACTTCAGGACTCAAAGAACATTGTGGAAAAGGCAGCAGAAAATTCAGAGCAGTATGATGAGAAGGAGTGCTGTGAGATGATGTCTTCTGGATATGTTTTTTGCAACTGTGAACTTGTAGTAGTAGTAGTAGTAGTAGTAGTAGTAGTAGTAGTAGTAGTGACTTACAGATTTGCTGGGTCCATCAACATTTCATTATGAATTGGGAAAAAACTCATGAGAAATACCTCTTCCCTGAGTAGTTATGGGGCATTTAATGCTTTCTTGGGACAAGAGTGCCATATTCTTCATTGGTATAGCCACTGCTACATTTTCTTCACTCATTTCAATACCCAGGCTTATGCTCATGTAGCAACCTTAATTAAGTGCAGTAGGCCACAATAAAAACTCATTTTAGTGGGAGAGAGAGACTTGGGAAGAAGCCATTCAGTAAAATTCGGGAAGGGATAGAAAAGAGAAAATAACATTTGATGTATATGTGTAGATTGTGAAAGAATAAATGAATTGTAAAAAGTGAAAATTGTTTGTGGTGGGTGTATATTGGATCTAAATACACTATAATTAAATTTTATGTATTTATTAATCATTGTCCACAAGTGAAGCATGAATATAGATTGGTAAGGTTTCAGTTATTGGTTAGTAGTATCTTAACATATGGCTATAGACTGTAAAGTGATTCAGTAATTTGAAGCACATTGTCTCATTAGTAAAGGAATATTGATTCTTATTGCATGACAAAATTATCCATTTAAAGGAACATCAACAGTACAACAGGAGACAGAAGTAAGAATCTCAGGCACAGAACATGTGATAGAAGAAATCAGTGTATCAGTTAAAGAAAATGTAAAATCTAAAATGGTCATGAGGCAGAAAATTCAAGAAATGAGACACACTATGAAAAGACTAAACCTAAGAACAATAGGAAGAGAAAAGAAGGAGGAGGAGGAAGAAGAGAAGGGGAAGGGGAGGGCAAAGGGAGGAGGGAGAGGAGAAAGAGGAGGGGGAAGGGCAAAGGGAGGAGGGGGAAGGGCAAAGGGAAGAGGAGGAGGAGAAGGAGAAGGAGAAGGGGAAGGAGAGTGAGGAGGGGAATGAGAAGGAAAAGGAGATGTGGAAGGAGAAGGAGAAGGAGAAGGAGAAGGAAGAGAAGAAGGAGAAGGAGAAGGAGAAGGAGAAGGAGGAGGAGAAGGAGGAGGAGAAGAAGGAGAGGAAGGAGGGGAAGGAGGGGAAGGAGAAAATTCCCAGCTCAAAAAACCCAGAAAACAACTTTATCAAAATCATAGAAGAAAATTTCCTAACCTAAAGAAAGAGATGTCTATAAATGTACAAGAAGTTGACATGATACAGATTGGATCAGAAAAGAAAATTCTAACATCATATAGTAATCAAAACACTAAATTCATGGAACAAAGAATTTTAAAAGCAGCAAGGGGAAAATGCCAAGGAGCATATTAAGGCAGACCTATCAGAAATCACACCTGATTTCTCATCTGAGACTCTAAAGGTTAGAATGGCCTGGGCAGAGGTCTTTTAGACCTTAAAAGACCAAAGATCTCAGTACAAACTACTATACCCAGGAAAAAATTCAATCACCATAGATTGAGAAACCAAGATATTTCATGACAAAACCAAATTTAAACAATGTGTTACTATTAATCCACCTCTACAGAGGATACTAGAAGGAAAACATCAATCCAATGAGGCTAACTATACTCAACACAAGAAATAAATAATTCTATACCATTTAAAGCCACAGAATAGAAACACACACACTTAACCACCACCAACATCAAAATAAGAGGAAGTAACAATGTTTATTAATATCTCTCAATACCAGTGGACTCGATTTTCCAGTAAAAGGACAGACCAATAGAATGGATGTGTATCAGAAGCCATCATTCTGCTACATATAAGAAAAATATCTCATCAACAAAGATAGTCATTATCTCTCAATAAACACCTGTAAAAAGTTTTCCAAGCAAATGGACCAATGAAAAATCTGGAGTAGCCATTCTAATATCTAATAAACTAGACTTTCAACCAAAATTAATCAAAAGAGACAGGGAAGGACCCTTCAAACTTGTCTTAGTCAGGGTATCTATTCCTGCACAAACATGACCAAGAAGCAAGTTGGGGAGGAAAGAATTTATTCAGCTTACAGTTCCAAATTGCTGTTTATCACTAAAGGAGATCAGGACTGGAACTCAAGCAGATCAGGAAGCAGGAGTTGATGCAGAAGCCATGGAGGGTTGTTACTTACTGGTTTGCTTCCCCTGGCTTGCTCAGCGTGCTCTTTTATAGAACCCAAGATTGCCAGTCCAGGGATGGCACCACCCACAATGGGCCATCTCCATTTGATCACTAATTGAGAAAATGCCCCACAGCTGGATCTCATGGAGGCACTTCCCCAACTGTAGCTCCGTTCTCTGATAACTTCAGTCTGTGTCAAGTTGACATACAAATACAGCCAGTGTAATTGACCCCTTGTCAATTTGACACACAAACACATCACTATTAAGCCTCAACCCTTACTTTCTCATTCATCCCTAAGATCTAAATAATTTTAAAATTCCCACAGCCTTTACATATTAAAAGTTCAATCCCTTTAAAATGTCCAATATCTTTTAAAATTCAGTCTTTTAAAAATTCAAAGTCTCTTAAGTGTAGACTCCATTAAAATACTTTCTTCCTTCAAGAAGGAAAGATATCAGGGCACAGTCAATCAAAAGCAAAACTCAAAACTCCAATGGTTCAATGTCTGGGATCCAACTCACGATCTTCCAGGCTCCTCCAAGGGCTTGGGTCACTTCGCCAGCTCTGCCCTTTGTAGCACAGACCTTGTCTTCTATGCTCCAACTGCCTGTACTCCACTGCTGCTGCTGTTCTTGGTGATTATCACATGGCACTGGCAACTCCAAAACACCTGTCTTCCACTGTAACTAGGCTTCACCAATAGCCTCTCTTAGGCTTTTGTCCTGGTGCCAAACCTAAACTCCTTTGCATGACCCCTTCAGTCCTGGACCATCAATTGCAACTGAGGTTGCACATTCTCCAATGGCCTTCCACGGCCTTCAAAACCAGTACCACCTGGGTGACTCTTACACAGTACCAAGTCCAACCACAGCACAAAATACAACTGTGGCTATCTCTGGAACACAGTCTCTGTGCTCTCAGAAAACATTTCCTAAATGATTTCACCTCAGTGATGCTGGTCCCTTCTTAATCACTGCTAATTTCTTAGCTCCAGCTAAGCAGCATCAATAGTCCCAGTAATGCTGAAGGTTTTGCTTTAGTAGTTATGGTATCTTGTTAATCACAGCTGATTCTTCAGCTCCAGCTAACCAAAACCACAGAATATTCATAGTCAAACCACAACAGCCCTGATAAGTGTCTTAAATTTTCCCTCTGAAATTTCACAAGCCAGGCATCCATTTTCTGCACTGTTCTCAACATTATCTTCCAAGCCCCTACAGAACATTCCACAGATCTCTTAACATCCTAATGGCTCTTCTAACTCAAAGTTCCAATGTCCTTCCACAATCCTCCCCCAAACATGGTCAGGTTGTCACAGGAATATCTCACCAAGCTGGTACAGATTTGTCTTAGTCGGGGTATCTATTCCTGTACAAACATGAGCAAGAAGCAAGTTGGGGAGGAAAAGAGTTTATTCAGCTTACAGCTCCAAATTTCTGTTTATCACTAAAGGAGGTGAGGACTGGAACTCAAGCAAGTCAGAAGCAGGAGCTGATGCAGAGTTCATGGAGGCATGTTACTTACTGGCTTGCTTCCCCTGGCTTTTTCAGCTTGCTCTTTTATAGAACCCAAGAATACCAGCCCAGAAATGGTACCACCCACAAGGGGACCTCCCCCACTTGATCACTAATTGAGAAAATGCCTCAAAGCTGGATCTCATGGAGGCACTTCCCCAAATGTAGCTCCTTTCTCTGTGATAACTCGCCTGTGTCAAGTTGACATACAAAACTAGCCAATACAATACTCAAGGAAAAAATTCTTCTGATAGGACATTTCAATTTTGAACATATATGCTGCACATGAAATGACACTCACATCTGTAAAAGTAAAATTATTAAAGCTTAAATCAAACACTGAACTCGATATAATCACTGCAACAGGGAAGAAATAAGGAAAGAAATTAAAGACTTTCTATAATTCAATGAAAATGCCGTCACAACATACCCAAACTTATGGGACACTATGAAAGCAGTGCTAAAAGGAAAGCTCATGGCACTAAGAGTTCTCATATAAACATTGTAAACATCTCATACTAATGAATTCAAAGTGCACTTGAAGGGTCTAAGAAAGAAAAAGAACCAAACACACCCAGGCAGTGTAGACATCAGGAAAAAAGCAAACTCTTGGCTGAAAACAATCAATTAGAAACAGAGAGAACAATACAAGTAATTGATGAAACCAAGTGCTGTTATTTTTTGAGAAAATCAATAAATGGACAAATCCTTAGCCAAAATAACTAAAAGGAACACAGACAGTATCCACATTAACAAAATCAGAAATTAAGAGTGAGGCATACAACAGACACTGAGGAAATCCAAAGACTTGTTAGATCTCATCAAAATTGATGAATTGTAGGAAAATGGATGATTTTGAAATCAGATACTACTTACAAAAGTTAAATCAAGATCAGATAAACTATTTAAACAGCCCTATTACTCCTAAGGAAATAGAAGCAATCATTAAAATCTCCCAACAAAAAAAATAAAGCCCTGTTCCAGATGGTTATAGTACAGAATCCTACCAGATCTTCAAAGAGCTAATGCCAATACTCCCTCCTCAAATTATTCCATAAAATAGAAACAAAAGGAACACTGCCATACTCATTCTGTGAGGCCACTGTCACCCTGATACCTAAACTGAACAATGACTCAACATGGAAAATTTCAGAACAACTTTCCTTATGAACACTGATGCAAAAATGCTTAATAAAATGCCTGAAAACCAAATCCAAGAACACATCAAAGACTTCATCCACCATGATCAAATAGGCTTCATCCTAGCAATGAAGGGGTGGTTCAACATATGAAAAATCCAATATAATCAACCATATAAACAAACTGAAAGAATAAAATAACATTATCATCTTACTACATGCCAAAAAAATTTTTAAAAATCCATCAGCCTTTCTTGATAGAATTCTTGTAGAAAGTAGGGATACAGGAGCCTACTTAAACACAATAATAGCAATATAAAGTAAGTCAATAGCCAACATCAAATTAAATGGAGAGAAACATAAAACATTTCCACTGAACTCAGGGACAAGACCAGGCTGACCACTCTCCCCTTATCTCTTCAATATAGTACTTGAAATTCTAGCTAGAGCAATAAGACAATAAAGGAAATCTTGGTGATTCAAATTGCAAAGGAAGAAGTCAAAATATCACTATTCCCAGATGCTATGATAGTATACATGAGTGGCCCCCAAAATTTTACCAGATAACATGCTACAGCTGATAAATACTTTTAGCAAAGTGGCTAGATACAAAATTAACTCAAAGAAATCTGTCTTCGCCCTCTATACAAGTGACTAATGGGCTGAGAAGAAGTTAGGGAAGCAGCACCCTTCACAGTGGCCAAAAATAACTTAAAATAGCTTGGTGAAACTATAACCAAGCAAGTAAAAGACCTGTATAACAAGAACTTCAAGTTCTTGTGAAGAAAGACATTGAGGAAGATATCAGAAGACAAAAATTTTTTCCTTGCTAATGGATTGGTAGAATTAACATAGTGAAAATGGCCATTTTGTCAAAAGCAATCTTCAGGTTCAATATGATCCCTATCAAAATTCCAATACAATTCTTCATAGATCTCGAAAGAACAATTCTCAACTTCATATGCAAATAAACAAAACAGAACAAAACAAAACAAAACAGAATGGCTAAAATGAAATGTCCCTGAATGCTAAAACAGAACTTCTGGAGGTATCACTATCACTGACTTCAAAGCTGTACTACAGAGCAATATTAATAAAAGCTAAATGGTATTGGTATAGAAACAGACAAATTGATCAATGGAATTGAATCAAAGACCCAGAAATACACCCACAGACCTATGGACACTTGATCATTGACAAAGAAGTCAAATGATACAATGGAAAAGGGACAAAGCCTTTTCAACAAATGGCACTGGTCTAATTGGATGACTGCATGTAGGAGAATGAAAATAGATCCACATTAATCATGCTGCACAAAACCCATATCCAAATAGATTAAAAACTTCAACAAATAACAAGTTACCCTTAGCCTAATAAAACAAAGTGGGGAATAGCCTTGAACATATTGCTACAAGAGACAACATCCTGAACAGAACAGCAAAGGCTCAGGCAATAACATCAACAATTAATAAAGGGGACCTCATGAAACTGAAAAGCTTCTGGAAGTCAAAGGACACTGTCATCAGGTCAAACAATAACCTTACACCCATCAGAATGGCTAAGATTCAAAACTCAAAGGACAACACATTCTGGAAAGGTTGCGGAGCAAAGGAGAACACTCCTCCACTACTGGTGGGAGTGAAAACTTGTACAACCTCTCTGGAAATCAATTTCACAGTTTCTCATAATATTAAGAATATGTCTACATCAAGACTCGGCTGTATGACTCCTGGGCATATGCCCAAGAAATGATCCACCATCCTACAAGGACATTTGCTCAACTATGTTCAAAGACGTTTTACTGTAATAGCAAATTGAAACAACCTAGATGTCCCTCAACTGAAGAATGGTTATAGAAAATGTTGTTCATTTACACAATGGAATACTATATAGCCATTAAAAGCAGGAGATTGTGAATTTCACAGGCAAATAGATGGAACTAGACAATATCATCCTGAGTAAGGTAACCAACACCCAAAAGAACAGGCATGGTATGTACTCACTGATAAGTGCTATAATCAACAGACCCAAAGAAGCCAAATAATAAGGAAGGCACAATGGAGTATGATTGAAGCTTAATCAGAAGCATAAAGAAAATAGCTATTGAAGGCCTATGGAAGAAGGAAACAGTGAAAGAGGAACGGGGGACAGTGGGGTGGGTGAGATCAAGTGCAGGGAAAGCAGGGTAGAGGGAAGGAATATTCACTAGGGGACAATCTCTAGGACATGCCAGAGACCTGGTATGTGGAGATGTCCAAGAGTGTGTCTATGGGGGTGAGTATATCTGAGATTCCTAGCAGTGGGGTATGTGGATCCTGAAGTAGTCATTTCCTGTAGCTAGGCAGGACTCCCAGTACAAGTATAAAGGCAGTATTCCACCTACAAAACCCTCAATCCAAATGTGTCCTGCCTGCAGGAAGTGCAGGGACAGAGATAAAGCAGAGATTGAGGGAATGGCCAACCACTGACTGCCCCTTATTGAGACCCATCCCACGAGAAAGAACCAATCCCTGACACAATTGATGATACTGTTATGTTTTCAGACAGAAACTTAGCATAACTGTCCTTTGAGAGGCTTTACCCTGCAGTCAATGGAAAGAGATGTAGAGACTCACACCCAAAACGTTAGATGGAGCTTGGAGAGTTGGGAGAAAGATTGAGGAACCCTAAGAGGACAAGGACTCCACAGGAAGACCAACAGAGCTAACCAAGTGGAGCTTTATTGACCCCCAAAGACCATATCACTAATTAAAGAGCAAACATGGCCTGCATCTAGGCTCCCTGTACATATGGAACAAATGAGCAGCTTTGTCTTTATGCAGGTTCCCCAAAATCTGAAGCATGTGCTGTCCCTGAGCCTGTTGCTTGCCTTTCAATGGATTCTGTGCTCCTGAATGGACCACCTTGTCTGGTCTCAGTGGGACAGAGGATTGCCTAGTCTTGCAGAGACTTGATGTGAGGTGTGTGTATGTGTTAGGTGGGGTTAACACACAGAGAGGATTTGCCCTTCTCAAAAGAGAAGAGGAAGTTGGAATGGGGGGGAGGACTTGCATGATGAGATATTGGGAGATGGGGAAAGTCTGATATTGGTTGTAATGTGAATAAGTAAATGAATTTAACACAAAATAAAATATCACATACATTATTGGTAACTTGCAGAATTGATGAGAAAACAAAACCAAGAAATTGTGAGAAACAATGAAAGGAAATAATATCTATTCAAAAGGAAGTGACATCATTATTATTGAAAGAATTCAGAATGCCGCATGGGGAAGCCCATAAACATGAATGTTGCTAAGAATGTACAACTTCTCTATCTTCCCAGAAGCCATTTTATTGAATGTACCAGCACATTCTTTCCTACTTGCATATTTACTACTTGTTCCTTAGAGATATGGGGTATAAAACCAGAAGCATAATTTTTGTGCAACTCATGAAGGCTCTTAAATTATATATTTCAGAATGAATTGATGTTACAACTATACCAAATAGTTATATTCTACCATGCACAATTATATGCTATCCTAAACAAGTGAGTATATCTAAAAAAATTTTTCAAAGAAAAACCTATTTGTAAATCTTTATTACTTTTGTAACTATCTGGTTTCCCCTGCATACAATAAAGACACATGCTCCACTATGTTCATAGCAGCCTTGTTTATAATAGCCAGAAGTTGGAAGGAGCCCAGATATCCCTCAAAGGAGGAATGGATACAGAAAATGTGGTATATTTATACAATGGAATACTGCTCAGCAATTAAAAATAATGAATTCATGTAATTTGTAGGTAAATGGTTAGATCTGGAAAATATCATCCTAAGCGAGTTAACCCAATCACAAAAGAATACACATGAAATGCAATCACTGATAAGTGGATATTAATGAGCCCAGAAGCCCTAAATACTCAAGGCACAATTAGCAATTCAAATGATTCCCAAGAAGAAGAAAGGAGAGGACCCTGGGCCTGAAAAGATTGGATCCAGTTTTGTAGATCCAGAACAGAGAAATAGTGTGTGTGGTGGGATGATTGGGAAATAGTTGGGGGGGGGGTGAGAGGACTTATGGGACGTATGGTGGGTAGGAACTGGGAAAGGGGAAAGCCTTTGGAAAGTAAACAAAGAATATAGAAAATAAAAAAAAAATCTTTATTACTTAAAATGAAATCACAAGAAACACCATCAATGGTGAATTTCCTAGGTAAAATATAGGAAAACAAGTTGCTTAAACTTTGATGAATGAAAAGAAAAAAATCAGCTTTGTTTCCTTTTTGCCATGAATGGCTCTGATAGCCATTTTGGGTGTTTCCTAGATATTTTCTTCTAACCTGCGAAAAGCTGGTATCCATGACATAAGATGCTCAAGTATTTGGGGGCATTTCAAGGACTCATGCAATTATTTGATTCCAAAGAAGTCAATTTTCAGCCCAACCTGTCTGGTTATGTTTCAACATTTGTAATTCAACATCACAAATTAAAGTACATATTTTTAGAGTCTTTTCCAGACTTTATTTTCACTTTTCATAATGTGACCCATGACCCTGGGCAACAATGCAGCAGAGAAATTCCAAAATGTTTGTTAAAAAACAGTTTGTTCAGAAATATTGGTATTATTTGTTCTTCTGAGACACCCTGTCTACTCTGAAAAAAAAAAGTACTCTGAAGAGATACTATTTTGGAACTGAGAAAGAGGTCAGGGAATAGCTTAAGGGTATTGACTTTACATTCATAGGGTAGAGAGAACAACCATCAATGATGTTCAGAGGTGGGGTCTTCAGAGACCACACAGTTGTGCCTTGGAGAAAGAAGATAAATAATGGCTCATGTCACAGTCATGATTTATGTGAATACTCCTTACTCTCTAGGTTTTCAAATTTGTTATCTTTATCTCTTCTATATCTACCTCTGTTCTTTTGAGGTTTCCCTTTCACCTTTATGCTAATATTTTAATTTTAGCTCATCGTACCATCTAATTCTATCTTTTGAGTTTATCTTTTCTCACACACATTGCGTTGACTTTTGTGTATCACTATGATGTCACAAGAACAATGTGGAATTTCCTTTCATCTCTCAATAGAGACAGAGTCTCAGATAAATATGACTGAGGACTCCTTAGCCTCATTCTCAATAATACTACAGTCATTTTAAACTCATTGTTCTCAGAATCATGCACTATATCCTTAAAAACTTTTGATAAATGACTTGTATTGAGCTTCTGAATACTGGTCTTATGTAGTGATTATTTACTGCAAGAAACTTTGCTTCATGTGTATGCATTAGTATTAATAGGAGAATTTTAAATAACAAAAAATACAATACTTATAATTATATATTTACCTATGTCAAATGAATCAAATAAGTTCTCTGAAAGATCTGGGTAGGATGTGGATAATTTTATTTTCTTTGACTTTAGTAATGAAGAAAGCCATTGTACTTTATAAGATAAAAACTCACACTCCTTATCTTGAGGCAAAACACTTCTATCCTCCAAGTTACATATATTAGAAAATTAATTTTGGTTACTTTATATTGAATTTTGATTTTAATTATAATTCTTTTATCTTGATTCATCTACCACATATCTATCAAATCTTTATATAGAATTACACTATTTGATCATTATCTGTTACTTGGGTAGTGACTTTGTTTCTATTTCTGCATAAAACATCATGTTCAAGAAGCCAGTTGGGGAGGAAAGGGTTTATTGAGCTTACACTTCCACACTGCTGTTCATCACCAAAGAAGGTCAGGACTAGAACTCAAGCAGGTCAGGAAGCAGGAGCTGATGCAGAGGCCATGGAGAAATGTTACTAGCTTACTTTTCCTGGCTTGCTTGGCTTGCTTTCTTATAGAGCCCAAGACTGCCAGCCCAGGGATGGCACCACCCACGTTGTTCACTAATTAAGGTCCCTCCCTCTTGTTCACTAATTAAGAAAATGTCTTACAGCTGGATCTCGTGGAGGCATTTTCTCAACTGAGGATTCTTTCTCTATTATAACTCTTAGCTTGTCCCAGTTGACACACAAAACCGGTCAGTACAATTGACCCTTGTCAACTTGACACACAAATACATTCCAATTAAGCCTCAACCCCTAATTTCTCATTCATCCCTAAGATCTAAATAACTTTAAAAGTCCCACAGTGTTTACAAATTCTTATATATTAAAATTTCAACCCATGATCTGGATTCCAATTTCTCCTGTCACTGGACCTCCTTTCCCTCAGGTAAATCTCCATTTTTTGTCCCTGCAGTTCTTTTAGACAACAACAATTCTTGTCAGAGTTTTTGACTAAGGGATGGCAACCCCATCCCTCCACTTATTTCCCTGTCTTTCTACTGGTTCGTGGACTCTAGATGTTCCTTTGCCTTACTGTAGGGAATTACATCTAAGATCCCTCCCTTTGAGCCTTGGGAGTCTCTCACCTCCCAGGCCAAAGGTACAGAATGCAGTTCAAGGGGAGGCCCCAAGGGCTGACATTATTACTGATACTATGGTATGCTTACAAATAGGAGCCTAGAAAGACTGCCCTCTAAAAGACCCAGCAAGTAGCTGAAAGAGTGAGGTGCAGATATTTACACCCAACCAATGGACAGAAGCTGGTGGCACCTGTGGTTGAATTAGGAAGTATCTGAGGAGGAGGGTGAACCTATAGGAATACCAGCAGTCTCAACTAACCTGGACCACAGAGATTGTTCTAACACTGAGCCACCAACCAGGCATCATACACCAGCTGAAATGAGGCCCCCAACACGCATACAGCAGAGGACTGTCAGGTGTTCACTCAGTGAGAGAAGATGCACCTAACCCTCAAGAGACTTGATGCCCCAGGGAAAGAGAGATCTGGTGGGGTGGGGGAGGTGGGTGAGGGACGTCCTTTTGGAGATGGGAAGAGGAGGAGGAGGAGGCGGCGGCGGCGGAGGAGGAGGAGGAGGAGGAGGAGGAGGAGGAGGAGGTATGGGATGTGGAACAGACAGAAGGCATACTGGAAGGAGGATAAAGAGTGGATTGTAAAAAAAGGATTAAATAATAAAAAAATGCAATATGAAAAAAATTCAATCCCTTTAAAATATCCAATCTATCTTAAAATTCAAAGTCTTTTTACAATACAAAGTCTCTTAACTTTGGGTGCCACTAAAATACTTTCTTACTTCAAGAGGGAAAGATATCAGAGCACAGTCACAAACAAAAGCAAAAATCAAATTAACTGTGCAATGTCTGGAATCCACTCAAGACTTTTGGGCTCCTCCAAGGGTTTGGGTTACTTTTCCAGCTCTGTCCTTTTCCAGCTCTGCTTTTTGCCCAAGGTAGCACACACCTTGTCTTCTAGGCTTCAGCTGACAGTACTCCACTGCTGCAGCTGCTGTTCTTAGTGGTCATCTCATGGTACTGACATTTTCAAAACACTTTTGTCTTCCTCTGTAACTAGGCTTCACCAATATCCTCTCATAGGCTCTCTTCATGATGCCAAGCCTCAACGACTTTGCATGAATCCTTCAATTCTGGGCCATCAACTGCAATTGAGGCTGCACCTTCATCAATGATCTTCCATGGCTTCTCACAGTGCCAAGCCTCAACTCCTCTTCATGACCCCTTCATGCCTTTAAAACCAGTACCACCTGGATGATTCTTACATAGTAACAATTCCAGCTGCAGCATCAGGTACAACCTTGGCTATCTCTGAACTGTCTCTTTGTGCTCTCAGAAAACACTTCCCAGAAGATTTCACCTCAATGATAATGGTCTCTTAATCACCACTAATTTCTTAGTTCCAGCTAACCAGCATTAATAATTCCAGTAATACAAAGATCTCACTTTATTAGTTCTGATATCTTATTAATCAGAGCTGTTTTTTCAACCCCAGCTAACAAAAATCATAGAATCTTCACAATCAAAACAACAACTGCCCTGATAAGAGTCTTTAACCTTAACTCTGAAATTTTACAGTCAGGCCTCCATTGTTTGCACTGTTCTCAACATTATCTTCCACGTTCCTACAGAATATCCCACAGAGCTCTTAACACTCATTGTCTCTTCTAGTCCAAAGTTCCAAAGTCCTTCCACAGTCCTCCCTAAAACGTGGTCAGGTTGTCACAGGAATATTCCACTATGCTGGTACCAATTTGTCTTAAGCAGGTTTCTATTCCTGCACAAAACATCATGACCAAGAAGCAAGTTGGGGAGGAAAGGGTTCATTTAACTTACACTTCCACATTGCTGTTCATCACCAAAAGAAGTCAGGAAAGGAACTTAAGCAGGTCAAGAAGTAGGCCATGGAGGAATACTACTTACTGGCTTACTCAGCTTGATTTCTTATATAACCGGAGACTACCAGCCCAGGGATGGCACCACCCACAATGGGCCCTCCCCCCTTGATCACTAATTGAGAAAATGCCCCACAGCTGGATCTCATGAAGACATTTCCTCAAGTGAGGCTCCTTTCTCTGTGATAACTCTTGCTTGTATCAACTTCACACACACACACACACACACACACACACACACACACACAGTAGAGGAGGGAATGAATAATTCAAAGCCTCTTCATATACTTTTTCCACCAGCCTGGAGTATTCTGATCCTTGGCAGGCTCATGGATCATAGCTTATCCATCAAGGGCCTGGGTCAACATCAGATTCACAAGGGCTAGTAGTATCCAGATAATATTAGATCTGCTGCTGCCTAAGTATATCAATTCTATCCCTCCAGAGCACTGACATGTTCCAGAATAATGAACTTAGTCTACTTACTTATTCAGTGCCTAGCTTTTTTTTATTTCTGTGCTTCTATTCCACAACATATATTTAGGTGGAAACTTTGCAATAAGTAAGTGCATAATAATAGTAATGACATTAATATGTTAGTGCATTAGTAATAATTGATTTAAAATCTAATAGTTTAAGAACTAAATGATAGGTACATTGTAAAGGATACATCAATTTATTGGATCTTCATAACACCCCAAAGAAGACAATGCTACAGATACTGCCATGCTACAACTGAGTTAAATCATGTCACCAAAACCGCTTAATTTTAAAAGTTCTTAAATCAATAAGATTCAAATCTTTGGTTTAGAAAACCATTCTCCATGAAATGATGTTGTAAATCTGTACATGATTCATTGGGGATTTTAAGGAATTTCTGAAAATACTTTTGTGGAGGTTTGAGTGAGAAGCACTCCCTCCCATATGCTCATATATTTGAATGCTTGGTCCCCAATTAATGAAAATGTTTTGGGAAGGGTTATAAAGTGCAGCTTTGTAGGAAGAAGGGTGTCACTGGAGGTGAGCATTGAGGTTTTAAAAAGCCTAAGTCAGTCCTGGTATTTCCTTCTTTCTATCTCTTGCTTGAAAGTTAGATATAACCTATCAGTTACTGCTTGCATGTTGACACTTTCTGCCATGATGATTATAGCCTAGCCCTCTGAAACTGCAAGCAAGTCCTCAATAATCTCTTCTATAAATTGCTTTGGCCATGTTGTCTCTTTAGAGCAATAGAAAATAAATTAAGACAACCTTTGTCTGGAATATGTCATAATAAAACAGCTCTGACTTAAAAAAAAAGTGTGTACTTTCCTGAAAAAAAAGAAAAAAATAATAAGAACAGGCGTTGAGGGTCATTGTGATGAAGAAGAATCTCTAAGTAGAAGAATGGATTATAAAAGATTCACTAGTCAACTTGCTTAAGAGTCATATAACTCAAAACAATAATGTGATTTTCTGAAGTAAAGACCCTCTTTTCTGGTCAGCAGATTAAACAAATTGAGGGACCCTTTCAGTTATACAACTACTTAAGCCAGGACACACTGACTCCACTAATTCTAGTGTCTGGCATATCTTGGATATTGACTGAATCTAATTGGATATCTGTGCTTGAAGGCCTGCTTTTAATCATTTCAAAACAAATCCATGACTACATAAATATCTGCTTTCAGACTGTGTTTTCTGAGAAATGGCCAAGATTCTGTTAAGGATTTGTGTCTTTATTATACTATTTAGGAAATACAGCTGTGCTTGGTCAGCACCGTATGTGGAAGTCTATTTAAGGAAGGTAATGTTTGACATTGATGTCATTCTATTTCAGTCAGAAATGTATACTAACATCTGGATTTGTGATAATTACCCTATATTGAGTCAAGAAAACAAATTTAATATAATTCCAATTAGTTTTACATTTGAATTTTAATTTTATAGAATTGCTTGCTAGCACATTTTTTGGAGAAAATTCTGCAGTATTGCTTTACATTTTCATTTAATTATGCAAAATGGATATTTTGATGAAGAGTCAAAAAACTGTCATCTTTTGAAGCTTGAAAGAAATGAAGATGAAGGGCAGGATTAGAGAGGAATTTATTATCAGCCACGTGCAAGTTTTAGGAATAGTTTTAAGATTTGTTTTCTTTTTGTAAGGTCACCATACAAGTCACAACTTCACTAATCTTGCAGTTTGTCATTTTCAAAAAAGTTTCATATCTGGAGAAGATACATCTTATAAATTAATGTCAAACACTTTGGACTTTTATTATGTGCAAAATTATTATAAAATCTTAAATTTTAGGTTAGAAGAACAAAGGTGGAGTACATCCTATAGGAGAATTTAAATTAATCATAAAGTGAGAATTTTTTTCTTAAAGGGTTGAAAGGAACTCTAGTTTTGTCTGAGAAAGGGTCTAAGAAGATTTATATTTTATTATATATAACCTCTCCTTATTTCATTGAAAGTGGATTATAGCAAAAAATAAAAGAGAGTATAATAAAATAATATGCACAGTTTTTAATATTAGGATAAAATAGAGAATACATGAGCATAGATGTATGTATGAATATGTGCCTGCATATGTATGTGTCTGTGTGTGTGTGTGTGTGTGTGTGTGTGTGTGTGTATATATATGGATTATTTGTTTCATTTAGAGTACTATATTGTATACAGAAAAATACCTGAGCATCTAGGTAATTAATGCTTATACATTGCATTTTAATTACTTGATTACGAAGAACAATAAGTGTAAGAATAACCTCTTTCATGATATATTTTACAGTGTGAATGCGCTTGAAAAGACAGTGGGACAAGAACAGAGACAATGTTATAAGGACACAACACTGTATTCTCAAACAAACATGCAAAACCCAGATAATACATTTGATTGCAGATTATAAGGGAGCAAGCAATAAGAAAGTGAGAAAAGTTGACTCATTTTGAATGAGAGGGAGTCAAGCTAGAGGGTGGTTTAATTGTCTTTATGTTTCTCTCTAGGAGGATTCTCTGACAAATTTGACTATGTTGATTCTTCTGTATTCCCCTATGTTTCTTGGAGTTTAGCAGACTTCAGGAGATGTCTATTTATATTTATTAATCTCCCTGTACATACCAAATACATTTTAATAAAGAATGCTAAGTATACAATTCAGTATTATCTAACTGAGTGAATAATGAATAAATCAACAAATAGGAATAATGTGGAAAAGGAAGCTTAACATATTTAACTTTCATTATTCTTACAAAAGTTTAAAAGGATGCAGCACTCTGATTAATATGTAAAAAAATTTTTAAAAACTTGTTTTTATTTTTATGCATATGAATATTTTTGTGTAGGTATACATGTGTGTACCACATGTTTACAGCATTCTCAGAGTCCAGAAGTAGTCAGATTCCGTGGAACTGAAGAGATAGATGATTGTGAGCTACCATGTATGTAGCTGGGTCCTCTTCAAAAACATCAAGCTTTCATTACCATTGTGCTATCTTGCTTGACCTCCTAAGAAGGAATTTCATGATCAAATAATTTGGAAAATGCTTGTTTAAGCAATATAGATTATTTTACTAACAGATTTTCAGATACAGTTACTTTATGTTAAAAGTCTAGAGAATATAGAGATGTTTGTCTAGTATATTATAGCTACAAGTACCATGTCAGTTTATATGAAAACTAAAATACTTCAATCATTGTTATTCTAGGCACATCTTAATTGCTTAAGGGAGTAAATATCTATTGGTTGCTATTCCAAACAACGGATATATAGAATAGTTCTTATCTAAAGAGAGTAATTGTCGGAACACAGTCTTGGGAAAGCTGCTGGTGGAGGTAGTGTTTTACATATGTGCATTTGTATACTATGCAACTCTACCTCATCACTTACTGCTTGAATAATGTTAATGACCCTTAGAGTGGCACTAAAGCAGGTGGCTGCTCCCCAGGATTAATGTTCATTTACTGCATACCTATTTTGTACAGAAATCTTTTCTATTAGACATTTGGTAAGAATAGTTATGAGATCAAAGTAGTCAATCAAAAATATTTATGTAACATCTCCCATGTATTAGCTTAAAAGAAAATACAGTATGCTACTTTGATCTCCACTTTTGGCAATATTTAATTGTGAAACATCCCTGAAGATGGAAATTTGCCATATTCCATTATACTCCAATCATTTAGGTAGTCTTAAAATTTTCATTGGGGAAAGTAGTAATTTAGGAAATGGAGATTAGATTTTTTAGTTTAGTTTCTTAGACAATGAAAAAATAAAATATCAAAGAAAATGATTGTTATAACTTCAGTAAATGAAAATGCTGGAAGGATTTGAGTAGCTCAAGATAAATATTCCTGTTGTCGTTACAGAAGTTTCACTTAAATCTTGAGACAGGGTAGAAAGACAGGGAAAATGTGGGAGACATGAAGAGAAAAGCCTGAAAGATCTCACTATATGAGACACAAGAATTCCAGATTGATTAAAAGCATTTGCTATAAAGGCTGTTGGCATAGAGCTAAAATTTCTTTCATACATCAACATTTAATGTTAAAGTAATAATGAAGCAAGCTTAAGGCCTGATCATATTGGGTGTTGAGTGGGCTCTCTTTATCTACACATTGCTTGAAAATCTCAAACAAACTTGTTTACAGTATAGATATCTACAATTTCTGTATCCCTGTGAGCTACACATCTACCTTAGTAATTGTAATCTAGTTAGGTGTTCCCTCAGGAACCAAGCAGTAATCTCATTTCGATTCATTAACAACCCTTTGAAGATAGCTATGTCAAACCCACTAAAATTGTTTATAAGGCAGTTATAAAGACAATGAGATGCCTTAGTCACGTAAGAGATGCCCACATCTTTGCCCCAGGTGTGTCTGCTTTAATGTCTTTCTAATTTTTAATTTTCATGCTTCAACTTATATTAAAATATTTTAAATCTCAACTTTGTTGCTGGATATTCCTGGCAATTGTTGTACTGAAAAAGCCATAAACTCAGGTTTTACTTCAATCAAAAAACTTAAAAGTTTGAATCTACTAATGTTACCACCTGGAATTTGGGTCTCCTGCTTTGGTCCTCGAAATTACTAGTAATTTGAATCTAGATTCAAGTTAAAATTAAAATATTTAATTGCAGTCTTTTTAATCCCAGCATTCTAGAGGCAGAGGCATGTAGATTTTTGTGAATTCAAGGTTAGCCATGTCTACATAGTTAGTTTCAGGCCAGCTAGGACCAGACAATGAGATCCCTGATTCAAAGAATAAAAATCAATTTCAGAGTTTAAAAAAAAAAGTTATTTGAAATGTACAAGAACAAAAATTTACTCCTAATCCATACATCCAAGAATATAAACTACCTAACAGAATTATTAAAACAAACAAAAACAAAAGTAATATTTTTTTAAAATTTTCTACATTCTTTGTTTACATTCCAAATGATTTCCCCTTTCCCAGTTCCCCCCTCCCATAAGTCCTATAAGTCCTCTTCCCTCCCCTCATTCCCCAATCAACACCCTCCCACTTCTCTGTCCTGGTAATCCCCTACATTGCTCTATCAAGGCTTTCCAGGACCAGGGCCCTCACCTTCCTTCTTCTTGGGAATCATTTGATATGTTAATTGTGTCTTGGGTATTTAGAGTTTCTGGGCTAATATCCACTTATCAGTGACTGCATTCCATGTGTGTTCTTTTGTGATTGGGTTACCTCACTTAGGACGATATTTTCCAGTTCCAACCATTTACTTAAGAATTTCAAGAATTCACTGATTTTAATTGCTGAGTAGTATTCCATTGTATAAATATACCACATTTTTTCTGTATCCATTTCTCTGTTGAGGGAAATCTGGGTTCTTTCCAGCTTCTAGCTATTATAAATAAGGCTGCTATGAATATAGTGGAGCATGTGTCCTTATTGCATGCCAGGAAATCCTCTGGGTATATGCCCAGGAGTGGTATAGCAGGGTCCTTCAGAAGTGTCATGCCCAGTTTTCTGAGGAATTGCCAGACTGATTTCCAGAGTGGTGAAGATCAGCAGTTAGTTAAGAGCTGCTACTGAACTGTTTATTCTTTGCTGCTTCTAGACTTGATTATAATGCTAACATAGTTTTCTTCTGATTTAAATGTTTTCCATTTTTCATTTTTTGGTGTATTTTTAACTGAAGGCCACTTTTAAAATGACACAAAAATAGTTAATATTGCTATAGGCCTTTTATTTATTGCTTTCCATTATGTTAATGTTCACATTCCCAAAACAGTTATTTCCATTAATACATCTCCTTACTCCATTAGCCTTCTTTCTATTATGTCATTAGTCAGATTTCAGAAATGATTGTTCTTGGAATTTCAAAATTTGTATTTTAGTATGTTTTCTGTTACCTTATTTTGCTTCGTAGTTTCAGCTTTTACATTTTGATTGTTCTATTATTATAGGAAAACTGTCATGACACAATTCTCAAAACCACAAACCTTTGAATTTCTTGGAAATATAGTATGGACCGACATGTGAAACAAATAGAGAGCATCCAAAGTTGACGCTGGCCCCCAAAGAAAGAATGATTTGTGTTATTCCAATTGGCCTTCATAATCTGCTAGTTGAATTAAACTTGCATAGTTTTCTCTCTGATGGTAATTACCCACACTTCCTTTTTTAAAACACTCATTTTAGAAAAAAATATAAATTTGTTCTCTATCTCTTGGCATTATTAATCTTTTAAAACTAGGAATAACTTTCTAAGGCCCTCAAATGGTCCCTTTACAATTCAGTGATCAAGAAAAATAATGCCCCTGTGTCCAAATCCAATAGAGAGTAAGAGGCTGACTTCTATAAAGACCAATTAGCATTGCAAATAGACAAGTCACCTTGATTTCACCCTAATTTCTTCCAGTACTTTCCTAGTAGCTCATTCAAATGCTTTAAATTTCTCATGTCTATATTTCAACAAATGAGTTTACTCTTTAACCTTTACTGCAGTACTATTGTTCTTTGCTGCAAAGGTCTTCCATGCTGTCTTAAAGGAGTCTGGTGAGGTATTATTTTGACCAGGAGTGAGCTGTAAAAATATTTAAAGTTAGGTAAAAATTACTTAATGTTGTATAAGGAATTTGAAAGAGTAAACTTTCATGTGCTCTTCTTTATCAAAGACAATTTTCATTCTTTCCTACAGATAACTTGGAATGTAACAATGTTTTAAAAGTTAGTATATCATTTTACATACCCCAGGTTAATAATTCTCATCATGTATTTTTAATGTTGTTTGAAATTAACTCAACTAACACCCTTAAGATTTCATAAACACATTGTCAAATACTGGACAAGAAGTTTCATTCAATTTTATTTTTCCTCAAACATTTGTAAGATCAAAATTTTTGTTCTGGAAAAAGTTATAATAGAATGTAGTTAATTATATGATTTCTTGTCTTTTCTCTGAATTTCTCAATATGTCAATTCATTTTAAAAACTTTTGCTTTATTTTGTATTCATGTATATGCATGTGTGCTTCTACAAGAGAGAAGTGTCAAATTCTCTGGAGCTGAAGTTACAGAGCTCATGTGAGGCACCTAAGCTTGGTACTGGAAGCTGAACCTGGAGCATCTGAAACAGTAGCCAGCAAGCACTCATAATTGTTGAACCATCTTTGCAACTCCATATTCTATTAAGGCTAATGTATAATTTTTCATGTTTGCTATCTAAATAATTAGGAATGTCATTTAAAGTTATTGTGGTAAGAAGTATTGTGTCATAATTTATTGGTAATAAAATTGATTATGTCCTATTATTTTGGCTTCTTCTAGAGAGTAAAACATACTAAATGCCTTGAGAGAACTTAGAAATATTACTATGAATAGAACACATAGACAAGATTTCTCTTAGATGGCTTTCTGTATAATAATCAATAAATTATTATGAGATAAAAAGAAAACATGAATAAATTATGACAATAATTTCTTGTACCATGTAGTGATCCTCAAAGTCCCAAACAGCTTGATTCCCAGGGTAGCATTTTTGGGATGTATGGGACATTCAAGAAATGAGACCTAGTGGTTGGTCTTTAGGCCATTGGGTAGTATACTAACTGAAAACAATGGACTCTGAAACATTCTCTTCTTTCATATCCTGTTAGTGGTTTGCTTCAGCATGCATTTCGCACTATTGTCCTATCAATTAAGTACCAATGTGGTGAGGATAAGTTATGCTTGACTGCAAATGAGGTAAGTCAAGTCATGCTTTATCTTTATAATTTGATATCTTCAAGTATTTTATTGTATAAATGCAAAGTTGACTGGCACAGATCACATTTATAACTTAGCAAATTTGAGATATTCCACTAAAAGCTTGAGGGATCATTGGAGAGTTTTTAAACACATAAAGATTTATATTTCATAAGTATCACTTTCTAAGCAATATGAAATAAAATAAAATGTCTGACAGCTGAATTAGAAGCAATTAAATAGGTGAGAATTAACGAGATTGCATTAAAGAGTAAAAATGAATATTGGACCTCTAAAGATCTGGTCACTAATCTAGCAGGAAAAGTTAATGCTTTTCATAGTCATTCAAATATCACCACAGATAAGCACAGCATATTCTTAAAGAAAGTGTGATAGTAAGTTCATGAAGTCTGACCTTCCTAGTTTTACATAAGAATGCCAAAATTGCTGATTCCTTGGTTCAGAACACATTTTATTGCATTTGTACCTCCAGACAATGTGATTTATTCATTCACCTATTAATTATAATTCCATGTCCATATAGATCCTTCATCTCTAACTTATTCACTGAATAGTATAATACCGTGTTTAATACTAGGCTCCTTCCAGTTTCTGGCTATTATAAATAAGGCTGCTATGAACATAGTGGAGCATTTGTCTTTATTGCATGCAGGGGAATCCTCTGGGTATATGCCCAGGAGTGATATGACAGGGTCCTCTGGAAGTGTCATGCCCAATTTTCTGAGGAATCAACAGACTGATTTCCAGAGCGGTTGTACCATTTTGCAATCCCACCAACATTGGAGGAGTGTTCCTCTTTTTCCACATCCTCGCCAGCACCTGTTGTCTCTTGAGTTTTTAATCTTAGCCATTCTGACTGGCGTGAGGTGGAATCTCAGGGTTGTTTTGATTTGCATTTCCCTGATGACTAATGATGCTGAACATCTCTTAAGGTACTTCTCAGCCATCTGAACTTCTTCTGGTGAAAATTCTTTGTTTAGCTCTGTACCCTATTTTTTAATTTTTTTATTTTCTATATTCTTTGTTTACATTCCAAAGGCTTTCCCCTTTCCCAGTTCCCCCCTCACCATATGTCCCATAAGTCCTCTTCCCTCCTCCCACCCATTCCCCAATAACCCCCCCCACCACCATTTTTCTGTTCTACTACTCTCCTACAAAACTGGATCCAGTCTTTTCAGGACTAGGGTCCTCTCCTTCCTTTTTCTTGGGAATCTTTTTATTTGCTAATTTTGCCTTGAGTATTCAGAGCTTCTGGGCTCAATTTTAATAGGGTTATTTGATTCTTTGAGGTCTAACTTCTTGAGTTCTTTGTATATATTGGATATTAGCCCTCTGTTGGATATGGGGTTGGTGAAGATCTTTTCCCAATTTGTTGGTTGCCATTTTGTCCTTCTGACAGTGTCTTTTGCCTTATAGAAACTTTGTTATTTTATGAGGTCCCATTTGTCAATTCTTGATCTTAAAGCATAAGCTTTTTTTTAGGAAATTTCCCCCTGTGCCCATGTCCTCCAGGGTCTTCCCCAGTTTCTTTTCCATTAGTTTCAGTGTGTCTGGTTTTATGTGGAAGTCCTTGATCCACTTGGAGTTGATCTTGGTACAAGGTGATAAGAGTGGGTCAATTCATATTTTTCTGCATGTTGACCTCCAGTTGAACCAGCACCATGTGTTGAAAAGTCTATCTTTTTTTCCACTGGATGGCTGTAGCTCCTTTATCAAAGATCAAGTGAGCATAAGTCTGTGGGTTAATTTCTGGGTCTTCAATCCTATTCCATTGATCTACTTGCCTGTTGTTGTACCAATACCATGCAGTTTTTAACACAATTGCTCTGTAGTACTGCTTGAGGTCAGGGATATTGATTCCCCCAGAAGTCCTTTTATTGTTGAGAATAGTTTTAGCTATCCTGGGTTTTTTGTTACTCCAGATGAATTTGAGAATCACTCTTTCTAGATCTATGAAGAATTGATTTGGAATTTTGATGGGGATTGCATTGAATCTGGCTCACAGGAACTTCAAACACCAACCAGTAACAACAAGAATAACTCCAGAAATAAACAGATGGCAAAAGGCAAACCTAGGAATGTTACTAACAGAAATCAAGACAATATGGCGGTATCCAACCCAGTTCCCCGACATCAGTAAGTCCTGGATATCCCAACACACCAGAAAAGCAAGATTCAGAACTAAATTCACTGGTCAGGATGCTGGTAGAGGAACACATATATAAATCTCTTAAAGAAATACAGGAGAAAATGGATCAAAAGTTAGAAGCCCTTACAAGGCAAACACAAAAATCACTTAAAAAATTCAGGAGAATATGGATCAAAAAATAGAAGCCAAAAAGGAGGAAATACAAAAATCACTTAAAGAAATACAGGTGATTTCTTTTGTTGTGCATCCTAGTTTTAACTATCCATGCTTTGTGGAAATGTTGCCATTTTGAAACATACCTCAAGGCTCTCGTTGCACTTCATTAAAAGAGAGCTTTGGATTTTGGTTTATGAATCACCTCTTCTGACCAAGCCTCAACATCATCCTACTCTCTTCCACAAATATAGGAATGACTCACTGTACTGTCAAGGACTAGAATCAGAATAGGCTAGATTAGAAGCAACTCACAAATATTAATGACTTTTTTTAAGGACAAAGGTTCATTTTTCTCTTAAGATACCAGTCTTCAAACACCTGGCATCCTCAATCTGATGTCTTTTTGGTGGTGCTGACTTTGCACATGTTAGGAATGAACAATATCCCTTGTTTTTCTAAGATAAGTTCTGTGCCAGAACTCAGCATATAGCTATAGTTGGCTTTTCACAATTTCTTATATTAAATTAATTTTATCTCTAGATCCATTCTACTGCATTTTACATGGTATAATCTCTATCATATTAGAAATTAATTGTGGAATGACATTTTTTTCCTTCAGAAAGGATCCTTCAGAAGAGGATATAGAGAACAGAGCTCTGATTATGTGCTACCACTGCTCAATATTAATTCTGCTGAATAATTTGTTAAGTAAAGATTTGAATGGCTATAAGAATATCTATGACATATTTCTTTATAGAAATAATCTGATCTATTAAAGTTTCAATCTGTAAACGTTTCAAACTTCTGAGCCTCATATTATATGCTCAGAGAGTTTCCAAACCTAAATTCAGTTTAATTTTTAGCTTAAGATACTTCCTTGCACACTTAACTTCAGTTACATATATCTGATGTTCTTATATTCTCAAAACCCTTTTCCCAAATCACCATGTCTGACAATGAGTCACTTCTACTACATAAAACTAAATATCATCCCCAGTCTGCTGTCAATGAAAATCAATTATATTCAACCACAGTACTTCCTACACTGTGTATCTTTCATGAGCATCCATGCTTACAATAGTGCCTTGTTACCATACAGCCAATACCATTTGCCATCCTGTGATGCAGAAATATTTTTTATGAGCCTGTCTATCATCTATTTTGCTTGTTTTTCAAGATAGGGTTTCTCTGTATAGCCCTGTATAGTTCCTCTGTCGTGGAACTCACTCTGTAGATCAGGCTGACCTCGAACTCAGAGATCTGCCTGCCTCTGCCTCCCAAGTGCTAGGATTAAAGGTGTGCGCCACCACTGCCCAGCTTCTGTACATCATCTTCAGCATCTTGGAGCCATTTTGTGTCTAGACAGTTTTCTTTCCTTCCCATAACAAAATCTATCCCCACACTTGGTAGGTGTTTGATAAATGTATATCAAAATTACTAACAGAAAACTGTTTCATCTGAAATATATATGTATATACATATACATGTACATAAAACTTTATTTGTTTATAATATTTAAATTCACATTTAAATGGTCTAAATGATTTTAATGAAGCATATCATGAATAATCTATCATTTCTATAAATATATACATTTATATACTGATATTTTATAAGACAATAGCAATAGCAATTCTTCAAATTTTGAAGAAAATGATAGGATATCAAATCTACAGATAACATTTTCATGTGAGCAACAGAGAAAGTGTCCGAACCAGCAGACATAAATCTCCTTTAATAGGAAAGTAATCCCAAAGGTGACAGTGAAAGCCTGTAATGACAAAAATATATTGAGTCCTTTATCGTGTAAGGGCAGCAATAAAAACTATAATTCTTTTAAGATCAGAGGTCTAGGTACTGCTCAGAGTAAACAAGTATGTATCTTCACATTGAAATAAAGAGAGCATTCAGAGCTTCAAATTTTTACTTATTTCTTTAGCCAGGGAAACCATGATCAATGCTTGTTGATGAAGAAATTATGCCAATTATAAAAATTACCAAGGGAAACACATGACAATAAATAAAAATTTCATGGCTTCACTTTAAGATCAGGAATTAATATTCATGGCGAACATCAGAGTCAAGGACATACTGCTTTACACTCTAGAGCTAAAGGTCTCCAACATTAATTTTAGAGTAGTCATTAAGTACTGTTTAGACAAACAAAAAATGTTATTTCCTCCAGGGGGGCTATTAGTGTAAAGAGAGAGCTGTCATATTCACCTAATTAATGAAAACAACATTCAGAGATCAAGAAAGTTTGATATTTTCAAACTATTACTTTATAAATTAAAGCCTTTGAGCAGACATTCATAGTAGCAATTTTCTTTAGAAATACGATTACTGAAAATTGAGAGTCTAGAAGAGCATTTTTATTCTTCTGTGAATGCTATCTACATGAGCTTTTTGTAGGATGTCAACAAGGCTAACACACAGGCTATTATATTGCACACAACTGGCTTTCTTAATTAAGAAGTTTTCAGAAGGTTGACTAATCTTTACTGCTCATTCATTTGAAGATCACAGCAGTGCAATCTGGAAGGCCCCCTGCTGCATCTTTGTTACCTGTAATTCTATCTCTAAATTAAATTTAGCTGAAGATATACATCGTTTTGGAAAAGGAAAAAAAACTATCAAAAAGCCACTTACTAGAGAACACATATATAAAAGGTTAGAATGGAGAAGCATCATCTATATCTAACATTCTGATATTTTGAGAGATGATACATACCTTTATATAGATTTTCAAGTATCACTTTGGTTTTAATATTTTATTTTTACTTGTGTACGTTGAATATATGCGACATGAGTTCAGAGTCTGGGGATTCTATAAGAGAGTACTGAATTTCCTCCAGGTGGAGTTACTGGTAGTTGTGAGCTGTCTGATATGAATACTAGGCATTGAACTCAGATCTTCTGGAAGAGCAGTAAATACCCTTAACTTCTGAAACCCCTTTATTTTGGTTTTTGAGACAGGATTTGATTATGTACTTCAGTTTGTCCCTTGAAATCCCATCTCTCTTGCTTCTATTTTCCAAGTACTGGTAGATTTAATAACAACCATCAATTAATCAGTCTCTACAATATGATAGGTAGGTCCTAGATGCTAACCATCAAGAGACTCTGTCTGAAGTACTTATTATTGAAGTAGTTCTTGCACTGAGATATTCATTAAATGCAACACTGTTAAAAAACGACTGTCACCTGAGGACAAATATTACACACATAGTCTAAATAAATGTAAAAATTTAAACTTAATGTAGATAAGAGTTAAAGGTATGCATGTTAAACAATCAAATTGCAAAATCTCCATTTCTTAAGCAAGTATTCTTCAGTGGGTATTGAAAGGAAGAAGAGAGCTTTTCGTTTGTTTATAAACTGGCACCTATGTGATTATTTTTTTTTAAATTGTGCCTGACTATAATTAAAAAACACCATAATGATGTTTTCTCTCAATTAATAAACTTTATTGTTGTGATGGTTTGTATAAGATTGGCCCAGGAAGTGAACCTATTAGGAGGTGTGGCCTTGTTGGAGTAGGTGTGTCACTGTGGGTGTGGGCTTAATACCCTCCCCCTGGCTGCCTGGAAGTCAGTCTTCTACTAGCAACCTTCTGATGAAGATGTAGAACTCTCAGCTCCTCCTGTACCATGCCTGCCTGGATGCTGCCATATTTCTGCCTTGATGACAATGGACTGAAACTCTGAGCCTGTAAGCCAACCCCAATTAAATATTGTCTTTTGTAAAACTTGCATTGGTCATGGTGTCTGTTCACAGCAGTAAAACCCTAACTAAGACAGAAGTTGGTACCAGGGACTGGGGTATTGCTGTGATAGGCCTGACCATGCTTTTGTTTGGAGGAATGTGGATTTTGGGACTTTGGATTTGGAAAGCCACGGAATGCTTTAAGTGGGGCTTAATGGGCCAGACTAGTAGGAATATGGAAGACAGTGGTGCTGAGGGTCATTTTAACTGTGTAGGCCTGACGGCCCAAGAGGTTTCAATGGAGAAGAACTTTAATATGTGGCTGAGAAACTGTTTTTGTGATGTTTTGGTGAAGAACATGGCTGCTTTTTGCCATTGTCTGAAGAGACTGACCAAGGCTAAGGTAAAGAGATTTATATTAACTGCATCTGCAAAGGAAGTCTCAAAAAAACCCAACAAAGATGCTTTAAGGGAACAGTTTGATAATAAAAAACAAATATATGAAAAAATATCCATGGATTTTATCAAATGCATACTGAGAAACTGATTGTCCTATAATTCCTTTCAATTATATTCAAATGATTCAGTATCATGACTCTATCATTTTGGATTTCTGAGTTAGGAATATACTAACACAGAATAAGCTTCACATTGAACTGAAATTCATGTAAGACAAGGAGGTAGAGGAAAATTTCCTTGTTCAAAATTCCTTGATGTTTAAAACTATATTTCATAATATATATTTGTCTATCATACAAGTCCTTCTTCCACCTTGGGGCAATGCATCTTAAGATGGTGGGGGAAGGAAAAGAGGGTTATCTTTCATTTGTGAAGTGGAGGTGCTAGTATGAATCACAGGGAAATTATAGACTGAAGTATAAATGGAAGTTGAAGTTTTAGAGATGAAATCCCTTTAAAGTATTCTGGTTAAAAATTTTTTTAAATCTTTCTAAAACCCCAGAAGTGCTTGGATTGCAAATGAAGAGTGAGCCTTTTAGAGTAAGATTATACACCGCGTAGATTGGGTCAGCTTGATAAGTCATCTGAAGGCACCCTCTTCATTTTTCTACTAAATACCAGGGCACAACTTATTACTAATTCAAATGTTTTTTCTGAGCATAGACTTCTGGGTATTAGAGTTCATTCTGTTTGGCTGAATTCACTACTGTGCTTCCAGCAGCAGCTGCTCTAGTATGTAGTATAAAGATGTTTATCAATCAATTCCAATGCATTATATGGACACAATATAAAAGGTATTCCTGTGTATACCTATTATATCAATTCTGGAGTAACTATTTCTAAAACTTCTGGCGTAAAATACAGTATTTTTCTGTTTATATTATTAGTACAAAGTAACTTCAAGTCTATTATTAGTAGATTGGAATGCCCAATACCCAGGAACACAAGGCTTAAGCCTTGGTATTTATACATAGAACAAAATTTTGTTGCCATATTATTGTAATTATTCATCTACTAAAAAGCCATCAAAAGTAAAATTATATTTGGATTAAAGAAAATCTCAATTCATTGAAACAGATAGAGGGACATCTGCTTGAATTATTGGAAGATAAATCAATTATAACATATTTTAAAAATAATTTTGAGTTCCTTTGATTACTGAATAAAAATCTAGTTTGATTTTCAGTACTTCTAAAATGCTAGTTGTAGAAGTGCTCTTAGCTTCTCTGGATCACCATTTTGAACATTAAGCTCAAAAATTATGCAATTTTTACACTAAAATAAAAACGTCCCCTCCAAATCTACATTACATGATTCTAGACCAAATAAGAATCACTGAGAAAAGTTTCTGTTCTGACATATGTATAATAATGGTGTATAAAGCATGTAATGACCATTTCAAATCCAATAATAAGGTCCATTTATAGGTCCTGGAGAGATCAGAAGTTAGCAATTCTTGCTGCAGTCTCCAAAGACCCATTACCCATGTGGGTCAGCTCACAACTAACTATAATTCCAGCTTCATGAAGCACAAAGTCCTATTCTAGTATCCATGTGTATGTATATATAGACACACACATTTGCAAAGACACACGTACACACAGTCAAATAGTAAATATTTTTCTTTAAAAGTGTAAGTGTGCCTATCTTAAGTTAAATACCATTAACAATCTTGCTCTCTAGGAACACTATGATCCTAGAGTGACCTTAGAAATGGAACCACATACAGAAAATGGCCTTGGAGTTTTGCCCTTGAAGGTATTATGAAAATACATGAATCCTATATTGCAGTTGCTTTCCTAGAGGGAGTAAAATATCTTGCTTAAGCTAATTTTCTCAAATATGATTATTCATTTTGATGTAATATTGCATTGAAATGATGTATTTGGAGGTTTAGAACAATACATGATATTTTCCTGAAGCCATTAGACTAGCCTTCAAATATGAGTCACGCAGTTCATAACCTGACTCTTTTATGAGAATGTCATTTATGACCTTCTTGGAGCAAATGGATCATTTCAGATCTATAATTGTGAGGGATTATTAAATCAGTTAAATTCTTGCTCTGTGACCTCTTTAAGATTATATATATATATAAAACCACAGATTCTGCACCATGGAGCAGTTATTAAATGGAGATCTGCCTGAAAGCAAGAAATGTCATTGTAAATGTACAATCAATCAAGGCCAGAGCAAACTGATAAGAAAAAGACATAGTGGTTCTTCATCTGGGATTTTATAGAAGGTAAATATAATGATGTTCTATGTGCCCTAATCATTGAATCCCAGCTAGCTATTTACTTCCAAGGCGATGAGAAAAGCCAGAATTAGAGATTATTGAACGAACCTCGTCTGTGCTATGTAAATCAGTAATGTTAGCAAAGTTCTTCTAATTGTAAGTGTAATATGTACCAATATTGGGGAGGTTTATTAAGGGGAAACGCTAGGGGTAGGTATGTTGGGTTGATAATATTTATATACTTTACAAGTTTTATAAAGAAAGGTTATGATAGATTTTGAAGAAGTAGAAAATTGTTTAAAAATGCATAATTTAACCAGTATTAATGGAGTGTTTGTCATTTAAGAATGGAAAATATAATGTGAAGTTATCTGTATATGAGTGGAGGGATATGTTTGTGTGCTACAAAATAGGTATGGATGCTCCTCACTGTTACTTACCCTTTTCTTTTTGCAGTGTAGAAGATGTTTTTATAAACTCACAAAGTTTTAACAACTGTTGTCTTCAACCTCCACCTATTGTAGATATGGGCTGCTCAGGTAATGTTTTTAAATGATCATCTTAGTACAACAGAAGCCATTGGAACAGAAATGGCTGGATACTCCAAACCTGCACTTGTTTCTCGGGGCAGTACAAAGATGGCAACACAGCGCATGTTCTGTTGCATAAAGCTAGACTTTTGAAAACACATCTTTGACTTTCTCCTTCCTCTGAAGCTTTGTTTTGCATTGTGCCTGCTCAGTCTGTACTGCAGCTAGGTATGATTGTGTGAACAAGATCTAGCCTAGCAGCTCAAAGCAAAAAAGACCAAGGAAACTTTTGGGACTTGTTCTGGAAGGTAGGAAAGATCATGTTCTTTGTCCCTTTTATTCTACACTTTCCAGGCTAAGAATCATAGATATATTTGCCCGACATTCATATTTGAAAATAAAAGTGAAAGCGATAACCTAGAGGGAGTAGAGTGAGAAACAGAACTGTAACAATTGATGGCCCATGAGTGTCAGCTCTGAAATGACTACATTTGATATTACCTAGAGAAGCAAAGCTCTTCACTTCAGACTATTCTGTTTAATATCTTTTAATTGAAAAAGATTTATTTCGTTTTATTTGTATCCATGTTTTGGTTGCATGTGTGGATGCATGCTTGGTGCTGGCAGAAGCTGGAATTGTCATATACTTGGAAATGGAGTAAAGGGTTATGGGATGCCATGTAGGTGCTTGAGCTGGACTCATTCAATAAAAGGGCATCAAATGTTCTTCTGAGCCATCTCTCCAGATCTTTACATTATTATTTTTATTTCTAATTGTATACAAACACACACACACACACACACACACACACACACACACACACTCATGTGCACGCATGTGTGTACCTGTGTGTATGTGTGTGTGTGTTTGGGTGTGTTTGGGTGTAGGTCATTATGCATCAGTATAGTGACTGTAGCGGCCAGAGAGAGTGTCTCATCCCCTGTATCTGGAATTACAGGCAGTTCTTTTTTTTAAATTTTTATTTTCTATATTCAATGTTTACATTCCAAAGGCTTTCCCCTTTCCCAGTTCCCCCCCTCCCTATGTCCCATAGGTCCTCTCACCCCCAACTATTCCCCAATCATTCCCCCTCCCCCCCACAGTTTCTCTACAAAACTGGATCCAATCTGGACAGTGGGGATAAACCATGGATCCAGCAAATGCTCGTAACTGCTGCACAACATATCCATCCCCTGTTCACACTACTTTTATTTATGCTTCTGTTTGTAGTCAAAAATCTGTCTTTAATTGGAAACTGTAAATATTATTAAAAGGATATTTCTTTGTTTAAATTATTATCAGTCATGTATGTTTAACCAAAGATGTAAAGATGCAATGTAAATACCTCACATTAAATTTAATAGTCCATGAAACAGATGCAGAGATCCACAGCCAAACATTGGTCGACTCTGGGACTCTAATGGAAGAATAGGGGAAAGACTGTGGGCTCTGAAGAGAATCAGAACTTTACTAGAAGACCAACAGAAGCAAGTAATCTGGACACTCGGGGGCTCACAGAGACTGAGCCACCACCCAAAGAGCATATATAGGCTTGACCTAGGCCTCCCTGCACATATGTAGCAGATGTGTAGCTTGGTGTTCATGCGGATCCTCCAACAACTGGAGAGGGGGGCTGTCCCTAAAGCCTTTGCCTGCCTGTGGAACCTGTTCCTCTGACTGGGGTGCTTTGTCTGACCACAGTGGGAGAGGATGCACCTAGCCCTGCAGAGACTTGACATGTCAGGATAGGGGGACACCAAGGGGGCAGGTGAGCTTTAGCCTCCCAGAGAATAAGGGGATGGGGGAGGCATTTTTTAGGGGTCATTGGAGGAGGGGAAGCAATAATAAGGATGTAAACTGAATAAATAAATAATTAATAAATATGTAATAGTCTAAAGAAAAGTTAAACACATAGCTAACCTAAATAGGCCCCCAAACCCCTTATTTATTTGTTGGAATGTTGCAAGGGAGAGCATTGGTGAGGTAACTCTTCTCAAGATCTTACTTATACTAGTAAGAGACTAAAGTCTTGACAACCTTGTTTCCCAAGATCATAAGAGATTTGGTGAAGCCCTTTAAGATTTTACTGAAAAAAATTAATATGAACCTATTGGCGTTCTCTTTTGCTTTTTCCTCACAAGAACATCTGATCACACATAAACTCTGTCCCAATAAGTATAACCTCAGATGAATTTTTTTCTAGCAAAATAATCTGGAGTCTATTTTTTGTTTCATCATTGCTACCTTTAATAATCTAAACATACTGCCCATTGCTTCATGTCCCTATTACTATAAAATCCAATGGCCATTTCTGATGTTCCAACTTTTCTAAACATTTTTTTTTGGGGGGCGGGGGTTCGAGACAGGGTTTCTCTGTGTCCTGGAACTCACTCTGCAGACCAGGCTGGCTTTGAACTCAGAAATCCGCCTGCCTCTGCCTCCCAAGTGCTGGGATTACAGGCATGCGCCACCACGCCCAGCTTTTTCTTTTTTCTAAACATTTATACAATGGCTAAATATCACATAACAAAATTGTTTTTGCTTAATAATTCCTGCTTAACAACTGCTTACCATTTAAATTTTAGCATCTAGCTTTCTTCTTTAATATTGAAAAGTGTCTTTTGAACCATGACATATAAAAACTTGTCTGATCTTTTAAGAATTTGTTGTGACTTTTACTTTGTAATGAATAACAATATTAGTTCTTATTGATTTAACTGTTGGTAGCATTTTACATATCAGGAGGTCAGTAAACTATGATTGAGAACCCAGACTTGCAGAAAGACTTAGTTCTCTAACTTGTGTTTATTACAGTAGAGTAATGCTCATTGTTTCTATGGTGTGTATAGACTGTGTCTTGTTATAATAGCATAATAGTTTCAGTGAAGACTACACAGCTCACAAAATCCAAAATGATTAGCATTTGACCTTTTATAGATAAAGTTATACAACCTCTATTCCATGTCTTTGTTTAATATGAAACTTTTTTCCTCAAATAGATATCCCCTATCCAAGAGCATTAATATCGCTCAAAGTTTAGGTTCTTCCTGAGCTTTGGTAAGAGTTATTGTCTTATCTATATCTATTGACTTTATTTACCTTTTTATTCAGGAACAGAACACAAATTAGAACTGCAATGAAGCTTGGATATTGTTAGCTGCTTCATCTTTAAACTTTTCCTTTCGTAAGCAGTTTATTGGTCAGTAGCTGTTATTTGGTGTGTCAATCTACCTGTTTATTTTCTGCATAAACTTTAGTAATAGCTCATTGTTCCATGCTGTGTGTGTGTGTGTGTGTGTGTGTGTGTGTGTGTGTGTGTGTGTAGAGGACAACTTTTGGGTGTTAGTTTTCTTCATCTTTTGTGCTTCTGTGGTTCCCGGTGATCTTAGTCAGGTTACCAGTCTTGGATGAAGTGCTTTTTATACTCTGAACTATCAGCAGGTAATAAAGAAACTAAGCAGTTTCTTTTTAGTAGGTATTTTCAAAAATTAATAAGACAAAAGTGCAGCTACCAAGAAAGTTTTGCTACATTACAACTCTCATGACCAACAAATGTTTAGACTTTAAGAATTTCCTCTGTTGTTTAGGAGTGCTTGCTTATCATGCATGAAGAGATAGATCTTCAGAACTGCAATAGATAAATGAATGAATTAATGTATTAAGTAAATTAAAATTTCCTCATAATTATCAGTTATGTGATATTAAAGCTTTTCTATGATATTTATTAAATACAATACAATTTTATTAATGACCAGCCTAGTAGATATATATTAATTTTAAAGTTTCTTTAAAAATGTATCTGTCTCCTCAATATTAAATCATAACTTAATAGCTTTTTCACTCTCATAGTATATTGAAATATTGGTCGATGCATTTCTAATATCCAGTGTCTTAAGAACCTATCCCCATATCTGTCAAGCATGTTAATTTCATGTTCCAAGTTAAAAATAAACAGGCTTTAATGCTAAAAACATGAATTTCTTAGATGGCAAAAATCTTTAAATGAAATAAGAAATTCACATCCAGCTAGGCAGTGTTGGCACACGCCTTTAATCCCAGCACTTAGGATACAGAGGCAGGTGGATTTCTGAGTTCAAGGCCAGCCTGGTCTACAGAGTGAGATCCAGGACAGCTAGGGCTACACAGAGAAACCCTGTCTCCAAAAACCACACACACGTGCAAAAAAAAATTCACATCCATTTTGGGTTTCATTCCCAGCAACTGGATATATTCTCTGAGAGAAGAAAGTGAGTTGAAAAATGGTAATTTGGTTAATTATTGCCCTGTTCCAAAATAATCCAATTTTTTAAAAAATACTTCATGTTTGTAGGAAAAAAGCTAAACTTGGTGACTATACTAGGTTGATCTATCACTTTTCTATCTCCAAACATCAGAGTTATGCAGCCAGAAAATCTCATTAAAGCCTGTTATGACATGAAAGATTTTCTCATCAAAATGTTGTGGAAGAATGCATGACTTACAATTCTGCAGTTTTAATATATCATCCACTAAAATTTGAAATCTCTCATTAAAAACTTTCACTTATATATATATTTTTACAAAGATCTAGATTATGCAGTTTTAACTGCACTTTTATAATCAAGGAAAGGAGGATTGTGGGTTATTTTGTTTATGAGTAACTATTAGAATCATAAAATAATATAAATTAGCCTGCTGTAGTGTTTTCACCAAGGTATATTACAGAACTTTAATTCCATCCATTATTTCATTTTAAAAATATGTCCTGTGTATATCTTGCTGAAAAACACTTCAAGTGGATTCTGAAGTCTAAATATGTCAGTTGTTAGCATTTTTGGGATACATCACATTCTATCACCAATAGAAGATAGTCAAGAAGATCCATGTGGCAAACTGAAAGAGCAGGTCTAAAGATGATTATTTTTTTTTGATGCATTACGACTTCCATATGAAAGTTGAATGGCATGTTTCATTGGAGATACTTTTCTCTGATTGTGGTATCTATTTAATATATCTGGTTATAATTTAATGCCCAAATGTTTTGTAGAATTTGAAGTATTACAAAATATAATCTGAGGAATAGATAAATTGTAGATTGAAAATGATTCTGTGCCTCCTTCATATTATTTTTTTCTGGAAATCAAGGAGGTAGACCTAAGAGCTGCTGAGAAACACTTCTATTAAGCAGAATAGCCTTCATTAAGGAACTGGTGACGTACCCCATTTAGAATATGTCATTGCAATGGGTAGTGACTATTTGGTACTTCCCATCATAGCCATCTATCTCAATTGGAACTATTTATTTTAGTTATACTTTTCTTTAACACCATTATTTGTTGAGACTATGAGAGCAGGAAAACATGGCTTTTTAGTTTGATTTAGAAATAAGAGGAAATACCCCGAACTACTTACTGTATTTGAACTAAGTGTAGAAAAAGTCATGTACATCAAGGACTGACATAGAAAATGTGATCATAGATTTTTAAACTTACCCCGATACCATAAAATGACATGGGAAATGATCTAAGGACTAGGATGAATGTTTTTTTTTAGAATACATTGTTTCTAATTCATTGCTGTTTTTTTTTTTTCATTGCTGTTTTATACACATTGAAAATGTTTGAAATTTCACCGAATGTGAGGGATGCTCCCAAGTTAGCCTTGTACTTGGCTTAGGGGATAAGCATGAGATAAGCAAATTTTATAAATGTTTGTACATCTTGGCTCATTATGTGAAACATATGGCTATTCTGTTTAAAAGAACATTTGAAGACAAAGTAAAAAGGTATTGAAAATTTGTTTATGGTGGAGGATCTGCCACAAGTAACTATTACAGAAAGCACACCAAGGTGTGTTCAGTTTATATTGCAAATCGTGTTAATGTACAATATATTTTGTTTTAAGCTATTATGTGTTCAAATCACAATTGGTCACTGAATGATTATCTTTGAGTAATTTGGGACAGATAAAGAAAAAAGAAACATAAAATTCTTCAGGAAACCAGAATATATCATTTGAGTAGATGACAAAAATTTAATCTTAGGAAATTAAATAAAGGGAAAATTCATGCATTAATCTGAACAGACCAAATTGTCTGATAAAAAAGAGTGCATTTCCACATCATTAAAGCTGTTCTTTGCATTTTCAGACATTCCTTAAGTGTTTTTCTCAAGTTATACCCAGGATTTTTAGTTGTAACCAGGGAAAACATACAATATTCTAAATGATGTTTTTCATATCTATAACAAATTATTGCATGCATATTTTCTTTTGTCAACAACTTGAATGGACAAAAGTTTAATATCTTTGTGTCTTAACATTAACGGTTTATTATCTCAAAATTGATAGTAGATGTTTGTTTTATATGAATGAATGAATTTCTGTAAGTACTTTTTGATAGATATTTAATATGTAGAATCAATGCCAAATAATCTCCAAATAAAAAGCCAAGACAATGGAAAAGAAGCCAGATACTGTAAAGAGTACATTACAATGACTGAGAAAAATCATGTTTTTAGAAATTGTTAGCAAAACAGTTATCATATTTCTATATTTTAAAATGTAGGTATTGAAATCAAAATACAAATATATTCTACTAATACTCCAGAGAACGGAAATACTTGGGTACCAAATGTTAAGGTATTTATAGTAGCTGCATATTTCAAATGACAAAATGCTGATGAAGGAAACCAAAGAAAAAGACCTAAATAAATGGAAAGTCCTAGTAACATTAATAGGATGCAGGACTCTACCTCCTTAAGATAGGAGATCTTATCAAATCAATTAATAGCTTTCACGCAATTGCCATAAATTTATGATAGGTTTAACTTTTTATTGGCTAAGTTATTTAGTTTACATCCACATTGCAGACCCCCTCCCCCCTCTTCTCCCAGTGCTCCCCTCTTATCTCACCACCCCCAGCCCACCCTTCCACCCCTTCTCTCCAGAAAAGGTGGGGCATCCTATGGAGGTCAACCAGCCCTGGCATATCAAATTACAGCAAGACTAGGTGCATCCTCTTCCACTAAGGGTAGACAATATTGTCTGTGAGGTGCAATGTAGCCAGAAATAGCCAAATAGGTTTTTTTGTAGACATGAATATGCTAAAATTTTCATGCAAAGTAATAAACCATGCAATAATTAAACAACTATAATGACCTTGCACCATATTTTTAGAGAATGGTTTCAAAAAGAAGAAAGTAGCACACTTAATTTGTTAGAATTTTAAGTCTATCAATATGTCAAACCCCTGTAGTATAAGCTCACATTGTTTATAAACATTGGCATAAAATGAATCAGTCTTAAATGCAATATATGTAGCAATAAAATGGTTGTAGTCATGATTTTAAAGATTACACATTATATATATGTGTGTAATCTTTAAAAATTCCATATATATATATGGAAAACTTTACTTCACATGAAAATATTATCCATATGTAGAAAGTTTCATAACAAGCATCATTGAAACTAAGAACTTGGTTTTTCAAAAGACATTGAAATTATAAATAATGAAGCTATGGTATGGCAGAAAGTAGTTTCAACTCATATATTTCTAAATGAACTAGAATCTAGACATGCAAAGATTTTTCAAAACCCAGTGAGTAAGATATATGCAATTCAATTATAAAATAATAGACAAGTGCATTAGTAGAAACTACTGAAAAAGATAGAGATGGTGAACTAGGACATAAAGATGTTAGCCATCATTAACTATTAGACAAATGAAAATTAAAGTAATAATATGATATCTCAAGAGGCCTTTCAGAATGGCTCTAATGACAAAATACTTCAATTAAGTGGTGAACTCTGTCACCTGTGCACTGCCAGTAAAAACATGGTAAAGTTACATTGTCAGCTAATGTGATGGTTTAAATGAGAATGACCCCCATAGGCTCAACTCATATATTTGAATGCTTGGCCAACAGAGAGTGACACGATTTGAGAATGATTAGGAGATGTGGTTTTGTTGAGGGAGATGTTATATGAGAATGGGCCTTGAGATTTCAAAAGCTCAGGCAAGGCCCAGGCTCTTCTTTCTCTTTTTCCAACTTGCAGATAAGATCTAAGCTCTCAGCTACTGCTTTAGCACCATGCCTGGTTATCTGTTGTCATACTCTCCACTATGATGATCGTGGACTAACCCTCTGAAACTGCAAGCTTCCAATGAAATGCTTTCCTTTATAAGTTGTCTTGGTCATGGTGTCTCTTTATAGAAGTAAAAAAGTAACTAAAACTACTAGTTTGGCAGGCTTATTTTTAAGTTTATAACATAACACTCATATTTATTCTTAAATATTCATGCCATGAAAAAGTAAAACTAAATTTCATTTCAAAAAGCTGTGTCTTTTGTTTGTTTTGTCTTAGTTTGCTTGTTATTTCGAGATCAGGTTTCCTTATAAAATCCAGGCTTACCACTAAACATACAATCCCTATTGTGCTTTGATTGTAGGAGTGGATAACCCCTGCTGGGAGAAGTTTTAGCATTAACAGCCTCACATTGGAAAAAGACCAGATCACATTCAGCGAACTAATAAACACTGAGATGTATGCATACTAAGGAACACTATGCAGAAATAAAAAGAAATGCAACAATTTGGATGGAATTCAAACTAGTTTTTTTCTGAGTGAAACAGTCAATTCAAACTGGATATATGCTATTTGGTGGATTCCATATCAGGTGAAAGTTAGAGAGAGAGAGAGAGAGAGAGAGAGAGAGAGAGAGAGAGAGAGAGAGAGAACATGGTAATAACTTACTAATGACATAATTTAATAATACCACGGACATATGAGAAAAACTGCAATCCTTTGTTAGAATCTAATGATTTGAAATTTCTAAAACTCTTTGCTAGTAGATTATTCAGAAACTAATAGTGACAGTTTGTGACCTGCCTGATAACTAACAATGTGCCAACGTGTCAGAGACTCAACTAATAGTCCTTAGGCTCACACTCATCAGTAGCAAGCCATGTTATCTTAAATGCTTTTTATAAAGATTTTGAGTAGCATTCTCCAAATTGGAAAAGGAAACTACCACCATAAGCTACAAATCAATTGCATGCTTGAATTTCAGTGGGAAACGTTACTATTTCTTCATTTTGTCACTTTCTCTGGAATGCTGCTTGACACGCATTAAACTTTAAGCTTTTGCCTTTCAGTTTCACCTTCCATTAAAATGTAGACACAAGAACAGATGGCAAATGTCATCATTTTTGAAAATTGTCAACTTTTCATTCATCCTTGCAACTCTAAATTCAGGGATCGCTTTAATGCAATTTCTCAGAGGAATGGATCAGAAGTTATATTTAAACATACAAAAGAATTGCAGGTCAATGCTTTTGAAATTCAAATTGCTAATGTGACACTATTTTAACACAACAACAAATAATGAAAATGAGTGTCTTAATACAGATATTTAGCATGACTAACATTCAGATGAATCAAGACCCACATTTATGTGTCTTATATAGTTACCTGAAATTTTTTTACAGGGCACAGAGGAAATATGAAATTAAGTGATGATCCATTATGAGCAGGTAGTTTAAACAATACTCCTTACCTAAACTACTTAGTTACTTATCAATACCCACAGAAAATCTTTACTTCTGGTAACAATGATGTCTGAATGTAAAAAGATTCACTAGAACCTAAGAAAACAAGCATTACCTAAGAAAGTTGCATTGTTAGTTTCATATGGTGTATGAGTTGTATTGTGGGTATTTTGAGGTTTTGGGATAATATCTGCTTATCAGTATGTATCTCCTTTTGGGGATGGGTCACCTCACTCAGGATGATATTTTCTAGTCCCATCCATTTGCCTAAGAATTTCATGAATTCATTGTTTTTAATAGCAGAGTAGTAGTACTCCATTGTGTAAATGTACCACATTTACTGTATCCATTCCTCTGTTGAAGGACATCTGGGTTCTTTCCAGCTTCTGGCTATTATAAATAAGGCTGCTATGAACATAGTGGAGCATGCATCCTTGTTATATGTTGGAGCATCTTTTGGGTATAAAATATATAAAATATCTTGATGTAATTATAACCAAGCATGTGAAAGATCTGTATGACAAGAACTTCAAGTCTCTGAAAAAGAAACCGAAGATCTCAGAAGATGGAAAGATCTCCCATGCTCATTGATTGGTAGGATTAACATAGTAAAAATGACAATCTTATCAAAAACAATTACAGACATTTTTAACTGTTAATGTGTTAAACGGATACTGTTTTGATGCATTATTATTAAGTAAACTGTAAACATCATTATAGTCTGAAAAATATGTATAGACAAGCACTTAATTTCCTTAGGGGTAATATCAAACGCTTGTTACTAATTTTCATCTTTGCCCAAGGAGACTTGGGATTTTTTTTATGTTATTGAAAATTGTCATTAGCAAAATGTTATATTACAGAACTATTATATTCCCTAATATAGAATGAATACTCTTCTTCCTGTGAATACTCAAGCAACACACACACACACACACACACACACACACACACGCAGCATTACCAAAAGCATCTTTGCAGGTGTGCATGAACCAGAGGTGTCTCTGCTCTGTCTGTCTGTGAAGGGCAATAACAAAATGTTACAGCCCATTTAACAATAAACTATGCATCTTTTCTGCAAGACTTTGCTTACATTTTATTTGCAACATTTTATCTCCTCTATAAATTTTATTTTATACTCTTTAGTAATTTCTGGCAACAGAAGTAGATACCCAGATGGTATCTCTTTTCTCCATAAGCTTGAAATAATGTCTCAATATAAATTCCAATCCCATTTTTTATGATTTACATTCTAAAATTTAATACGTGGCAACACATGCAAATATTGAGACAATACGTGTAGTTGAATGTGACAGCAGGAATCTTTAAATATTAGAAAAATACAGTGTAGTTTCATCAATTCAATAATAATTTAATTAAAAGAGTACCTGATGACACAGGCATAAAGCCCACTGTCCTGTAGTAATGTTGGTCTGAACCAAATGGAGTCTTCCTCTTTACTCATTCTACTTCCATCAAAGGCGATAGGCTCTTCAAAATCTCCTGGACCGGAGCTTTTATACCACATTAAGCTGAGTCCAGCACTTTGGGCGAGAGAGTAGTTTGTTCTGATGTAACCGTAAAAGAGTGCACACTTGATTCTAACAGGTTCTCCCACCAAAACTTGGTACTTCTTGATATCAACAGACCAATCAGTGCATCCATCAGCTGCAGTAATGAAGATAGGAGAGAGAAGAAAACCATTAGAGAACAGAATTAGCAATATACTCTTTCATTTACTTAACTTTATAAAACATATGTGTTGAGTCAGATTTATTCTAGACACATAGAATATATAGTGATGAACAACACAGAGATTTGTCCTCAAAAATGGTTTACTCTGCTGCAAACATTGTATTTGTTTAGTTTTAGTTTGTATCACTAAGCTCATTATTTATTCATTGTTAATCAGTTATAAATACACTATTTAGCTTGCTCTGTGAAAATAAATCCTGGCCTTCAAAATATTTTTCAAGTTGTTTGGGACCCACAAAAAGACAGAGCTGCACATCTGCTACATATGTCGGGAGCAGCATAGGAGGTATTAGGCTAGATATAGAATGTGTATGCTGTTTGGTTAGCTCTCTTAGAGCTGCAAGGGTCCAGGTTAGCTTACACTATTAGTCTTCTTGTGTTCTTTGGGGCCCTCAGTCTTTTCCCAAAACACTTCCATAAGAGTTTCTGAGTTCCATGCAATGTTTGGATGTGGATGTCTGAATCTGGCTGAGTCAGTGCTGGGTGGTGCCTCCCAGAGGACAGCCATGACTGCAAGCATAACAAAGTATCATTCACAGTGTCAGGGATTAGTGCTTGACCATGGAATAGTTCTCTATTTGGACCTGTTATTGCTTAGCAATTCTCTTAACCTCAGCTCCATCCCTCATCCCTGCATTTCTTCTACACAGAATAAAGTTGGGGTCAAAGATTTTGTGTGTGGGTTGGTGTTCCTATCACTCCATTGGGGTTCCTCCCTGGCTACAGGAAGTTACCTTTTCAGGTTCCATATCCCCAGTGCTGTGAGTTGCAGCTAAGGTCATCCCTATTGATTCTTTGGGAGCCTTCCCTCTCCCAGGTCTTTGGCACACCCTCGAGATGCCCCCCACTTCCCTACTCCCACCAGTTCTACATTTCCATTTCATTCTCATGGCCATCTGGCCTGGAGGGGTGCCCTGGCAGGGGAACAGAGATCAGGATGTAAAGTAAATTAAAAAAACTGAAAAGTAAAAAAAAAATTTAATTTTCCAGTAATGATAAAATTTTGAAAACAGAATATATGTGCATTAAAAAATACACTTCTTTGTTTTCTTTTTGCTGTATTGAAACTTTGTCAGTAGAGGGGGCTGGAGAGATAGTGCTCTTCTCCCATGCTTACTTGGCAGATTTTTGCAGCATATAGGGCTTCACCAGGACTCCTAAAGTGAATGGTACCCAGCAATTTGGTTAAAAAAATAGCCATTCTTCAAGTGAGACATCTTCTAATGAATATTTCTCCTGGGAACATTAGAAAGAATGTTTCTGGCAACCCCAGGGGGCCATTGTATTGCCATCAAGTTCAGGTATCACAGAAACTCTGACTTCTAACATTCAGTTAAGTATGGCAATGCTTTCTCAATAATGTTTGCATCTCTGCTCTGGTGAGAGAAAAATAATGGGATCCATTACTTGGGATTTCTATTTTATTGTTTGGACAAGGGCAACTGGTCCACTATTAATTAATGGTCTCTTTTGCTGTGAAGTGAGTGTTTAGGTAACCCCCTCCCCCTGCATACATGGAAGCAGTAACAACACACTATGCTAGTGTTTAGAGATGGGTATTTGGAATTAGATTAGGTCAGAAGGCTGTGGCTCCTTCTGATAGGATTAGTGCCCTTAGATGTAGAGACATGAAAGCTTGTTCTTTCTTCCATTGGGACTCACAAAGAATTCATTGTGTAAGTACACAGAATAAAGGTAGCCATTTATAGGTTATAAAAAGATCATCACTACAACTGAATTGTTAGGTACATTGATATTGGGCTTCCCAGGTACTAGCACTGGGAGAAATGAGCTACCATCATATAAACCACTCTACCTTCTATATTTTGTTATAGTAGCCCAAGTAGAATAATGTATTTTTTCTTGATATTAGTGTATCCCTTTAGTATTACAATACCCTTTTACACTTGCTAACTCTCTATAATTTTATAATTTATGATAGAAATTTTGTTCGAATTACAGTTCCATTTCTTTCACTGACTAGACCCATATAGATAACATCAGAAATGAATATGGTATAGTTAAGCATTATGGGAAGAAATAAAATTAATTGAATTAACCTCTGAAAGCAGTTTCACAATCAGAGACAGAGGTAAGCAGTTACTGCTCTGATTGCTGAGAACACTGAGGAAATTATAAAGATAAAATCGTGGTGGCAAGGAAAGAAGCCAAGGACTACGATTTTATTGGATGTAAGTACCATCTCCCAAAGAAAATCTTAAGACCATTGTTTTTACAGACCAACTCTCATTGTATAGCAATAATGACCTGGGGCTTGCCATTTGTCTAAGCTGCTATCCACTTGTTTCAGCTGCCAGATCTTAGAATACAAGGCATATTCCAAGATATCTGGTGACAGCATCTTTTAATATCCCCTTCCCTGACATACATATAAAACAACAGATTCTAACATGGCTGACACATCAACATTATCTGTATACTTAAGATATCAGTAACTTCTAAGAAAAAGTATGGCAAGTAAAAAAATAATCATATTAAGATCTATCAAAGTATTTGAATAAATATTTAAATAAATGAAAGAGTTGTTTTATCTTTCAATATTTCTGGTAGTTCGCATTATTTTTAAAATTTCTCCTTTTATTTCTTTCTATGTAGCCATTTTCCATTAATTAGTATAAACTAAATTAGGGGAATGATGACATTTCACTCTAGTATATAGCAGCATCTCCTTAAGAGATGTTATAATTGTATAACAAAGCAATTTTAAACATTGTGTAGCAAGACATCTCAGATCTTAAAAGGACATGTGATCACATAGAATTTTACTGGTACCGACCAAAATTACTATTGATGCATTCAATTTCTTCTGGTTTTCATTATTTCAGGGCATATGTTCTATTTGGAAAAATCGGTAAAAAATATTTCTAGATATTTATGCTTATATAAGTTAGCAGGCAAACTTTCAAATTTTCGTCCTTTGATTAAAAAATATTACAAGTAATTGTGGGGAGCAACAAGACATCTGTTTTTCTTTCTTCTAGAATAAAAATCTCCTTCTATAAAGCCTTGATTAAGAAGTTCATCCTTCAGTGGAAAGATTCCATGAGAATAGCCTCCTTCCATATGCCTCTGCAGTTATTCCTTTAAAACCAATGGGAGTTTATGAAGCTAGAAACTATGTTGGAAAATAAAAGAAGAAAGCAATATCCTTATTTCTTTCTTATGCCACTCTAAAATTTGAGAACTTAGATGAAGGCAGTGATAGAATTGGGACTCAGAACTAATTTCTTTCCAGAGAGTTCATACTGAAGTATCATTTCATGAACAAAAGCTTTATACACTGGAAAATGTCAATATATTCAAATGAGATTAGAAAAAGTATTTTAATTAAGTCACTATTCCTACATATGTAAGAACTCAAAATATTTCCATGGTAACAAGCTTAAAGGTTGAATTCTAAAAAATAATCTAATCATAGAACTCACACATATTGCATCCTAATATGAATATGTAAGTGTCAGGTGTGGTGGCACATGTCTGTAATTCACAAGAGTGAAGAAAAGAGAATCAGGTGATCAAGACCAGTATGAGGTATACAGGGAATTTAAGGTCAGTCTGTATTACTTAGCTAGACCCTATATATAAAAAAAGGAAATAAGGAAGAAAAAAATTTAAAAGTGGTGCACCTCAGTAGTAGGGTAGGGGTGCTTGATGGGCATGCATATGGTCCTGTGTTGGATCTAAACTAAATGTCAGTGTTGAAAAAAAAGACATCAATGATTTTCTCATAAGTATTTAAGCTTCCTTCTCTTTTACCAGGCCGATGAATCTTGTTTCTAGCTAAATTGTGAATGTTGAATACTAACAACTCAGTGGTTTCTGTTTTGAAATTTACATTTAATTGAGAAAAGTCACCTTTCAGGAAAATTGGTACCCTTTTGAGTATGGCTAACTGTCAAAAGACAGTATCCCAAGAGGATAATTGTGTAGTGAAGAGCTTAAGGAATTGCCAAGCCTAGAATTAACAGGATTCCTGCTTCTTACTCAGCTCGCAAAATCTTCGTCTTCATTTCCCCTCATCCATGTATTTTTTCCAGAAGATGATTTCCAGTATCAATCACATGCACGCCAAATCCTGTCTTGGGTTAAGTTCTATGAGTATGGCCTAACATATTATATATTCATGTATTGAGAACCTGGTTCATTTGAGGTCACAGTCCTGTTGAAGATATACATAACTTCATAGCCTAATGTGGGAATGCAGTAATATGAAATCCTCATGGATTGTTCTGATAATATTGCATGAAAAGGACTTATTGGAGATGTATGTGGAATTTTAGCAAGTTGCCTATACAAAGAACGGAGAGACAAATGCAGATTCAGGCATGAAGAGAAAAGAAAAGCCACAAAAGCAAGATATTGTATAGTTTTACAAGTACTGCTAATGGATTTTTCTTGTATCTCAAATTTAAGGCAAAAAAAAAAAAGATATAAGGGAAAGAAGTAAGCAAAGGAAGGTGCTGTAGTTTAAGAGACGTCAAAATGATGTTTAGATTCCTTGTAAGAGTAATGGTGTACCTTGAAGCATTTCAATCAGAGGCTGGATTTTATGCTTTAATAGTTTTCCCCTTAATATACTGTGTCGAATTTTGGGTCAGAGTACACTTTAGAAAAAGACCTTAACCATGCAAGTCATATGCTGAAGGTCTGAATTCAGACAGACATAGCATAAAATTAATGTTTGTCAAAGATTTAAGAGGTACAAATTGGCTGGAGCAGGAAATTGAGTAAATATAAACAGCAAGAGAGCAAGAGAGGAATAAGGTCATTTTACTTTGTAACATATTTTTGCTGTTGTTACAGACTTTCACAATTTTCACAGTCAAATAGGACGTCAACAGTTCCACATTTATCAAGTGGCAATGTCTTTGAAATGCTTTTAATGATGTCCTCATCAAAAGGTTTTAGGCTATGACAATACAGAGAGGTTTTAAAAGTCTCAGCAGATAGAGTTAAAGTGTTTGCTTCTATTTTCCATTTCTCTAACTGGTACTAACCAGAAATGAATGTCTGGCATAGCAACACCCATTGATTTTACCCTATGAATTTAAAGAAACCCAAAGATAAAGACATGCTTATCAGTAATGAATACAGGCCATGTGCATAATCAATTACAGAAACGGAACAAAAGACTGAAGTTAGGTTTTGAACAGGAACTGTCAGATTCTATTCAAAATATAAACTTCATAATTGAATGCTGGCATAATTATAGTCTGTGTCATTTTAATTGGGAAAGCAGAACTCAAACTATCTGTACTGAGAATAATAAACCTCAACTAAAGTTAACTTTGGCATTTGACTTTCATTCACAAAGTGCACTGTCCCCAGCTTCTTTACTTTCTGGATCAAAATATATCAGGGGGAGTAAAGCTTCCAGAATCATATATAGAAATAACTGTGGAAGAGTGCTTGCAAATATTTTGGAGTGATCTGTGTAGATGTTAAGGATTGAAGTGTCTCAGGAGGGTCTGTCAATTATCAGGAACCCAGGTTCTAGAAATTCTTTGTCTGATGAGGCCTGTAAATTATCCTCTATCAGCGTCTCAATGTAGGGCATCTCAAGTGGTTGCAGATCTTGCTTCACTGTATCATATTCCTTCTGAGATAGTGTTGCCAGTTGAGGAAAAATCTAGCTCCTAGGTAAACAAAAAGTGAATACCACAGTTTATCCTCTATCATATTTTAGTCTCTAAATTCTTGCAGGTACTACTAATTTAAACACAATATTGCTTTGCATGTTGTATCCATTGTACAAATAATGTATTTGATTCCTGTGAATAAGATAGGAAGAAATATACAGGAGAATAAAGCAATTGTAAACTATCATTTTAGCATACAAAAGTTATAAGTTGGGACAAGCAGGTAATATACAACAATAAGGTTGATTCAACAATTGTCTATATCATTGAATAATCAAAATAAAAACTCTCTCTTCGAATGGCAACATGGAAATTAAGTAAATCACATTGTAAATCAGTCTTGGGATTCTAGTCTCTCAGTCTTGGGTCAATTTGTTGTGGGATCACTACAAATATGAAAATGTTCTTGAGACTTAGGTATCCAGAGAAACTAGAAATAGTCTTTTAAAAGTAGAAATAACTGAATTAGAATGTCAACCACTGCACTGTGTGCTGGGTCCCCATAGGAGGGGTTAGAGAAAGAACTGAAGGAATTGCAGGGGTTTACAAACCCAGAGGAAGAGCAACAATATCAACTAACCGGACCACCCAGAGCTCCTAGGGACTAAGCTACCAACCAAGGAGTACACATGACTCTGGCTTAATATGTAGCAGAGGATGGCCTTGTTGGACATCAATGGGAAGAGACGTCTTTGGTCCTGTAAAGGTTCAATAGATGCCTCAATATAGGGGAACCAAGGACAGGGAGGAGGGAATGGGTGGGTGGGTGAAGGAACACCCTCATAGAAGCAGCAGAGGGGGGATGGATTGGGGGTTTCCTGGAGAGGGGAAAACCTGGTAAGGGGATAACGCTTGAAATGTAAATAATTGAAAATAAATAAATAAACAAATATAAAGAATGTTATACATTACATTTTGATCATAGTCAGCTGCCTTCCTATATCCTAAATTTATTGTCCATTCTCTACAACACAACTTTGTGTGTTCCAAATGAAAAAAAAATCATTGAGTCCTATAATTGTTGTCTATATATTCTCATATATGTGGCCATTAAATGGAGGATATTAGACCTGTTAAGAGCCACTCTCTTTAAAAATGCTAATGCTCCCTCTTCTGGTAGCTATCAATTATCAACAGCTCCTCAGGAGTGGGACTTTATGGCTACCTCTTTAATTCATGCTGTTATCTTTGTCTTTTTTTTAACATGTCTTAGGCAAGAACATCCAAACTGAGGGCAAATCAATGGATATTGGAGTAACAATCTGTTGTTGATCTTCTCTGCACTGCATATAATTAATAATGCTCTAAGCTCTCTCTAACTCTCTGTCTTGGTTACTTTTTCTCATTCTCATTCTCTCTGTCTCGGTCTCTGTCTCTGTCTCTCTGTCTCTGTCTCTGTCTCTGTCTCTCATGTGAGTGTGTGTGTGTGTGTGTGTGTGTGTGTGTGTGTGTTCCTGCTGGGGAATAAACACATACTTATAGCTGTCTACATTTAAAATATAAACCCTTCCACTGATGTATATATCCCTACCTCTTAAATATCCTTCTGATAACCTGATATATTTGTATATCTTCATATTTGCAGTTTTTGCATAATGTAAACACCTTGTCCAGAGTAAAGCAACTCCAAATTAGCAATTATATTTCTAAAAGTAACAGTTGAAAAAATAAATACCTAGGATAAAAAGTAATGTCAGTAATGTTCACTCTTGGTTCCCTAGTAATCTCTCCTTGAATTCTTCTAAGATTACAGAAATTTGTGTTTCAAAGTAGCAAGACTCACACACCCTATAACTTAAAACACATGTGCACACATGCAGTACTCACATACCACTTATTTTACTCTAACTTGCCTTTTTATAATTATCCTGTAAATGCCCCTTTGTACTTCTTGTACTAAAATAATTGTCCTTTCTAATCAGGCATCTTCTCAGGAGGAAGTGAAAGGAAGTACAGAGCTGTACATGTAGTGCTTTTATTTCTCCTTGCTCCAGGTAAATTGATACTAGACTTAAATTGCGTTTTTGTCCTCTGTTAACTTCCTTTGGGCATTGGAATCTATTTGATCAGTATCTTCTATAAATAATCGAAGGAAAATAATTATGAATATTAGTCAGACTTAAATGAGTTAATGGAAACTCTATGCTTAACATGTTTTGTCTGTCCATTGTTATATCATTTAATACCATGTTCTCACTGTCTTCCAGGGGATGTTATAAATGCTAGTAGTATTGTGATGAAAATAATAAACTTGCAATTATTAGAGATGCCAGTTAGTAATCATCGTACTATATTATGTCAAGAAGTAAAATTCATTCTCATCCTTAGCTATGCAGCAGAACACCTGCTTCCCATCTCCTGTGGATCCTATAGATCCTCCACTTCTAACTTCCCTTCCCCCATTCATTTTCTTGTCCCAGCCACCAACTGCAGTAGACACCCTCTGCTACACCAAGAACTGCTCCTGCTAGGGCAACAAGTAGGCAGACCCACCTCTCCTTCTTTTCTTTCAGACTCACACTCCCAGTCTAATCCCCAGCTCTTTTCTTCTCTTACCAATGCCAAAGAGAAGTTCACAAAGATATTCTCCTCCAGAGATTTATAGATCAATATCCGTTTTGAATACAGAAACACTCAATAAAATATTGCGATCTGAATCCAATAACACAAAAATAAGAGCATTCACCATGATCACATAGGCTTCATGTCAGATATGCAAGGGTGATGATTCAATATAAAAATCAGTAAGTGTAATCTATCATATAAACAAACTGAAAGAAAAAAACACACAAGATATACTCTTTAGATGGAGAAAATAGCTTTGACAAATTCCAACACCCTTTTATGATAAAAGTCCTAGAAATATTAGTGATACAAGGGACATATCTAAACATAATAAAGGCAATATACAGCAAGCTGATAGCTAAGATCAAATTTAATGGAAAAATAAAAGCAATTCAATTAAAATCAGGTAAAAAATTTTGTCTACTCTATATATACCTTATTGCTAAAACAATAAGACAACTGAAGGAGATCAGGGGAAACAAATTGGAAGGATGAAGTCAAAGTATCTTTAATCAAAGATGATCTGATAGTATATATAAGTGACTCTAAAATTCTACCAGGGAACTCCTACAGCTGATAAACATTTTCAGCAAAGTCGCTGGATGCAAGATCAACTCCCCCACATCAAAATCCCTTCTTTATTTAAATGACAAACAGATGAGAAGTAAATAAGGGGAAAATGCCTTTTCAATAGCCTCAAATAACATAAAATATCTTGGGGGAAACTCTAACCAAGCAACTGAAAGACTTATGTGATAAAGGCTTTAAGACATTGAAGAATAAAATTGCAGAAATTATCAGAAGATGGAAATATCTCCCATGTTCATGAATCAATAGGATTAATATAGAATAAATGGCTATTCTACCTAAAACAACATACAGATTCAGTGTAATGCCAGCAAAATTTCACCCCAATTATTCATAGGTCTTGAAAAGAAAATTCTATACTTCATATAAAAAACCAAAATAAAAATAATACAGGATAGTAAAATCAATTCTGAACAATAAAAGTACTTCTGAAGGTCTCTCCATTCTCAATTTCAAGATATATTTCAGAGCTGTGGACTCCCAGCAGGCAAATCAAATGAGGTTTGCTTTATTGGTAATAGGCTGCATTTAATGGAATTGTTGGCCAAGAGATTCCCATGGAAATCCTCAAACAATCCAGTTTGTTGCTAATGCAGTGGGTTGCTCTCTGCAAATTCACCACTGTGCTTCATTGTGGAGGACAAAACTTACACATGTCATTGTAAAGGAAAAAGTTGATTCCTATGTTTTAGTGTCTTTGGTGCATACAGGTACTCCGTAGACTACCAAAAGAGAAATATTAGCATCAACCCAACCATGATATCTGTGGCCTATAATCTGTTCTGCCTGCAAAATATGCTAGGGCAATGGAGACACAGAACTGTAGAAATAGAAATCTCTAAAGCAAATAAGCAAGGCTCTTCTAAACTTACAGAGAATGAAGCAGTGACTGTAAGGCCTACATAGGTCTGGACCAGTTCTTTTGTTTATACATTATAGGTTTCAGTTCAGTATTTTTCTATTATTCTTGATTGTGGGAACAAGTAGGTCTCTGATTCTTGTGCCTTCTATTAGGCTCTTTTCCTTCTTTTGGTTTGTCTTCTCCAACTTTGATATAATAGTTTGTTTTTAAATCAGCATATTTTATTTTGTTATATTTGGTTATTATCTTTTAGACATCTGTTGTTTTATAATGAGAGACAGAAAGAGAGTGGATCTAGAGGGGATGGGAGGGAAGGTAGTGGGTAACTGGGAGGATTCGACAAAAGGATATTAGGATATCCTCTAATTAGGATATTCTGTAAGAATATATTCTCAATAAAATGGAAAAAAAGAATTGGAACAAAAATACTGTAGAGCTTGGGGATGTGGCACTGTGGGTAGATTCTTTAACTCATGTAAAATCTGGGTAAGTATGGTAGATTTATGTAATCCTAGTACTTGGAATGTGCAAACAGGAAACCCTAAGACAAACAAGAAATCTAGACTATTAGAAATATGTAAATTCTGGATTCATCAAGATATTTTGTCTCAATATATACATTGCAGAGCAATAGAGAAAAACATCTAACATTAATTTTGGGATTTCACATGTATCCGTAGTTGTATGTATGGACATTAATCCAAGTACATGCAAACATGCCTATACATACACATTACAGAGAAACACAAAATAAAATTTTAAAAAATTAAAAGAAGAAAGAACAATGCAAGGAAAGAGTCAGGAACCCTAGATGCTCTCTGTAATACTAGAGAATATTTCTCTGGGCATCCAGCATCAGAGCAAATAATAAGCTGGTCAACAAAAATGGACAAGAGGATTTTAAAAAGGTTCTCTGAGATAAATGTACTCTGGTTGTATTTAAGATAAAGTAGGGAGATTGAAACATTTGTAAGAAGGAGGCAAAAGAGATGGATGTTAAATCTCATGGAAAAAAAACAAATAAAAATGGATGGCCTTAGTATTTCTAAAGGTTGAAAGAACTCTAGAAATTCTCAACACACAGCATCTCTCGTTAATTAAGAACTCTTGTGCTCATTTTCTTGTCTGTCCCTACTACTACCATAGTTCCCATTTTGTCTACATCCATTCATAATCAGCAAATACCACAAACAATTTATGGTAGCTTTCTAGTACTGTTATAGAAAAGTATTGCAAACATTCCAGCTAAATATATTGTGCACTTATTCTCTCATGGTTCTGGAGCCTAAACTCCAGGTCAAGATATTAGTAGTGTTAATTTCTTATAAAAAATTTGTGTAAAAATATGCCCATGCCTTCCTAACTTTTGGTGACTGCTCATAGTTCAACATGGAGTCCCTTATGGAAAGAATGTTTAGGCAGCAGAAGCCTGAAACAGGTGTTTATATCACAAGCACAGTAAAGAAGAGAGAATTGACTGCTCCTTGTCACTCACTTTCCTATCAGTACTTCTATATTCCAGCATCTGGCTAGAGAAGGGCACAACCTACAGTGGGCAGATCTTCCCAACTCATTATAATCAAGATAATGGGCTAATAGCCCATTTCTAAGGTTATTCTTGATCCTTTAATATTGAAAACACTAATCAGTACAAGTATTATCTTGGAGTTAATAAGGAAATTACCCTGCCTTGGGATTATGTTTGATCTAGTGCTCCTCCCTTGAGTCAAAGGAAGTGAGGGATAACAGTCATCGAATATACAAAATAAAGACTCAGAGTAAGTGCTTCTCTGATAATTAGTTTGAACAACAGCAAGAGAGAAGTTTGTCTATGTGCTGTCTATGATTCACTTGCACTCTCTAGACTCAACAGCCTGACTAGGAGTTCTTCAATTACCCTACACCGACCTCAACATTTATTGAAGCTTACCAAACAATTTTCCTTCTGAAATGCTCTCACTTTGCCTTTTAAAATCAGATATTTGCTTTTGACCTTTTTTTAATAGGTAGTCTCGAGCAGTTTCTCATTCTGTGGAAGATTATTATTTTCTCTTTGTTCTGTACTAATTCAACTGGTGACATCTTCAGAACTCCATCATTCTATTCTCAGCATGTAAAATGAAACAAAGAAATGTCTAAAACAGAAACTAAAATAAAAATTGATCTTTCTTATTTTTTCATTGTTTCAGTTTATCTGAGCAAAAATGAAACAAAACTCCTGGGCATATACCCAGAGGATTCCCCTGCATGCAATAAAGACACATGTTCCACTTTGTTCATAGCAGTCTTATTTATAATAGCCAGAGCTGGAAAGAACCCAGATATCCCTCAACAGAGGAATGGATACAGAAAATGTATGTGGTATATTTATACAATGGAATACTACTTAGCAATCAAAAATAATGAATTCACGCAATTTGTAGGCAAATGGTTGGATCTGGAAAATATCATCCTAAGTGAGTCAACCCAATCACAAAAGAATTCACATGAATTTCAATCACTGATTAGTGGATATTAATGAGCCCAGAAGCTCTGAATACTCAAGACACAATTAGTTAAGCAAAAGATTCCCAAGAAAAGGGATGGAGAGAGCCCTGGTCTGGAAAAGACTAAATCCGGTTTTGTAGGAGAGTACCAGAACAGAGAAATGATGGGGAGGGGAGGGTGATTGGGGAACGCGGGGGGGGGGGGGGCGGAGGGGGGGAGGACTTATGGGACATATGGTGTGGGGAGGGGAACTAGAAAGGGGAAAGACTTTGGAATGTAAACAAAGAATATAGAAAAAATACTATAAAATGTTTCTATTCCATAGTTCAATTAATTTAGCAATGTTTTACATGTCTACCACTTTACTCTTTAATTTTCCATGAAAATTGTCAATTTTAACGTGTTTATCCGAAATATTTTTCCATGTAAATCTTTAATTTTATCATAAAGTGTTTTTACTTCCCTTTTCAATAAAAAAATAAAAAAAATAAAAAAGAAACAAAACAAAAACAAACAAACAAAAAAAATTCATCATTTGGGCCAATAGAAGATGATGCAGATGGTATGGCCAAAATTGGTTTCTTGGATTTTGTTATTGTGAGCATACATAAGGATTTAATAAACATGTATATGTTGTTGGTAATGAGCCATCTATTATAAGTAAAACAGGGTCTTGGGAAAAGGATACAGGTGCTTGCCAGGAAAGAAAAAAGACTGGAATTTGGAATCTCACCACCACTGTGAAAGTTGAGTAAGTGCGGAAGTCTGTCTCCATGTTTAGCATTTGGAAAGAGGAGACAAGGGATTAGCAGAGAGCTCTGGGTTCTACAGACTGCCAATGTCTGCCTTGGGCTTCTACATGCTTCAGCATACACATAAGTGAACACCAGCACAAACGTGTGTGTACCCTCAGACTTGCAAAGATGCTTATACATGTGAAGAATGCAGACATGGTCAAATGCTAAAAACTTAATAAAACAGTACTGTTAATTCAATGATATAGATTTTGCATTATTGAAGTTTTTAATTTCAATTAATTTATTTATTTGCTTGGAGCAGGCATGCACATGCTACAATATGCATGTGGAAGATAATAGGACAAGCTTTCAAGCTCTAGGAGTTGGTCTGCCTTTTCCATTGTAGGAGTCCTAATGGTTGAATTCATATTAGCAAGCTTGGCAACAAACTTAACATAGTAAATAATCTCATTACTCTATTTTTTAAGTCATCCAATTATTTACTTGGGATTTTTATTGAATCTAAAACTATATAACCTAGTGAATAATTATCTGAATTTATTTCTCAAAAATTAGCAATTGACCCTATTTGTCATCCTTACATCTAAAGCTTATTTAAGTCTAATTAAATAGAGTTATCCATGTATCTATATGTATTTTTCTACTATTGATGGGGCATACAAGGTACAATAAGTGTGTTTTAAATAAATGAGTGGTTACTTAAGTAAATATTTGCATTGACAGACATTCAATATCTTATGTGTTAGCACATTCAAAATGTTTGTTTTTTAAGATATTTTATATTAGCTAATTTTGAACATGTAACAATATTAATACTTTACTTATAATACTAGCATCCTTATTTATGACAGTCAGAAGCTGGAAAGAACCCAGATGTTCCTCAACAGAGGAATGGATACAGAAAATGTGGTACATTTACACAATGGAGTACTTACTACTCAGCTATTAAAGACAATGAATTCATGAAATTCTTAGGCAAATGGATGAAACTAGAAAATATCATCCTGAGTGAGATGACCCAATCACAAAAGAACATACATGGTATGCACTCACTGATAAGTGGATATTAGCCCAGAAGCTCCAAATACCCAAGATACAATTCACAGACCAAATGAAGCTCAAGAAAAAGGAAGACCAAAGTGTGGAGACTTTGGTCCTTCTTAAAACGAGGGACAAAATACCCATGGGAGGAGATAAAGTGTAGAGCAGAGACTGAAGGAAAGGCCATACAGAGACTACCCCACCTGGAGAACCCAGACACTATTGTGGATGCCAGCAAGTGCTTGCTAACAGGAGTCTGATATAGCTGTCTCCTCAGAGGCTCTCCCAGTGCCTGACAAATACAGAGGTATCGGATGGTCTCAGCCAACCATTGGACTGAGCACAAGGTCCGCAATGGAGGAGCTAGAGAAATGACCCAAGGAGCTGAAGGAAATTGTAGCCCCATATGAGGAACAACAATATGAACCAAGCATTACCTGAGAGTTCCCAGGGACTAAACCACCAACCAAAGAGTATACACATGCAGAGACCCATGGCTTCAGCTGCATATGTAGCAGAGGATGGCCTTGTTGGACATCAAAGGAGGGGAAGCCCTAGATCCTGAGAAGGTTCTATGCCCCAGTATAGGAGAAAACCAGGACAGGGAAGTGGCTGTGGGTGGGTTGGTGAGCAGGGGGAGGGGGATGGGATATGGTTTTTTTGGAGGGGAAACCAGGAAAGGGGATAACATTTGAAATATAAATAAAGAAAATATCTAATAAAAAAACACTACAAGCAGCATACAGTTTTGAATCAGAGAAATTTGATTGTGCAAATCAGAATATACTTCAAATCTGAATAAATCCTTTATGATCTACCAAAAATACATTAGGCAAACCATTTATTCATGTATATCTCTACAAAACTACTCTGTTTGGATGACAAAATAGGGACAGACATACATTATGAAAGAACTGTTAGTGTTGGGTATTTTGCACCTCTGGGATCCTTGCTAGACACTGGGTTCAATAAGAGTATGATGAACAACAGGCAAAACAAGCAATGATCAAATTTAATTCTTCCCCCAATTTGGAGGTTCCTTACAGGGAAAGGCCTGTTCAATGGCAGGGTATTGGCCCTGTAAATTGGTCCTCTATAGAGAATAGCAGGGCTCAAGGCACAGATTTACTTCAGTTTTATTTTCAATTTAGAGCATGCAGCAGTGCTGAATTATATTTTTAAAGATTGCAAGTTATAAAAGGTCTTTAAATTTTATAAAATTCCCAAACTGACTATTGTTTTCAGCAATGAGTATATAAAGTAATTATGCATTACAGTTAAAATCATATTTGATATATCCTCACATGTGATATCTACTTTTTACTACCTGCTGCCTGCTTCTCTCTAACAACAATTACTAGTATTGGTTTTGGGTATAGAAAAATAACCTTTTCTAGGGACAATCATGGGCATACCTCTATTCAATGAAAACATGAATGGAGGCATTTCAGTAGTAGAACCAGCAATGTCAAAGAAACAGGATAAAAGGTTTATTCTGTCCTCTCACTCCATAACTGCCTCCCATTTTTCTTTTCTTTTCTTTCTTTCTTTTTTTTTGCAGTGAATTAACAGAGAATGAAATCTGGTTGGAAAGATAAAATGATAGTTTAAGAAAGAGATGAAATTTAAACTATGCTTGAAATCCCATTGTTATACTCAATAGGAGGGAATTTTAACTTTATGTAATAGTCCAGGTATATAGGCAAATAAAAGGTAAAAGTTCAAAAACAGGGCTTAATAATTTGCATTACTAAAATGTCTATAGGTGGTACGTGTGAGGTTCATGAGTGACATTTATGGACCACTGCCCTAAAAATGTCTGAAAAGGGAGTTGTACTGTCTGTTCTGCAGTTTAGAAGGATCACTACAGTTGCAATATCAAGGATAATTTGGGATAGGGCAGTTTGAAATCAAAAGATCATTTAAGACGTTTTTTCTTTCTTTCTTTCTTTTTTCTTTTCTTTTTTTTTTTAGTAAGAAAGTTTAATAAGTGACAACACTATGGGAAGAAGTAGAGACATAACACCTAAGATATTGACATGTATGCAATCATGAGGTAGGGGGAACTAAGAATAACTAAGGATTCAAAACAGTTCCAAGAAGATTATGACATCACTAAAGAAATGAATGAACATGGGCTCCTATCAGAGAGCAGATGAGTTTGGCTGGTGTAAAATTCTCATTAGCTTATACTGCATTGTTTATCTTTATGTGTTTTAAAATATGTTACTTCTTTACATGTTAAGTCTGTGTAACAAAAGAGCAGAATACAGTATATATTCTGTTCACATCATGAGTTTTGCTAAGTACTCAAGACACTGCCTAGAGAAAAATTCAAGGGAAATAGGATTTTTATATTTAATATGCATATGTTTTCATGTTGATAATATCAAACAGTTATTAAAATGATTAGAAACAATTTGTATATAATTTTTTTCTTTGGCTTTTCGAGACAGGGTTTCTCTTTCTAGCTCTGGCTTTCCTGGAACTCACTCTGTAGACCTGGCTGGCCTTGAACTCAGAAATCTGCCTCCCTCTGCCTCCCAAGTGCTGGGATTAAAGGCGTGCGCCACCACCACCACCCGGCTTGTATATAAATTTTTAAATAATTTTGTGGGAATTCAAAAAATATGCACCCTTCAACTGATGCTACATTTATTTATATTGTAGTAGAAATGGTTCTGTGAAAATACAATATGATTTTTACGTACATTTTTAGCACAGTATTTTTAGAAATTCACCAATATTAAGATATTTTTATATATATCTATTAGGATAGGAACATAGTCCTTACTGAAAATTCGTTCAGTATATTATAAAAATATCTTTTACCTCCTATAAGATCTTGCTTTATCATGGATCAAAAGACAAGAGCTTATTTTGTGTCTTTCTTCATTTAAAAACTATTTTCTTAGACACCGTTTGACTGAGAAGAAAACAAGCTAAGATCAGAAAAATGCTAGAGTTTTGTGTGTTTTCATTAGTTTTACCTGAGATTACCTGAAGTATATAGAGTTTATAAATAAAATTATATTTGCTTAAGGTATATGAAGTTGTGTTTTAGAATGCATATGTAATATATTCAATTCCAGTACAGAAGAATGCTATGAATGTTAAAGTGTACTTTCTGCATTTTGTTGATATTCTTTCAAATATGCTGTAAACAATCATGGCAAGCCAGAGTCTGTAGATAGCAGAAAAACACATAGATTCAGGCTTTGTTGATTTTCATTCATTTTTCCTATCTTTGAGTGTACAGCTTTTGGCTTGGTGGCAATTTTGTACACATTTCAGGTGGTTATTAAGTTGGAAGGCATGTTTCTTATTTGAAAATGTATATCAGACATTTGTTCATATGATTAAAGCCACAACAAATTCTGTTCATCTTTCTGTAACTTAGCAAATAATCCTCAAGTGCTGGTTTAAGCAAGATTATCTTTACAATCTGACTATTAGTACTGGCTACATTCAAAACTGGAAGAGGTTGAGAATCATTACCACATGCCTATATTTGTTGTTATGTCAATAAGTATAAATGTTCAGTAATGATAATCTTGTATATATCTGGTTGAATGATAAACAAAGAAGAGTATATGGCATTTCATGGCTAGTCTAACTCAGTGTGCTCTCTGTGGTTACGCACCAAAAATAATAATAATAAAATAAAAATAACAAAGCAAGTAAGCAAGCTAGCAAACAAGCTAACAAACAAAAATACAGCAATATATATAGATATTCTCAAAGCTTAAAGTTATCTTTAGTCATATTACAATTTTTAAAAAGTTATATTTAATATGAAAAGTAGGAAGTATTAAGAAGAGGAAAGATTTTACAATATGCAATATGTGCCACCTATGGAAGGGGACATACATGATTTAATTCTTTGCTTTTTCATTTACAAAATTCTCACTGTATTCAAGACAGTGATTATAGTAGGAATAAGGCATCTGATTAACCTATTGCATAGCACATTAGACAAGTTTCTCTTATAAAAAACTTACAACTAATTTTATTTTCTCACAATATTTTCACGGTGACGATAGAAAATTAACCTCAACCCTCTCTCTTTCTTTTCAAAGACTGGTAAAAAATAAACAAATGTATTAGACTATGTAATTCTTATTGATATCAATATAGGCAACCAGACAGATATTTGATCAGTAGACATATTTATTTCCTTTTTACTGTTATTTACTTTTACTGTCCTCAGGATTGATCCTAGGCCCTCATAAATACTAGGCAGTCATCCATAACTGAGCCACATTCTCGACCCTGTTTATTTCTTGAAGGGAAGTTCTTATCTTTGTATTGATAGCAAGGTCTATCCTGGCCTAGAAAATTACTCCTTTGGTATGATACTATTATGAAAAATATTTACTCTGAATTTATGAAGTCTGTGCATTTTCTTTATTTCCATTACTGTGCTATGAAATAGACAATTACATATTCTTTTATTCTATAAATTGGAAAATACTGAATAATTCAACAGCTTTGTGTTTCAGAACTTCATTCAGCAGAGTAGCTAAAGTCCCTGATCTCTATTTTAATATGCTGCCAGTTATTGCAAACCTCTAATAGCACAATGCAGAGCCTGGATGAATATCATTCACTCAGTTGTTTTCTTGAATGGCTTCAGGGTATGAAATAAACTATACTACATCACTGTCCTCATAATGAGATCGTTCTGCCAGATAAACAAGCCCCCCACAGGCCCTACCTGCTGATAGGACCCAGTGAACCAAATATTTAATGCTTTACAGAGGCTCCTCCCTACCATTCTTTAGTATTGCATGCATCATTTTCAAAAGAAAATGTGATGCAAAGAAGTAGAAAATTGTGCTACTGACTCCTGGGTCCATTACTACAACCTGGCTTAGGAACAAAGCTTCAATTCAATTTCTGGGTTCTGTGAGATAATAGAAGTTTGAAACTTCCCAATAAAATTGTGGAAATATAAATTCCTGTTCTATCTGACCAATTTACACATAGCATTCAGTGAAATCAGTCTGACCAAAGAAATCACAGAAGAGCTTGGAGTTAATTCAGTGCTTGTTCATTTGTTGAAAATTTTCACTGAAAAGAATTGACTCATGCAGAAAATGGAAATTTTCTATTTCAGTGTTTAAAAGATGAGAGATTTACTTTAAAGAACAGTCCACCTTGAGAATAAGGGCTTATGTAGGAGAAAAACAACATAGCCAAAAAATAGTACTTTGATAGTTATCATCTTTAGAGACATTAAAAAGCAGCCTTTAGATTATGTGTTAGTTTAGATATGTATGTTCTTACTACAATTCCTTTGATGTGTTAAAAACCCTAAGTTATCGGAGTTTGCATTCATAAGCTATACAGTAGAATAACATCAAATACATTGTACTTACCACATATCTGTGTATATCAATATTGTAATAAAACAGAAATGTATAAATGTTTTAAAACAAAGATGATCAGAAGATTATGAGGGAGATAACTTGCCCTGGTGAGTCACTGAAAGCATTAGAGGAGGCACACAAAGGACAAGATTAGTCACTAATTCAATTTGGGAAATTCTAAGATGTGAGAAATGAGGGTTAACATTATGAATAGAGAAAGGATAATGTCAATTTGAAAATGATTTTTGGAGAATTGGAGGAAGAAGGAAGATGGAGTGTACCTTTGTAACCTAATTACAGATAGGGCAATCCATTATTTATGTTTTTGTTTTACTGAGTATATATGTGTGTGTGTGTGTGTGTGTGTATGTGTGTGTGTATACATATTGTATATATGTAATAGTGTATATATATATATATATATACATATATACATATATATATATATATTGTCAGGTAGTACAAGTTAGCATTTCATATTAATGAAACCATTTTGATATATTTTATCATACATTTCTACATACTGATTTAAATATTCAATAAAAGTATGAACTTCTTAGTGAAGTTCAACAGTGCTTTAATGTTTATATTTTTCTTCAGCATTAACTCAAGGACTTTTGTAGTCCAGAAGATTCACCTGTGTGTACATGAGATTTTAGTTCAATGTTGTACCCTTATAGGTTTTGAATCAATCTAAAAAGAAAGAAGAGTTATATATCTTTCTAGCTGTGCTACCTTGTCTCACACAAATAAATAGCAAATCTTATTGAATGTTTTTAATTAATAACATTCCATTATATCAGCCATTTGAATATATAAAAATTATGCATTTTCTAAAATGTTTTGTCATTTCTGATACACTTATATTCTTGATATTCTTATTTAAATTATTAAACATATATGTAATATATAATCAAATACATGCTTAATATATAAATTTGATATAAGAAAATATTAATATAATATTAAAGGATATAATATATATATATATATATATATATATATATGTATAAGAAGGCCGAGTCAATTCCTCAATCATTTGAGTGATTAACTTCATCCTCAGTGGTTTTGCACAGTTAAAGACTAGTAGGCCTGTAGCATGGAGCAGCATTGTTAGGCTGACTGAATTTGATACTGGAAAGTCCAACTCTTACCAGTCTTAGAATTTTAGAAGCTCACACATTTAGAATCTCAGTTATAGTAATTCACATCCATTTACATCCTACAATTGTGGCACAGAGTGAAACAATCAAATACACTATGGTGGTTTGAATATGCTTGGCCCAGGGAGTGGCACTATTAGGAGGTATGGTTTTGTTGGCGTAGGTGTAGCTTTTTGGAGTAAGTGTGTCACTGATGGTGGACTTTGAGATTGTTCTCCTGTCTGCCTGGAAGAGACAGTCTTCTGGTTCGCTTTGAATCAAGATGTAGAAGTCTCAGCTCCATCTCCAGTGCCATGACTACCTGCACACTGCAATGCTTCCTGCCTTGATAATGATGGGTTGAACCTCTGAATCTGTAAGCCAGTCGAAATAAAATGTTTTTTATAAGAGTTGACTTGGTTATGGTATCTCTTCACGTCAATGAAAACCACACTAAGACATACATAAAGCATAAATATGAATATAATTTTTAAGTAGGTGGCATAGTCTTATAGACAGATATTCTCTTTGGCAATGTAGGAAATATTATGTTTACTTCACACTAATCCAAGAAAGAGTAAACAAAGTGTAATGCTAACTTAATTCTCATTATACAAAAGAAAGAAGGTTAAATAGAATTTTTTGTGAACCTGTAATAAGGATGTCCAAATTGTGAAGTGTTTGTTTATAGTGTGTGTATGCATCTGTATATTACATACGTATATATATGTATATATATGTATATGACAAAGAACTGAAATGTACATATTTAACCCTCATCGTATGATAGAATTCATCATATTTAGTAAGTGAAATAAAATCCCAATTATAACATACAAGCAAAATTGATTTGATTGTCATACAGTTTAAAATGATGTTCTTTGATATAAAGAACAGCTCTTTACACATTTACACAACCTAGTTATATGCAAGTTATCTCAACTTTTTGAATAACTGAAAATAATGCAGCTTGGTGTTACATTAAATATACTTAAAAATGATGGTAAAAGAATTCTACAACACAGAAATTTGGTCAAAGGATAAATTTGTTGTTTGAAAAGAAAATCAAGCTGGGCAGTGGTGGTGCACGCCTTTAATCACAGCATTTGGGAGGCAGAGGCAGGCGGATTTCTGAGTTGGAGGCCAGCCTGGTCTACAGAGTGAGTTCCAGGACAGCCAGGACTACACAGAGAAACCCTGTCTCGAAAAAAAGAAAAGAAAATTGAAATGGATATCATCCTTGCATTTGGAGCATAGATGTTTATAATTGTGAGTTCTTCTTGGTGGATTCTTCCTTTGACTAGCAAGAAGTGACCTTCTGTGTCTCTTTTGATGATTTGGGGTTGAAAGTCAACACTTATCTCCTTGCACTAAGATCAACTCCAAGTGGATCAAGGAACTTCACATAAAACCAGACACACTGAAACTAATAGAAAAGAAACTGGGGAAGACCCTGGAGGACAGGGGCACAGGGGGAAATTTCCTGAACAGAACACCAATAGCTTATGCTCTAAGATCAAGAATTGACAAATGGGACCTCTTAAAATTACAAAGTTTCTGTAAGGCAAAAGACACTGTCAGAAGGACAAAACAGAAACCAACAAATTGGGAAAAGATCTTCACCAACCCCACATCTTACAGAGGGCTAATATCCAATATATACAAAGAACTCAAGAAGTTAGACCCCAAAGAACCAAATAACCCTATCCAAAAATGGGATACAGAGCTAAACAAAGACTTTTCACCTGAAGAAATTCGGATGGCTGAGAAACACCTTAAAAAATGTTCAACATCATTGGTCATTAGAGAAATGCAAATCAAAACAACCCTGAGATTTCACCTCACACCAGTCAGAACGGCTAAGATTAAAAACTCAGAAGACATCAGGTGTTGGCAAGGATGTGGAGAAAGAGGAACACCCCTCCACTGCTGATGGGACTGCAGGCTGGTGCAACCACTCTGGAAATCAGTCTGGCGGTTCCTCAGAAAACTGGACATGATACTTCCGGAGGACCCAGCCATACCACTCCTGGGAATATACCCAGAAGATTCCCCAGCATGCAATAAGGATACATGCTCCACTATGTTCATAGCAGCCTTATTTATAATAGGCAGAAGCTGGAAAGAACAGATGTCCCTCAACAGAGGAATGGATACAAAAAAATGTATATATACACAATGGAATACTATTCAGCCATTAGAAACAATGAATTCATGAAATTCTTAGAGAAATGGATGGAGCTGGAGAACATCATACTAAGTGAGGTAACCCAGTCTCAAAAGAACACCCATGGTATGCACTCACTGATAGGTGGATATTAGCCTAGAATCTTGGGACACCAAAGAAACAATCCACATACCAAATGATGTTTGACCAAAACAAAAGAGTGGACACTGGTGCTGGAAAGGATCAAAGCATCAGTGTAGGGGAATACCAGAACAGGGAAGTGGGAAGGGGTAGATGAGGGAGCAGGGGGAGGGAAAAGCGCATGTGGGACCTTTGGGGGCTGGGGAACCAGAAAAAAGGAAATGAAATGTAAATATAGAATATATCCAATAAAAAAATAAAACTGAAAAGGAAAAAAAGAATAAAAATGGATATCATCCTAGTAGATCCAACCATGAAACAAGAATTGACAATGTATTTCAATGTTTATATCAATGTTTTATCACTCACATGGTGTGCTTATGTTTTAAATTACAAATAAGTATGTTCTGAACATTACATTATCTGTATTCACTCATTTATGGGTATTTTATACTATCCTTACATTAAAATGGAATAAAATAATTTTACCCCAAATCCTTTTCATCTTCTTCTTTCCACATCTGACTTTTTTTTTAGAGGTAGAACTTAATAACTTTTGTCAATTTAGTTTTAACTGAAACAGCAAGCACAGAGCTGACAGGGACCTGCACCAGGTCCTTTGCATAGATATTATAGCTTTCAGTTTAGTATTTTCATGTAAATCTTGACTATTAGAACGAGTGGGTCTCTGACTTTATCCTGCCCTTGGGATGCCATGTGCAAGTTCAATATGATAGTTTTGACTCATCGTATTATATTTTACTTTGCTATGTTGTAGTGTTGCCTCTTAGAAGTCTGTTCTTTTCTAATAAAATACAGAAAGGGAATGGATACAGATGGGAGGGAAGGTTGGGATGAACTGGGAAGACTAGAAAGAAGAAAAACTGTAATCAGGATATATTGTATGAAAAATAATCTATTTTAGTTAAAGGGGGAGAAGAGCACACAGAGTGGTAAGGAAAAAGGAGTAATTTTGGAACTTGGAGGAGTGAGGGGATAGGCATATTATTTAATCTATAATACATTACTAAATAATATACAAATATGTTATTTAATCTAAAATGTAGAAGCACTGAAAAGTTAGATAAAATATATTAATAACCTAGAGTTGTTTTGTGTGGTTATCATCAATAAACAATTTTTTTAAACACTGAATATGCTTTCTGCATTTAGATTCATGTAAAGAATCAAATTTGAAAGACAATAAAAGGGAATAATAAAAGTATCATTTTATATCTATTAAACCATATCACGGAAGTCATATTTCAAGTTGCAAAGAAAACTTTAGGATATCTTAATGAAGGTTATTTTATTTGTTTAGTTGTACATGATTATTGTTTATAACATTGATTTATTGTTTAATTAGCTCTAAAATCATTAAAGTTTTATACAAGCATGCAATTTAGCTATATGCAAGCTTGAGAATAGAAGTAAGATTTTTATAAAACAATTTGGTAACATATTTTTGGAGACAGGGTCTTATAGAGCCCAAGCTGGTCTCAAATTTTCTATGTAGCAGATAATGGAATTGAACTCAATCTTCATTTCTCAAATGTTGGGAATACAGACATACACCATCACTCCTCGATGGATGAATGGCTTTCACTTAAAGGAACTCAATGTTATAAAAATGGAATAAATAATTTAGGATGTTGGTTGTCTTGTTTGTTTTATGCAGAAAGAACTGTAAAAGTAAACAAAATAAATCAAGGTAAAACCACCATATATTGTCATAATCATATACTTAAATCAAAAATCAAATACTTATAGATATAATGAATAAAACCTCAATAAAATCACTGAATTTAACTAATAAAGTTAACTTCATGCTAAGAAAAAGACTCCTTATCATTTATGGTGGTTAATGATTCTTTTCTACTGAATCAGCTTTGGGATTTGACCTGAGAAATGACCTTCTGGTAATGTCCATGAGGCAAATTCTATATTGGGTTAAGTATAGTATATTGACCTACCATAAATGTGGGTGTCACACAGGGTGGAATCCTCATATCTTACCATATTTATGTGTTTCTTTTCCTATATTGTTTAATTTTGTTTTTTCTTTGTTTTTTCCCTGTTTGTTTTCTAAAGAGAGAGAGAGAGAGAGAGAGAGAGAGAGAGAGAGAGAGAGACAGAGACAGAGAGAGACAGAGGGAGACAGAGGGAGAGAGAGTTAGAGTAGAGTTGGGTGGGTGTGGAAGTTGAACAAGTCTAGAAGTAATTGGGGAAGAAGGAACGATAATCAGAATACAATATATAAAAATGTTTTCAATAAAAATAGTTGGAAGGCCTGGCCGTGGTGGTGCACGCCTTTAATCCCAGCACTTGGGAGGCAGAGGCAGGCGGATTTCTGAGTTCAAGGCCAGCCTGGTCTATAAAGTGTGTTCCAGGACAGCCAGGGCTACACAGAGAAACCCTGTCTTGAAAACAAAAACAAAAACAAAACAAAACAAAACAAAACAAAACAAAAAACAAAGTTGGAATTACTATTTTGATGGAATAAATAAGAAAAATGGAATATCCTATAATTAGCAATGTAATGTTAAATTTTTAAGTAGAAGCATTCAGTTCTAATTATACTAACAACAATGTATTTTACCTCAACAATTACTAATCACTTATTTGTCTTCCTCTTTGAAACTCTTTTAAGTGGAAATAAGACAAACTAAAAAGGGTATATGGTATCATATATAGGGTGCATTTCATCAAATGCAACAAATAATTATTTATTTTACAGTATAATAATGAAAATTAAAATACAGGTAACAATTGAAACTTGCTCTGACTACATTTGTATATATAAACCTAACAGGAATTTCAGTAGAAATAAAATTAGGAAGTTTGTCCTAATTCTAAATTTTTTGAAGCCCAATTACAACAAAAATAATTAACCTTACTTATTTTCTTTACATGTTAATGATATTGACTTTGATTCTTTTCTAGATTTGACTCTGTAGTCAGATAAAGGAGTGAAATATGTTAATAGATAATTTTACCCAAACTCATTTATTTTTACTTGAATTTAAATGTTACTGGTCATTAAATATATAAGTGACTTTTGAGAATTGAGTTCAGGAATTATCACTTTGGAACATGAAACTTCAAAAAGAATCCACTATAGTAAAGGGGATTTGAGCCTTGCTTTTTGTTAGAAATAGAAAAAGCATTCAATATAAATCCCTTGAAGGTCTGCCAAATTAGGGTCAAAAAAGTCTGAGCCTCTAGTTGATAGCAGAGGAAATCCAATTTGAGTTTGACAAAGAGAAGCTGAGCTCTGATATGTGTAAAAACATATTAGGTAGAGGGTAAGGGAAGGAACAAGGTACTTGATATTGACTACCAGTATACTGCCAATACTGTTATGATGTCACATGATCCATAATTTTTCCTCCTTGTCTATTAAGTGCCTTCAAATAACTTAGAAGGCAGGATTGGAACTGTGAGAAGCAAAATGACTTTATTAAAATACGATGTTATTTGTTCTCCTGAAATCTACTTATACTATATATTATAGGAGGAAGAAAACCCATTATGCACCTCTGAAATTATGCTCACATGTGTTTCATAGTCCTTCTTTACTATGACCTTTCAACTGTCTGTGATTGTGGTGAACTATAATTAGAACACTTGCATGGACATAAGGTACATAGATTCAAGAACAAATTAAAAGAAATAACTTCAGCTTCATTATATTTGAACATTGTAGTCAAGCAAAAGTTGTAGGAAGTTCTTATTAGTAATAATCTAATACCTGAGAGCCAGGGTGGACCACAGTTTATTTAACTTAGCTGATCTATGTTACGCCAAATGAAAGGAAACCTTAGAGATATTACTGCTATTTATAACTAAAGCCCATAGACAGGAAACAAGTCATATGGTTTTCTAGGGTGTAAAGTTTCAACCAGCTTTTCTTTTTGGAGTGAAAAATAGTTCTCACTTTCTTTCTTTACATACTAGCATTTGCTGCTTTTTATTAATTTTAAAGGGGGAAAACTTGATCCAAAATTAAAAATTCTTCTCAGGGCTATCATGTGTAGTTTTTTCTCACTAAAAGTAGTATGTACTTAATACTGCTAAAAGAGACACCCTGGAATTTGTTCTTGTGTATAATTTGCGGTCACTGAAAAGCAGCATAGCAACCAAAACTAATCCTAAACTGACCCTCAATGATCTGGGAAAACTGCAGTTCAAGGACTGAATTTAAATTCCGAGTGTAATGAAAGCCTTTCACAAGTGTCATCAAAGGAATTTTTGTTCTATTAAAACAACCGATGGATACATTGCTTTCTGGAAATATTTCTTTCCTTCTCTGTCACCATGAAGTGTATGACGATCAAAGGAAATTCCCCTGGGACTATTTCCCCTATAAAAATACTGCTAAAAAAGTCATAGCAACATGTTATCATAAAATAAGCTGTGGAGCCCTCTGTTAAGGAGTAAGAAGTTAGCATTTGAAGAGAAAAAATGTGGCAACAAAAAGTAATCTCCCTTGAGGAATTGTACAAAAATTTTGATGGGATTAAAACATGCTACATGACATATGGTATATATTTTTAACACATAATAGGCTAAATAAATTGGAGGCAACATCCAAGCATTAATCCCCTAGCTCCCACATCAAACCCCATTCCATAAGGATTTATCTCTTTCTGTTTGTCATGGTAATGTAAGCATGAAAGGATATTTCCTGCCTTCTGGAATTCAACTTTACAAAGAGAGATAAAATGTCATCATTATTGATTTGCTTATTTAAGATACTTGTTTTGTGCACAAAAGAAAGATGTAGATAGATAAACTTAACTACTTTGCCACACACCCTGTAAAATAGGAGTCAGATTTACTAATATTTCTTATCAGTTATAATATCTTTCTCTGGACTCTAATGATGCAGTATTTTCAGGCAAAATTTGCAAAAAATATTTCAGGCTATATAGTTGAATATACATACATATATGTATTAGAATACATTTTGGGAACATATTTTGCTTTCTCTTCTAGAAGTAAGACAGGGAAGGAAATGAATATGCTTTTCTCATTTTATCAAAGTATTTTCATGAAACTTTGAGATTTTACATCTTAGAAAATGTAAATCTTTGCCTCTTATGAAGTTTTTACTTTCATATTTCATTTAATTAATAACTTATACAAGGGATAATGAAACAGTATGACCACATAATACATAAATAAGTTGTATTTAGTTAACAAATTATTCACTATCTGTAAGCTGTCTTTAAGGTAAAATAGGAGAAAGTTCCCATGAAATGTTTTTTTTTCAAGATTAAATGATATCAATCGAAAACATATTTTCAGGGTTTCATAAAAAGTAACTGTCATAAATAACAAGAATATTAAGACCACAATCACTATTATTATCATTTCAAGCACCGTTATTCATTTATATATATAAGTTCAAATAATGAGAGCTTTGAAATATTTGGGATATTAGCTTTACAGTGTCTATATTTGTTCTGTTACTGTGACCTTAGATTCATCTCACAGATTCAAAGGCAGGCTCTGAAATTAATGGGATGAATAGAATTTCATGTCATCAGTAATTGACATATCTTCATTCTTCTCAATGAGATATACATACTGGGAAGTTATGTCTCTGCTATTTCATTCACTGATTGCAAGTGCAAACTACTATCTAATAATCATTAAGATCCAGTTTTGTAGATCCAGAACAGAGAAATGGTGGGGGGGGGATGATTGGAGAATAGTTGTGGGGGAGAGGACTTAAGGGACGTATGGTGGGGGGGAACTGGGAAAGGGGAAAGCCTTTGGAATGTAAACAAAGAATATAGAAAATAAATTAAAAAAATCATTAGTCATAATAAAGACATGATCCCTTACAGTTAGCCTACTTGTTTATATCATGTAGGTCTATGATGTTTTAGTTTTTATTTGTCATAACAAGAAAATTATAAATGGGAAGATACATTGATTAAATAATTAAGAAAAGGGCATGTGGGAACTTTGGGGGGCAGGGAACCAGAAAAAGGGAAATGAAATGTAAATATAGTATATATCCAATAAAAATTAATTAAAAAAGAATTTGAATGTTTTCCTACTAAATACAATAAAATATAGGATTTACTAAAAGAAGATAGATCATGAACATAATTAAGAGAATGTTCACAAAATTGATTTGTGTTAACATTAGGGTAGGTGGAATAGAATCCTACAAAAATCTTCAATTGTGATTAATAAGTTCTTGGAACACTGTAATTAATAAAATTCTTGTGATTAAAAGAAAATATATAGGAATGATGCTAGATGAAGAGGGAAACATTCCAAATAATTTTATTTATTTTCCTAAAAAGGAGAATACACAATTCTGCTTCAAACTAGGAAACTCAGAACTGAAGAAAGTAGTTTCAGGAGAAAAAATGTAATAACTATTCTTTAAAACCCATCTATACATATAAAACGATTACATAAAAAATAATAGTGGGGCAATAAAAGCATCTCCAATAGTATTTTCTTTTTCAAACACGGAGATAATCTTAGAGTTCATTAGATTCTCACCTTTTCACAATCTCAGATTTATTCCAAGAAATACAATTACATAATCATTTGAACTAGGAAATAAGATTTCTTTAATCTCAACCAGGTGATTGGTGGTTAGAAAAGGAAAACCAGTGTCTGACATGCATCACAAAGAGACCCTTTTATTTTTAATAACCATTTCTGCTTTCAGACTTCTATTCAGACATGATATTTGAGATTAAAATATCAATTGTATCTTTTGTTGCCCCTCAGCATTGCAGTCTCTTGTCTCCTGTCACTGCTGAGCTGTCAACATCAATTTTGCATCTATTTCAAGGTGACTTTGCAATATTTCATCTATCTCTTATATGATTATTCTGCTTTCTGTCAAGTGTTTTGACTTGCTATTCAGTCTCATCATACTAGTATATAAAAGCACACACCAACTAGAACATCTTTGTTCTATGAATATAACCATAATACTCTACTAGCTCAAAAAGCCTTAGAATTGATGTTTTTCCATATCTGTCATACACAAGCATACATACATGTATGCACAGAAGCATTAGTATCTATATACACATTCTATTTTCAATATGTATGAAATCATATTTATGGGCTGGAAATTATAGAATGATCAGATTAAGTGTCAAAAGATTCTATCATTGGCTCACATACAGCTGTCAAACCACAGCATCACGTTTCGTTCCTAAATAAAATTCTTAAGTTGCTCGCTTCTGGATTTCTAATTATCCCTTCTCTGGTCTCCTGTCAGGTTCTGCCCATTATAGTTGATACAAAATAATGTGCCCCAAATCTCCAACCTCATCAAACACTTCAGCAACTTAACACTTTAGATCAGGATGCCTTAGAGTATTATGATTAAGTCAGTCCTTTCTGTGTGCTCAGGTGCTTTGTGTGAAAAATAGAAATGACAACAGGACCAAACTCAAGGGACTACAAATGTCTGTGGACAGTAGAACTTTCAGTTTCACATTATTTGAAGTATTCCTACTCGCCATATTTCATTATACTATTATGTTATATCATCCTGTTTTTAATGGGCTTGTACAATTAACTGCCCATTTTAGAATACCATGGCAGAAATATCATTGTTATATTGCTTTGACTAAGTTTTACTACAAGTAAAGTAGTTTCGTTTTATTAATTTCTTCATAAAACTAACCCCTTTCTTCACTCCTCCTAATATCTACTCACTTTGATAAACATGATATGACTGTTGTATTAGATGTTTTTAGCTCACTTTCTTGTTTCCTAAAGAGGTACATGAGCAAATGATGAATAACAGTAGACATTACTTTTTATATTCCGTGAATTATAATTTAATACTAGAAAGTACAGTTCATTTCTCGTTATTACAGTGTATTTTAACTTGAGCTCTTACAGGACATGAAAAAGTATTAGTTTGGTAAGAAAGTACATGAATTTCTATTTAAGACTCTTTAAAGCTATTTTAGATACAATAGTTAAAGAGATAAGAGTATTCTAACTGGGGAGCATTATTTTCTACATGAATATTTAATAAGTGTGTTCTATTAAAATGGGTCTTGCCTAGTTGAATCTTGAGAATAAAATAAAAACATGCTTATTATATATGCAGAACAAACACATCATGAAAATTTTAGAATGGAATGAAGAGTCGAAAAATGAGGGTCCCTGAAATGGCTTGGCAAGTTGAGGCAGTTACTGCAAAGCTTGTTGACCTATATTTGAATAGAAGAGTCCACACAGTAGAATGAGAGAATTAGCTCTGCAAGGTTTCTTCCAGCCTCCACAAGTTTGCTGTGGATTGTCTGCATCACACCACATCAAGAAATAAATACATCTTATAAACATTAAGATGACAATGTTTTAAAAACTACAAGTATGTACGTATCTTGATGGAATAAAGGAATTTCTTAACTGTGAATGTTTATTTAATGAAAATAGATGCATCAAAACAATGAATATAAAATGATGCATTTGTTAGACAGAAAAAGAATCTAAGTGAGGACTATTTTATTGTCATATTTGTCTTAATTCGTCTTAATAACTGGTATTCATATTCAAAATATTGTTCAAGCAGATAATATGAGATTTTTATTTTCTTACATCTCCTGGCTACTAAGAAATGGAGAAATCTTGTCCAAAACTACAGAAACCATGGTAAGATATCTACCAGGTATATTCAACTTCTGCCATTGCAGTTGAAAATTATCATATGCCAAGTTTATGTTCAAGAACTCTCCAATCAAGTTATCAAAAACTGTGAAGAAAAATTACATTTTTAGTGAACTTAAGATCATCATGAATTTTTCAGGCAAATGGATTGAACTTGAGAATATCATCCTGAATGAGGTAAGCCAGACCCTGAAAGAAAAGTATGATATGTACTCACAAGTGGGCAGAAGTTATATAGTACAGAACAACCATACAACAATCTACAGACCCAACGAAACTGGTAATAAGGAGATCTCAAGTGAGGATGTGCAAATCTCACTCAAAACTGGAAACTAAGTAGTAATCTAAGGTGAATGGAGAGAGGGAATTGGATACGTGGGGTATGAGGAGAGGAAGGTGATAGTAATCAGGTGAGGGGCATGGGGATGGGGATGGGGAGAGGGATAGAAACAAGAATGGATATTGGTGAAAGGCATCTCTGGTGTCTATCTGGACCTAGAAAAGGAGAGAGTAAGGGGTCTCTATGAGGGTAACCCCATCTGAGATTACTACCAGATGGGGACATAGACACTGAAGTAGTCACCTCCTATAAGCAGGAAGGACTTCCAAAGGAGAGAGGGGGACTGGTATCAATCCGTCCACACCTTCAACCCAAAATTTGTCCTGTCTACAATATGTACAGGAATAGCTTATGCTCTAAGATCAAGAATTGACAAATGGGACCTCATAAAATTACAAAGTTTCAGTGAGGCAAAGGATATGGTCAAAAGGACAAAACAGCCATCAACAAATTGGGAAAAGATCTTCACCAACCCTATATCCAACAGGGGGCTAATATCCAGTATATACAAAGAACTCAAGAAGTTAGACCCAAAAGAACCAAATAACCCTATCAAAAAATGGGGTACAAAGCTAAACAAAGAATTTTCACCAGAAGAAATTTGGATGACCGAGAAACACCTTAAGAGATGTTCAACATCATTAGTCATTAGAGAAATGCAAATCAAAACAACCCTGAGATTTCACCTCACACCAGTCAGAATGGCTAAGATTAAAAACTCAAGAGACAGCAGGTGCTAGGGAGGATGTGGAGAAAGAGGAACACTCCTACACTGTTGGTGGGACTGCAAGATGGTACAACCGCTCTGGAAATCAGTGTGGCGGTTCCTCAGAAAATTGGGCATGACACTTCCAGAGGACCCTGTCATACCACTCCTGGGTATATACCCAGAGGATTCCCCTGCATACAATAAAGACACATGCTCCAATATGTTCATAGCAGCCCTATTTATAATAGCCAGAAGTTGGAAGGAACCCAGATGTCACTCAAAGGAAGAATGGATACAGAAAATGGTATATTTATACAATGGAATACTACTCAGCAATTAAAAATAATGAATTCATGCAATTTGTAGGCAAATGTTTGGATCTGGAAAATATCATCCTAAGTGAGTTAACCCAATCACAAAAGAATACACATGAAATGCAATCACTGATTAGTGGATATTAATGAGCCCAAAAGCTCTTAATACTCAAGGCACAATTAGCAAGTCAAAAGATTCCCAAGAAGAAGGAATGAGAGGACCCTGGTCCTGAAAGGACTGGATCCAGTTTTGTAAGAGAGTACCAGAATAGAGCAGAGAAATGGTGGGGTGGTGATTGGGGAATGGGGGGGGGCGGTGAGGTGGGGTGGAAGAGGACATATGGGACATATGGTGAGGGGGGAACTGGGAAAGGGGAAAGCCTTCCGAATGTAAACAAAGAATATAGAAAATAAAAAAATGTAAAAGACAAACAAACAAACAAACAAAAAACCCTAAGTCTGACTTAGCAAAGCTCCATATGAATCTTTCTCAGCTGATGTCTCTCTACCAATCAGCCTGAGTCCTCAAAAAAGCAGTAAAAACGTCGAGGCACACCACCAAAAAAAAAAAAAAAAGTACAGGAATAAAGATGGAGCAGAGCAGAGACTGAGAAAGGCCAAACAATAACTACCCCAACCTAAGACCCATCCATGTGAGAGACAATCACTGACACTGATAATGATACTCTGCTATGCTTGCAGAAGCAAACCTAGGAGAACTATCTCCTGAGAGGCTTTATCCAGCAGCATATGGAGACAGATGCAGAAATCCATGGCCAAAGAGCAGGGGTCCTTGAAGATTATTGTGGGCGACTGTGGTGGGGGTAGACTTGAGCAAGCTGGAGGAGTCAAGGACACCACAAGAATACCTACAGCGTCAATTAACCTGAAGCCATAAGGACTCACAGAGCCTAAGCCAACAACAAGGGAGTGTGCAGGGACTGAACCTAGACCCCCTACAAATTTGTAGCAAATGTAGCTTGGTCTTCATGTGGGTCCCCGAACAAGTAGAGGAGGGGGCCTGTTTCAGTGTCTGTTTCCTGCCATTGGATCACCTTCCTCCTACCTGTTTGGCCCAGTTTGTTCTCAGTGGGGTATACCTAGTCATGTTGGAATCAGATGCCCGAGGGTGGGGTGGTACCCAAGGAGGGGCCAATGTGGGGGAGGGATTTGTAAGGGTTAGACTAGGAGGAGAGGAGAGAGAGAGGCTGTGATCTGGATGGAAAGTGAATAAAAGAACTGATTAATAAATGTAAAAGTCAGAGAGGATGGAGGACACCACAGGAACAAGACCCTCTGAATCTAACACAAAGCAAGACATGTAATACAAGTTCACAGACAAAAAAGTAGCAACCACAGGGCCTACTGTGAAGATATGAGGAAGGGGGGGTCTATAATCAGGGTGTAAAGTGAAATAAAAACATAAAAAGATTTTGTGTTGAGTTTCATTTATATGCTCGTGTACATAAAGCCACAAGCAGCCTGTGATGAAAACCCACATTCAAATATGCTGCTCATCAATGTCCTACATTAGCTTTGGCAAACTCACCATGCCTCTCCCTGTTTATATTTAGCATTTCTTCCAACTTATATGACACTTTGTTGCTCCTAAAACACAAGCTTTTTACCTTGACCTTTTGTATATCCTTTGCTCAGCCTAAAATTTGCTTTCTCTGCCAGGCTACCTGGATTTTACCTTTGCCTTGTCTAAATTTTTCCAGAAAATTAATCCAGAGGCAGTATTATTTTTAGCATTCTATGATATGATGCAATCATTTATGTCATATGCCTGTATAGTTCTTTAAATGAAATGACACACAAAATGTTTGTATATGTGTGTGTGTGTGGCTTCTGCTTGATCTCCACATATATTGTCTATGTTCTTCTTTTGTTCATTAGTTTTCTCTGCATATTTTTGAAATTGCACTATAATAAATTTAATGAAATTTCGTGTTTTCTGGTTTGTTTTGATCTACTCTGTTAGGAGTGCCTAGACCACTGAATTCAACTTAGGACACATTTAAGAGTCTATGCGGTATATAAATACAAGAGAGATGAAAAATCAATTCCAAATCTGAACAAATTATATACTATATATTATTAAAGACAAAACAATGCATATTCAAAAATATAAGTATATTAGTGCTTTTTCTTTCAACATTCCAATGACCATCATCCTATGTTGTAATATAAAGATTATATAACAATTTAATTTTGCCTACTTCCTATCTTATAATAATTTAAATTTTATTTCAATGTATTTTTTGGTCTGGACTTTTAATCATTCAAGAAAAGGTATGCTTTTATATTATTTTTCTATTTATGATCCAAAATAAATGTTTCCAGGTTTAGAATTCACATAATTATTAAGAAAAATAATATCATTTTCTTAAGTAAACTGGGACTGATAGGTCCCAAAGAAAGCCAAAAGCAGAATTTCCCACTAAAAGGTTTATTTTGTAGGAGAGAAGGTGTCAGAATCCCAAAGAAAGCCAAAAGCAGAATTTCCCACTAAATGGTTATTTTGTAGGAGAGAAGGTGTCAGAATCCTAAGATTCTATATTAACATTATCTGTTACAGAGGATAAATCAAACAAGAGCCAATTAAACACCCTAGACACTGGCCAAGGTACTACTGCTGACACTACCAGATGTTTACACAAAAAATCAAAAGAAGTGCCTGGTGTTAAGTGAATATTCTTTTTACTCAAAGATTTTTTTTGAAAAAATTTAATAATAAGACAAAGATAAATAAAATGCAGGCAATATTAATTGATATATCATGTAGCAAATGTATTGAGAGCACACTTTCTAGGAAGAGAACTGTGGGATGAGGAAATGACCTCCAGCATTATTTTAATGCATATTCTTCTCTGCCTCAGTTTCTATACCTATTTATGAGAATGGGAAGTATTTAAAAAGAGCTGACTCAGCGCTCAGTAAATTGACCTTCTGAAATCTTTTTTCTAAGCTATTGTTTAATTGTGTCATCAGTTTTCTGAAAGTTGAGCAGCACTGTTTAATGTTCATCCTACTTTGGCACCAGTTAATTAACTTAGACTTTACTGGAGTGCTCATCAAATATCTTTAATTATTTGGCTATACTCATTTCTCAATTGCGGTTTTCTTTGTTAGTTCATTTAATGCTTCTTTTTACTTAACTGTCACAGTGAATGTTAGGGGACATGAAGTGATGTAAAAAATGTGAAATTCAGAAAAGTGTGAAATTCATGGTGATTGTGAGATCATCAAAGTAGAGTGAAAAGAGATTTAAATTATCAATTCTTATTTACAACAAGTCTACATAATAATGTCATACTTGCTCAAACATAATGTTCTAAACTATTATATAAAACAATCAATTTAAAATATAAACTGAAGTCTTATGTAAAATTATATGTAAAAATTTTATCCGGAACTATTTACATTGCTAATTAAGAAAAAAGCACTTCAATTTGAAACTAGAAATAATTGAAAATTTTCATATCTTTATTTTTTATGCTTCTACTTTTCACTATTTTAGTATATATATACATATATATACATATATATATATATATATCAGTCAATATTAAATAATAATAAAAAATTGTTCTGGCTAGTTCTATATCAACTTGACCCATGCTAAGTCATCAAGGAAGAGGAAACCTCAATAAAGAAAATGCCTCCATAAAACCATGCCATTATATAACTCTGTAGGGCATTTTCTTTTTTTGTTTTTATTCGATATATTATTTATTTACATTTCAAATGATATCCCCTTTCCTGGATCCTCTCTCCCTGAAAGTCCCACAAGACCTCTTCCCTCCCCTTGTTCCCCAATCACCCCCTTCCCACTTCCCTATCCTGGTATTTCCCTACACTGATGCACTGAGCCTTTCCAGGACCAGGGGCCTCTACTTCCTTCTTCTTGGGAATCATTTGGTATGTGAGTGGTTTCTTGAGTATTCCAAGATTCTGGGCTATTAACTGCTTATCAGTGACTGCATTCCATGTGTGTTCTTTTTTGATTGGGTTACCTCACTTAGGATGATGTTCTCCAGCTCCATCCATTTGCTTAAGAATTTCATGAATTCGTTGTTTATAATTGCTAAGTAGTATTCCATTGTGTAAATATACCACATTTTCTGTATCCATCCTCCATTGAGGGACATCTGGGCTCCTTCCAACTTCTGGCTATTATAAATAGGGCTGCTATGAACATCGTGGACCATGTGTTCTTATTATATGCTGGGAAATCCTCTGGGTATGCCTAGGAGTGGTATAGCAGGGTCCTTCGGTAGTATTATGCTCAGTTTTCTGAGGAACCGCCAGACTGTAGGGCATTTTCTTAATAAGTTACTGACAAGGGAGTGCCCAACCCATTGTGAATGGAGCCATCCCTAGGTTCTTTAAGAAGGCAGGGTGAACAATTCAGGAAATTCAATGCAATAAGCAACATCCCTAAATGTTCTCTGTATCAGGTCTTGCCTTCAGGTTTTTGTCCTGTTTAAGTTCCTGTCCTAACATACTTTGTTTATAGTGGTGGTATTGAAGTATAAGCCAAATAAATTCTTTTCTGCATAAGCTGTTTTTAGCCATGGTGTGTCATCATAGCAATAGTAACCCCAACTAGGACCAAAATTGAACCACTGGAGTCTTCTGTCATTAAACACTCTTTCATGTTTATATGAGCTTTTGATTTATATATTTGTTTTGGCCTCTAAAATTTCCCCTTCAATGTTGTACTCTATAATTGATATAAGAAATACCTATTTTAACCTTCATTGTCCTGAATACAGAATATAAATCAGATTCATTCATGGTTTTCATAATTCAAAAATGTTTAAATAACTGAGAATTTAATATAAAAACAAATTCACTGACATAGTGCACTTAGTTTGAGTGGGTTCAAAAGGAGAATGTGTAATGGATCATTGCATTTTTTGGTCACAATATGATCTCTCCAATCAATTAAGAATATTATCCCCTCAAAAAGCATCAAAATACCTGGAAAATATTTTCCTCTTTCATGTTTCATGTTCATTATTACCAGATACCTAATACATAAAAAAGTAATTCTAAATGAAGTAAAGTTTCTTCCTAGATAAATTTCATTTAAATTATTTTTAGTTTCAAATTACCTGTTTGAGCATTATAATAAAGAATGTAAATGGTAGGATGGAATACAATTTGAAAATAATTTAATATTCTACTCCACTCTCTATAGGAAAGTCTAGCTCTGTAAACACAACTTTAGGATCTAAATTCAGGTACAAATATTGAATGACCATGAGAGTGTATATGCATGTATACCCATAGGAATCCTCATGTTAGTCTCCTGAGTATTGAGATAAGAAGTTATGTTCATTTCCACATATGTTTTGTAGTGTTTTATTTTGGGTGTGGATTATCCCATGACCAGCATTTATATCATATAAAATAATTATACAACTTATCACAATTATTTAATTACAATAAAATGAATATAATAATATATAATTTATATGTATATCTTCTGTTTTATGACTGTATGCTAATACTTAACATATACTTCTGTGTGTAGATTGATTAATTTTAAAGTAATCATGTGGTGCATCAATTGTGTTCAGTCCTCAGAACTCAGGAAAGAGAAGAATGAGAGAACCAAGACCATGAAAGATGTCTTATGTTCTCAACATGCACGCTAAGACAACTTTATATTAAATAAACAACTTGTCAGATTAGTTTCTCTCCTTAAGAGGCAAAACATACAGAATTTTCAAACATAGACAGTAGCTCTAGACTTCCCCAAATGCAGTGAACTGGAGTTCACTTAATGATGTTTCTGTCCTCCCAAACACAGTGGGTGTTTAAATTATATATTCATGATTTATCAAGGCCAGAAGAAAATTAAAGTATTAAGATAAATAAATTATAATAGAAGCCGTTTTGTTTTTGGTGGGAGGAGAGGGTTATTCCCCAATTGTCATGGGATTCAATAAACAGTAAACCAAGAGCATGCTTAAAAGTAGCATGGGAAATAAATTATAGTATTGTAAATCTGATTGAAAGCAATAAAGTACAATGAAAAAAAACACCATGATATATCTGTTCCAGGCCTGTGGAAATGATTTTATAATAAGGAATTGATGCTGAAGTATGACAAAATATAAAAGTATGGGAAATTAATTAAAGTTGTTAAAACATTATCTACAATCTTCAACCAAAACTCTCATTTCTTTTAATACTCATTGTATTGTATTATAATTTCAAGTGATATTTAGATAGTTGAATAAACTGCCTTTTCCCACATATGAGGAAATATTAACCAAGAGCAAAGAATTGCTATTTATAAACTCTGTAATCATCAGAGAATGATTCAGCTTGAGAATAACAGAAGCAGGTGTGTAGGTCTTTATTCGATACTCAAGAGCAAAAGAGATATGCCATACTGAGAAAATACAACTTGCCACCAAAGCTAGTGTACTGTGCATTTGCACTCATTTTCATTCTCAACAAACAGGAAGCCTCCACATCATAGTGACTGATTTCATTCAGCTGTTTTCATATTCTTTCTCCCACAGCCTCCCCATAAATTTCTATTGTGCCAACATGTGGAGAATTGATTACATTCTTTCTCAGCTTGTCTTTGAAACTTACAATCAAATTACTCTATGCAATTAAAACACCACAATTATTTTCTCCCCTTTTAATGTGTTTTCCCATCCTACTCTTGTTATCTTCTTCCCCACCCTTTCAGAGCTCCTGTGTCACTAGCTTATAATGTAGTTGAATTAGTGTATATATTGTGCTAAAGTGTCATTTTCCATTGGCAGTCTAGTATATTCATTTCAAAGTAGCTAGAAACCTCAAAAAAAATGAAGCCATAGGTGAAGTCTTTGAAGAAACATCAATATTTAAATACCTAGTAGTAACTGTCCTTTGCTTTTTAACAGTAAGCATAGATAAAAATCTTATTTTAGATTACAAATATCCAATTGACACTAATGCAATGTACATTAATAAATTTATTTTTAAATTTTTGTTTTGAAAATATACACAAAATGAAGCAAGCCAATTTATAACCAAGTATACACTGGGGTCCAACTTTAATCTATTAAGATATATTCAGATCAAGGTTCCTAAGATTTCATAGACTTAGCATATTGTCAATATTTGTGGATGTATAGTTTTTGGGTGTTGTATTTAATTAATGTTTTTCCCACTAACAGAGCACAGGATGCCTATAAACCTAAATTAAGTATAAGAAATAGAGGCTCTGCCAGTGCCTGACAAATACAGCGGCAGATGCTCTTGGTCAACCAGTGGACTGAGCACAAGGTCACCAATGGGGGAGCTTCGAAGACGTTTGCAGCCCCATAGGAGGAATAACAACATGAACCAACCAGAACCCCAGAGCTCCCAGGGACTAAACCACCAACCAAAAAGTACAAATGGAGGGACCCATGGCTCCATCTCCATATGTAGAAGAGGATGACTTTGTTGGACATCAGTGAGAGGAGAGGCCCTTGGTCGTGAGAAGGATTAATGCCCCATTGTAGGGGAATGCCAGGACAGGAAAGTGGGAGGGGAGTTGGTAAGCAGGGGGAGGAGGAATGGGATAGGGAGTTTCCAGATGTGAAACCAAGATAGGAGATAGTATTTGAAATGTACATCAAGAATATATCTGATTAAAAAAATAAGTCCCTTTACTTTAACACTGACAGAAATCTGTCCAGAAGTGCTACCGGTGGTATATTAAACAAGCAGCAAATATAAATTATGTTGGTTTTGACAGTTACTGCAAACTGACATTTTCAGTTGCTTAGTTCCATGTAACAACCCATCATGCAGATATATTACTTGTTTGAACCTCATAAAAACCATGTTTTTCTCTTGGTTGTGAGCATGAATTTCTAATGAATTTGGCTTGAGGTGAAAGGCAAGTTCGCACCCTTTACTGCAAGCAATAGTTTTATTTTACTGGATACCAATTTAATAATATCAGTACAACACACATTTCATTCTTTGTTATTGGCTATACAAAGTGTTACAGCTGTGACCTTGAACTGGAAAAATTAAGGTAAAGAAGGAATAGAAGGATAAAATGCCAAAGAGTTATGGTGTTTTCTGCTTAGATGTACAATTTATCTCTTTTTAATTACTTTTGGTTCATGTTAGTGATGGTTAGAATATAAGACATCATTTCTAAGTGGAACAGAGAGAGTACTATCTTCATGAGCAGTGCCATCCCCCAAACCAACAGAAAGTTGTGTAACTTTGCAAATATTTATACCCTTGCTCAACAATATCAATGTTATTTAATTAGAAGGATGCAATTTGAATTATTGTTTAAATACCTTGAATTATAATTATATTTATAAGTAGTGTCTTTCATTTGAGATTTCTGATTATTTCCCATAATAATGGGTTGTGTATACAGAAGCATGTTTTATTAGAATATAGTAACCAGAGCAGCAGAAAAATTCTTAATGTCACAGTCAACTATTATCCTAAAAGGATGGTGTGAATTATTTAACCAATATTTTCATTAACAAATGCAATTATTTGATACTGCTGAAATGAATCATCAGAAAAATTTTACACAGAGAGGCAAAGTGTACGATATGGCATTTGATATTCAAACTGAATTTGGTTTTTGAAAGTTGGCTACTGAGCTTCTGGGCTAATGATTCACAGATCACATGAAGCTCAAAAAGAAGGAAGACCAAAGTGTAGATACTTTGGTCCTTCTTAAAGGAAATTCCCATGGGAGGAGATACAAAGACAAAGTGTGGAGCAGAGACTAAAGAAAAGACCATTCAGAGACTTCCCCACCAGGGGATCCATCCCATATACGGTTACCAAACTCAGACACTATTTCTTATTTATTTATCTTTTAAATTAGATATATTCTTTATTTACATTTCAAATGTTGTCCCCTTTCCTAGTTTACCCCCCCCCCGAAAATCACATAAATCATCTCCCCATCCCTAATCAACCCTCCCCCACTTCCCTGTCCTGGTATTCCTCTACACTAAGGCATTAAGTCTTTCCAGGACCAAGACCCTCTCCTCCCTTTGATGTCTAACAAGACCATCCTCTGCTGCCAATGTGTCTGGAGCTATGGGTAACTCCATGTGTACTCTTTGGTTGATGGTTTTGTCCCTGGGAGCTCTGGGAGTACTGGTGACTCATATTGTTGTTCTTCCTGTGATGCTGCAAACCTGTTCAGCTCCTTGGGCCCTTTCTCTAGTTCCCCCATTGGGGACCCTGAAATCAGTTCAATGGCTGGCTCAGAGTGTCCCCCTCTGTATTTGTGATGCACTAGGAGAGCCTCCTAGGTGATAGCTATATCCAGTTCTGGGCAGCTAGCACTTGTGGGCATCTGCAATAGTGTCTGGTTTTTTTTTTGGTTTGTTTGTTTGGTTGGTTGGTTGGTTGGTTGGTTTTTTTTTTTATGAGACAGGGTTTCTCTGTGTAGCCCTGGCTGTCCTGGAACTCACTCTGTAGACCAGGCTGGCCTTGAACTCAGAAATCCACCCGCCTCCCAAGTGCTGGGATTAAAGGCGTGCCCCACCACCACCTGGCTGTGTCTGGGTTTTATAACTATATATAGGATGCATCCTTGGGTGAGGTAGTCTCTGGATAGTCTTTCCCTCAGACTCTTTTCAACCTTTTGTTTTGTATTTCCTATTGTGGATGCGAACAAGTGTTTGCTCACAGGAGCCTGGTATAGTTGTCTCCTGAGAGGCTCGGCCAATGCCTGACAAAAAGAGGTGGATGCTCTCAGCCAACCATTGGACTGAGAACAGGTTCTCCATTGGAGGAGTTAGAGAAAGGACTCAAGGAGCTGAAGGGATTTTCAGACCCACAGGAACAACAATATTAATCAACCAGTACTCCCAGAGTTCCTAGGAATTTAACTACCAACCAAAGAGTACACATGGAGGGACCCATGGCTCAAGCTGCATATGTAGCAGAGGATGGCCTTGTTGGACATCAATGAGAGGAGAGGTCCTTTGTCCTGCAAAGGCTTGATGTCCCAGTTTAGGGGAATGCCAGGTCAGGGAAGCAGGAGTGGGTAGGTTAGTGAGCAGGGGGATGGGGAATGGGATATGGGGTTCTCAGAGGGGAAATGAGGAAAGGGGATAACATTTGAAATGTAAATAAAGAAAATATGTAATAAGAAATAAATGTAAAATAGTTGGATACCTATAACATAGACTCAATCATACATCAGAAAAGAAGAGAACACCAGCTCTTATATCAATATTAGTTCATTAAAATACAAACTGTTAACACATGAAGTCCATTGCTTAGGGAGTCTACCTACTAAATAGTCATATAAGGATCAATGGTACTAGTGATTTATTAAACAAGCATCTTGTTTATATATTATATCCTTTTATATATTTTATCTATGTTATATTCATTTAAGTAATTGTTCAAAATTTAAAACACTTTCTTACTGATTTTTGTATATTGTTGCTGCATAAACTCCCACTGATATACTCACAGAAATGACAATGAACTAGAAAATACACATACACACATGTATACACACACACACACATACACACACATTCCAGTGTTTCCTATATTTACTTACACTTTCAGAAATAAATTTATACATACAGTAGAAATGCATAAGATAAAAATGATATACTAAATAGTAATAAAAGTATAAAGATCAAGTTCAGAATGAAAAAGAAATACAAATTATTTCAATCTCTAGCTAAATAAAAGATGAAAGACTAGTCAGATAGGAATAGCAAAAAAAAAACTTTTTTTTTCAGGAAAAATAAACTACTCAAACTACAGAAAACACTTATAGAGAATAATATTCATAGGGCTTTGAAATACCTACTGTGCACAATATCTATCATATTGAAATTTTAGAAAGTGACATTCTTAACCAAATTTCTGCCATTTTCCATGTAAATATTGTATGTAGATTTAGGGTGAATATAGAATGGAGAGTTATATATTATAGTGAGTCCCATTTCACAGAAAACCAAACTTGTAAAGAAATTTGTAAGCAGGATTATTTAGAACTAGAAACTGAATCAGAATTCATGTATTTTATTTTTTATGTTGAGGAAAAAGCAGGAAATATAAGGATATATGCTTTATACAACTGGAGAACAGAAAGAAAGTGGTAAAAGAAGTATCATGTATTGTAATCATAACTAAATTTGTTGATTTACTGCATATGCCAATCATGGTGAGAGAGGTGAAAGGTATTTTTGTTCAATATTCAAAGAGAACTTAAATGGTTAGAAAACCATTTAACCTTTATGTGCCCACAGCCATATATTACTGAGCAAAATCCCTAACCATATTCCTGTTTAATGTATGAAATATTAGAGATTAATTAGATCATATAACTGTTAGTGTCTAAAATGTTATGTGTTAAGATTTGCACTTAGTGTTTTTTATTCTAAAAAGAAAATGTCAAAACTCTATTACAAAGCTTCTTCTTTTTCCCCTCCCCATCCCACTTGTCTTCTTCTCCCCCCCCTTCTTCCATCAAAGGAGTACCTCTGTAGGTAATGGGTGGCCCACAGATATGTTTGGGCATGTACTTGTGAAGAGGCGACAATCTGTCATTCAAAATTTCTTACATATATTAAATATAATAGTATCTTTCTATGATAACATTATTCTTCTATGGTTTTTGTTATATGCTAGCCTTCCTCTAAGACTTTGAGCAAGACAAAAGCTGTACCTTACTGAGATAATACCTTAGAATGTCTAACATTTTAAGAAAGACAACCATGCCTCCAACACATAGATTTGTCAGAGATGGGTAAGATTTGCGAGGGTTGTTTCCAAGTTAGTATATTAATCCAAAGCAAAGCAAAAAAAAAAACAAAAAAACAAACAAACAAACAAAACAAAAAACAAAACAAAAACAAAAACAAAACAAAAAACAAAAACCTGCATAAAGTTATCTACTGCTGCATACCAACAACAAGTCTGCTGACTAGAAATACCCTATATTTATTATTTCACTTTCTATGAATATTGGTTTGCAGGCACAGTCATATTTTGCTTAAGTTCTATGCTCTAAATTTTATATGGCTATACTGTAGCACTTTAAAAAACATGTTTCTGATACTTTGTGCATTTCAAACCATACACCCCAGTCTGGCTCATCTTCCTGTACTCTCATATTCACTTTTACCCTTGCAACTTCCCCTCAAAATAAAAAAGGTGCAAGAAAACATTGACAACCTCCACAATAACAGCAAAACCCAAAGCACAGCAAACATGTCATGGAAGCTAGAGTGTACCACAGTGTGAGCTACAGTATATCCCTCTGTCCATACATCTTCACTAGCAATTGTTTATTGCAATATGTAACTGGTCTGGTTTGAGATCTCTGGCTTCTGTGACACCATCAATATTATTTAAGTGCCCTGCTTTCAGACTTATATGACTGTTCTATAGCACTTTGGGGCTGTGATATCTGTGGACCTGGGTTCATTGCAAAGTTTGTTTAGTGGCTGGCAATATTTATTAAGTTGTGGTTATGGGTCTATATTCTTGCTATTGTCTGCTAGGAACCATTCCTAGAGACCACTGAAAATGATGGCCACATATCTTTCATAAAACCCAATATAATAACTTCTGCCTAAAGTTTATACATGACTCTGAGATGGAAATTTCTCTTCTGAAATGGCCCAAATCCTACTTTAGGTTCTTGCACACTAATTTATCAGAACTACCTGGATAGCTGTCCTTTAGAATAACACAAAATCAATTAGTACCTTGATTACCCCAGGTACAATTGCATTTGTGTCTATTATACTTGGTGACCCAGTCAAAGAGGGAGAACTCATAATGTTCACAGTTCAACCAATATAGGCAGGGAAGTTATTAGCCTAGGCACATTTTTTAGGGCAGGGAACAAGAACATTCGGGATCATTTTTCTTTTCATATGTGCTGCCTTCATAATCTACAATATAAATTGTTTCAAATAAGTGATTTCCAATAGCATTTAGATATAAACAGAAAGTGGGGAGGAGAGGATTAAAAGCTGAAGATATTAAACTGGATTTGTGTCTTTTGTGTTTCAGAGGAAGTGTAGTATGTTTAATTGAAATAAACAAAGAAAGATTAGCACATAGATAAACTCTGTATGAGATATGCTGAAATGCTTGAAAACTATCATCAAATGATGTCCAGGGGACATTTAAAAACCAAAAAGGAGGGGGTGGGGACAAAAGTAAAACTACAGGTGAAAGAATGGGAGAAAAGAATTATTGGAATAGTGCTGTCAGATAAAAGTGGATGATTGCCAACTTGCAGTCCCACCAGCAGTGGAGGAGTGTTCCTCTTTCTCCACATCCTTGCCAATACCTGCTGTCTCCTGAGTTTTTAATCTTAGCCATTCTGAATGGTGTGAGGTGAAATCTCAGGGGTGTTTTGTTTGCATTTTCCTAATGACTAATGATGTTGAACATTTCTTAAGGTGTTTCTCAACCATCTGAAGTTCTTCAGGTGAAAATTCTTTGTTTAGCTCTGTACCCTATTTTTTAATAGGGTTATTTGGCTCTCTGGAGTCTACCTCCTTGAGTTCTTTGTATATATTAGATATTAGCCCTCTGTCGGATGTAGGGTTGGTGAAGATCTTTTCCCAATTTGTTGGTTGCCTTTTTGTCCATTTGACAGTGTCCTTTGCCTTACAGAAACTTTGTAATTTTATGAGGTCCCATTTGTCAATTCTTGATCTTAGAGCATAAATTATTGGTGTTCTATTCAGGAACTTTTCCCCTGTGCCCATGTCCTCAAGGGTCTTCGCCACTTTCTTTTCTATTTGTTGCAGTGTGTCTGGTTTTATGTGGAGGTCCTTGATCCACTTGGAGTTAAGCTTAGTACAAGGAGATAAAAATAGATAGATGTGCATTCTTCTGCATGGTGACCTCCAGTTGAGCCAGCACCATTTGTTGAAAAGGCTATCTATTTTCCACTGGTTGTTTTCAGATCCTTTGTCGAAGATCAAGTGACCATAGGTGTGTGGGTTCATTTCTGGGTCTTCAATCCTATTCCATTGATCTAACTGCCTGTCACTGTACAAATACCATGCAGTTTTTAACTCTACTGCTCTGTAGTACTGCTTGAGGTCAGGGATACTGATTCCCCCAGAAGTTATTTTTCTGTTGAGAATAGTTTTAGCTATCCTGGCTTTTCTGTTATTCCAGATGAGTTTGAGAATTGCTCTCTCTAATTCTATAAAGAACTGAGTTGGGATTTTGATGGGGATTGCATTGAATATGTAGATTGCTTTTGGCAAGATGGCCATTTTTACTATGTTAATCCTGCCAATCCACGAGCATGGAAGATTTTTAGATTTTCTGAGTTCTTCTTCAATTTCCTTCTTCAGAGACCTGATGTTCTTGTCATACAGATCTTTCTCTTGTTTGGTTAGAGTCACACCAAGATATTTTATATGGTTTGTGGCTATTGTGAAGGGTGTCATTTCCCTAATTTCTTTCTCAGACTGCTTATCCTTTGAGTATAGGAAGGCTACTGATTTGCTTGAGTTCATTTTATAACCATCCACTTTGATGAAGTTGTTTATCAGCTGTAGGAGTTCTCTGGTGGAGTTTTTGGGTCACTTAAGTATATTATCATAGCATCTGCAAGTAGTGATAGTTTGACTTCTTCCTTTCCAGTTTGACCTCCTCCACTGCTGGTGGGAATGCAAGTTGGTACAACCACTCTGGAAATCAGTCTGGTGGTTCCTCAGAAACCTTGACATGACACTTCCAGAGGACCCTGATATACCACTCCTTGGCATATACCCAGAGGATTCCCTGGCATGCAATAAGGACACATGCTCCACTATACTCGTAGCAGCCCAATTTATAATAGCCAGAAGCTGGTAGGAACCCAGATATCCCTCAATGGAGGAATGGATACAGAAAATGTGGTATATTTACACAATGGAATACTACTCAGCAATTAAAAACAATGAATTCATGAAATTCTTAGGCAAATGTTTGGAACTGGAAAATATCATCCTAAGTGAGGTAACTCATTCACAAAAGAACACACATGGAATGCAGTCACTGATAAGTGGATATTAGCCCAGAAGCTCTGAATACCCAAGACACAACTCATATATCAAATCATTCCCAAGAAGGAAGGAGAGGGCCCTAGTCCTGGAAAGGCTTGATGCAGCATTGTAAGGGATTACCATGACAGAGAAGTAGGAGGGGCTTGATTGGGAAATGGGTAGAGGGAAGAGGGCTTATGGGACTTATGGAGAGGGGGGAACCCACAAAGGGTAAATCATTTGGAATGTAAACAAAGAATATAGAAAATAAACAAAGAAATTCAATAAAGAAAGGAACTATCTAAATTTTTTTTAAAAAGTAGATGATTACCATGATGGAAAAGGAAGGAGAATAAATCCTTATGGGAATTAATAAAATGTAAGTTACCATAGAATATAATTTAATTTTTACTGTCAAATTTATGAGTATTGTTTTGTGAAAATATATTTTACTTAAAATATACTTTAGATAAATGAATATTTAAGCATCCTTTCTTCCTATATATAGGGTCTTCTTATGTTTTATAGACAACACTAACTGTCTAATGTGTAACTCATTTTTATAGCATTGTAAAAGCAATATGAAGGAACATAGAATGATACTCATTTGAGGGATAACTATCAGAGCCTTGCAAATGTAAAGGGGTGATTTATATTTCTGACAGTGCCCCAACCAAACCAATTCATTTTTCATGGACTGATAAAAGCTTCAGAACATACAAAAATGGCAATATTACTTAGGCTGGGTTTCCTTCACACTATATTTCTATTATTTAATTGCAGAAACTACTTTGAATCTCTAAAATTCGCTAACATCTAAATCCAGCAATTATTTAATTTTCATTATACAAAGTTATAGTTAATTGTATGTCATATGACATTAAAAGATCACACATTTTATGACAAAATCATGTCATACCTATATGTCTGTAATTTTTTTTTAATGTGAGGAACAGATAGCTGGAGAGATATCTCAATTAAGATTAAGAGATTAAGAGATTATGCTGCATTTTTTGATGTCTAGTTTTGTTTTAGTTTATCATATATTTTACATCTTAACACTCTATCAAATGTTCAATTGGTAAAAATCTTTTCCCATTCTACTGGCTGCTCCTTTGCCCTATAGATGGTATCCTCTATCATATAGAAGGTTTTTTTTTTAAATTTTTATTTGGTCCAATTTCTTACTTGTTGGTCTTAGTGCCTGTGCTATTGGTGTCTAGTATAGAAAGTCTTTTCCTGTGCATTCAAAATATACCTTCTTTTCTCTTCAGTAACATTCAGGTTATCTGGTCTTATGTTGCGGTTCTTTTGCCATTTGGACTTGAGTTTTGTGCAGGGTAAAAAATATGGATTTATTTGCATTCTTCTTCCTGTAGCCATCCAATCTGATCAACACCACTTGTTGGAGATGCTCTCTTTTTTTATATTTTTTTGACTTGTTTGTAAAAGAGAAAAGAAAAGAAAAGGAAAGGAAAGGAAAGGAAAAAAAAGAAAAACATTTGTCCATAAATGTGAGAACTTATTTCTGAGTCTTCAATTTTATTGATCAGTGTGTCTGATATTTTACCAATATCGTGCTATTTTTTTATTACTAAGGATCTGTACTAATCAAGAAACTATATGAAATTTATATATGACCTCAAAAGAAATATTAATTTTCTTCAATAAAATCTTACTGAGTACATTAACCATAGTTAAGGGTAGGCCTCATGGCCCAAAGTAAATGGCCAACACATAAAAAATCTCAGTGATGTTATTGTAGACTTGTTGTCTCAGACTATTTTGTTTTGGCATTTTATGGCCTATAGCTTAGCTTGTTTACTTGTTTATCATCATTTCTTAATTTGTGTTTTTACTCTGTGAATGTGAGAGTGTGTATGTGTAGTGTGTGTGTGTGTGTGTGTGTGTGTTCCATTTCCTGTTTTGTTTGTCTGCTCATTTTCTAAAGAGAGAGAGAGAAAGGACATGGTGTTGTGTCGATGAGATGGGGAGGATCTGGGGGGAGGTGGGGAAGGGGAAACTGTGACCAGAATATATTGTAGGAAGTTTTTTCAAAAAAGCAAGCAAGCAAGCAAGCAAGAAAGAAAGAGATAAAATGAAAGAAAGAAAAAGAACAAAAGAGCATATATATTGATTTTGAGGTCTCAGTCACAGTGCTAGCCCCCATTACAAGTGGCTCACAATTGCCTGTAACTTGAACTCCAAGAAAAATAAATCTTCTTCCCTCCACAGACAACTGTATGTATCCACATACAGACACAAATGCACATATACAATTATAAAGAAAGCAACTCAAAGATACTAAGGGGAACATCATATACTACCAACTATGAAATGAGATTAAATCATTTTTGAAAGAAATATTGAAAACATGTATGTCCCAACCTGTGGCCTCCAGAATGCATATGACCAAGAGTAGCTATAATGCACCCCAATAAATTTGTAGATGATAACATCATATGTAACTGTATTCATGTTTGTATATGGTCATTTATGCTTTAAAAATACTACAAAGAATAAATTCTGTTAAAATACAGTAAAAATAAAGTAATAGATGATAAGAAAAATTTGGGCAGATTTGCCAACTTTGAAAATTTAAAATGAATGCCCATGAATGATTAACATATTTTTGAATAGGAAATAAATCTATATATGTAAGGTACATATTATGCTTACTTACATATATAATTAAATCTATATTCTAATAAATAGAACAAGAACAAACCTGAAGACAAGACAGGTCTATATGTGTAACCACTAGATGGCTCCTCTATATTTCTATCTTAGCCTCTTTTCTAAGGAAAACTCAAAAGTTCACTCTACTATAATGTGCCCTATTTTATTATCCATTTCTAAAGTTATCTATAGCAGTGATTTAGTGTTAGCGAAGAACCATATAATAGTCAATTATGAGATTTAAGGCCTTATTTTTTTGTTTTTGTTTTTTTAAGGCCTTATTTTTATTAATCATTTAGGGAAGCATTTGAAAATGACCACTCTATAGGTATTCAGAACACAAGGTGAATAGATTTGCATGAGGAGTTGTAGTCACTTAAGATGCTTTTAACAATATGAAATTCTGGAGCCCCTCCTGAATCAGAAACACCTGAATTGAAGGGCAATTTGGATTTGTACAATTAACATCATTGGGCACAATATTAGGGAATGATGGGATGAAAAATAAACTATGTAAAACATTATTGGTTTTGACTGTTCCTGGTAAAACTATGTGATCTATTCCCACTTTTCTCAGAAACCATGAAATTGATTTTCAGAAGTGGTTGTACAAGTTTACATTCCCAACAGCATTGGAGGAGTGTTCCCCTTGTTTCACATTCTTGCCAGCGTATCTTATCCCTTGAATTTTTGATCTTAGTCATTTTGACAAGTGTAAGATGGAATCTCAGAGTCATTTTGATTTGCATTTCCCTAATGACTAAGGACACTGAACATTTCCTTAAGAACTTCTCAGTCATTAGATATTTCTATGTTGAAAATGTTCTCTTAAAAAAAAATGTTCTCTTTTGCCCCGAACCCCATTTTCTAATTGGGTTCTTTGGTTTAGTGGTGTTTAATGGAGGGAGGCATCAACACACCAACAAAACCTTTGACCCAAAATTTGTCCTATCTACAATATGCATGAATAAAGATGGAGCAGAGATTGGGGGAATGGCCAATCAATGCCTGGGCCAACTTTAGACCCATTCTAATGGAGAGAGGCAACCTCTGATAACTTTTTGTGATACTCCGTTATGCTTGCAGTTATAAGCTTACAATATAACTTTCTTCAAAGATGCTTCAACCAGTAGCATATAAAAATAGATGCAGAGACCCACAGACTAACATCAGGCAGAGCTCAGAGAGTCTTGTGGAAGAGTAGGGGATAGGACAGAGTGACACTAAGGGTCAAGGAAACCACAATAAGGCCTACAGAGTCAACTAACCTAGACCTATGGCAGCTCACAGAGACTGAACCACTGACCATAGAACATGCAGGGACTAGACCTAGGCCCCTATGTATTTGTAGCAGATGTGCAGTCCTCATATGGCTTCTCTAACACTTGAAGTGAGGGTTGGGGGTAGTCTCTGACTCTGTTCCTTGACAGTGGATCCCCTTCCCCTAGCTGTACTGCCTGGTTGGGCCTCAGTGGGAGAGGATATACTTAGTTCTGCTGTGACTTATTGTTTCAGGATGGGTTGTACACAGTGGGGGCAGGCAGGGGCAGGACAGCATTCCCCTCCTCTGAGGAGAAGGGGAGAAGGTAATTGTGGAAGGAATTTGTAAGGGTAGGACTGGGAGGGGAAGACAAGTTGGGGCTCCTACCCAATTGAAAGTGAATAAATAAATTAATATGAACAAAACCCTATGTGAACTGATTCAAATCTTACAGACTTTATGCATATTCTTATTTCCAAAGGTATCAAATACTACAACCAAAATACTTTGGACATATTGGACATGGAAGCACACACATTTAGTCTGAGAACTCGAGACAGAGTTAGACTGATCTTGTGAGTTCAAGGCTAACCTGGTCTACATAGTGGGTTCTAGGCCAGCCAGTGCTACATATCACAATCCTTCCTAAACCAAACAAATGAAGAAACAAATTACTCCCTGAGATATTAGAGAAATACAATTGTAAACTGTAAAGAAATCACCTATTCTACTTTTAACCTTCATTGTACATTAGAACAAACCAGTGAACTACAAATTATTCTAATGCCTGGATCTCCCCTGTATCAATTATATTTCAAATGTGTATATGATATGACAGTTATCTGCCACTCATATATTTCAAAAGTTGTACAGATTATTTTAACGCCTATTTCAAAGGTGACAACCATTGTTTCACAACATTGTGACTCTTTATTTCAAACAAAAAGAACTGAAGTCATAAAAGAAACTAAGAAAGATGCTATAAATCATACAAGCTGCTCTCAAAGTTAAGACTAGAATCCAAGTCTCTTGATTTGTGAATTTCATCTCCTTACAATTCTTAAGGAAAAAAAATGAGTTGAATATCTGGGATCCTTTTAGTTGCTGTTAAAATGGCAAAAAAAAAAAACAGTCAGTTTCATAAAGAAAATGCTGTCAAATGTTATAATGATATTGATCAATTGTACAATGTACTATTAAATGTGCATTGCTACTCTATCCTTTCTTTGCAGTATTTGAGAAGGAAGTTTCCACAAAAGCTGTAACAGTTGAAGAACAGAGATAAACCATATAATGTGTTCATCACAAATAATTTTTGTGACTGTAGATACTGAGGGAGATAGATGATATAAGTCTATTGCTCTTAAAACAGGCAGACTAAAGAGAAAGCAGGACATGCACAATAGCAATTAAGGGGAAGCCCATGGGAAGGATAATTCTGAAACAGATGCAAATTCAATATAAAGTTAGATCAACCACCTGCAGAAACAACTTCAAAATCTAAGAGAAATGTGAGAGCAACCAGCAGACACCACAAGGCTTTGTTGTAAATAAAATCAATTTTATGGTTTCACTCAGCCTTAATTTGCCAAAATGTTCTAACTAAAACCAATATACAAGCTTCAGCAAACTCAGCAGGGTGAATACTTTTTGTTGGAGCTGGTTGCAAACTGCCAAGCAATATGGGATAAAAGCATTTGCATGGCTATACTCTCACCCACAGAGAAGATGTTCCTCATTTTGAAGGTCAGGCCATACATCACTGGCCCAATGTCAGCAAACATGCATTTCCTCCGCCTACACTGTGCCAGGTCAGTCAGAAAAAAAACAAAAGCAACCGGCACCCCCACAAAACAGCTACCCCCTCAACTGCTCTAGCTTCTTCTCTACCATTCCATCTGCAATGAATACAGGCAGGGAAATTTAAACAAGTTGTTTCAAAGATCAGAGATTCTAATATCCTATAGCAACAGAATCTTTCTCTTCCTCTTTCTCTTTCTCTTTCTTTCTCTTTCTCTTTCTCTTTCTCTTTCTCTTTCTCTGTCTCTGTCTCTCTTTGTCCCTCTCTCTGTCTCTCTCTGTCTCTGTTGCTCTCTCTCATCAATGTAAGGCCAATTTGTATTGAACTTGAAGTGCTATATTATTGACAATAATTCCATTTTAAAATGTCACCAGAGATGTGCTTATATCTATTTCAGACTTTCTAGAGTTTTTGCTTTGAAGTTCCTGCTACCCAAAGTGTCATTATTCTGGGTCTATCATCTCAGATAATTTTAAGTTCCAACAGTAGTCACCTGAACTCCTTGTGAAGGACCACTGATACATTACACTTGTAATCTGAAAAGATGAAAAGTGCCTTAGCTACTGGGTGATCACTTATCATTAAAAATTCAGTATGAACAATTTATGTGATTACCTTGGGGTCATTTGATGGTTCAAAACAAATCTTGGCATACATACCTAGACATCTTAAAGATAATATGGGCTTTCAAATGTCTAGCTGTAAACATGAATGTAGAAAATAATGATGAGGTGAAGAATTCTAATTAAATGCTTCTAATGCCTAACAGATTATAACAGAAACATTTGTAGAATTATATGGGGCCCACAATAAAGCCACTCAGCTAGGGAAAATGGTTTCAAATGAGCAGGTAGCCCAAAGACTGGAGACTAAAATCATATCACCTGTTTAAATATTGTGTATCTATGGAACTTTAAACCTTCAAAACCCATGAAGCTGCAGTATACTCCTAATTAATATATCTGTACTTTTCTCACAATTTTCTCTGATTTTAAATGTTTGACATCATCCTATTCTACTAATATAGACTTACAGTATATAGATATACCTTGAGGTAATTGGATAAGAGCTATCTTTATTTGAAATGAAGGTCTACTCTCGCAAAGACATTATAACAAGTTACTTCACAACAAATCATTTTCTTGCAGACAAAATAGGTGAGTTATATGTCCATTGTAGATTTCTTTTTGTGATGGGTTGAATTATTTGACATGATGATATGAAGGCTTAGAACAACAATACAACATTATATTCAATGCCATGTCAGCCAGTGGCCATGGATGCTTAGTAAATTGCAGATGGTTGTGACTGATTATGTCACATACAGTTTGTGAGTGCAGAAGATATAAGTGGGGGAAGATATGGATCTTGAATTTTTCTTCCTTCCTTAATATAAGAAAAAACATCCAGATATCTCTGATATGTAGTCAGATAGCATAGAGTAGAAGTGGTTAATGAAGAAAATCGTTAAAGTCCTAAGTAATCCACTGTAAGCAGAACTCTATCTGAGCTAATAATTTTTCTGATATACCATGTGGTGTATAGATTTCATGACAGCAGGCAATGTGAAAAGAAGAGAGCTGATAGACGAACAACAGATCCAAAAAGTTTTAGAGAACTTATAGCCCACTTTCTCTTTAGGACTTCCATTAGATGGACTTCTATATTTTCTGACAGAGAGGGACAGAGAAACCGAGAGAAACAGAGACAGAGAGAGACAGAGAAGAGAGAGAAAACTGTTTTTCCTTTCTCTAAAGTGTGTAAGGTGGCAATTTTATTGGTGAAAAATGATTTTTTGGAATAGAATTGATTTTATTAAAAACCTTAGTGAAATTGTAGCTATGTTTCATTATGATAGATGTAAATGAGATTCTTTAAAATTATAAAAAATTGGTTAAGAACTATAATTTCTTTTATGAACATTAAAATTAATTTTTGCAAGAAGTTTTAGTCAAAAGGAGTGTTTCTGAAACTTTTCAATTTTATAAATCAGTTTAATATAAAAGAATGAAGACTGACATTACAAATTTTTAAAATGAAGAATAGCTCCAAGGTCTGACACTATAACTCAAGCTATGGGGTACCTACAAACAGGGTCCTATCATATCTGCCCAACAAGCAGCTGAAAGATTTAGATGTAGATACTTACACCCAACCAATGGACAGAAGCCGGGGACCACTGTGTATGAATTAGGGAAAACCTGGAAGAAGCTGAAGAAGAGGGCAACTCCATAGGAAGGCCAGCAGTCTCAACTAACCTCAATCCCCAAGATCTCTCAGACACTGAGCTACCAACTACGCAGCATACACCACTGATATGAGGCCCCCCAACACAAATACAGCAACGGAATGCCTTGTCTGGACTCAGTAAAAGAAGATGCACCTAACTCTGGAGAGACTTGAGGCCCCAGGAAGTGTGGAGGCCTGATCAGGTGGGATTGGGGACATCCTCTTGGAGACAGGGGAAGGAGGAATGGGATAAGGAACCGTGGGAGGGTGGACCCAGAGGGGAGCAACAACTGAACGGTAAAAAAAAAAAAATAGCATGCATTCATTGCAGAAAAAATGGGTTCTTTATGAACTTTTGGAATACATGTATCATGTATTTGTTCATTTTCACTGCCAATATCCTCTCTTTAACACTGTTTTTCTGATATTATGCTTCATGTTAACAAAAATTCAAAGAAAACGACTACAGGGAAATGATGAGAATAAGGCAGTAAAATAAATAAAATAGCATAATAATATTATATGGGTCACTCCTGTAATGAAAAGAAAATAAAATTTTATGAAAATTTGTTGTATATTTTTTCCCACTAGGTCTTCAGTCTTTGCATACTTTATCTTGTCTAGATTGAAAACTGTAAGTAAACATGACACAACTGTGTATTCAAATGTGAATTTATGGAAAGACAAGTTTGCCCCATCTAAGAAGATGATTATGGTTAATAAAGGTAGGCTTGGAGGGGTTACTATGCTTGAATAATCTTTGCTTTATTTAGCATTAATTCTGCTTCCTAAATGAGAAGAGTAAGACAAGTTTTAATAGTGACCACATAGGTGTACATTATTGTTGTCCTTTAATAATGAAACAATTTCAGAAAACATTATTTCAATAATTTTACATTAAATTATTAGGATGTTTTGTCTGAATCTAAAAATGTAGATTAAACTTTGAATGGATCAAAAACTATGCTCCACATGCAAATCTACTCTCAACAAACAAACAAACCACCTCTGTTTTTAGCTCTCTAGCTTGCTATGAAAAGGAAGCAAAGTTTCCTAATCCTATTAATTAATCATCATTAGTTTGAATTACTTATATTTTTTAACTTTTCTCTATTGTACTTTTAAATGCTTTGTTTTAGAGTTCTGGGTCTTATTTTATTTTATTTTATTTTGAGTTGATTTTAATCCACACTATTTTCAATATAATTATGTTAATGAATTTCACTTTATAATATTAATTATTCCAATAAGAACACTTTATTTTTTTAAATTATTTTCTATATTCTTTGTTTACATTCCAAATGATTTTCCCTTTCCCAGTTCCCCCTCCCCCTAAGTCCCATAAGCCCTCTTCCCTCAGCCCATTTCCCAATCAACCCCCTCCCCCTTCTCTGTCCTTGGCAATCCTCTACAATGCTGCATCAAGCCTTTCCAGGAGCAGGGCCCTCTCCTTCCTTCTTAGTGGGAATCATTTGATATGTTAATTGTGTCTTGAGTATTCAGAGCTTCTGGGCTAATATCCACTTATCAGAGTCTTCATTCCACCTGTGTTCTTTTGTGATTGGGTTACCTCACTTAGGATGATATTTTCCAGTTCCAAGCATTTGCATAAGAATTTCATGAATTCATTGTTTTTAAATGCTTAGTAGTATTACATTGGGTAAATATACCACATTTTCTGTATCCATTCCTCCATTGAGGGACATCTGGGTTCTTTCCATCTTCTGGCTATTATGAATAAGGCTGCTGTGAACATAGTGGAGCATGTGTCTTTATTGCATGCTGGGGAATCCTCTGGCGTATAGCAGGGTCCTCTTGAAGTGTCATGCCCAGTTTATAAGAACACTTTAAATTACCACATTAATGTAATAGAATAAAGCCACTGTCCACATAGATGACTCAAATATTTTTGAAAGTCTATCAACTATTTTAAAAATAAAGTATTTTTCCATTCTACTATAATTAGGAAAATTATTTTATAATAATATCCTGAGGAAAATTCAATCTGTAAAAGAGTTTTTATAAAGTTATTATTCTAACTTTAAAGATTTTTTTTATGATTCTGGAACATTTGCTCTGGTTTACCTGATTATATAAGAAATTGGCTTTATCAGGTAATAACTATGTTTAGCATTGAATCATATTTTTGTAGTCTCATCAACATGCCTATTTTATTCAATTGTTAAAAAAATGATACAATTCATTTCTTAGAAATGGGAAGGAGACAATTAAAACAAACTATAATATCATAACCCTATTTTCCATAATGGAATTCTGAACTAGGCACACATTGTGTCTTATCATCTAGTGTGGTTTACGGATCAAAAACATCCATAGCACCTAGAAAATTATTAAATTATTGACTAATATGATGGAACTCATGGTCACTTCCGCTGGCTTGGACTTTAGACAGTGTTTTCAGAGTGGAGGGATTATGATCGTGGTAAGATTTTTGATTTTTAGAAAACATGAAATTGTAAAATAAAAGTTTAGGCTACTATTATATATAAAATTTTTACAACCCCCAAACCTCTTTCTCAAAGAGCATAGGTCAATCTTTTCTAAATGAAATCTGAAATAAAATTGGGGTCCCTATTTCTTCCCCTCTGTGGGAGGAAACAAGCCTAAAATGGTTATGGGGCTATTAGTATATACTAATGGCCTAATTACATTTAAAAGCCTCCTCCATATTCGCCTATACTCTCTAGTGTTTTTCCATTAGCTTACTTCAGCATTTAAGTATCTTCCCACTTTATGTTTCAGTGAAGTTGAGTCCTTCTCTAGCATTTTAATAGTATCTAGTTCCTTTGTTAATAGTCTTTATAACATCTACTTTGCCTGATTAAGTGGTTTGTTGTAATATTTTTCACAAGACCCTCAGCCCCAATTATTAACTGATACCCACATTATAGCACAATTCCCAATTGTTTCAGCACCTAATAAAATGAGAAGCACTACAGTGGACAATAACATTGATCACAACTTGCTAATGCTTAATAAGGCATGAACAAAAATAAAAAAGACATGGAGCATGGAACACAGAAATGTTAGATAAGCACCACTGAATTTAATGATATTATTAATGAAAAAACATTTCAATTTCAATTACCTGATTAGTTTGGTTTGTGTTTAACTGAGTGCCTTTTCAGATTATATTCCAAAATAGCATCTGTTTATTTCTGTCATTTATTGTTTTCAATTTTAAAAATTAAAAGGAATACTTTAAGGAGATGTACCTGATGTCATCCATTACACAACACTTAGAGATGAGCACACCATGAAGGTTATACAAAAGCTACATATCTCTAAGTCTATTTCTATGTCATGACATTTATGAATATAAAAAGGAAAACAAATTGATTCTGGTCATGCAATCAATATTTTCTCAATTCATAATTATATAATTCTTATTTGCGCCTGGACATTTGTGTGTCTCTGCTACATGGATATCATATGCATCTAGGAGGACAATTCTAATCCTAATAACACAATACATATATTTAGAATTATTCTCATTCTTATCATTATGATTTAGTAACAAATCTTTGATAATAGTTTATTCATGGAGAGTATTAAAGTTCAATACTTCATCAGTTCATGTTTTTTCTGCATTTAAAAAATATTTTATTTATTTACATTGCAAATGTTGCTGCTTTTCCTGGTATCCCCTCTCTGAGTTCTTCACCTCATCTCCCCTCCCCTTTGCTTCTGAGAGGGTGCTACCCAACATCATCCCACTAGCATTCCAGTTCCCTGGGGCATCAAGTCTCTACAGGATTAAGAACATTTTTGCCTACTGAGCCCAGACAAGGCAGTCTTCTGCTACATACTTATCTGGGGCCACAGACCAGCTCATGTTTACTCTTTGGTTGGTGGCTCAGTCTCTGGGAGGTCTGAGGGGTCCAGGATAGATGATACTGTTCTTCTTCCTATGGGATTGCAATCCCCATCTGCTCCTTCAGTCTTTCCCCTAACTCTTCCATAGGGGTTCACGAACTCAGTGAAATCATTGGCTGTAAGTATTTGCATCTGGCTCAGTCAGGTACTGGTAGAACCTCTCACAGGACAGCCATGCCAGGGGCTTGTAGACAAGTGCAACAATCGCATCAGCAATAGAGTTGTGGTTTGGTGCCTGCGCATGGGATAGATACCAAGTTGAGCCTGTCACTGGATAGCTTTTCCATAAGTCTCTGCTCATTTTTATCCTTGCATTTCCTTTAGACAGGAACAATTGTGTGTCAAAAATCTTGAAGATGTGTGGGTGTCCCCATTGCTAGAACTGGGGCCATGTCTATCTACTGGAAATGGTCTCTTTAATTTCTATCTCCCTATACTTGGGCATTTTGTCTAAGGTCATCCCAGCTGGGTCCTGAGAGCCTCTCACATCCCTGGTTTCTCAGACTTTCTAGAGGTTTCCACTGTCCCCCACCCCACACTGCTGCAGATTTCTAATTATTCTCCTGGCTCTCTGGGCTTCTCTCCTGTCTGCCCCCATGCCAGATCCTGCTCCCCCTTTCCATCCCCCTCCCATATCCCATACAGGTCTCTCCCTTGCTCTGCCTCCTGTGATTATTTTGTTCAGTTTAACTTTAGAATAGACTGGCATTGCTCTTTATTTAAAAAACAGAAATAAAACAAAAATTTAAACTAAAAGTGTCTTAACAGCTCATGCACGTGCTGTGACTAAACCCAGAAATTTCCAAAAAGGATACTTTTGAAAAGTTATAAAAAATGTGCAAGTAAGCATGATTCAACTAGGTGTTCTAATTTGGGTTTATGGAAATGGCAAAATCTTACCCCATCCAAAGCTTGTTGCCTGTGAAGTGATTTCTTTTTAAATTACTGGATTTTTATTAATTTAATTTTTTTTTTTACTTTTTGACTTTACATCCTGCTCATTGTCCCATTCCTGCTCACCCTCTTTCCCACAATCCTCCTAGCTCCTCCACTTCTCTGAGTGAGTGGTAAACCACTAGCTATTCCCCACATTGGCACTTCAAGTCTCTGCCAAGCTATGTACAACTTCTCCCACCGAGGCCAGACTAAGCATCCCAGCTAGAAGAACATCATCCACAGACAGGCAACAGCTATTGAATTGCCCCATTCCACTATTTTGAGACCCACATAAAGAGCAAGCTGCACATCTGCTACATATGTATGGGGAGTACTAGGTCCAGCTAGTGCATGTTTGGTTGGTGGTTCAGTTCCTGAAAGCCCCAAGGGTCCAGGCATGTTGATTCTGTTGGTCTTCCTGCAGAGATCCTACCCCCATTTGCAGCATGCAACCCTTCTTTCTTTTCAGAAGATGATATTTTATTGGATATTTTCTTTATTTACACTTCAAATGTTATACCTTTTCCTGGTATACCCCAACCCCAGAAACTTCCTATCCCACTTCCCCTGCTTCTATGTGGGTGTTTCCCCACCCACCCACCAACTCCTGCCTCTTTGACCTAGAATTCCCATACATTGGTGCATCAAGCCTTCATAGTACCAAGGACCTCTCCTCTGCTACATATGTAGCTATAGGAGCCATGGTTCTCTCCATGTATATCCCTTGGTTGGTAGTTTAGTCCCTGGTGGCTCTGGGGGGTCTGGTTGGTTGATATTGTTGTTCTTCCTATGGGGTTGCAAAAATATCCAATATATACAAAGAACTCAAGATGTTAGACTCCAGAGAATCAAATAACCCTATTAAAAATGGGGTAGAGAGCAAAGCAAAGTATTTTCAGCTGAGGAATATTGATTGGACTAGAAACACCTAAAGAAATGTTCAACATCCTTAGTCATCAGGGAAGTGCAAATTAAAACAACCCTGAGATTCCACCTCACACCAGTCAGAATGGCTAAGATCAAAAACTCAGGTGACCACAAATGCTGGCGAGGATGTGGAGAAAAAGGAACACTCCCTCACTGGGGGTGGGATTGTGAGCTGGCACAACCAATCTGGAAATCAGTTTGGTGGTTCCTCACAAAATTGGACTTAGTACTAACTGAGGACCTAGCTATACCACTCCTGGGTATATACCCAAAGGATTCTCCAACATATAACAATGACGCATGCTCCACTGTGTTCATAGCAGCCTTATGTATAATAGCCAGAAGCTGGAAAGAATCCAGATTTCCCTCAAAAGAGGAATGTATACAGAAATTGTGGCATATATATATATATATATATATATATATATATATACATATATATATATATGTATACACACACACACACACACACACACACACACACACACACAATGGGATATACTCAGCTATTAAAAACAATGAATTCATTAAATTATTTGGCAAATGGACTGAGCTAGAAAATATCATTCAGAGTGAGATAACCCAATCCAAAAGAACACACACGGTGTGCACTCACTGATAAGTGGATATTAGCCCAGAAGCTTGGAATACCCAAGATATAATTCACAGACCACATGAAGCTCAATAAGAAGGAAAACCAATGTGTGGATGCTTCAGTGCTTCTTAGAAAGGGGAACATAATTCTCATGGGAGCAAATATGGAGACAAAGTCAGAGACTGCCCCACCTGGGGATCCATCCTGTATACAGTCATCAAAACCAGATATTATTATGGATGCCAAGAAGTGCTTGCTGAAAGGTGACTGATAGAGCTGTCTTATGAGAGGCTCTGACAGAGCCTGACAAATACAAACGCAATTCTCACAGCCAACCATTGGACTGAGCATGGGGTTCTCAGTGGAGGAGTTAGAGAAAGGACTAAAGATGATTTTTAAAATAAAATGATTCATAGAGAGGGGAAAGAGAGTACCAAAACATGTGATAAGGAAAGGAGGCTCGAATGTAGATTAGGCTCAAAGAAACAAAGTATGAATGATGAGTCTACTAGTTTTAATTTTTTTACTGCATTTTTATATTTGGATATGTATATGTGCATATTGTGTATATATGTGAGTGTATGCAATGCACTGTGTAAATATGAAATTGAGAGCACAACTTCTGGGAGTTAGTTGTCTCCTTTCCTGGAGATATAACTCTGAAACAGAGATCCTCAGGCTTGGCATGAAACAGTTTTGTTCACTGAAACATCTTACTAGGCCTGTTCTCTATACTTACTGGATAAAATGATAGCCCCCAAAACTGCAAAAAAAAAAAAACCCATAAAACAAAAAAACCCTTTTCTTCTTCTTAAGAATTAAGTGCTAAGGTATGTGATTTTAGAAGCCATGCTAGCAGTTCTCTTCACCTTTGTAGGAGTAGGTGGTCACCCTGTCTTTGCACACATACACTAAAACATATTCTTAGAGGAGTAACCAGAAAATTCATCTCAAATTTAAAATCTGTGACTGGAAATGTTAAGCTTTAGTACAACGTTACTAATGATTAAAGAAGCTCTTAAAAATCTCTGAAAACTAACTCATATTTTAAGGCTTTAATTACATTTAATGACTTCTATTACTAGAATTCCCAAAGTATTAGTCTGAAGGGCTTTCTGCTCTAGTTTGAATATAATTTGTCCTCAACAAAAGGTAGGATGATGCTTAATTTCTTGAAATGTTATATTGGAGTAATGGGAAACTGTGGAAAGGATTTGTATTGTAGACCTTCATGAATGGGTCAATAGTACACTTGTAGTATGTAATTTAACTTTTTGAAACTAGATGATTTCTAAAATGAGTAGGTTTTTATGAGGCAAAGATTTGCCTTTGGATATCCCTTTTTTTATTTTCTATATTCTATGTTTACATTCCAAAGGCTTTCCCCTTTCCCAGTTCCCCCCTCCCTATGTCCCATAGTTCCTCTCTCCCCCAACTATTCCCCAATCATTCGCCCTCCCCCCACAGTTTCTCTACAAAACTGGATCCAATCTTTCCAGGCCCAGGGTCCTCTCCTTTCTTCTTGGGAATCATTTGACTTGCTAATTGTGCCTTGAGTATTTAGGGCTTCTGGGCTCATTAATATCCACTTATCAGTGATTGCATTTCATGTGTATTCTTTTGTGATTGGGTTAGCTCACTCAGGATGATATTTTCCAGGTCTAACCATTTACCTACAAATTGCATGAATTCATTATTTTTATTCGGATGGCTGAGAAACACCTTAAGAGATGTTCAACATCATTAGTCATCAGAGAAATGCAAATCAAAACAACCCTGAGATTCCACCTCACACCAGTCAGAATGGCTAAGATTAAAAACTCAAGAGATGACAAATGCTGGCGAGGATGTGGAGAAAGAGGAACACTCCTCCACTGTTGGTGGGATTGCAAAATGGTAAAACCGCTCTGGAAATCAGTGTGGCGGTTCCTCAGAAAATTGGGCATGTTCCTTCCAGAGGACCCTGGCATACCACTTCTGGGCATATACCCAGAGGATTCCCCTGCATACAATAAAGACACATGCTCCACTATGTTTATAGCAGCCTTGTTTATAATAGCCAGAAATTGGAAGGAGCCCAAATATCCCTCAAAGGAGGAATGGATACAGAAAATGTGGAATATTTATACAATGGATATACCTTTTATTCATCTGTCTGAATATTGTTTGTCTTTTCTAACATACATGGGATACTCTGAGAACTTTAGCAGAAATAAACAACTTTGGCACATTTTGTTGGACTTACAGGACCATGAGACAAAATAAACCTATTTGCTTGTAAATGATCTGCTTTCCAGCATATTATAGAGGAACTGAAAATGGTCCCAGACATATGTCCTGAAAAAAGGCCTGCTATTTACAGCTTTTAGTAAGGAAGATAAAGAAAACAACAGTGTACATGTAATTGCAATATAAATCAAAGGTCCATAATATTGTGTTTATGTGCATGAAAGAGAACCTTCTTTGTTGACTAAAGAGCCATCCTTTGAATGATTAATATATGTAAACTAAAACTATGTGGGGTTATAAAGCAAAATATTTATATTGAAAAACAGATATCCTAATGCACTAAAATGCATTTGCAATGCAGTGACATATGCAGTTTTTTTCTTAACACATAGGTGAGAAGCACTAGTCATAGCCCTGATTTTATAGTAACAAATAACACAAATATTTTAAATAAAAAATTGCTACAGCATGTTTAGAAAACCCTTGGGACTTATTTACAAAGCTAAAGTTTTCTGGTAATGAACAATATTGACAATAGACAGAATTTACAATTTAGATAAATTTTAAATTTCATTCATATCAATAAATAAAACAGTAAATAAAATTGTTATATAGGCATATATATCTGCATACAAATGTCTGATTCTTGTAGATTTCTAGGGGCAATATGATGAAATTCTACAAATTCATTCAAAACATATTGGTCACTTCTCAAAGGCAAAGATGAACTACCAATTTTTTAAAAGTTCAGATGGTTCATCAAATAAAACTTTAGAGAAATCAGTCTCTATCACATGGAAAATATCATTACAATTGGCATGAATAGGTACCAAATGGAAACAGGGAGAATCAAGTTCAGAAAGTAATACTAATTTGGACTGAGAATGTGAGATATCAAGGAGGATATTAGGATTTCAAATTTTAATAGCTCATGAAATAATTGGAGCAGAAACAAAATAAGACATTCTGACTATTCTCTGACATCCAGTGCAAAGCACTACATGTAAAGCAGATTTTTAACTCAAGACTACAACTTTTTACCTTCCACATTGTTGTCAAAGAATTAGGAAAAACTATATTCCTGGAGAAATTCTTTCATTCAGATTATAACCCATTCATTTCTAAATATTTTTTCGTCCTTTATTTGGTACCATACAATTAGAGATTTTATATAAGTGCAATAAAGTATGGTTATCATTTTAAAGAATCCACTTTTGTGCCTGTGTCACATTTTAATTATCTAATTTGAGCAAACCACCAACAAGAGAGCATGCATGCATGGGACTGACTTAGGGTCCTATTCATTTGTAAAAGATATGAGGTTAGTCTATATGTGGGACCCTTAACAACAGGAGCAGTGGGTATCTCTGACTCTTGTTGGTCTTTGGGACCCTTTCTTCTAACTTGGCCGTTTTGTCTATCCTCATTAGAAGATGCACCTAGTCATACTGCTACTTTTTATGCCAATGCAAGTTGATATCCATAGGATGTCTCCCATTCTCTGATGAGAAAGTAATAGGGGTATAGGAAGAGGAGAGGGGAGAGGAAGGGACTCAAAGGAGAGAAGGGAGAGGAAGCTGCTATCAAAATGTAAAGTAAATTGATTAATGAAAAATAAAATAGGTCAACCAAAGAAACAATAAATAAATGTATGCTACAATGTTTGAAATGAAACAGCAATAATATTTCTCAGTACTTTGATTAACTGCAAAGTGAATTGTATCCTATTGTATATTTTTTACTCATTCATCAAATTAAGACTAAGTGTAAGGTACTAAGAAATAATCTTGAAGTTGGGGTAGGGGAACCACAATTAAACTACCCTGTATTCATAGTGCTTAAAATTAAAATACAATTACATCATTAACAGTCTCTGCCCCCCTTTTTTATTTCCTACACATATATAAATACAACTTCCTCAGTCCATGCAATGTGCCCAACTAATTGGTCATACAATCCTAAATGCTCATCCCTGAAATCATATGCATACTTGTAACATTAGACAGCTTACAGATTTTCAACTTCACTAGAATCCTCTAAAGTTAACTCTGTTGGCTCATAGACCTTAGGGAGAAATATGATTTGAGCTATGGCTTATGGTCTCTCAATCAGTAATATTCGCTTTGTTTTTCAGTATTTCACATTCTTCATGGTAGAGCTTCTGTATCTTTGTAGATTAAACTTCCATGGGCAATAGCTCTAGTTTCCATTCACTAGATAAAAATGGTGGGTAATATAGAAGAAAGGAATCTGGAAATGTCTTAGGGGTAAAGGTGCTTACTGTGCAATCCTGGTGACCCGAATTTGATCTTTGGGAGCTAAAATAAGGGTAGAAGGAGATAAATGTTCCACAAAGTTGTCTTCTAAATCCACATATACTCAATGGTATGCGAATCACCCCCAACCTGACACACCGTGTAAAAAAAATAATGCAGTTAGTTTGAATGAATAAATTAAAATTAAAATTAAAATTAAAATTGAAATTGAAAGTGAAGACTGTAAGACTACAGTATTCCTTGTCTGGTGCTCACACTTGTACTTTGTTTATACTTGTACATTTGGTGTATACTCATATTCCTTGTCTTGTATACATACATGTGAATATAAATTTGTTCAGTTTTTATAGTGTACATTTGGTGGAACAAAGAGCAGAATATTGTGTGTGTGAATATTCATCATTTTTCTTATTGACTATAGCATAGCACATGCATAATAGTCTCTAGCTTTGGTAGTATTTTCAAGATAAATAGTCCTCTATGAGACCTTCACAGAACATATAAACTTCTGCTTGTCATGGTGATTTGTTCAATTGAACAGTAGTAGCTCTAGTCATGAAAATGTGAACTCTCTCTCTCTCTCTCTCTCTCTCTCTCTCTCTCTCTCTCTCTCTCTCTCTCACACACACACACACACACACACACACACACACACACATACACCAGTGAAATGCACTTCAATCTGGGTTTACTTTTAACTTCCTTTAATTTTTAAAAATTTAGCTGCAGTTTCATAATAAAACTAAAAGTACCTGATTTATTTTTTTCAATTAGATTTCTGCATAATTCCTGTGAAATAAGATATTCTACAAACAAAATGCAACTTTTTCTGCAGTACTTTGAGAAACTGAAGTATGTGAGCTTGTGTTCATCCATTTTGACAGATGGCTGTCAACTGAGGGTGCCCAAAAGAATCAAAGGCAAATTTTATTTTAAAAGCAATGCTAATGATAAGGTATCATTCCATGGCAAGTGATGAAGAATATCTTCCACTGATAGCTCAGACATTAATTTATTTTTCAATACCCCAAAGTGAATTTAACATGCTGTCAGAGTTCAGAAACTGAGTTATGTCCCACAGCATAACCTTTATTTTTGTTCACTGGATTTTTATGTGTGGCATTTTAAAATAAGAGTCTCAGAACATCTAAGTATTAGTTATATTATATTAGATTTCCTGCTCTTCCAATATTTACACAGCTGTTTAATACTCAGAACGAGCTACCACACATTTCTTCCACAATTAAACTGAGATCTGACATTTACAATTTTCACAGAGCTCCGATCAGTTCCCAATTCCCTTCTGCAACCATGAGTGGCACTCTCACTACAGTAATGAAGCTGTGACATAAGGGATTTTATATCAGAAAAATCTGCATTGTCTAAAATTATTATCACTTATTCTATTTTCCTAGAATTGCTTTAACCCCTTAACAAATAAGGAGGAGCATAAGAATCTCCAAAACATAAGAACACTGTGAAATTTCTTAAGCTATTATGAAGTATTGGGCTTGTTAATATAATTTTTTAGATAGTTTTGCGTTCGAGGAGAAAGGTTTTGGGTTCAGTTCTAGGGCCCTGTAAGACTTTCATAATGACACCTCCTCCTCCTATTTCCCCCATTTCTAATCTTTCTCCTTCCTCCTGAATCTCTCCTTTGATTAATTATAAACATTTAACAGAACTCTCTTTCTTTCTTTCTTTCTTTCTTTCTTTCTTTCTTTCTTTCTCTCTTTCTTTCTTTCTCTTCCTTCCTTCCTTCCTTTCTCTTTCATTCTTTCTTCTTTCATTCTTTCTTTCTTTCTTTCTTTCTTTCTTACTTTCCTCCTTCCTTCCTTCCTTTCTCTTTCATTCTTTCTTCTTTCATTCTTTCTTTCTTTCTTTCTTTTTTCTTCCTTCCTTTCTTCCTTTCTCTTTCATTCTTTCTTTCTTCTTTCTTTCTTTCTTTCTTTCTTTCTTTCTTTCTTTCTTTCTTTCTTTCTTTCTTCCATTCATTCTTTCTCTTAATTCCCACAGTTTATAGCACATGGTGTGACATATAACAAATGTTTGTATATTTGTATAGTATTAAAATATATAGTTAATTAATTAATCAATTAGAAATGTTATTTATTTACATTGTGAAAGAAAAGTTTTTATCTGAGGTTGAGCCTTAGCTCTTCTCAGAATTAATTGATGGGAATTTGGCAACTTCATTTTCTTATTTGTTAGCCAACAGAAATAGACTATTGTTAATGTACATTCTCACACTAATAAACTATGAGATTGTTTCTAATGAGAATACTTCCCAATAGCTAATTACAAATTATCATCTGCTGTCTCATAAGACTGAATTTCAAACAATTGGTATCCTAGTCTATTTTAATGTGATTGAGGATAAATTACTAGATATTTAGAAATAATAATATTTAAGAAGTATACGATTTGACATATACATGTAGGGTCAAAGTAATATTTCTTGCCATGAACCACAAGTTACTAAAATATATACTAATTTTGTCATTAGATGATTAATTTTAAAGTAGCCAAATTAAGAAATATTATGGTTTTGTAGTATGAATCTATTAATGTAGATGCAAATGTTAAGCCTCATTTTTGTCACTGTGGTTGAATACACTTTGCTTTATTTAGCACCAGCTCTGCTTCTTAAGTTAAAACGAATAAGCCAAGTTTTCAAAGTGACTGCATAGCTGAACATTATTGCTTTCTTTTAATAATGAAATAAGTTCACAAAACATTATTTCAATAATTGTTTTCATCTTTGAATAGTAGTCAACATTTTAGGTTCCTAAGGGTTTAGTAATTAAGAACATAGACTTGCAGGATAGAGCAGCAGGACCAAATTACTTAAATTTAGTTCCATGGTAACCCATGAATAGTGTAACTCTGGGGTGCTATGAATATCTTTCAAGCAGATTTTATATCAAGACGGCTTTTTAAATTGTTATTTTTGCTCATGCTTTAGATATGTCTTACATAAGAGATGATGTTAAGGAAATAGTTTCCTTTCTCCTCCTCCATCTCTCTCGCTCTCCCTCTATTCCCGTGTGTGTGTGTGTGTGTGTGTGTGTGTGTGTGTGTGTGTCTGTGTCTGTGTGTGCACGCACGCATGTGTGTTAGGCATCCATAATTTTCCATACAATGCTTGGAATAATAATAAGCATTTATAAATGACAACAGAACAACATCATAATGAAAATGAAGATTACAGAATGAAACAATTTCTGGGCATTTCCATGTTGATATTTAATAACTTCACATACCAGAGAAGGTCCAATAGACAGCAATTTTATCTGTACATTTATTATACAATGTCATAGTATTTGAATTGTTGACAAGACAAAAGAGGTTCTATATTATATATATATATATATGAATTTAAGAAAATATGATTTTGGGATCTGTCCTTAAAGAATTTAATGAAAGAATGGAGAATAATACCTAATACTAATCACATGAATTAGAACTGCATACATGTAAGTTACTTAAAAAATCTCATTTTATTTTTGTTTTTCCCCTGTGGTTTTTCCTTAAATAAAGTTATGCTGCATCATATGTCTTATTGTGTAAAAATAAGATTTTATGTTTGTATGACAGAGAAACAGAAACATAGAAAGACAAATAATCAGTAAATTCTAAATGCACATGATTTGTAGTTTATAAGTTTAAGAATTCAGTAAATCATTTCAATTTTCACAATTTCTTAGGGTGCCACTTGACCATTCCCTACCTTAATTTATTTGCATTTTTATCATATTATGCACAGTAGGAAAATCATCTAAGAATAAATTCACATATGAAGAACTCATAGCAATCCTGGCAGCACACATTTGATCTGAAGAGACTCAAGAGAGATGAAATTACAGATAGAGAAAAGTAGACACATGGACTCACCCTTAAACAAGAAACTATTTGCAATTGATACCTGCTATCAAAGGGAAAACCAAATTTCTCCAATGGAATGTCCCTGAGTATCATACTCCTTGGTAGGCTCGATGCTCAGAAGTAGTTGGCCAACACAAAATGGACTCTATGATTATTTGTGTGGGGTTTTAATTATCTGTTTCATTTGCTTGTGAGGTTTCTGTCTCATTGGGGTTTTCCTTGTTTTTCCTTTCATTTTTTCTTTTGTCTTGTTTTATGTTGAGAAAAAAGAAACAGAAAGACCATACATAAGCTTTTAGTGGGTAGGGAAGAAATTAGAATCTGGGAAGAGCTAGGGGAGGAGGAAATTTATCAATATACACTATATGGAAAATATTAAATTATATAAAATCCTATAAAAAGTATAAGACCCAATACCTAACAGGTCATACAGTAAGTATCTTTTCTTAAACTATCATATTTAAGCTTTCCCAGAGTAAACTTATATTATGAGAAATCCAAATAAGAAGCCATATTATATATAGAAAAAGGTAGGAATGTGAATTATAGTTCTTTCAAAGCCTATTATAATCTTTCTGCTACAGTACATTATATCTTGAAAAGAAATATTGTGAGTTTCATAATGGTTTGTTGAAATAGAAAATAAAAACACATTTCCTAGGTATACAAGATATGGCTTGTATCTATTAGTGATTAATGGAATCAATTGATTTAATAATGACTATCACTTTATCAGAGTAGAATGGCATGAACAATACCATTGCACATTATGAGCTTATGTGGAGGACAGACCATCATGGACAACTTGGATATCTTGGCTCTATATGATACTAAAAGATATCTTTTCATCCTGAACATTTTTTATAGTCACTTAAGATGCAACTTTAATAAGTTCAAAAATAAGACAGAAGTTCCTGCAATATGACTACCATTGTAACTATCTGTTCTCTACAGAAAATTTTTTGAGTAGTTTGCTATAATGGTCACAAATATTTGAACTAGATTTCTTACCTGTAGCAGAATACATTTTATTATTATTATTATTATTATTATTATTATTATTATTATTATTATTCTCTATTGTGTCTCATTATCACACTTAGGGGTCTAAAACTAATGCTAGCATCCCAGTGTACAAGATATTTACTGCTTTATTTTGAATATTATAGCCCATTATGTTCTGAAATCAAGTACTCATGCAAAGAATTGACAGTCCCTCTTAATTTTTGCTTAGGCATTCCATTTCAATTTTCTATGTAGTATCAAATGTGAGGTTAGAGTTATTTTCTGAGAAGATAGTAAGAATAAGATAGAAAGGGGTGGGGGATAATAAGATAGAAAGATTAAGGTTCTACCAGCAACTGACTAATAAAGATGCAGAAACTCATAACCAACAAACCATTGAGCACAGAGACCCCAATGGAAGAGCTAGGGGAAGAACTGAAGGAGCTGGCGGGATTGAATCCCCATAGGAAGAACAGTATCAACTACTCAGACCACCTAGAGCTCCCAGGAACTAAACCACTAACCAAATAGTACACTTGGCAGGAACCATGACTCAACCTGCATGTGTAGCACAGGATGGCTTTATCTGGCATCAGTCAGAGGGCAAGCCCTTGGTCCTGTGGAGGCTTGATGCCACAGAGTAAGGGGCTGTTAGGGCAGTGAAGAAGGAATGCTGAGTAGGTGGGGGAGCACCCTTACAAAGGAAAAGTGGAGAGGGGATGGGATGGGGGTGTGTTGTGGAGAAAAAACAGGAAGGGGGATATCATTTGAGATGTCATGACTTTTTAAAACAAAGGAACAGAAAAGGGTTGCCTCACTTTTTTTCACTTCTTTCTGTCCCAGAGAGGGAAGAGAGAGACAGAAACACACAGAAATTCTTTTATGTGTATCAATGCATCCCAAAAGACACTGGATCTTATGTCTTCAAATCAATTCCAAACTGATCAAAGATTTTAAAATATAACAGTGAAACTATGAAACTTATCATAGAGATACAGGACATAGGATCATTATTGAATTTTTCAGTCCTCACCTGAGAAGCTTCTTTGTGTGGTGAACAGCAGTAAATACAAAGTCTCACAACTGGTTAAAGTGCAGAAAACAGGGACATGTGGTCTAAATGGAACATGATCACTACATATCCTCCCCTTAAGGTTAAAAAAAATCATGATAGAAGGGTGTGGAATGATTTTTCTGTGTAAGAGGATCAGGTAAAATGGGGTGAAACAGTGTCTCCTCTACATGACAGGACTTTTATAATCATTAACTCATAGCAGCTGTGATTGCCTAGAGAAGACCTACACAAGATTAAGAGATGTAACATTCTAAAACGGATGTGGAGGGACCCAGGATCCCAGGCCCTAGCTGAAAGTAGTTGATATTTGGTGGATGGTAGAGAAGGGAGAGTAATTTCCTTCAGAGGTGCGGTCCCTAGTTGGTAGGTTGACAATGCTCCAATGAATGGCTCCATACTGATTGGTATAAGGGCAAGACTAACTGGACTCAAGAGTGGTTTTTTGAATTGTTAAGAGAATGAAGGAGAAGAATATGGGAGAAACTGGAATGTGTTATTGGGGTGAATTAAATTATGTTATATTCATATATGAAACTCTCAAAGAATTAATATTACATTATATTAGACTGTAGAGTACAAAGCAAAGCCAGGTTTGGAAGTGATATGCAATCATATCCATATAAGCTCAAATAATAATGTGGGATCAATCATCTTTTGGGCTATGGGAGAGATTTTAATACTATTCAAATGAGCACTGGTTATAATTAAACTCCCAAATTCTTCAGGAGTTATCAGGTTGAGGACTTCTTGACAATTGTTGAGTAAAAGCAAATATTAAAAACAATTGATTATATAATAATCAAATATTAAATATAAAAACAAAAGGCTCTTTACTGACTATATTTTTTATAATATGAATATTTATTTTTATATGAGAATATTTTTATTACTAAGAAGAAATCATCTTATGGAATGGCTTTTAAATTATCTAATTAATATTTTACTGTTATCATCCTCTAGATTTTCAAAGATTCCTACGTATATCTTATCCTTGTACCAAAGTTATGTGTAATTTTTATGTAACTGTACTATTTATAATGACTGCCTCTATATTTTATGGGATGAGACCATTTTTAAAAATATTATATTCATGACCTCATCTATTTCTCCTCTATGGTTTATCATCAAAATGACTCATAAGTCAGAACTTACTCACCTAAAGGTATTTCATTGCTTATGTATCAACATTACATAATTTACATCTATATCTATCTGTGATGATATATACACATAAGATAAAAATTAAGTAATATTCTTTCATTTAAAATGTCTTTATACATTTTGATATTTATATTTTAATGTTATACACAGTAATGCATAGCTTAAATGACAGTTTTCTGGTTAACTGGCTGGATAGTTATAGCTACTATATCTAAATAGTTTTGTAGGATAAAATTTAGAATGTTTTTGGAACAGTTTTAGAGACTTAAAGTTCTTGTCATATAGATCTTTAACTTGCTTAGTCAAAATCACACCAAGTTATTTTACATTATTAGTGACTATTGTGAAACCTGTTCCTTCCCTAAATTCTACCTCAGCCTGTTTATCTTTTGAATAGAGGAAGGCTACTGATTTATTTGAGTTAATTTTATATCCAGACACTATGCTGAATTTGTTTATCTGGTTTAGGAGTTCTCTTTTGGAATTTTTGGGGTCACTTGAATATAATATATCATCTGCAAATAGTGATATTTTGACATTTTACTTTCCAATTTGTATGCCTGTGACCTCATTTTGTTGTCTATAAGCTCTGGCTAGGACTAAGAGTACTATATTGAATAGATTGGGAGAGAGTGGACAGCCTAAATATATACATATAATTTACAATTTTGTACTAATTATTAGCCATGACTCAAAATGTGTTCATTTGTTTTAGAGAGAGAGAAAGAGAGAGAAAGAGAAAGAAAGAGAGAGAGAGAGAGAGAGAGAGAGAGAGAGAGATGATTTTAAAAGAACTATATTGTTTTCCAACTTAAATACTTAATTTACAACTGGCATTATAGAATATTTTCTATGTTTTTACATTTTTTATTGGATACATTCTATATTTACATTTCATTTCCTCTGTTCTGGTTCCCTGCCCCGAAAGGTCCCACAAGCCATTTTCCCTCCCCTTGTTTTCCCATCCACCCTTTCCCACTTCCCTGTTCTGGTATTCCCCTACACTGATGCTTTGATCCTTTCCAGAACCAGGGTCCACTCCTTCCTTCTTATCGGACATCATTTGGTATGTGGATTGTGTCTTTGGTGTCCCAAGTTTCTAGGCTAATATCCACTTATCAGTGAGTGCATATCATGGGTATTCTTTAGAGACTGGGTTACCTCACTTAGTATGATGTTCTCCAGCTCCATCCATTTCTCTAAGAATTTCATGAATTCATTGTTTCTAATGACTGAATAGTACTCCATTGTGTATATATACCACATTTTCTGTATCCATTCCTCTGTTGAGGGACATCTGGGTTCTTTCCAGCTTCTGGCTATTATAAATGAGGCTGCTGTGAACATAGTGGAGCATGTCTCCTTATTGCATGCTGGGGAATCTTCTGGGTATATGCCCAGGAGTGGTATGGCTGGGTCCTCCGGAAGTATCATGTCCAGTTTTCTGAGGAACCGCCAGACTGATTTCCAGAGTTTTTGTACCAGCTTGCAGTCCCACCAGCAGTGGAGGAGTGTTCCTCTTTCTCCACATCCTCGCCAACACCTGATGTCTCCTGAGTTTTTCATCTTAGCCATTCTGACTGGTGTGAGGTGAAATCTCAGGGTGTTTTGATTTGCATTTCTCTAATAACTAATGATGTTGAACATTTTTTAAGGTGTTTCTCAGCCATCCTAATTTCTTCAGGTGAAAAGTCTTTGTTTAGCTCTGTACCCCACTTTTTGAAAGGGTTACTTGGTTTTCTTCGGTCTAATTTGAGGTACTATCTAGAGCAATTTGACAGCATAAGGAAGTCAAAGGGATATAAATTGGAAAGGAAGAAGTCAAACTATCACTATTCGCAGATGATATGATAGTATATTTAAGTGACCCAAAAAACTGCACCAGAGAACTCCTACAGCTGATAAACAACTTCAGCAAAGTGGCTGGTTATAAAATCAACTCAAGCAAATCAGTAGCCTTCCTATACTCAAAGGACAAGCAGGCTTTGAAAGAAATTAGGGAAATGACACACTTTACAATAGCCACAAACAATATAAAGTATATTGGTGTTACTCTAACCAAACAAGTGAAAGATTTGTATGACAAAAACATGAACTTTCAGACCACTTGAAAGGTTGGTGCAAAAAGTATGGCGTGTCTTTTGCAAATAAAATCTAATGTCTGATTTCCAAAAAAAAAAAAAAAAAAAAAAAAAAAGAAAAGAAAAAAAGAAAAAGAAAAAGAAAGAAAGAAAGAAAGAAAGAAAGAAAGAAAGAAAGAAAGAAGGTTTGGTGCAATAATATCTTCATGTTGCATCACATTTACTAGAGGTAGATTCTGTAAAGAAAGAAGAAGCCAGGAAGCCATCCAAACAGACACAGCAAGCATAAAACTATGTGTGACCAATTAAGCATTGTAAACCATAGGATTACTATATGGGATTCTCTCACTTTTTTTCACTTTTAAACAGAGAAGTATAGCTGGGCACTGGTGGCGCATGCCTGTAACCCCAGCACTTGGGAGGCAGAGGCAGGCAGATTTCTGAGTTAAGGCCAGCCTGGTCTACAGAGTGAGTTCCAGGACAGCCAGGGATACACAGAGAAATCCTGTCTCAGGAAAAAAAAGTGAGAGAATATTTGATTACAACTCATGTGCTTGTATGTATTAATGAGTATGCTGTACAAAACATCAATGAAGTATGCATTTTATAATGTAAAATGTAATTAAAACCACCAGCCCATATTCCTTGACTGTGTAAATACATGAATGATAAAAACAAGAGAACAGATGGTAAAAAAGCAAGTGTGTGAACATATAAGTGTAATGCTGAGATGTGGCAAACATGTTCAGTGAATACAGAGCAGAGAGTTAAAGAATAGTATATTTTATTTAAAAATCTACATACCAGTCAGTGTTTATTTGCTGAGTTCTTGCCATTTACCCAGCATTATTTTAAAGAACATAGGTACTCATCCCATAAGCTGTACCTGAAATGGGACTTTTTTTTTAATCATTTGGACATGTTAAAAAGGAAATGCCATTAATATAGTGAGTGGTCATTAATGAAACATGTAATTCATGATAATGTGATTGAAGATTGCCTTTCTATCACTGACTGACATCAGATCATTTTCAATTATTTTTCAGTTAAACAAATGAATTGAGAGTAAGAAAAATTAACAGGCAAAAATCTCATAGTACATTCTAATAATGTATATGGGTGTTATTCTTTTGTTTTAAAATTACTAGATCAGTGAGAAGTTTTCTTATTCAGTGTTTTTTAAGATAAAATCCAATACAATGGGATCTGCAATGCAAAACATTACAAAATATTACAATTTCTCCTGTACATACTTCACCAAATATGACTGAATTTTCATGATCACAATCGAAATTGACAATTTTGAAAGCATCACATTTATTTACACTATTTTCATTGTGTTTCATAAGTATCAAATCAAAGAGTACACAAAATTGCATCACTATGTTAAAATGTATGAAATAACAGTATCAGCACCAATAAAACAATTTTAATATATGTTATATGAAAAACATTACATGTTTTCATAAATATCAACTCCACATCAGTTGTATCTTGTAAGACATCCGAGTATTTGAGCCAGGTAGTGTAGAGAATTCATCTGTCAGGTTTAAGCTCTAAACCTTATAAATTTCATAATGCCAAGGATTTCTAATGGATACTATTTTTAAAAGTATGAGGCATAGTTCCTTCTTTCTATAACAGTTAGGCAAGTAATGGAGGAATACTTGAACTATAAAAGGAATCAGCCACGTAGTTATGGTGACATAAGAACCTGAGCGCTCCACTGGTGGTAGTGAAGATGGTGCAGCAATCTGCCTGGCCATCTGTTACTACTTAGTCAAATTAAGTATATACATACCCTTTGACACATCAATTCCACAATTGGCATTTGTCCCAGAGAAATTCTCACACAGGTCTATAAGACATATAGCAGGGTATTCATTACAGCATTTGTAATGGTGGGGGTTGAAAGTAACAATGCATCCACTTACAAAAGAGCTGGATGCACAGTTACATCTCCTCTGATTTAAGTTGTATACTGATGCACAGATTGTTTTCCAATAAAAATCACCTATAAGGGCCATTCCAAGGAAGGAAATCAGTTGCTTGAAATTGCATTTTCTTATGCACAGAGTATGAAAGTAAAAGACAAAAAAGGTATACTGCTATCAATAGAAAGGGATCCTAAAAACATATTTGTGTTTAATAAAAAATGAAAAAAGTTAATTTTAATCAAACCTGGATTCTCATAAATTATGTCATAAAAACAACTTGCATTTCAAAACTGTAAAAAGGTATTTCTTTTAAAAATTATTTATTTATTTATTTATTTATTTATTTATTTATAAATTATTTTCACAACTTCTAAGAAGAGGATACAATTTAAACACAGTGTTTCTGCCAGGGAGAAGAGAGAAAGTGGGTATGCAAATGAATAAAATATATGGAGTCACAAATAGAAACATAAAAACACCTAAGAACATGGGAAGTGAATAGTATTTTTACCTTCACTCACTGCTGAACTAGATTAAAATGATAACACAAGTCTTGATTTGGAGGTAGGAGAATTGGTGCTAGCACCACTGCACTTGTTTCTCACTGATTGGCATTAATAAAGTATTTCTGGCCTTGACTGACCATTAATATGGAAACAATGATCCCACCCTGGCCATAAACAAAGAAACAAGGAATAGTCTTCTGTATGGTATGTACTCTAAACACTTCATTGTCCCTTCTACATCTTTCCTTGGTTAACATATTTAGTGTTCTTTATCTCCACTTCAGAGTATTAGTGGAGAACCACTTTAGAATTTAATTCTCTGACTAGATGAAAATAATACTAAACCAATTGTATCCTGCACATATACTCATTATTGTTTCCAGAGTTCTCTTCTTTATTATGAAAATAATCAGTTTGTTTCAATTGAGGGCTTAGTATTAAACAAGTTTGTTGCTAGTCTGAATACTGATTTAGAGGCAGGTTATTTCACCTATCATTTAAGATCCTATGCATGATCATATTTAATGTATACTAGCACTGCAAAAATTAAAATCAGAACACAAGATTTCAAGTATTAATACTATTTGCATGATTTAGCATATATCATGGTTTTTCCTTTCTAATATATATCTATTGACTCTGTCAGATATACAGTTTTAACATGTACAAAAAACACAAGCTATAACAAGTACTCTGAAATCAGATAAATGCATTTTGGACAGATTTTGAAGGAAATATTTGTGATTTCAAGTCAGGGAAGAATAGACTGTTAGACCAATATAATATAAACTGAAGCTTAAGCTGTTTTATCTACATCTTAATCCATATCTTCACGTGTTAGCATGGTGTTTTGCTATAATATTCACTTGTTTCTTCATTTGCAATATTATCTTCTAAGTAGGTCAGAATATTTTCTTGTAAAAATTGCTAACTTCATATGGCCACAATTCTTTAGATTAGAAAGGCCATGCACAAAGAAAATAAAACAGCAAAAGGTAAAAAAAATAAAACTTACTACATGCGAAAATAAAGCACACAGTTGTGTATGTCAGAACACACACAAAAATTCTCTGGAAAAACTTACTAGAAATCATAAGAAAGGAATTTGAATAATTAATTTATTCAGTAATTTTTAGATATATGTTTCAAAATAGCACTAATAAATATTATAATGCAATAAAATTTAAAATGAGCAGTGCTCTTTTAGCTTTGATTTACAAAGCAGATTTCTTTAAGAAGCATGGGTAAATTTGAGATTTTAACCAGTACAGCTTTCTAGGAATTTGAGCATCACAATAAAATATGACATGTTCTCATGTAATTATCTCATATATAGAAGAAATAAATAAAGTAGGCCATAAACAAGTATATAAAAAATAAAAATTCCTCAAATAAAAATTGAATATTCTTATTGTTAGTGGTTTTCAAGTCAAGTAATATATGGGTTAGTTAATTATTTTGTCTGTACTCATTCAATATTAAAAATATCAAATTGTCTTTTACTAGTGCAAGGTATATGTCCTAGCAATTAGTTCATTTAATTCTCCCCATTACTTTGCACAGAAGTTATCACAATGGCTCTTTTATTGTCTGAGGAAACTGACATGAGTCATTTAATTATTTTTTGTTTGTTTGTTTGGTTTGGTTTGGGTTTTGGTTTTTGGTTTTTGGTTTTTTTGAGACAGGGGTTTCCTATATAGCCCTGGCTGTCCTGGAGCTTTTGTTTCATAAGATCATACACTTGTTAAAATGTAGAGTTTTTTTTTTTTAAGAATTGAGACATCAAAATACACTACAGCTGTTACACAGACTGAATTTGACTATTCATTATCTAACACCAATGCCTGTTACCATAATTAAACTCTAATGGCACCCATTTGGGAAGATCTCACAATATCTATAAAACCAAATATTTCACCTTTCATTCATAGGTTATCTTTATTTTGATTATATTGATCGAAATTAGAAGTTAAATAAAGTAATAAAGTACATAGCCAGTATTTGTTGACAATTTTCCTTAGATGTAGATGTGGAGGTTTAACAGACTAACCTTTACTGACTTCAGACAAAGCCTTCTGATATCTCTACTAAGTTTCAGTTCTAGCTCAAAGAAGTAAAACCTGCTATGAAAAAAAAAAAGTTCACCTCCAACAAATATAGACTTATGCAAATACTGACAGTTTCTTATATTTCAAGGAGCATGAGAACCCCAGATTCCTAACATGCTGAACAACATCAAAAGAATTTAAGGTTTGTATCAACCATTTCTTTCCATTACCTAGAACATTTTATTCTAGGAAAGTTGACATTGAAGATTCATTCTGTGTTTCTTTGAGGAAAGTTTGGCATTCTTTAGGACACAGAAAACATCTTTTTAATGTACAATGATGATGATGATGATGATGATGATGATGATGATGATGATGATAATAATAATAATAATAATAATAATAATGTTTCTGTCTTCCAGTCTCATGGGAATGGTAGTGTCCTAATTTTGAAAATGGATAATTAGCTTAATCACCTTAACCATATGCCATTCCCATCCCAAATGTCTTTTAATATTGATTGATTTAGTATGCCTTGACATTCAAAGCTCTGTAGAATTTTTATTTCAGAGGAACTGAGCTTAGTCCTATCCTGAAATCTCTCTTGCCTACTGCCATGATCTGAACCAAATTTTTCACTATTTTTACCATGTCTAGTGCATTTATTTTTCTTTTATAGAGATAGAAAAACTTAAGAATTCATAAAGTGATAACAGTACTATGATGCCAATAGTTGTATCTTAGTCAAATACATGATGTGGTTTTTCAGTACATTTGCAGAGCCTACTGAAGGAATGATTCTTGATATTTTGAAAAGAATAAACATTCCTGGTTTTAGATATTTTTAACAAAATAGTATGCATTAATAAAAACTCTAGAAATATGCATAAGTCTAGCAAATGCACACACAAGTGACTATTAAAAGATAAGCTCTTCTAATTAACTTTATCTTAGAAGTTTAAAAATAATCCTAAAAGGCAAATGGACAACTTAAAGTATAGAATAAATATAAATTTATTATAAGACAAACTAACATAAAGATATAATTAATTATATTTGTAAGGTACTTTCTAGGATATTTGATAATTGGCATGATTTTCTAGGTAACAAAAACATATAATATTCAAGACATAACTGTTGCTTTTATTGACATGAAACTCATAGAAAAGGCACATCATCTTTATATTTCCTACCTCTAATCAAATACCACATATCATAAAGTAGCTAAAAGGCATTATTGAACCATCTCTATTATAAAATAAATATACCTATGTCACCTCTAATATGCAGTATAATTTCCATGTTATATGGTAATATTAAAATTAGCATAATATTATAAATATTCCTTAAATATTAACATGAGCCTAGGCAGTGGTGGCACATGCATTTAATCTTAGCACTTGTGAGGCAGAGGCAGGCGGATTTCTGAGTTCAAGGCCAGCCTGGTCTACAGAGTGAGTTCCAGGACAGCCAGGGCTATACAGAGAAACCCCGTCTCAAAAAACAAAACCACAAAAATATTAAAATGAGATAAATTGCATATTATAAAAAATGCAGCTATTACATCTTGAAGTATTATACCCTGGCCAGATATGTTTTTATAATATCAAGCGTAAATACATCCTAAATTTGTGATAAGAAATTTTATTGGGGGAAATATTACTGCATTTTAGAATCAGCACATGATCAACTATGGTAGTTTCCTATTCATTATTCAAATATGATTTTGAATTTGGAAAATGAACCTGTTCAAACTTCAGATGAATCATTTGCAATAATCGTATATTCAAAGATGCCAAATAACATATCATTAGGATGAGTGGTCATTCTACAGTTTCAAATTTTACTGCTTCATCGCTTTTTGGACAGGAAACTGCTAATCCCTCAGTTAGAGGAAGAAAATATTAGTATAATTGATTAAGGGACATGCTGGAGTCAGAGAATCCCTCATGTTGATATACTAGCCATGTAGAACTTCTGAAAGAATTTGCTATGGAACAAAATCCCAAGGATCACACCCAGACAATATAAAGCAGTGCCATCCCTTTCAGGGATGTTTTCTTTCTCATAAAATAGAGATGTTTCTTCCAGTATGAGAGTTTAAAAAACTCAACAGGAAACATTTACATGAACATCTTTTAGAAAGATAATCATAATTTTTTCTACTTATATAAAGTGATATTTTATTTATATTATACAAAATATTATACTTCAGTGTTTTTAAAAATGTTTCCTCTATTGTATTTTAGCATATTTGACAATATTATGTCATGGGTCCTAGGTCATTCTTTAATTTTGAGCAATTTTATTTGAAAACGGATGTCTCAAAGTGTAAAAATTATGAGTTTGGTTAAATGAGAAAACTGGAAAATGTCAAAGGGTTATCTTTTTATAACTTTCTGTTTTGAAACAATTATGAACTCACAATGATGTGCAGAAATAGTACAGAAAGGTCCTTTATACCCTTCACCTAGTTTCTGACAATGATAACAGTTTGTATAGCTTCACCTTAGTCCACAAAATAAGAAAAACACTATTGATACAAGATATGTGTTATACATAATTTCTTTATAGTTTTATAATTCTACATGGCCTTATATTTATAGTACTGTGTAATGCTCAAGCCATGCAAAAGAAATGTTTAATTTCATTATCACAGTTGTATTTCTTCCCTTGAGACTTTTAGACTTCATTTGTTAGTACACTGAATTTATAGATGAATTCTACATTTTGTTTGTTTTATGTTTCCATAAAAGCAATTTTCTTCTTAGGTGCAAGATGTATGTAAAAGGCTATCTATTCATCTGCTAGACATTCAGATAGAGTCAGTTAATTTATGCTTTATTTTCTGTTGTTGTATCTATTGAGAAACAAAACTTTATAAATTAGGGAACAGAAAATGCTATTATAAAATATGATAATTTAGGATTTGTGGGAATTATTCTCAAGGGAACATTTAAAGTTTAAACTTAATTTTTTGAAGGGAGAAGTACTAATTAAACTCAGTGTTCAATTTTCATTAAGCTTATACTAATCAATGTGAACACCACTATTAATTCAAAACAGAAAACCAAAGAGTCAATATTAAACTCATATAACAAAAAGTATAACCTTAAAGTAAATTACAAAAAAACCCACACAGCTTTTAATTTGGCTGCATTGTGTGTAAAAATCTAAGCTGTGTGATATAATCTTTTCATGTATATGTTATACATTCTAGCAATAATAATATTCCTTGATAGATTGAATACTTTATATCTAAATACCTACTTTATATATTTATTAAACATATTAATTTTTCTATGCTAATATCCTATAATAGCATTTGTATTAACATGTACATCATTGGGAAAAATACAGATGACTTCTGAAACTGTCAAAAAATAATCACATTAACATGTTACATACACACTGGACTTTTCTAAATATCAAGGAAAAAGATTAAATTTAGAATAAGTATTGCCAATGAGTTTTATGGTTTTATACATCACCAACCAAACCAGAAAAATAGTGGCTTTGGACTACATTTAGTTATCATTTAAAATACAAAGATAATTTTGAAATGGTTTTTAGTGCTGCTGATATATAATTATTTATCAATTCAGAAAAGCAATATTTTGCTTATAATCATTACAGTACAATACAAAATAAAAAAGTGACCAGTCAGTTAAATTAGAATTTGAGTCTAAATGAATGTTTTTCTGCTGGATTAAGTCTTCCTCATAGAAATTATGCTCACTGAAAGATAACTCTTGGTCTATCAAAATGTAAACTAGAGGTATTACTTTTAGTATTAGCTACAGTTCAAATATCATACAGTCCAAATCCCAAAGTGTACATAGAGTGAATTTAATTTATATATATATATATATGCATATATATGTACTCTTGTTAATATATCAAATACCATTCCATTTTGTCATCCTTTTCTTTCTTTAATTTTCTTTTTTCTTCCTTTTTTTCTTTTTTCTTTTTTATTATTTTCTATATTCTTTGTTTACATTCCAAATGATTTTCCCTTTCCCGGTTCCCCCTCAAATACAAATTAATTGAATGAAAATAATTTCAATTATGTATACCATGATTTGAGACTTAATTAAGTTTGTATGTATTCTTGAGAGTATCAGTGCAGTTAATTATGAATTGTAGAGTTCTTTTTGCCCTTCTTGGCATCAGCAATAGTGTCTGAGTTTAGTCTTAGCATATGGTATAGATCCCCATGTGGGGCAGTCTCTGTGTGGCCTTTCCTTCAGTTTCTGCTTCACTCTTTGTCTCTATATTTCCTTTTGACAGTAGAAACTCTGGATTAATATTTTTGAGGTGGGTAAGTAGCCCCATCCTTCAACTGGGTGCCATGCCTGACCACTGGATGTGGTTAGATATGGTCTCTACAGGTTCTCTCTCCCCTTTGTTGAGTATTTGTTAGGTCCTGGGATCTTCTAGGGTCCTTGGCATCTGGAACTTTCTAGTAGCTACCCCAGATCCCACTCCCCAACTGCTACACACCTACTTTCAAATTCCTGACCCTTGTTCTTCTCCCCCATCTCCTCCCATATGTAAACTGGCCCCCCTTTTTTTTCCTCCTTCTCTCTCCCTCCAAGATCCCTCACTCCCTTATATCCCAGAGATTATTCTCTCCCCCCTACTGACTAGGACTGTGGTATCCACACTTTGGTGTGCTCTTCTTTCTTCCTTAATTTCATATGGTCTGTGAGTTGTATAGTGGTTATTCCAAACTTCTTTTTGGCTAACATCTACTTGTCAGTGAGTACATACCATGTATGTTTTTTTGTGACTGGGTTACCTCACTCAGGATGATATTTTCTAGTCCTATCCATTTGCCTGTGAATTTCATGAAAATGTCATTTTTAAAAGCTGATTATTATTCCATTGAGTAAATGTACCACATTTTCAGATACTGGCTTTGATAAATAAGGCTGCTATGAACATGTGCATTCTAGAGAGTATCAGTGCAACTAATTTCAAAGTATATAGAGTTATATTTTGCTTGTCAACTGATCTTAATAATTTGGTTTTCTGTTTTCTATTTCAATTAGAGAAGAATAGTCATCTATGGAACAGCATATAAGTGAACATGATAAAAGTTGATAAATTGATATTGTATTGTTACATTTACAAAACTTCTGTATTAAATTTATCATTTTTTATTAGGGGAGACTTCTGAATTGATGCTGAAACTATTAGCATAAACCATGAATGGTTTTTAATTGACAAAAAAGATTTTCATGATGATCATTCTAATCTATAGAGAACAGTACTAATTATAACTCATAATTATGGTTCAACATACATTTGCATCAATTAATAAGAATCTGTTATACTTTCCAGGAATAAGAAGTATTTTTAAGCTGTCATAAAAACTGATGTATATTTGACTATATGAATAGATAACTATATGGTGATTAATATATTCCACAGCCTGTTCTAATTGCTTCACTAGCTATTTTTTCAATTCAACCTCAAATAAATTCAATTAATCTTCAATATCAACCTATACTTTTATAAAGGAACCTTTATTCACCAGATATAATTGTTGTCTGGGCAACTTAAAACGGAATAGACCCTTGTCTATTCCGTTTTAAGTTGCCCAGACAACAATTATATCTGGTGAATGAACAGAACACCAATTGCTTATGCTCTAAGAGCAAGAATAGACAAATGGGACCTCATAAAACTACAAAGTTTCTGTAAGGCAAAAGACACTGTCAAAAGGATAAATCGGCAACCAACAAATTGGGAAAAAATCTTCACCAACCCCACATCTGACAGAGGGCTAATCTCCAATGTATACAAAGAACTCAAGAGGTTAGACCACAGAAAACCAAATAACCCTATCCAAAAATGGGGTACAGAGCTAAACAGAGTCTTTTCACCTGAAGAAATTCGGATGGCTGAGAAACACCTTAAAAAATGTTCAACATCACTAGTCATTAGGGAAATGCAAATTAAAACAACCCTGAGATTTCACCTCACACCAGTCAGAATGGCTAAGATTAAAAACTCAGAAGACATCAGGTGTTGGCGAGGATGTGGAGAAAGAGGAACACTCCTCCACTGCTGGTGGGAATGCAAGCTGGTACAACCACTCTGGAAATCAGTATGGCGGTTCCTCAGAAAACTGGGCGTGATACTTCCGGAGGACCCAGCCATACCACTCCTGGGAATATACCCAGAAGATTCACCAGCATGCAATAAGGATACATGCTCCACTATGTTCATAGCAGCTTTATATATAATAGCCAGAAGCTGGAAAGAACCCAGATGTCCCTCAACAGAAGAATGGATACAAAAAATGTGGTATATATACACAATGGAGTACTATACAGCCATTAGAAACAATGAATTCATGAAATTCTTAGAGAAATGGATGGAGCTGGAGAATGTCATACTAAGTGAGGTGACCCAGTCCCAAAAGAATACCCATGGTATACAGTCACTGATAAGTGGATATTAGCCTAGAAGCTTAGAACACCAAAGACACAAATCACATATCAAGTGATGTCTCACAAGAAGAAAGGAGTGGACACTGGTGCTAGAATGGACCAAAACATCATTGTGGGAGAGTACAAGAACAGTAAAGTGGGAGGGGGTGGATGCGGGAGCAGGGGGAGGGAAAAGGACATGTGGGACCTTTGGGGGTGGGGAACCAGAAAAAGGGAAATGAATTGTAAATATAGAATATATACAATAAAAAAAAAGAAAAAAAAACGGAATAGACCCACCCTTTCTAGTTCTTTCTGAGGTAGTTCTTTCATGGCTAGTGAAATTCAGCTGTTCTGGCTCATAATTCCTCTCATGGATGATTGATTCAAACTTGCATCTCTTCGCTTTTCACTGAATTGTTTTGCCTGGAAAACCTGCTTCTGAATTTCAAAAACTGAACTGCATTGACTGCAGTGATGAAAACTGAACTCCATTGCATTGCCTGAATTCAATGAACTGTACTCACATAATTGCCCTCCCCTTCTTAACTTGCTCTGTTGTTCTTAAGAGTTGACTGTACCTTATCAGTGACTCATTCTGTTAAATCTTTTTCTGATTCATCACTTAACCTGTCAATTAGACATCATTTTCAAATGCAGCTGCTTCCTTCTACAAACTAACTTTATCTTTGTTAGAAATTCAAGATGTGTGTTAAGGGAATGTCTGTATTCTCGCCAGATCATTCTGTAATCCAGAATGTGTCTGGCTAGATTATTCTAGATCTTTGGATTTGATCCCTTGCCAGAGCGCCTGTGTTGCTGGAGTATAATCCCTCTAAATATATGGATATTAATATAATATCCCTGTGATTGTCAGCACAGATTAATACTCAATGCAAAGAATGACAGACCAAATATTTAGAGCAACATAATATTACATAATCATTTTATGCTCACAAAGTACTTTTGAAAATCGTACAAGACATATTACAATGCCCTCATTTCCTAAAATTGTGAACATATATGCAAAGCCCTCTGTGCTGCATGTCCATCAGAACATTTATCTTGTTGTACTAAAAATAGTAATAATAGAAACTATTTTTGGTTTGTAATATTTTATAACAACAGAAAACAAACCCAAATACTAAACACTAGTGACATAATTCAACCCAGGGAAAAGGACAAGCAGCTAAGTCTTAGAGGCACAAGCTAAGTCTTTACTGTTGACCACTGTATTGGCTATGACCCCACAGTGGTAACGACAGGAAAAGCAACAGTGTATCTGGAGATGTCATATTCCTGCCCTAGGAACTGCTAACAACAGAACACATAGAAAACTTTATCTTTATACAAGTGTAGGAGGCCATTCCCAGTGTTCAGTCATCACAATTAAGAGAAGTTCACCTTTTATTGTCCTCCCTACCTTTTACCAAGGTGCTTAAGCATCAACTAACTTACAATACCCCAAATTTCTGGATAAGAGAGACACCTTCAGAGGCATAGATGTGGATTTCCATCATTCTAAGTTTCAGCTGCAGCTTGTCATACCACTCCACAAGCGTTGGTGATGCTAGTAGCTAACCCATACTTAAGAGATCTGACCTTTATCCTTCAAGGCTCTTAGTTAAGACCTTGTTCCTCTGACCATACTTGGGTCACAACATTTTGTCATCTATGCGTGAGGGTTGAAATGTGCAGGTTGAAGCAGGAAGAGGGCAATTACTTTCCATTTCTTCTCAGCTACCCAAGCTTGTTTGGCATGGAGCTGCAGAAGAATCCAACAACTTGAGGTTGCAGGAAGGCTTTTCCCATGAACCACACACATTTTCCCTATAGGTCTCATGTGCAGGTAATGCATTGGCTGCATTGCCTCAATACTTTTAGCGTTAGTTGCAATTCTGACCCAAGACACCAACACTCCATTGGAGGAAGTTGTAGCCACAACAGTGGTGCTAACTTCAGCGTAGAGCACAGGAGGATCAGTCAGGACAGGCACAGATTGTCTGATATAGGGACTATTTCAAGAGGAACTCTCACCTGAGACTTCATCCCTGCCCCCACCCCTCTTTATTATTATTTTTTTTGTGAGATGTCTTCATCCTTTTTTGAACAGAGAATCAGTGATAGAATAACAATAAAATCTATAAAATTCAAGGTTAATTAGGTGATTTATTCATCCTTGCCTCTTTTGATAAGTGAGGAACATTCTTCAAAAAGGTATTTGTTCTGGGAAAGCCCCTGCAAGGAGTCATTTATAAGCATCTGCTTTCTGGACTTTGCTGCTCAGCTTCATCTCCTGGCACCATGCCCACAAAACATCTCGGATTAGTCAAGTTCACTGGGGGCAGATGTTCTGGAAATGGAGGAACTGATATCTTTCTAAGAGTGGGTTATGGAATTTCAGTTTCTTGTGCTTTCTCTTTTGGTTTACAGCCATTATCTTTCACTGGCTTTCTTTGCTGTTGTTGTTTGTTGCTAGGGTTTGTTTCTTTGTTTTGTTTCCCCCCTGCTGGGTTTGCTTGACTCTTCAGCAGATGTGCTTAGTTGACTAGACATCTTACAATCTCCTTTTTTCTTTGACTTTTCTGTGCATCTCTTCTTGTTTCCAATGGTTCCCATTCTTGAGACTAGATGAAAACTCCAAAAAAAGTTATTCCATATCTGTCACATAGTGGCACAATGTATAATGCATCTGACTATCGATCAGAAGATTTCTGGTTTGACTCTAGGCTGGTTCATGGGAACTGGTATTCCTTTGTTTGCATCCCTTGCTAATCATCTCCCTATGCTTCTAGAAACGATTTAATAGAAATGATCTACTGGCATTTCTAATATCAGACTTTACCAAGATGGTCTCAACCATAATTATTATGTGAATTAGTAAATATTGAATATATTTTAGAGTTGGCAAACCTGAGGCTCTCAGTATTTATATGGTTTCTTAATTTTGAACAGAGAATCAGTGATAGAATAATAAATTCTATAAAATTCAAGGTTAATTATGTCATTTATCTTTTACATATCTGCATGACTTTGTTATTGTGTGTCCTATGTCTATATTATAGCACTAACATTTTTAAGAATATTAATTTTCATTTTTGAGTATGACTGTTAATCTTATATACATATGTGCAACATGTATGTCAATAACATTTGGAGAACTAAATTAGACATCTGATCTTCTGGAACTGAAGAAAAAAGTTGTGAGCTGCAATGCATTTTGGGTAAACAGAGCAATAAGCTCTGTTCCATCTCTCTAGCCCTCATGATTAAATTTTCATGGAAATTTTGAGGTGGATAATTAATAAAACGGAGTGTTGAAAGCACATTCCTCAAACCTGATCCTGATCTCCCACATTCCCGTCTACATATCCCTTCCTTCCCAGTTCCATCTCTCAATCTACCTCTTATGATTATTTTATTCCCCCTTCTAAGTGAAATTCAAGCTTCCTTGCTTGGGCCTTCCTTCTTGTTTAGCTTCTTTGGGTCTGTGGAGTATATCATTGTGCCATATTGATTTCCAAAATTGATTTCCAAAGTGGTTATACAAGTTTGCACTTCTACAATAATGAAGTGTTCTACTTGGTCCACATCCTCCCCAGCATGTGCTATATCTCTAGATGGCTATGAAAATGAATGGAAACCTACAACTGACATGGGTGACGAGGTGGGGAAGGCATTTCCAGGATGAGATAGAGACCTGGAATAAGGGATGTGCCCAAGAATCAATGGGGATTATCTTAGCTGTGACTCACACTATTGGGTATATGGAACTTGAATAGGCTATCTCCTGTATCAAGGCAGGAACCTTATTGGAGCAACAGAGAGACCAACCCACCCAGAAAACTTTCAACCAAAATATATCCTATCTCTAATAAATGTAGGCACAAGGATTAGAGCAGAGATAGAGGGAATGTCTATCCAATAACTGGTTCAATATGAGACTCATCCCAGGAACAAGCAACAATCTATGAGACTATTAATAATACTGTTAGGCTTGTAGACAGGAGCATGTTGTCCTCTGAGAGGCTCTACCCAAGAGCCAACTCAGACAAATGCATAAACCCAGAGCCAAACAGTGGATAGAGCTTGGGGACTCTTATGGAAGAACAGGAAGAAGGATTACGGACACCAAAGGGGATAGAGACTCCACAGGAAGATAAAAAGGGTCAACTAACCTGGACCATTTGGGTGCTCATAGTCTGAACCACCAACCAAAGAACAAACACAGGTATGACCTAGGCCTCTCTGCACAAATTTAGTAGATTTACAGCTTGGTCTTCATGTGGGTCCCAAACAACTTGAAGAGGGGCTAGTCCAAAAAGCTCTTGCCTATCTGTGGCATATATTTTTCTAGCTGGGCTGCCTTGTCTGGCCTCAGTGGAAGAGAAAGCAACTAGTCTTAATAGAATCTTGAAGTGCCAGAGTGGAAGGATACCTCGTTAGATCCCAGCCCCTTTAGAAGAGAAAGGTTGGCAAGAATTTTATTTAGTATTTTTGCATCTATATTCATAAGAGAAATTGGCCTGTAGTTCTCTTTCTTTGTTGGATCTTTTTGTGGTTTAGGTATCAGCGTAATTGTGGTTTCAAAGAACGAGTTGGGCAGTGTCCCTTCTGTCTCTATTTTGTGGAATAGTTTGAAGAGTATTGGTGTTAAGTCTTCTTTGAAGGTCTGGTAGAATTCTGCACTAAAACCATCTGGTCCCGTACTTTTTTTGGTTGGGAGGCTTTCTATAACCCCTTCTATTTCTTTGAGGGTTATGGGACTGTTTAGCTGGTCTACTTGATGCTGATTTAATTTTGGTATTTGGTATCTGTCTAGGAAATTGTCCATTTCCTCCAGATTCTCCAGTTGTTTTGAGTATAGGCCTTTGTAGTAGGATCTGATGATCTTTTGAATTTCCTCTGTTTTTGTTGTTATATCCCCCTTTTCATTTTTAATTTTGTTAATTTGGATACTATCTCTGTGCCCTTTGGTTAGTCTAGCTAAGGGTTTATCTATCTTGTTGATTTTCTCGAAGAACCAGCTCTTGGTTTTGCAGGGATGGTTCAATATACGGAAATCCATCAATGTAATCCACTACATAAACAAACTAAAAGAAAAAAACCACATGGTCATCTCATTAGATGCTGAAAAAGCATTTGACAAAATTCAGCATCCTTTCATGCTAAAAGTCTTGGAAAGAGCAGGAATTCAAGGCCCATACCTAAACATAGTAAAAGCAATCTACAGCAAACCAGTAGCCAACATCAAAATAAATGGAGAGAAACTTGAAGCAATTCCACTAAAATCAGGGACTAGACAAGGCTGTCCTCTCTCTCCATATCTTTTCAATATAGTACTTGAAGTTCTAGCGAGAGCAATCAGACAACATAAGGAAGTCAAAGGGATACAAATTGGAAAGGAAGAAGTCAAAGTATCATTATTTGCAGATGATATGATAGTCTACTTAAGCGATCCAAAAAACTCCACCAGAGAACTTCTACAGCTGATAAACAACTTCAGCAACGTGGCTGGTTATAAAATTAACTCAAGCAAATCAGTAGCCTTCTTGTACTCAAAGGACAAGCAGGCTGAGAAAGAAGTTAGGGAAATAACACCCTTCACAATAGCCACAAACAACATAAAGTACCTTGGCATAACTCTAACCAAACAAGTGAAAGATCTGTATGACAGGAACTTCAAGTCCCTGAAGAAAGAAATCGAAGAAGACCTCAGGAGATGGAAAAATATTTCTTGCTCCTGGATTGGCAGGATCAATATAGTAAAAATGGCCATCTTGCCAAAAGCAATCTACAGATTCAATGCAATCCCCATCAAAATCCCAAATCAATTCTTCATTGATCTAGAAAGAGCAATTCTCAAATTCATCTGGAGCAACAAAAAACCCAGGATAGCTAAAACTATTCTCAACAATAAAAGGACTTCTGGGGGAATCAATATCCCTGACTTCAAGCAGTACTACAGAGCAATTGTGTTAAAAACTGCATGGTATTGGTACAGCAACAGGCAGGTAGATCAATGGAATAGGATTGAAGACCCAGAAATTAACCCACAGACTTATGGTCACTTGATCTTTGATAAAGGAGCCACAACCATCCGGTGGAAAAAAGATAGCCTTTTCAACAAATGGTGCTGGTTCAACTGGAGGTCAACATGCAGAAGAATGCGAATTGACCCACTCTTATCTCCTTGTACTAAGATCAACTCCAAGTGGATCAAGGACCTCCACATAAAACCAGACACACTGAAACTATTAGAAAAGAAACTTGGGAAGACCCTGGAGGACATGGGCACAGGGGTAAAGTTCCTGAACAGAACACCAATAGCTTATGCTCTAAGATCAAGAATTGACAAATGGGACCTCATAAAATTACAAAGTTTCTGTAAGGCAAAGGACACTGTCAGAAAGACAAAACGGCAACCAACAAAGTGGGAAATGATCTTCACCAACCCCACATCCGACAGAGGGCTAATATCCAATATATACAAAGAACTCAAGAAGTTAGACCCCAAAGAACCAAATAACCCTATCAAAAAATGGGGTACAGAGCTAAACAAAGAATTTTCACCAGAAGAAATTCGGATGGCCGAGAAACACCTTAAGAGATGTTCAACATCATTAGTCATCAGGGAAATGCAAATCAAAACAACCCTGAGATTCCACCTCACTCCAGTCAGAATGGCTAAGATTAAAAACTCAAGAGACAACAAGTGCTGGCGAGGATGTGGAGAAAGAGGAACACTCCTCCACTGTTGGTGGGATTGCAAAATGGTAAAACCACTCTGGAAATCAGTGTGGCGGTTCCTCAGAAAATTGGGCATGCCACTCCCAGAGGACCCTGGCATACAACTCCTGGGCATATACCCAGAGGATTCCCCTGCATACAACAAAGACACATGCTCCACTATGTTTATAGCAGCCTTGTTTATAATAGCCAGAAATTGGAAGGAGCCCAGATATCCCTCAAAGGAGGAATGGATACAGAAAATGTGGTATATTTATACAATGGAGTACTACTCAGCAATTAAAAATAATGAATTCATGCAATTTGTAGGTAAATGGTTAGAAATGGAAACTATCATCCTAAGTGAGCTAACCCAATCACAAAAGAATACACACGAAATGCAATCACTGATAAGTGGATATTAATGAGCCCAGAAGCCCTAAATACTCAAGACACAATTAGCAAGTCAAATGACTCTCAAGAAGAAAAAAAGGAGAGGACCCTGGGCCTGTAAAGATTGGATCCAGTATTGTAGACCCAGAACAGAGAAATCGTGGGGGGGGGAAAGAGTGGGGAATAGCATGGGGGGGAGAGGAATTATGGGACATATGGTGGGGGGTACCTGGGTAAGGGGAAAGCCTTTGGAATGTAAACAAAGAATATAGAAAATAAAAAAAAAAGAAAAAAAAGTCATTTTCATTTAATAAATATTTATTAGTCATTTAAAAAAAAAAAAAAAGAAGAGAAAGGAAATATTGTTGGAGGGGGTGGCCAGGAGGGGGCCAGTATTATGATGTAAAGTGAATATATAAAAATTAAATTAAATTAAAAATAAGAATTTATATTTCTTTACTTCGAAATTTGATAGTGTGATGGAAGAACCAAGATACTAAGCATGATTCTAGTTTTAAAAATTGATATAATTATATCTCAAAAATAAAAAATAACTAAAATCAATAAATAAATATATAAAACAAGTCACTGGATGTATGTTAGCTTCCTGTCTTGTAAAAGATGATTTTTTTCTACATGGGATACCATGAATGCTTGATGAGCATGCAGAGCATTCTTTTTCTAATGTCTGGGAATTATACTAGACCATAAACTATTAATGGAGTTAATCAATGCAAAAAACAAAAGCTCCAAAATTCATATGGAAAATTGGAGATCTTAGTGCTAAGTATCTAAAAAAAGTGTTCAACCCCATGTAACAGAACCATTCTTCTTTCTCTTTAATATTCAGATAGCAATGTGATAATTCTAACTTCCAAATAGGAAATGCTAAAATTATTAAAGAGATGCATGAATTTATTTTGTATGAGAATATAGCTTTTATGAAATTTTATATCACAGGGAGTATTATATTTTATTAATGTAATAAAGGCATATAAAAATGAAAGGAAATGGAATAAGGAATGGGAGCTAATATTTAGAGCATTACATGCTGTTTTAAATCTGCTTCATAGATTATTTCATTATGTCTTCATAAGAGATCACAAATAAACATTATTTTCATTATCCAAATGGTGAAATAAATGAGACTCAATGATATTAAAGAGATTACCAAGAACTAGATAGTTAATATGCTCCGAAGAATTCATGTTTGGATTAGAGAACCAAGCTGGAGGGATAAATCATAATTACATAATTTTGTCTTTGGGCCTCATAATGTTATTAAGCCACTCATAGTAAAAATATTTCACAAGCAATAAAATTTCAAATTTCAAAATTGGAAAGGGCTTTGAGAGACATCATGATTACAATAGTGTATGCTTATATCTAAATCCAGCACAAAACAGCTCTTTAGAGATTTTTGAAAATTTGATATTGCTACATGTTTTTCTTACACATGCAATCCTATTCATTTTGGTCTGTTTCTACACTAGATTTTTGTCATATCAATATTTTTATCAGTTTTAGTTTGAGAAATTACAGATAGTTAATTACTTTCTATCCCTCTAGATCAACTTAAATCATTACAGAAAACGGGATTCAAAAATTTTAATGTGCACTAGGGAAAAAAAGCACAGTGGCAGTGATTATTGGTAATTAAATGCTTTTAAAATTAGGAAGATAAATATAGTACTATCCTGACATTCAAATTCCTACAAGTCATAAAAGAAGAGTCATACAGAGATTGCTTAAAGGAATGGTAGTTTTTTGTTTTTGTTTTTGTTTTGGTAATGACAGTTGGAAAGAAAATTATTCCCACCACAAGAGTTGAGGATTTAAGCAATATGTCCTCTTGTGGAGGGTTTTATAATTTGGATGGAACATAAGTGACTTACCATATACTAGAAATTATTTTGCCTTTACAAATATAAGAAAATGAATATGAACTACATTATGGTGGTAAGATTTGGCACAATTTAGTACAAAGTATAAAGCTGGATAGCTCAGAGTCTTCAGATGGAACCAAATGTGATCAGAAAAAAATGTAAATGAAATGATTTCTAATGATATTCTTCTATACTCATTGGAAAGGCTTCCTCCAGCAACTGATAAGAGTAGATTCAGAGACCAATCATTAGGTGGCACTGAGATAATCCTGCAGAAGGGGAGGAAAGATTGTAGGACTTAGAGGGGTCCAGGACAGGGGAAGAAAAGGACACACATAATCAACAAAACAGAAGTGAAAGGGGCTCATGAATCCTGAACCAAACATCCTTAAGTTTACACAGGCTTGCTATCGGTTCTCTGAATATATGTTACAATTGATATTGTTATGTTCTTGTGGGAATCCTCACAGTAGGATTCCACAGAATCTCTCATTCTTTACATGCTTTTAGGACCCTTTACTTCCTACTTGGCTTGTGTCTAGTCTTATTCTATCTTGTTATGTAATATTTGTTTGGTATCCTTGGGACACCTTCTCTTTTATGAAGGGAAGTAGAATAGAAGTGGATCTGGGAGAGAGCAGAGTTGGGGGCTACTGGAAAGAGATGAGGAAGGGGAAACTCTGCTTAATATATTATATACAAGAGAAAATAAATTTAAAAAACACTATATACATACGATTTAAAAAGTATCTCAACAAGGTAGCTTAGACATATTTTCCACAAATGGGAATGTTTTTTTCTCATATGTGTGTGTGTGTGTGTGTGTGTGTGTGTGTGTGTGTGTGTGTGTGCCTGTGTGTTTCCAAGTCCATGCTACTTAAATCTAGGATACTTGTACTGAAATTAAAAATTTCTCCTAACATGTGCTAACATATAACTTCTGGACTTCAATGCAGCAGTGTGGGAATTTCAAATAGCGACAAATTTTAGACTTGTCATAATTATAGGCAGATTTTTGAGATTAGGAAATGTTTTCAAAAGAATATTCACTCTTTCTTCATTAACTACAATGCATCAAACAATTCTAGACTCTGCAATTGAAAACTCTGGGATGACTAAATAAATTCATTGCTCTAGAGCAAAAATTCAAATTCCATTTTCATCACTTGTTTATTAAACACTGAATTGCTTACATATTAAATGATATTAGTATTTTGCTCATAAATCAGGTATATAGTATAATATACTATTCCTTCATTAATCAAAATATCATAATTATTAATTATAATGAATAATTTTATTAAGGAATTATCACTAAACCTTAGCATATTTTAGTTCACATGCTCTCTTCTTAGTTATTATGTGCTTCTTACATATTCTTCCTTACCTCCTTTATATTTTTTGGTAAAGCTAGTTTCATTCCAGATAAGCACATGCAGACTTTTCCTGCTATCATTGCTGTAACACCTGAGCCCATTTAATGAATGCCATTTCTCTTTCTTCACACTGGCCATACAACTTTTTAATAACAAGCAATCAGATTCTTCCTTAGAAATTTAGAGCCATATCTATTCTATAACATTACATATCACCCTAATGCCAAAATTAGTAATTAAATAAATTTTATGACATGGTACAGAAGGTATGAATGGCATTTACAGTATGCTTCCTAAAGGGAGAGCACTCTATTTTGAAAAATGAACCAAAGAAAATGGAGACAATTATTATAATATTTCTAGTAAACATTCATTGAACATTTACTACCATCTCAGTATTGTGCTCATTAAATTACTATTATGGCATCCCTTGAAATTACTTGTATGGTTAGTCCCATTTTATATCTAAAAAAAGCTTAACATGGGTAATGTCCCCTAACAAACAGCAGTGTAATGATAAACTAGTTTTAGGAACCCAAGCCATCATTTTGTTTTCTTTAAGAAGCTAAAATGTAAGGATATAGATTTCATTCAAAATTTACCAGAATGCTTATTTCTAAATAAAGCACTAAAGACTGGTTCCAGTCCATTAGAATACTCTGTAATTGCATGAATGATAAATGTGAAGTTTTACTTAGTGACTCACTTGACAAAAGCTTTCCCTAGTACAATGACATATATATGTATATATATATATACATTATTATTTTTTCTTTTCTATATTCTTTGTTTACATTCTAAAGGCTTTCCCCTTTCCCAATTTCCTGCTCACAATATGTCCCATAAGTCCTTTACCTCCCTATCCCCCCACAGCCAATCCACAATAACCCCACAAACCTTTCTCTGATCTGGTAATTTCCTGCAAAACTGGAACCAGTCTTTTCTGGACCAGTGTCTTCTCCTTCCTTCTTCATGGGAATCTTTTGATTTGCTAATTGTGCCTTGAGTATTCAGAGCTTCTGGGCTCATTAATATCCACTTATCAGTGATTGCATTTCATGTGTATTCTTTTGTGATTGGGTTAGCTCACTTAGGATGATATTTTCCAGATCCAAACATTTGCTTACAAATTTCATGAATTCATTATTTCTAATTGCTGAGTAGTATTCCATTGTATAAATATACCACATTTTCAGTATCCATTCCTCCTTTGAGGGACATCTGGGCTCCTTCCAACTTCTGGCTATTATAAATAACGCTGCTATGAACAGTGGAGCATGTGTCTTTATTTCATGCAGGGGAATCCTCTGGACATATGCCCAGGAGGGCATGACAGGGTCCTCTGGAAGTGTCATGCCCAATTTTCTGAGGAACCGCCACACTGATTTCCAGAGAGGTTGTACCATCTTGCAATCCCACAAACAGTGGAAGAGTGTTCCTCTTTCTCCACATCCTCGCCAACACCTGTTGTCTCTTGAGTTTTTAATCTTAGCCATTCTGACTGGTGTGAGGTGGAATCTCAGGGTTGTTTTGATTTGCATTTCCCTGATGACTAATGATGTTGAACATCTCTTAAGGTGCTTTTCAGCCATCCGAATTTCTTCAGGTGAAAATTCTTTGTTTAGATCTGTACCCCATTTTTTAATAGGCTTATCTACTCCAAGTGGATCAAGGACCTCCACATAAAACCAGACACCCTGAAACTAATAGAATAGAAACTGGGGAAGACCCTGGAGGACATGGGCACAGGGGGAAAGTTCCTGAACAGAACAGCAATAGCTTATGCTCTAAGATCAAGAATTGACAAATGGGATCTCATAAAATTACAAAGTTTCTGTAAGGCAAAGAACACTGTCAGAAGGACAAAACAGCAACCAACTAATTGGGAAAAGATCTTCATGAACCCCACATCCGACAGAGGGCTAATATCCAATATATATAAAGAACTCAAGAAGTTAGACCCCAGTGAACCAAATAACCCTACAAATATATTTTAAAGATCAAATTACTCATGATTATTTTTTAAAAACTATCATTTAAAATGATAAAGATGTCACTTTCATAATGTATCACAACTAAGTCTGTGAATACTGGATTAGACCTTTAAGGAACTATAAAAAAAAACTTGTCTTTGGTACCATATAATACATTACATTCAGACCAACAGAACTTTGTCTTTATAATTTATATGACTTAAAAACAGTATTTTATTTGGTATTCCACAAAATCTTCATTAAAAGTCTAAGGAGTATTCAAAGAACATAAGAATGTCAATGGTCAACATGTAATTTTAGTACCCAGTGGCATTCTGTAGCAGCCTGGTAAATTGTATTTTAATAAAAATTACAAATTTTTGTCAGATAATTATTAATATATCCTTTCTTACATGTTAAATCATGGAATATCAATACCAAATGTCATCCTAAGAGTCCAGATAAGCAATGGTTAATTGACTTCATTCATCAAGACTTTGTTAAGCTTCAACCACTATGAGACATTTCTTTCTGAAAACACTAGTAAAATGTGATGATTTCTGTCTAGTCATGTGTCATCTAGACATGTGAACAAAATTGTTAACACATGATCACAATAGTTTTCATATCAAAATATAATTATGCAAAGTTGAAATGAGTACATAAAGATATTGTCAGTTTTAGCTAGTGAGACAAATCACATATGTTCATTGAATTAAACTCTTCAAATTAATCTACATCTTAAAACAGAAATAAAAGTAAAGGACCAAGTGTAAAGGGAATAATAATAATAATAATAATAATAATAATAACAATAATATTGAGCATTTGGACAAGATGGCCAGGAAAGTGATGAATGTGCAAAGATAGAAATGATGAGAATGAAGAAGGAAGACCAAAGAAGGGGGAACAAAATACCCATAGTAGTAGATGCAGAGACAAAGTATGGAGCCGAGACTGAAGGAAAGACCATTCAAAAACTGCCCCACTTAGGGATCCATCCCATATACAGTTTCAAAACCCAGACACTATTACTGATGCCCACAAGCACTTGCTGACTGGAGCTGGATCTAGCTGTCACCTGGGAGACTATGCCATTGCATGACAAATACAGAGGGGATGCTCTCAGCCAACCATTGGACTGAGCACAAGGTCCCCAATGGAGGAGCTAGAGAAAGGACCAAAGGAGTTGAAGGGGTTTGCAGTCCTATAAGAAGAACAACAATATGAATCAACCAGTATCCCCAGAGCTCCCAGGGACTAAACCACCAAACAAAGAGTACACATGAGGCTCCAGACACATGGGTAGCAGAGGATGGCCTTGTCAGACATCAATGGGAAGAGAGACCCTTGGTCCTGTGAAGGCTTGATATATATACAAAACCACCTTTTAAAATATATGGTAACATCTACCAGTTCTGAGATTTTAGATAAGTTTATATTTGAAAATTAGTTATTGTGCTGTCATAGAGAATATATTATAAAATTTGTGTAATATCTTGGAAGTTCCCATATGAGAAATCACTGTCCCATAATCCCTATAATGTTGAAAGATCCAGCTAGACATATATAGACAATATTATAATTTATGAGTCTGTGATATAACTCCATGTAATGCAAACATTAACATTATTTATTTATATTTTACTGATTTTGTTTGTATTTCAGAAGAATATTTTCTCTTTCTTTGCTTTTCTTGCAATTTTGCAAAGGTCATATTTTTTAAGAATATAGAATATCATATAAGCAAAAAGATACTTAAGGTATTTTTATGCAATAGTTACAGAACTTTATATAACAAAATCCTACTTAAGATATTTTCTGGATTAGTTTTTTTTTTATTCTTTTTTTTATTTTATTTTCTATATTCTATGTTTACATTCCAAAGGCTTTCCCCTTTCCCAGTTCCCACCCACCATAGTTCCCATAGTTCCTCTCCCCCCCAACTGTTCCCCAATCATTCCCCCTCCCCCCTCGGTTTCTTTACTAAACTTTTGTCCTTTTAGAAATCTTCCAGTTTAGTCCTGCAACTTCTGGATTCCAGTCCTTAATGCCTCATGCCTGTCTGTAAATTGACCAATGCAAAGTTTTCTGCCTTCAATTCTACATAAAGAAAAGCCAATGAGTTTGTCTTCTTTAAACTAGTGCCTTCAATCCAGATTAGGATTTCTTTACTATGTCTCTGGCTTGATTTAATACTGTGCCCAAGAGTAAATTCACTCTTACATTCCATATAAGTTTTAATGCTGCTCATTCTCAAAGCTTACTGAATTTCTTTATCACTCAAGTCAATGGCTAAGCTGAACTCCACTGCTTCTCAGTAGTAGCAGATAGTAAAAATACTATATCAAAACTAACAAGTACAGGTCATGGATACTTTGTGAGCAGGGGTAAATGGGGATGGGATAGGGGTTTTTGGAGGGAAAACGTGGAAATGGGATAACATTTGAAATGTAAATAAAGAAAATATCTAATAGAAAGTTAAAAAAAATCTCAAATTTGTTATTTCATAGCATGTGTGGCCTCATTGGTATTGAAATTAAAGCTTTCTTATTTTAGCCCTCTAATCGTCTTTTCACAAACCACATATTTCCACAAGATAGGGGCAACCATTCTATCTGTGACCAGAAATGGTAGTTTTTTTTCAATGCACATACAACCAGTAATCTAAGAGTAACAGAATTTCCTATTTTTTCATATAATTCCACTTCATTGGAATTTGTGTTGACTCCACACAGTAAAAGAAACATTCTATAATAAGGCTTACCCCTCAACATGAAATACCAATCATGATCCCAGGTTTTGACTTCCACCTTTCAAATACCTTATACATACCTCATTACCAACAGTACCGTCTTTGGTTTTAATAATTTTTGTTAAATATTTATTAGAAGTGATATTTCAAGAGATGCTGATTAGGAGCCCGATAGTATATCTGTGGATTAGGGCATGTGTAGATTAGGGCATGTGTAAAGTGCCTTAGGGCCTTTACACTGTCCCCAACATTATCATCCTTCTGCTACATGTTAAGTAATCGAGAAGCTCAATGATCCCTACATCTGTGAATTTTAATTAAAGCTTTGTTATACAGGCATGAAGAGTAAATCATTGTACACTAGGAATCAATTTAATCATCAGGTTGTTCTCCTTCGTTAGTGGTTAGTGTGTAAGACTGAAATGTTGTAAAGGTCTAATAACATTATTAGTTCTTCTAGCAATAAGTTGCAATACTGAATCTATCAGTAGGTCATTTAGATGGTATCAGATGCCTTATTTGCATACCAAAATAATTAAAATAGTTTTAGGCATTGTATAGGAAGATATGTAGATGAAGACTAAATGTGTACATTTTTGCTTTAAAAATAAATTTTACTATGACAGACACATAACTTATTACAAATGCATGAAAGTATGAATGTAAGTTGTCATTGGGTGTGCCTGTTTTACAGTGTGATGCTATTTCAGGATTCATTCTATTGTGCAGTTGATAACCAAAATCAAGAGTCTTTTCTCTGACAGGCTCTAGAACCTAAGAGGATTTTAATGACTATCTAGATAATTTTGGTTCATTTCAAGATCCCTAACCATATAGAAAGCCCAGTTTGCCATGTAACATAATGAAGCTTAGGTTCTATATATAACTTTGGATTAACATCATTCTGAATACTATGAAATATAAAATGAAAATTATTTAGGGAGAAAAATCTTACCAGTAAAATTAAATCAATTAACCATACTTATTCAATTTTTATGTTAAATGCTTTAGTTTAGACACATATTTATATGTGTGCTTAATAGCATAATAAAAAGCAACTGTTATCAAATGGCATTAACAATACCTCTGAAAAGAACTGCAGCAGTTTGGGCACATTTTGCATAATATAAAACATTCAGCTGTGAATGGTAGTAGATATTTGAGAGAGAATCAATATAATTGTAATGAGAAAAATAATCCATTAAGGGTGCTTACAGTAATTGTGATTATAATGGCATGATCTGGTAATGCAAGTAAAACAAATGACTTAAAACAACTCTTATTTATTCTATGAAAAAGAATAAGCTACACTCAGTTTCATAGTCAACCATGCAATATGCATTGCCATGTGTCCTACAATCAGTACTGCTTTACCTCTTTTTTTTTCCTACTTCTTCAGTGAAGTGAAGTGAACTGTACAATCATAATTCTTTTCAGGCAGGAGGACATTCGTACTGCTTGAAAGAGCCCTCTTCCATCTGAGGCCAGACTTCAATTTATTTGGAAAGGAAGTAAAACTGCTGAGGAAACTGATGAGTCAGTAACGATCAACACCATTTTATCCCAAGTCCAAGAACAAAGTTGACTCATTTAAGAGTGCTAAAAAGAAATGTTTCTGGCTTTTGAGAAACTCTTTTGAATCATTGTTCACCCTCATTCTACATGTCAGTGACATTAATCAGTAGGCATCTGTTGGCCAGAAGAATCAGTGATTTTAGTCTAACGGGATATAAGACGTGAGTGTGGTCTTATTATCCCCAGCTGCAATGCAAATCAAATGGGTCTACTGTACTAACTACTAGACTTTCTACTGTTTTCCGAATGCAGATCATTAGAAAGTAAAGAGAACACTGATTTATTGTTATCAGTAATCAAAGTGATACCAGAAATTGCCAAAAATGTTTTTGATTTGTGTGTGATTTATTGAAGCAGAGAATTTCCTTGGCTAAATGATTAAATCAGTTCTGTCTGTATGAAAAATATTTTTCTATGAATAAACCACTTGCACCATTATGAAGACTTTTTTGCATGCCTTAATAATAGTCTCTGAGTAGGTAGTATAGTAAAAATGGAAAAATAAATTAACCTTAAGCTAGATACATTGGTTGGGTTGATCAGCAAGCCCAACCCTTCTCTGCTTGACACTCAATATGAACTTGATAAAAATACAATGATATATTTGCTCAGCATTTAATCAAGTATGTGATATCATGACAAGCTCAGCAGTTATTTTCTCAATTCCTCTCTAACCTGTGCCAAATTTATATCTTTAATGAGAACCTGAAGAAAGTCACTCCTCCAAAATACTAATGACTTCAATGGTTCTTATCACAATTCCCTTACATTTTTCATCGTCTATTCTCAGCCACACATGCCTCAAGAGACAACAGAAGACTTCTCTGATAAATATTTTTCTTCCTTACCATTTTACTACATTAGTGCCAACACTAAAATTTGGCATTAAAGCAGCTGACTTGATAGGTGCTTTGGCATGAATTAGAACTACAATTTGCCATGGGACCTTTTAGTAAATAGTTTTATAATAACGACCAATATTTTGAGTCTTTAACAGCTTCTCAGGTGATGCTGTTTTAGGCAAGTTACTATGTTTTGCGAATCACTGTTCTTTCCAATGAACTGAAACTCATGATTATAGTCTGGTATTGTGCAGTTCCTACTGTAAACACCCTCTGTAAGTGATATTTACCAACACCTACAGAATATGAAAGTATATTTACATTTTAAAACTTTTAGCCACACAGATACCTTTACTTTACACACACACACACACACACACACACACACACACACACACACAAACACATACAAACACACACACACACCACAAAAGCCTGTAATGGACACTCAAAATGGCACAGTTCTATGTTGACAGCAAGCAAAACCAAAAGTGATGTGTTCTCATTCTGTTTATTTGCCACTTTTCCTGACAATAAGGTGCATTGTCATGATATTTAGTTTTGCTTTTGGATAATTATTTCCCAGTATCTACAGTCCCAATTTTGTATAAATATCTGGTTTCATATTGAATTTTTCTCTGGAAATTTCACCTCTGGTTATGTATGATATGTGCTGTAATTTCTGATAATCAAAATGACTGTTGTCATTTTATTCTCAATATACTGGCTGTAACATTCTACAACTAAATGCAGACTAACACAAAATTAAAATCACAGCCATAGCTTACTTAATAAGATTCTCATTATTTTGCTGAAATTGAACTAACAGATTGTGTCTTCAAAAGTTAAGACCTAGTTAAATTTGACTTATGGTATTTTTTTATTTATTTAGAAAAAAATTACAAAAAGATCAAACTTATTTTTCATGGATTTATTTATAAATCAGTAGTTTTTAAATTTTCACTTCTATTACACTTTTAGGAATTATTTAAAATAATACATAAAACATAAATATTATGCATTTAATGGCATCCCAATATATTTTCACTTATGTATAAATTGTTCATGAATTAAATTAAGTTAGCCTGGGTTAGAAATGTAGCTTAGTCAGTGGTAGAGCAGTCACCCCTTGTGGGAGAGCTTGTTTTCAATTTCCATTACATAGAAATAAATGAATGAATAAACAATAAGGTCTTTCTGCTTTGTGGTAAAAGTTTCAAAATGCTTTTGTTTAACTTTTTAAAAATGTATATCATTTCACTTCCATCAGTATCATGCTGATGTTTAAATTGCAATAAAAAGCTGTGTATCACTCACTTCCACATTTATATTGATTATTCAGTAGTCAAAATTTCTATTTCACCAGTACAGAAAACCATCAATCAATTCATAAAGCATTTGTGTAATCTAAAATAGCATAGTGACTCTGGCCTTCTAAACTGCAAAGAGAAACAGAGAAAAATATGATTACAAGTCATATCAAACACCAGCCTTCAACTTCATATCTAGTCTATGTCAAATTCCCTTAGCAATCCTAAACAATCTATCTTTTCACTGTCTTTCTGAAAAAATAATGAGATTCATAAGTTGTATCTGCTGTTTCTTGGTCAGATAAGGAATGTCCTCAGGGGCAATGCATGAGGAAATCAGTGAGGCTTGTTTTAAATAGACATATATCTTAGAGAGCATGAATTGAATTTTACAAGTATTTTATAGTGATGGATCTATTGTGTCTTGACTATGTTAAGGACAAAACATAAATTTTAATATTAACATACCCTCAAAAATCAACCACACATTTTAAACAGTTCATACTTTCCAATTATTTAATGAATCATGTGTAACCTCTACAGATTCTTCTTCTACCAGTAGCATCTGCCTGTAATTTTATTAAATTCTTCACAAAATTTACATTTTCAATAATATAATTGATTCATATTCCATGGAAAGAGCTGCAATCAGATGCATAAGTGGGACTCTTTATTTTTACCAATACCAATACAAATGTACTGGGATTTGGAATGTAAATAGATGTTTTAAACAAACAATCTAAACTTATAAAAATATATGGCATTATTAAATATTTACTGAAGAAACTCTAAATGTGTTGTAGTGGATATATCAAGCATGTTACATCCCCAGTGCTGAGATTTGGTTACAGTCAAGGAGAAGGGACTAGCTGGCAAATTATGTCAGTGGCCAATCCCACAAATGAAATCAGCCCTTTTAAAACAAAACCAGAAACAAAACACAAAATTTAGCACAGTAGATTTATAAAGCTTTGACACTTGTTCCAGGAGCCCCATTTCCAAGGCCATCCCTCTTCAGCCAGCTGCAGGAGTCACAGTATTCTTGGGAATGTATTTTGTGGCTTCTTTTATAATGAAACTAATATCATAGAACAAAAATTTAGAGCAATATTTGACTTTCCTCTTAATTAAGTATATAGATACTATATATAATTATGTTTATTGCATGTAAACCCCCTTTATTGCTGCATTCAAATAAGTAAATTTTTATTCATGAAAATTCTGATAACACTTGTGGGCTAATAGTCCAGTTCAATTACTGAGTTTTCAGAAAATAGAGATGTTTGGCAATTATTTTCACTAAAAGTTAAGAATACTCGAAGAAAAAATGCTTAAGAATCATTAAATCACACCAGGAAGTTTGAAATTGCTGTTTTTCTCTAATTAGAAGCTATGTTTACAGTAGATTCAATCAAAATGTATTGGTTTGCGATAAACATGTCTGTTTCTTTTCCATAGATATTGGCATTAACTGTATCTAAAGTATAGAAACCAACTTCATAGAAATCAAGCAGATGAAGAAAGCTCTTATATTATTATAAAGATGATAATTTTGCTTAATGTAAAGTTTTATCTCAAAAGGAGCATAAGCTACTTCAGTACTGAGGCAAATATTATAAGGTAAGGCAATTCCTAAAACATACATTAGAGTTTAATAATAAAAAAACTAATATAATCAAATGAACAATAAACAGTTCGAAATTAAGATACTGGAATCTGCCTCAGTATAGTAATACATTTGACAATCTATTGACTATAGAACCCTTATTCCTTGATGTGTATCTCCACTAAAATTTTAAAGGAAATGTTATTTTAAAAAAATTATCACTACATCTAGTAATGCATTTGAATATTTGTCTATTCTACTCTTGAAAATATAAATGGAGTCATATTTAATTTGAAATGCCTTTTATTCATCATATATTAAGTATTTATGGCTGATGCCATATATAGCATTGACTAGGGAAAATGGTACAAAAATAAGTATGATTTCACAACATTGCTAATTTTATTAACCTATCATATCTGGGATATTAGAGTAGAAATAAAACTTAAATACTAGTATCTACTTATTAAATAAAATTAAGGAGGTTTTCCTTTAAATATAAGATCTATACATCATCAATGTCTAGACATTTTTAAAACACAGCAACAAGAGTACATCTGGAAGATAATATGAGGGAGTAGGAAGGGAGGGAGGTGAGAGACAGGTCCCACAACATGGCTGCTGTGGCAAGGTATCACATCCAAAGACGTAGGTCTGTGTAATGAAACTAATGAAGACATGTCATATACTTTTATTTCCTCTGGCTGGAATGCAGACAGGCCCTTAGTACACGCATTTAATCCCAAACAATGTAGGTAAAATTAGTTTGTAGAAGGAAGCAGCCATATTTTAAAGTGACATCTAATTGGGGGACAGATAATGTGATGAATCAGAGAAAGATTTGACTGAATGAGCCAGAGATAGTATATGCCCAACTCTCATCAGAACAGGACAGGTAACATAGTGTATTTAAGAGCAGCACAGGGAGTGAAAGTTGGTCAGTTAGAAGTCAATGCAATGAGTTCAGGGGGTGGAGTTGAGTTCATTCAGGAGTTCATCAGTTCAGTGCAGCACAACAGAGGCAGTTGCAGCATGGGAATGGGAAGGAAACCAGAAGGTTGGACCAGATTACTAGAGTTAATTTGAGGCCAAGCACAGCAATTCAATCAGAAGCTGAGAGAAATCAGATTTAATCAGTCACCATGGATAGAAATTTGGGCCAGAACAGATGCATTGAACCAGATAGAGTTCAGAAATAACTAGAAAGAGTGAGTTTGCTTAGAAGTAAGGTTTCAAGTCGACAATTACATCAGGCCAATACAAGTTACTTTTACAGATATGAAGGAAAGGAAGATACAAAAGAGGGATGAAGAGAGAGTGGAAGACAGGTAGGGATAGAAAAAGGGAGATAGAAACAGAGGAGATGGAAGCACAGTGTGAAAGGAAGGAAGAAAATTAAATTTTTTAGAAAGTATACCAAATTCTTAGTATTCGTTGTGAAAAATGTAAACACAGTCTTATTTGGCATTAAATTTGTAACCAGTAAATATTCATTAATTATAGAATTTTATCCAAAACATCTAGGAGTGTTTCTAAAACCAAGACCATATCATAAGAAACAAACCTGGAGTTCTAATCTAGTCTTTGTTGTAAATAATATTTTTCCTAAGAAACTGACATTGCAAATGAAAATTCATAAAAATAAAAGAACAATGGATGAAATAATGATGATAAGCTGGCACAGAATAATGTGTATATAGAGTATCTCACATGTTTAAGGTCCCTGGAATAAAAATACAGTTGTCTGTGATATACAAGCTAGAGGAAATGAAGAATATCAGAATAAGAAGACTCTCTAAGAAGACATGAGAAGAGCTCACATGAACATAAAGAGACTGAAGCAGCATGTACTGGGACTGCTTTCATCTGCACCAAGTCCTCTGTGTATGTAGTATGGATTCCAGTACAGTGTTTTCATTGAATTTCTGAGGGTACAATAAATGAGGATTTGGTTCTTGGGCCTGTTCTTGGACTTTTTTCCTTCTGTTACTTTGTCTTGTCCAATTTGTTGTCTTAGTTTTTGTTTTCTCTTATTATTTTATATTTTATTATTATCCCTTAGAAGCCTGTTGGTCAGAAAGGGAGTAGATCCACATGGAAGGAGAGGTGGAGAGAAACTGGGAAGAGGCAAGGGAGGGTAACCTGTAATCAGGATACACTATGTGAGAAAAAAAACTTTTATCTATACATTTTAAATATATATATGAATAGTGAACAATTAACTGAGTGGTGTGAAGATTAGATGCATTTCCAATGATTGTGATGATTATTTCTTCCTGTTGCATGATGGGAGTACAGAAACAGAATACTAAAGATGTAAGTCTGACTCCAGAAGCTCTAGATACTTCATGCCACAGGAAATTTTATTGTGGAGTACTGTATCATAGTATTATTTAAAATAGAATAAAATGGGTTACATTAAATATATAATTTATTCCATTGTTAATTAAAGAATTTTATATATTCCCTACAATTATCATGTGCTTCTCTATGTAATGACATAGACTATATGTATTGGCAGAATTTACAGTTGTAATCCACATATTAATAACTGCTCTAATTATAATGAATTCCTATGTATTTGCCCCAATAAATTTCATAGAACAGATGACTCATGTTAAACAGAGTTAAAAACCCCTATGTGGATTCATATTTAGTTTTGCAGATGGATAATGTGTAAAGTTATTTGCTAATTACTGAAAAGCCAAACTATATCTTCACAGACTTAAGTTTATTTTTTCAAGTATTTTGACACAGAAACTGTATGCTTGCTATTAGTGCCCTTTCCATTTTTATGTTATGTCCTAAAATTTTATGATGGTGAGTAAATATGAATTAGGCTCAATGATAAGCACAGATTCTCTTGTGTCCAAACACAAGATATAAAATCTTCAAATGACATATTATAGCATAGGAGCATTCACTGTGCTAGACATGGCTATGTTTAGTTTGTTCTCTCTCTCTCTCTCTCTCTCTCTCTCTCTCTCTCTCTCTCTCTCTCTCTCTCTCTCTCTCTCTGTGTGTGTGTGTGTGTGTGTGTGTGTGTGTGTGCGCGCGTGCGTGCGTGCCTGCGTGCGTGCGTGCGTGCGTGCGTGCGTGCATGCCTACGTGCATGCCTGCGTGCGTGCGTGCGTGTGCGTGCGTGCGTGCGTGCGTGCGTGCGTGCGTGTGTGTGTGTGTGTGTGTGTGTGTGTGTGTGTGTGTGGTGTGTGTTGAATCACTTAGGTGTTTGTTTCAAAGTAAGCTATACAATATAAGAATTTAGCTAATATCTTTCCTTTAAAATAATGCACATAGATAATTTATAAAGCTCTATTCATGTCTATGATCCTTAAAAATGTAAATACTCAACAGTGAACTGTTCTATACAAAATTGTGCAGGTATCCTGGGAAGTTTGGTAAGAATATACAAATGTAAGTAACTATCTTCGTAGAGAAGTCTATATGAATGAGACACATTGAGCAAAGATACTGAGCATATTAAGCTAACTCTCTTTTAAGATTTTACATCCTGTTGTTGTAGAGATGGCTCAGTAGTTCAGTTCCCAGCACCCAGATTAGGTAGCACACAAGTTCTTTTAACTCCAGCTTCAGGGAAACTCATGCCCTCTTCTGGCCTCCATGACCACCAGCACATGTAGGATACACTCACAGAAATATTCATGCAAGTAAAAATATAATCTTTAAAATTTATTTCTTGAAGACTTATATGTTATTAGAAGCTCCACTTAGATCCTCTCCATATATATACATTATGAAGAACTCATGAATGAGATCCAGAGCTCAACCATGTTTAGGTTCACTTGTAGAGATTCTGCCATTATACTACTGAAGGAAATAGAATGCTTACTTGAGGTATTTTCTAATATATACATGCATATATGCACACATACATGCATTATTTACAGTTATATTTAATGGCATCTAATGAATTTTTCACAAGAAAAATGGAGGGCTGCAAATAATTATGTATTTGAAAATGGCCAACTGATTTGATGTGGAATAATTTAATGTATATTTAAGTTAAACCATAATACAAAGTATACACAGCATCAGTATAATGGTATGAATGAGAATGGTACCCAGTTAGTAGAACTGTTGGGGTTTTTTGTTTGTTTGTTTGTTGGTTGGTTGGTTTTTGTTTTTTGTTTTTGTTTTTGTTTTTTTGTTTGTTTGTTTGTTTGTTTTTTGGTTTTTCAAGACAGGGTTTCTTTGTATAGCCCTGGCTGTCCTGGAACTCACTCTGTAGACCACGCTGGCCTTGAATTCAGAAAAAACAGCAACCAACAGATTGGGAAAAGATCTTTACAAATCCTACTTCCATTGAGGGCTAAAACTCAATATATACAAATAATTCAATAAGTTGGACTCCAGAGAATCAAATAACCATATTAAAAATGGGGTAAAAAGCTAAAAAAATGAATTTTCAAGTGAGGAATATCAAATGGACAAGAAGCACCTAAAATAATGTCAAACATCCTTCCACATGACGCTCCAGAAGGAAGACTATTGTGTGGTTAATTCAGTTCTTCTGAGAAGGGGAACAAAAAAATACTCACAGGAGCAAATAAAGTATAGAGCAGAGACTGAAGGAAAGGCCATCCAGAGACTTTCCCATCTGGGATTCACCTCATATAGAGTCACAAATCCCCAACACAATTGTGGATGACAAGAAATGCTTGCTGAAAGTAGCCGGATATGGCTATCTCCTGAGAAGTCCTGCCAGAGCCTTTCAAATACAGAGGCAGATGCTCACAGCCAAGCATTGGACTGAGTTAAGGGTCCCCAATGGAGAAGTTAGAAAAGGGACTATAGGGGCTGAAGGGGTTTGCAACCTCATTGGAAGAACAAGAATATCAACTAATCAGAAACCCTGTGCTCCCAGGGACTAAGTCATCAACCAAGGGGTAAAGATAGGTCCAGCTGTATATGTAGCAATGGATTACCTTGTCAGGCATCAATGGGAGGAGATGCTCCTATGAAGGCTCGATAGATGCACCAATGTAGGGGCATCAAGGGTAAGGAGGTGGGAGTGGGGTGGGTGGATGAACACCCTCATAGAAGTAGGGGGAGGGAGGATGGGATAGGGGCTATCCTGGAGGTGGGGAACTGGGAAAGGGATAACATTTGAAATGTAAATAAAGAATAATCCAATTAAAATAATGTCCAAAGGGGGGGGAGAAAAGAAATTCGCCTGCCTCTGCCTCCCAAATGCTGGTATTAAATGCATGTGCCACCACCACCCGGCATGTGTAGCACAAGCTGGCCTCGAACTGATGATTGTCTTGCATGTGTAGCCCAAGTTGGCCTTGAACTCATGATCCTCTTGACTCTGCCTCCTTCAGCAAACCCTACCAGCGTGCGCCAAAACAACCAGCAGTAAAAATGTTAGGAAAGAGTTAGGAGGTTAGGAGGTATAGACTTGTTGGAGAAAGCGTGTTATGGAGGGATAGCTTTGAGTTTTCAAAATCTCTCTTTCTCTCTCTCTCTCTCTCTCTCTCTCTATATATATATATATATATATATATATATATATATGTATATATATACATACATATATACATATGTATGTATATATATACATATGCATATATACATATATGTATATATATGTGTGTGTGTGTATGTGTGTGACATATGTATGTATCTGTCTGCCATTTCTGCCTCTCTATCTCTCTGTGTCTCTTTGTCTCCCTGTTTATCTCTCAGTTTGTGTGTGTGTGTGTGTGTGTGTGCGTGTGCGTGTGTGTGTGTGTGTGTGTGTGTGTGTGTGTGATTATTTGTGTGCCTGCAATTTGCTGATGAGATGAGAGTTCTCAACTACTGCTCCAGGATAGCACCTACTTGCCTGCTTACTTCCATGCTCCCCAAGATGATCATCACTAACTAAACATCTGAAACTGTAACCAAGGCCCCAATTAATTTTTTTTAAAATTTGCCTTGGTCATAGTATTTTCTCACAACAAAAGAACAGTAATTAAGACATTTAGCACATTATAAACAAACAAAAACTTAGCTTTTGATTTCAAATTCAGTATGTAATAAAGTTGCTTATGAAATAAATGATGGCATGATTGAGAATAATATTAATTGCATGCTTTGAGTAAAATATTATTGGCACTTATCTAGCAATAAAGAAACCAAATGCAGAATTATTCCTTCTACCAACTTGTAAGTCAGACATTCCTTCTTTTCATCATGTAACCATGTATTCATTTCCCATGAAATTTTCATATTTGCAATTGGTTTTAATATGAGTCCTTTTTATACTCATTTTGTGGTCAATTATTCAGTACTGCACTAACATCTAGGGCTACAGAGTAAATTGGACCTGGTATTAACTTTTAAGAACCTATTGACCAGTAGAGAGTGCTCAGTAAGGACGTATATAAGTAAACAAACAAAATGGCCTCATCAAATGACACTTTGTTTAGTATAAACTCAAAAATAGCTAGGGAAATTCAAGACATTTAATGAAAATACATTTCTCCCTGTTACCTCCACATTCTAAGCTTTGGACACCACATGAATTTTTATGTCAACATTAGTGGTTTTTACCTGGAGGCAGATGAACAGTAAACATTTGCTTAACGTGGATAAAACTCTATGTACAATTGCAATGATTTATTGGAACCATATGGAAACATAACCTCTATACCAGCATTTCATTCTAGAAATAAAGATTAGAATACAAGATTTAAAACAATCCAAGACAGTTTTATCTTGTGATATGTTTTAGCAGAAACTATTCAGAGTTAGCTGGAAATACCATTTATGCATATATATTCAAATTTATGAAAATTTCAAATATCCAAATTACTACCCAGACAGAAAAGGCCAGAATTCTCATTAGCCTTCCCAGCCTTTGGTTTAATTTGCTTTAGATATTACACTTGTGCTAGTTTGTTATCTTTTTTTCCCAGATTGATTCCACTTTTCCCATGGCCCTCAATTTGATCTTCTCCCTGTTTCTACTCTCAGTGTCCTACTTTGGAAGCCTTATTACTTCTCACCTGTGTTATTGTAATTGACTGCAGACTTATCTCTCTGCTTTCAGTGTTGGCCTGCAATCTATAAATTGCTCCTAAATGAATTTGCCTAGAGTTCAACTTGATCACACTGCTCCCAGACAGAATGTCTCTCAAAGTTGACTCTGACTATCAAATTAACCACTCTTCTTTATATGGAAATGTCTTCAAAGCATTGCTATACAAAGTGTGTCCTGCATAACAACGCGATCAGCAGCACCTTGGAAAATGTTGGAAATTCAGACTCTTAAACAGCAACCCAGATTTTTAATACACTTGAGAGAAAAATTCTCCTACAGAACTGTCATAAATTTGAGTAGGAGTTACAGGCCATAAGAAGAGTGCAGTAGTCATGTATGAAATTTTCAAATAAAATAAATTTTAAAAAATCCTTCTGTATTTTTAAAAAAGTATTTCTCAACAACAAATGTATAAAAAGGTAGAAAAATGAATACCATTTCAACTATAATAAAGTTCCCATATCTAATAAACAACTTTTTAACTGTCGAAAATTAGACATCCTGTCCTTATCACACTAAATGTATTTTAACTTTTAACTCAAGACAGGTATGGCAGTTATTTTGATTTTCTAATAACATTTAAGAAAACTAAAATAATAGGCAATCCCACATGGAACTATAGTGTTTATATTCATAAAATTAGCAGATTTCCAGAATATGCAACCTACTATAAACCCATTCTAACCTTAGAAAAATATTATGACAATTCCCTTGAGAAACAAGTAAAGTTATATATACTTGTGTATATTATATGTATATATTACACAAGTATATATATATGTATATATATATATATTAGTTCCATAGATTTTGATTGTATATACCATATTATTTTAATGCACTGAGCAATTTATTCATAATGTATGTATGAAAATAGAATTATCACTATGCACTATTATAGGGAAATTTTAAAGATGAAGTCAAATACTCTATAGCATACAATTTTGCCTCTTCTAATTCTGATTCCAAAAATTCATGTTTTCCCTTTTTTATTGGTTATTTTATTTACATTTCAAATGTTGTCCCCCTTCTCAGTCTCCTCTTGCCAATCCCCTGCTCCCCTTTTCCTCTGTGAAGGTGCTCCTCCACCCATCCACTCTAGCCTCAAAGCTTAAGCATCCCCCTATGCTGGGGCACCAAGGCTCCATAGGACTCGGGGTTTTCCCTCCCATTGATGTCAAAGAAGGCCATCCTCTGCTACATATGCAGCTGGAGCCACGGGTCTCTCCATATATACTCTGTGGTTGCTGATTTAGTCCCTGGGATGTCTTGGGGGTTCCAGTTAATTGATATTGTTGTTCTTCCTATGAGGTTGCAATCCCCTTCAGCCCTTTCAGTCCTTCCCCTAACTCCTCCACCGGGGTACTCTGCCTCAGTCTGATGATTAGCTGTGAGTATCAGCTGTGTGTCAGGTGCTGGCAGAGCCTCTCAGGGGACAGCAATACCAGACTCCTGTCAGCAAGCACTCCTTGAGATCAGCAATAATGTAGGGCTGTGGTGTCTGCAGATGGTATGGATCACAAGGTAGAGAAAGCCCTGGATGGCCTTTTTTGTGTCTGTTCAATTTTTCCCTGCATTTATGCACAATCCTTTACAAAAAAAATGACGGGTTTCCTTAAAAAATGGAAGTTGCTTCATAAATTTGCAGACATTTTTGAGCTGTCCAAATCTTGACATATTAAATTATGAACCTATTTATTTAGACCTGATAATACACTTAGCCAACCTGACCAAAATGATATTGCCTGTGACACAAGGACTAGATTTTATATTGCTAGATTTTTTTAAAAAAATCATGCAAATTATCTTATAGAATGATGATTTGCCACATTTCAATTTACTTGATAAAAAGTGGCAATATTGAGGCCAGCAGCTGAAGAAGTCTTGTTATTAAGGCTCATAACGTGACTTTAATCTATTGGACCTAAACATTACAAAGAGAACTGATTTTTTTCAAGTTGCCACCTAATTTTCACACACACACACACACACACACACACACACACACACACACAGAGAGAGAGAGAGAGAGAGAGAGAGAGACAGAGAGAGAGACAGAGACAGAGACAGAGACAGAGACAGAGACAGAGAGATTGAGAGACATGGACAGACAGACATAGCCACAGACACAAACACACACATATGCAGATACACACACAGGGGGAGAGAGGGAGGGGGAGAAAGAGAATGTGGAGGGAGGGGTGGGAGGGAGAGCTGGAGAGGGATTGGGGAACATAGAGGGGAAGAGGAAGAGAGAAAGACTAAAAGAGCACTAAAGAGGAAGCATGAGGAAAGAGAAACAAAAGAAACAAATTTTTAAAATGACAGTGTTGATACAATTGAAACAATGGTAAATATAGCAGATTCCATGCCACGTAATTACAATTTAAGGGACTAAGAAACTAAAACATATGAACTGTTAGTATGAAGACAAATATCACTTTTGTTGTAATATGTAATATATAAGCATTTAAACTGAATTAATTCAGGAAACCCAGTGGAAATGGACAAAAGGTAAATGCCAGAGTAGATGGAAGATATCAAGCAAACAACTCCCTCTAAATTAACATGAACAATGCTCACATGAACTCACAGAGACTGAGTCAGCATATATAGGGCTTGATTGCATCTGCACTAGATCCTCTGCACATGTATTATAGCTATTAGCTTATTATGTTTATGGGATTTCCGAGTAAGTTAATGAATGGGTCTCTAATACTTATGTATTCTGTTGGGCTCTTTCCCTTCTATTCTTGTGCCTTGTCCAACTCTAGTGTGATAGTTTTTGTTTTATCTTATTATATTTTATTTTGTTGTGTTTATTTTTATGTGTTAGAAACCTGATGCTTTCTAATGAAAGAAATAAAAGGGGTGGATCTGAATGGAAGGGGAGGTGAGGAAGAGGAAGGAGGAAAAGTAATCAGTAGATATTATGTGAAAAACCATCTATTTTCAAAAGAAGAAAAACAAAAACAACAAATCGTGGAATATATAGCTCAGTGATAAAAAATGCCCTTAGTATTTTTAAGGTACTAGGTCAACTTCCCCAAAGCAAATAGAAAAGAATATCTAAGGATAAATCTGCAGATTACATACTTTGACTTCTTCTCATAGATGATAAAATGTAGTGAGATATAACCACTGATCCAAGACTCCCCCCAAAAGAAAACCCAATGATAGTGCAAAGTCACACCCATTCTCTGGATAGGCATTTATGAGAAAAATGCACAAAAGGAAACAGATTTGAAAAAGCTGTATACCAAGTGTGATGAGACTCTTGTAAGTGTGATTTAGAGTATATTTTTTCTATAAACATTAACACCACATATTGCAATGTTGCTAAATATCACCATCAAATTATAAGTGCATATTTTTCAAATGATGAATTCTTGCTAGCAGATAAATGAGGTTTCCTTATTGTACTTGGCAGTCAGAACCATTTCCAGTCCTTCAAATTAAGTGAGGAATGAAAGGTGTCCTTTACTGGGTTTTCATATTATTAAGCATAGGTTTTTGCAATAAGGAGTATAGAGTCCTAGAAATGCTTTTTATAAATTGGAACCCTTACTGTTCAGAGACTGAGGAGATATGCACCCAGAATCTTGCAAAAATAGCATAAGTATTCACGTTTAAAATAAAAAATTTAAATCAAGCCACATTATCTTCAATTACATGGGTTCAGATTTTCATTTCAAATATCAAATGTATATTTAGCCTTTTGAATTTGCTTATATACTTCATATAACAGAATATTAAGTTCATTATACATATGACTTAATATGACTGATAGTAATAATTATTACACCTAAAATTTATTAAGCAGTTTTTACACCAGAAACTATGCTAAACTATGTATATGCATTATCTCAACTAATTAAACCATAATCCTATTTAGTAGGTGATTCTAGGGAACTAATACCTCAGAACATATATCAGTGGCATAGTGAAGTAAAATTAATTTTCCAAAGGACATGTAAAAAATAAATGTGATATTTACAATTCATATTTACTTCTGTCATGCTATGAGTAATATTTCCAAGGGACAGAATGATGGTCCAATTGGTAATGGTACTCACTACCAAGCCTAATAATTTGAATTTTTTCCAGGGGACCCATATGTTAGGATGAGAGAATTCATTCCTCCAAGATGTCTTCTGACCAGGCACGATCCCTCTTTCTAATATGCACATGTGTGTACACACACACACACACACACACACACACACACTCACAATCAATAAATAAAAATGGATAGGTAACAATAATAAAGAAAATATGATATGAATTTAAGAAGGAGAGATCAGAAAGAATTAATAGTACATATGATAACATGGCCAGAGGAAAAATGACAAAGTCTTAACCCTAAATAAAGAACTATATGCAAGTAAACATTACTTAGAGTGGGAGAAATATTCTTCTCCAGGGATGAGCATAATAATTGATTTTGCTATACCAAGAAGTTAGCTCCCAAAACAAGTAATATTATACAGACAGAGAAGGCTATATTTAGCAATATATATACACACAAACACACATACACACACACACACACACACACACACACACACATATATGTGTGTATATATATATATATATGTGTGTGTGTATATATATATATATATGTATATATATATATATATATATATATATATGCACCTAATAGCAATAAATAAAAAAGGCAATGAATATGAAAGAGAGCAAGGAGGAATATATGATAGGGTTCAAAGAGAGGAAAGCTAAGGTGACAAATGATGCAATTTTGCTATAATTGCAAAGAAATATTTCCCTGATAATAATATATTAACTATCTATATTAAATGGTTTAAGCTATATCATTTTTAATTAATATTTAGGGCAAATACTTATGATATGATTGTCCTTACAACTTCTTTGTAAATGGCTAGCGGAAATGATATTAGAATCTAATATGTAACTACAACAGAATGATAAATTTATATGTATTTTTCATGGCTTTTATATATTCTTACCACTAAAGAAAGGTAAGTTCTTGGTATTGATTTATCATGAGAATGGCAATTGGCATTTCCATGTTCTTAATTGTTTGTTCCCTAAGTAGTACTTCTCTTCTTCCATGAATCTGGCTCATTGAGGTTCATGCCATCATTCACCACCCTCTTTCCTCAAAGCCACATTTACCTGTAGAACTGTCTTATTCCTTTGCATTTACTAAGTATTCTTACTAAGAGTTCTAGAATCTGGATCCCAGTCTCATTCACCAATTCACTTGTAGACACTCTGATGATTTTAACATACACAAAGTAGTTCTAGGATCCTGGCTTCTCAATTCCTCACTTCCTTAACTCAAGGAAATTAATTTACTTGAGTCACTCCATCTTTTCTATCTAGTTTAGAAAATGAATTTAACTCCTGATATCATCACTAGTAAATTCCCCATAGCTCTTTTGCAACCAACAATCCTATTCTGTAATTATCTGGGTTAATGCATTATCAACACCCTTGGATATTCTGCATTAGAATTAAATCTCTAGTTAACTTACTAATTTTGATACTCTAGAATTATACAAAAAATGGTATAACAAATACATTAAACCATAGTATGTAAGTAGATATAGTGATAATGTTCATCTTAACATGTTCCAAGAGCATATGACTGTGCAAGTGATAACACCTACTGGGGTATGAACATTTTAATTTGCATTAGTCGCACATTCATAAAATGTGATTCTTATTCCTTAACATGAGGGCCTGGGAGAAGGGATGGTTAAATGAGTATCCTCATGACTGGGGTATAGATTAGTGACTGAGTACTTGCATAGTCTAAACAAGGCTCTAAGTTTGTTCCCTAGGACCTCTGACAAAAAAAATGTAAAAGAAGCAATACAAAACATTACAAATTTCCGTGTGGTTATGTGGGATGCTTTATACATTACAATTCTCAAAGCAGAAAGGCAATCAAGGGTGAATTTTGTTTTATAAGTTTGTAGTTGAAACTTATGCTGTGACTTAAAGTAAGCTTTTGAGTTTACAGTTTTGGTTCTCTGCTGCCCTCCTGGCTGTTGAACTCGCTACCTTGTATATGTTAGCTCTTTTACTGCATTTCTGAAATTTCAAACTATGTCTCAAATCAACAGGTTGTACTTTACTAAGTTCTTAGAAAACTATATTATACCATACTAAAAAGGTAAGAAATTCAATGTGAGTATCAGACAAATAAATGTTCAAATATTTTGTTTGTGAATTGAAGCCTAAGAATTATTAAACAATTTACTTACTTTTTTTTAACTTATATGCTTTGCTGATAAAGTGTAATAGAGAACAGATACAATAAATACATCATAAATGTGTATTAATGTAAATGTAAATTAAACTTATAACTAAATGAAACATGAATGCATTATTTTGTTAATTATAGATTAATAAGTTATTTATAGATTACAAGTAAATTAATTTCAAATGTGTGACCATCATATTTGTATAACATAAATATTGGTAAAATAAAATTTGAAAGAAAGTAATGAATAACAAAGGGAGCAGTGATAAGATTCAGATTCTGAAATTGTAACGAGAAATATTGCTAGAATAAAGGTAGAATATTAAGAAAACTCGTTACAAGACATTTGCAATGTTCTCAAAAGCAGGATATTTATCACACTAAGGGTACTGATTCATATTCAGAGGAAATACCAGAGATTACTAGGACAAAATTTAAAAATAAATTACCACAATTATGATGTCTTTCATCTTGTTTTATAGAATGTCACTATGATGTCCATGAACAGGGAATGACTGTGGGCAAGTTATTTAATCTTACTAGTCTTATTTCATATTAGGGAAAAGATGACAATTAATTATTTATAGTAAGTAAAATTTCATAATTAAAATAATTTTGTTTCTCAGTTTTCATTTCTACTGATCAACAAAACTTCAAATTTTATTGGTACTTCAATTACCAAAATGCACACTAGATCATTAACATAAGCTGAAAATTATTGTCTTTGTACTAACAATCTGGCTTAATTATTTACAACTACATATCAGCTGGCCATTGACTAGTGGGCATTTCTTATGTCATGAGAGGGAAGAAGGACAATACAAATTGTTATTAAAGCTTCCTATACTTTGATGAATTAATTAATAAGTTTGTATAACATGAGGTGAGATAATTGAGAAAAAGTTGAATAAGCAGTTACCAACAAGCTCTTCTGTTTGAAAGGTCTAGGAATGTGTAAATTTTTATCAGTGACTGGGAATATAATACCAAGTTCACCCCACAGGAAACTTGGACACTCTTGGCTTAACTACACACTACTTGGGAGGGAAAGTAGAAAGAAAAATCAGATGAACTAAACCTCAACTAACCATGCCTACTCAAACAGATTCTATTTTTAATGATACCTTTCACCTCTCCCCAAAACAAAGGACTTGCAAGATATGGTTTCCAAGTCTTGTAATTGTTCCAGTGTTTCCTTCTTTTCTTCAGTTTACATGTTTATCTTATGATTCAATTTTTGGATAAGTGATTGCATTATTTTGTAAGGGTTCAGTTGCATAGCCTTCTAATGTCTCTGAAACATTATTGGAATCAAGTACAAATGTAATATGCTCAGCTTGTGACAGAGCCTTCCATAAGCTAAATGGCTTAATTTGCTCAATGTAGTCAATATAAGTAATTTACTTTACTATAAGTGATGATAATGATACAAGTGACAAGTTCATTTTCAAATTCAAATAGCAGGACAATAGCTGGATATTGAGTAGCAAAACTACCATGTATATCTACAAAATTTCAATTTTCTAAACTATTTTTTCACGTTGCATACTATTTATTTAAATTTATTACTCTGTGAAGTGGAGGAGGGCACTACAATGAAAATATTGATGTGAGACATAAAGATTTAAGTCTAATATTTCTGAAATCCTTAAGAACAAGTACGTATGTTCTGTAAGCTTGAAAGTAAACAAATAAGTAAATAAACCTTTTTCTTATTCCTACATCTTATATCAGTTTGTAACTTTGATTAATGAATAGCAAATACTTGATTATAAATTTCTATCTCAACTAAAGCCAGACATTTAAGCAAGTTAAAATGAAATGATATTTTTGCTTAAGGCCTTATAATTAAAAGGTATTTTATGTTTCAAATGAAAAGCACTTAATGCTTTATGAGATACAAAAATCCATTGATTTAAATCATAATTTAATCTGTAGTCCCCAATATATATGTATCATTTAATAAATTATAACATTTGAAGAAAGAGAATTATCTGAAGAAGTTAGGAAGGAAAAGTGAGAAGTTACAACTATGGCAGAGAATAAGGCTTTTGCAAAGATGACCAAGTGCTAAGCCCCCAATACTATTAACCTGAAAAAGAAGACACTAAAGTAACAGATAGAATGAAGATAGCTAAACATCTTCATTGTGATACGGAAATGAGCTTGTTTGTCCTCATGTGCATACAGTAACTATAGTGTTTAAATCCTTAGATCAGTAATGATAAAGAATGCTGGACCACAATTTTTTTGTGATGTTCTATCTACATTAGTCACACATTTTCAATAGTCCAAAGGATCTCTATTTGAATCTAGCAAGCAATTAGATGATCTGATCATTATCTAATAGCATTTCAAACTCCATTACATTAAAAAATGCCTACACTGGTAAATGAGGTGAAGCATTGAATACCTACTGGCATGGACCTTTTACCAATTGACTCATTCTAAAGCTCCAAACTAAAGACTATTGAGAAATTATTTTAACTACAGAAAGCAATTTTCAAGTGTAATTAGAGAACACTGTAATATATGTGTATATTTATATATTATATACAATAAATGTATTATATGCATTAGTATTGTATGAACAAATACAACTGATGCAGTTGTAAATCAAACTTCCTACTTAGTATTGATGAATTAAAATAGATTTTGTCATATATGTTAAACTATGGACAACTGCTATCATAGAGCTTTCTGGAGAATGTACAAAATATTTTTATCATAAAGCAGCTATAAGTATTTTATAACTTTTGATGTAAGTAGATTTATTATTCTGTTTTTAAGTATGGCAATAATAAAAACATTACAGAGATGAATGGCTAGCACATGAGGAAAGATAGAAATAAAATAGCCATAGACATCTAAAATTAAGGTATATATATATTTGTATGTATACATGTATATAAAAAGCTACAGCTTGCTCTTTTCATGCAAAACTTAGCACTGTACCTGCCAGAATAAATATAATAATAAGCATTTCAAAAATTCATTAGTTTGAAATATAGTACCAGTTAATCATTGTATCTCAGGTTTGGGCAAATGTTAATAATGTCAAAGACATTACATTCCTGACAAGGAGGAGTAGGATTGATCCAAATGTGTGTTATTTTTATTGCTGAATGGAGAAGATATCCTGCTGGCAGGAAAAATTTTTCATAGGCATTAAGAATATTACCAAAAATGAAAAACTCAACATTCAATCTTTAAATTAAAGTCGGGTGGTGGTGGTGGTGGTGGTGGTGGTGGTGGTGGTGGTGGTGGTGGTGGTGGTGCACACCTTTAATCCCAGCACTCTGGGAGGCAGAGGCAGGCAGATTTCTGAGTTCAAGGCCAGCCTGGTCTACAACTGAGTTCCAGGACAGCCAGGGCTATACAGAGAAACCCTGTCTTGAAAAAAACAAATCAAAAAAAAAAAAAAACAAAAAAAACAAAAAAAATTATTTAAATTAATAACTACCTTGGAAATTTGATTATACATTATACATCAAGAATAGTGTCTTTGCTTAGTTAATACTTGTTAAATTCTAGCTAGGTGATGGTGGTGCACACCTTTAATTCAGGGCACTCAGCAGACAGAGGAAGGTGGATCTCTGAGTTTGAGGCCAACCTGGTCTACAGAGTGTGTTTTAGGACAGCCATGGGTACACAGAGAATCACTGTCTTGATAATCTAAAACCAACAAAAAAAGTCTTGTTTCCCTCCAGAGATTTTTAAGACATTTGCTGTGCTTTCACATAGGATGATGTATGAACCATACTTTAACAATACTATAACACTGAAATTGTGCTACCTTCTTGTGAAGCTTGGTTTTTTTTGAAAAGACTGTGGGAATGGTATCCCAAGGTTTAGAAATACTAAATGTTTCTACCAATAAATATAGTTAGTAAAACAAAAAAAATTTTGTGAACTGGAAGGTTTTTATGCCACATAAGGGTCATGCATTTATGTTCATGCATGTTTGTAACTGTGAATTTGTATACAGCTTTACAGCATACACATATCTATATTTTTGTAATGTATGTCAATCATACACAGATGTGTACACATGCATTTATTCATATATCCCCCTTTGTATGTCAAATTTTCCTATGGAAGAGAACTTAACTGATTGAAGTTCATTATGGTAAAATGTTACAAAATATTATCTTATGAGAATTCACAGAAAAAGTACCTCATTTTCTTTGCAATTTATCTTCATTCAAAATAAAAATAGTCCTGCATTAATTCTGAAAAATTTAATAGAGTTCTACTTTAGTGGCAATGACTACATACTACGAGAATTTCTTCCAAAGCTATCAGTAATGTTTAATATCAAATTGTGTGTTTGCAAGATTAATAAAAATACTAATTGCCTTTTTTGGAAAAATATCTTTTTTTTATCTTTGAATGTGATGAAATGTTATGAAATGGTTTTGAATGAGCCTATGCTATGTAGGTTTATGATTCTGAAATAATAGCACAGTGATGAATTCACAAGGCCTTAAGATTTTCACAGAATGCAGAAGAGAAGGAACTGTGGCAAGAAAGCATAATAATGATGAATTTGTCAAGACATTTTTCTCCTTTGTGGTAGAGAGTGTACAGCATTATTCTTATAAATGGCAATTTCATCATAGTTCTTGCCACTGTAGTAATCCCTCTACAATAATGAAAACATTACTACACACACACATACACACACCCCTAAATCTGAATTATTTATATGAAAGACACCAATAATCCTAAACTAATTTCTTCTTTGTGAATATTGATAGTTTTTTTAAATGGATGAGTTATTGTGTGTAGAGGTTTATTTCTTTTATGTTTATAGATAGTTGATTCAGAGTTGCCCTGAGCTACAGGAAAAGTACATTTGGCTTTAAAATTCACAAGAGATTTCAGTGGCTGATACTGATATGGAAACTGGCTATGATCCATAGCACCAATTTAGTTATTTCCCAGAGACCTTGAGATGTGGGCTGATACAGAAGTAAATGAAAGACAGAACAATCATTTCCAACACACTCATTCTTTGTTCTCTACACTCTAACAGCCGTGCTTATATGCAGGAAGTGCTGGAACTTCAGCTTGAATAAGCATAATGAAGAAGTGTGCCAGAATTTCTTGATAGTGCTACTATTCATGGATTATGGTCCATGCTATAGAAAACCATACGAATTTGGAGTAGAAATATGAGTTTATTTTATGACTAAGTATTCAAGCAGAGCTGAACATGATAGGCTTGATTTATTATATTTCTTTTCTGAGTTGTTTTACTTCTGCAAAACATCTTTAAAAACTTTTAATTTGTCATTTTGCACCACTGCTTTTGTTTTGCAAATTTGGCAGAACAAAAATAAAATTACAAGCTATGAGTATTATCTTTCTACTAGTAGACAGAACAAAATTCAGAGTTTACTCTTCTTCTTGTAATTAATGGACCAGAAATCTCTGTTTATGACTGTTCAAGTCTATTTTACCCTTGTAACCTAGACCAAGCATGCTAATATATTCTTCAATGAATAAATTAATAAAGAAAGCAAAAATACCTTTAGGCAATATTTTCTGTAATATTATTCAACAAATATTGTTTCATAATGATGGCATTTAGTGTAAAAACCATGAAAAACACAAAAATCTCCTCAATGAAATTTAGATTCTTATTGGAAAAATGTATGAGTAGTTAAATCAGAAAGTAAACAGAAACTGATGATGAAGGCAACCAAGGATAAAAGGAGTGCAGCAATACAGGGAATTAAATTGTATTAGCAATGGTTTGGGACTGCCTTCCTTTGTGAATAATTTGGGTGAAGAACCAATGCATGTTAAAGTACACAGAATGATATTTGAAAAGCTATTCATCAAAAGGGACAGCAAGTAGAAGAATGGCAGTAGGTGAGATCTAGTCACATCAAGATTTTAAGGTTTTACAGACTATTTGTTATTTGGGAATTAAGGTTGTAGAGAGGTGGTATTTTTTCCTTTTTTTATTATTTTCTATGTTCTTTGTTTACATTCCAAATGTTTTCCTTTTTCCCGGTTTCCCCCTCCCATAAGCCCTCTTCCCTCTGCCCATTCCCCAATCAACCCCCTCTGACTTCTCTGTCCTGGCAATCACCTACTATGCTGCATCAAGCCTTTGCAGGAACAGGGCCCTCTCCTACCTTCTTCTTGGGAATCATTTGATATGTTAATTTTGTCTTGAGTATTCAGAGCTTCTGGACTAATTAATATCCACTTATCAGTGACTGCATTCCATGTGTGTTCTTTTGTGAATCAGTTACCTCACTTAGGATGATATTTTCCAGTTCCAAACGTTTGCCTAAAAATTTCATGAATTCTTTGTTTTTAATTGCTGAGTAGTATTCCACTATGTAAATATACCACATTTTCTGTATCCATTCCTCCATTGAGGGACATCTGGGTCCTTTCCAGCTTAAGATTAAATGTCTTAAGCTGCTTCTGAGAAAATAAGTGCTACGCACCGATCACTGTTATAATGGAATAGTTCCAGCAGCTATATTGAGAATGAGCTTATGAAAAGAAGGTAGAATTTAGGGATCAATAATCAAGGCCAAATATGATGGTTAGATCATGATACGAGCACTGGAGAATGGGTTTTGGTTTAATATAGCATAGACAATGGTACTTTATGACAGATATTGTGATTTATGAGAGCATGAGGGCAAGAAAATCATTAGCAATTTAAAATTTTATACTAAACAGATGTAACAACAACAAAATCTATCAGGAACAATGAATCTATCAGAAACATAGCTGCAGCCATTTCAACGTAAAATCAAGAGTGTGGGAAGGTCAAGCTGAAATATCCATTGAAAGGAAAACAGACAGTTCAGTACACAGATATCATATTTAGATGAATTTTCTGGATTTGAGATTTATATATAAGAGTGGTCAGGATAAAACAAACATTTAAACTTCAGAGACTGGATGGGACTCAATAGAGGTATGTAGAAGAAAAGATGAACTCTTTCTACTGATCCACTCCAATGCTGGAGAATGAGCAGGGTAAAATGTCATTATTTTTTTCATTTAAGATATCATTCAGTTTGCCTGAAAGTATCTATTCATGGGCAGGGGACAGATGGCTCAATGCCTAAGGCATATTGCACAAACATGAGGTCAAGAAAAGTTTGAATTTGTGTGTGTGTGTGTGTGTGTGTGTGTGTGATCTGCATGTGCAAGTGCAGGTTTGCATTCCCAATGAGCCCATGTAATAAGGCCAAAGGAGGATGTCTAATGTCCTATTCAAATACTATTCATCTTATACTTTTGAGACAGGGTCTCTTGCTGAATTTGAATTTCACCAGTGTTCATGTAGGGTGATAGACCAGCATGTCCCAGAGATTTTCCTATGACTGTTCACTGCAGCACTGGTGCTATAGTCCCAAGCATATACGCCTAGTTTTTATGTGGGTGTTTTGGACTCAAATTCAGATTTCAATGTTTATTTGGCAAACAAATTTGGTTTTACATTTGACCTATCTCTGCAGTCCTTACTCACATTTTATACGAGTATAAACCTTTATAAAATCAGAAGAAAAAAAAACATTGATTTTTGATTTCTGATTGATTGATTCAGTACAGAACTGATGGTTTTACAGACATCATTTATATTTTATATGACACTAGTGTTATTTTTAATTTGAATCCAAACATTGTTATAGTGTCATTTTATATTGCAGACTATTTCTTTGCTTTTGTTAATATAAGTTTTTCAGATAAGAGGTCAGTTATTTTGTCAGATTTCTGATTTGTCTATGATGATTCTATTATTAGATTCAGATTGTGTGGTAACAATAATATCACCACCTAGTTTGTATATCTTTCTAAACGCATCATATGAAAGAGCATTTATCTATTAAGGCTCATTTTTTATCCAATGAAGATAATATTTAAAGAACACTATTGAGTAACATAAGAATCTAAATCTTGGTCGCTTAAGTAAAGTATCATATCTTCTGCAAATAATGATAATTTGACTTCTTCCTTTCCAATTTGTATCCCTTTGACTTCCTTATGTTGTCTAATTGCTCTCGCTAGAATTTCAAGTACTATATTAAAAAGATATATAGAGAGGGCAGCCTTGTCTAGTCCCTGATTTTAGTGGGACTGCTTCAAGTTTCTCTCCATTTATTTTGATGTTGGCTACTGGTTTGCTGTAGATTACTTTTACTATGTTTAGGTGTGGGCCTTGAATTCCTGCTCTTTCCAAGACTTTTAGCATGAAAGGATGTGGAATTTTGTCGAATGCTTTTTCAGCATTTAATGAGATGACCATGTGGTTTTTTTTCTTTTAGTTTGTTTATGTAGTGGATTACATTGATGGATTTCCATATATTGAACCATCCCTGCAAGCCCTAAATACTCAAGGCACAATTAGCAATTCAAATGATTCCCAAGAAGAAGAAAGGAGAGGACCCTGGGCCTGAAAAGATTGGATCCAGTTTTGTAGACCCAGAGAAGAGAAATTGTGTGTGGGGGGGGATGATTGGAGAATAGTTGGGGGGGAGAGGAATTATGGGATGTATGGTGGGGGGGAACTGGGAAAGGGGAAAGCCTTTGGAATGTAAACAAAGAATATAGAAAATAAAAATTAAAAAAGGAATCTAAATCTAAATGATTTTATAGAGTTCTGTGGTATAAAACTAAAGTAATAAATTTAATAGTCAATAGTTTATGAGAGTTTATCAGAGTTTATCAGAGTTTATCAGAGTTTATCATCAATAGTTTATCAGAGATTTACATAGTATATAAATAAATATTATATTATATTATATTATATTATATTATATTATATATTTATAATATATATAAATAAAACTTCTTCTGAGACTTAGTTTTGACTGAATAGAATATGAGATTTTAAAAAATTGTATTGCTATTTTAAATATAAAATAGAAAAAAGGTTCTTCCTTTATGATGTAGTTTCATTTAGTGAATCATTAGCATATTCTGTAATGCTTTGTGAAAATATTAAATGTTGATTTCTGGATTTAGAATGTACATTGATACAAATCTCAAGCAATAAAATTGGTACCTTTTATATGATATAGATGCATCCTCTGTAAAGTAGAATTTACTGCTTAAAAATATTTATAAAAGATTTATAACGATGAATATACAATTGCACCATAATTTTATTGTATCATATATTTCCTGAGTATTATGTCTCATACATGTAAAGTAGAATTTAGTTCTTTTAAACAATATTTACAAAACACTCATATCTTGACAAATATGCAAATTATCAATAATTTTATTGTAACATACATACTCCTGAATATTACATTTCTCACACAGAAGATGTAATATGCCAATTTTTCTATTAATAAATCATAATGAAAAAGTTTTGTTGCCTTATAGTTTGTATTCCTTCAGAGTTGAATTCATCACTTAAAAAGCATGGAGCAAGTTGAATCAAATTTACAGAATTAATGATATAGTTATATATTAATCATAGAATGAAAAGGATAGTGTGAACATGCAAATATCTCAAAAACTTCGGTTTAAAAATAATGGAATGGAACTAAACATAATTCTCAAAAGATAAAAAATGGATAGATAAGAAACTTTTTTTAAATGTTCAGGATGTTTAAATATTATGGAGTCGTAAATTAAAACTACTTTTAGGTTTTATGTTTGTCAGGAGTTATCTAGAACAGGCTAAGGCTAGCAGGTGTCCTTCTTGGGGGTGACCCACTGATTTCGCATGGTCTGCCATGGGTGAGCTTTATTGCAAGGTTCTAAAATACCTTATCTCAGGACTGCTTCTTGCAGCTGATATGCCTTTCCTGCCATTATTAAATTAATATAATAATTCTGAACCATCAGCCCACCATATTGATTAGATTTCCTGCAGATCAACATAAACTTAAATGAATTAATGTTGTTTAGATGAATTCATGAGTCTATAGAATTCCTGACTTGATTAAAATAATTTTAGAAAGAACCTTTAAGGGATAGTCTTAGTTGCTTTGCTAGAAAGATGCAATAAAGTTAAAATTAAGAAGAGAATGTGCCTATTCCTCATATAGTAAGTAAAGCCTGCATAATAACAAATAAAATGAGCTTTCATAATCACACTAAAAAGAGAAATCGGTTTGAAGCAAATTTGTGCTCAACAATTTTGGACCACAAAACATTTAGGACCACAGGTGTGCACTATTATAAGTCAAGGCCATGTAACAATTGCTGCTTTAAACTTGTAATGAGCATAATAGAATGAGGCATTGCTTTGAACTTAATATCAACATCTTTCTGTAACTCTAATCTTTTGTAACATTTTATCTAAGAGGTCATTTTCTAAAGAACCTTTTGGTCTAAAAAGGTATAAAAAGACCAAAGAAGAGAAATAAAGCTTTTGGTTAGAGTGTTTGGCTAGGTTGATTCTGCTCTACCCAACTACCCACCCATCCATCCATCCATCATCGATCCATCCATCCATCCATCCATTCATCCATATGTATATGTCTGATTGTCTATGTGTATAGGTATATTTCTATGTATATAAGTATATAAACATGCATAAAACTTGTAGAGTGTATGAGACAGGTGGTTAGACCCAACAAAAATGTGAATGTGCACAAATGAGAATGTGAATGAAAACGTAAAACTGCTCGAATATATATGTGAGCATATTTGCTTATGTAAACCATCTTAATTCTTTTCCTTTTCTTCCTGTCTGGTTCAAAAGCAGTTAACCAGCCTGGCCAGTGTCAGGCTTCTAGCTGCCTGGACAGAGAAGGGAGCAGTAGCAATAAATAATTATTTACTTGATTCCCCACAGCTAGGCACAAGGTGTTAATCTCCCATGCCTGACATTTTTTAACCACAATGTGATGGTTTGTATATGATTGTTCCAGGTATTGGCACTATTTGTAGGTGTGGTTTTGATAGAATAGGCGTGCCACTGTGGGCATGGGCTTTAATACTCACTTCCTATCTGAGTGGAATCCAGTCTTCTCCTAAGTGGCCTTTAGATGAAGATGTAGAACTCTCAGCTCCTCCTACACCATGCCTGCCTGGATGCTGCCATGCTTTCACCTTAATGATAATGGATTTAATCTCTAAACCAGTAAGCCACCCCTAATTAAATGTTCTTTATAAGACTTGTCTTGGTCATGGCATCTCTTCACAGCAGTTAAACCCTAACTAAGATACATAGCGTAAGTGAGAATGTTCTTAGGAATTTTTAGAGGTTATCAGCAAGCATTCAGTATAGTTAGAGATCTGGAAGGCAAGAGACCATCAGTCTTCAAAACTACCTCTGAGACCATTAATCTTTTGTGTACCACCGCAAACCATTCCATGTTGGGATGCCTCTGAGAATATGTTACCTTAATCATAATTGTTATCACAAAAATAAATAAGCCAATAAAAGACAAATGTCTTATATATAGGACCAGGAACATATTTAATTACTTCTAGTAGGAGTGCAGTCTGGTACAGACACTATGAAAGTCAGGAATCTAAGAATTGATCTACCTCAAGATCCACACATACCACTCTTTGAAGATATACCCACAGGATTCTGTATCTTACTAAAGAGATACATGATCATTCATATTTATTGTTTCTCTATTCGCAGTAATCAGGATATGGAAACAGCCAAGATATCTACCAAGTGATATATGTATAATTAAAATATGTTACATTTACAAGGGTAATATCATCTAGCTGTTACAAAAAATAATACTTTCAAGAAAATGGATTGAACTGAAAACAGTCATTGTGAATATGTCAATTTCTATTGTTACAAATATTAAATATTTCCTTTTTTATATGGATGATAACTTTAGATACGTGTGGTTCATTTGGAATACTCATAGTGATTGATTAGGAACCTTCTAAGCCTGATGGACATTTTAAAACATAGTGATAAGTTCATATTGGCTCTGGAAAGATAACTCAGCTACTAAGAGCACTTGTTCTTCTTTCAGATGAGTTCAGACCATAGTACCCAAATATATTTGGTCATAACCATCTGTAACTCAACTCCAAAGGTTGTAATACAATTTTCTTGCCTCGGAGGGTACTGCACTCATACATGCAGACACATACTATCATACAATATAACATAAAAATAAGTATTTTTGAAAAAACAAGTTTATAATATTTTATTTTCCCCAATATTTCTTTTAATGTAGTATTTTATCAATTGATTTTGCCATTATGAATTTTTTCTTTCTTTTTCTTTTTTTTATTGGATATATTCTATATTTACAATTCATTTCCCTTTTTCTGGTTCCCCACCCCCAAAGCTCCCACATGCCTTTTTCCCTTCCCCTGCTCCCTCATCCACCCCCTCCCACCTCCCTGTTCTTGTACTCCCCCACAATGATGCTTTGGTCCATTCTATCACCAGTGTCCACTCCTTTCTTCTTGTCAGACATCAATTAGTATGTGATTTGTGTCTTTGGTGTTCCAAGATTCTAGGCTAATATCCACTTATCAGTGACTGCATACCATGGGTATTCTTTTGAGACTGGGTCACCTCACTTAGTATGATGTTCTCCAGCTCCATCCATTTCTCTAATTTCATGAATTCATTGTTTCTAATGGCTGAATAGTACTCCATTGTTTATATATACCACATTTTTTGTATCCATTCCTCCGTTGAGGGACATCTGGGTTCTTTCCAGCTTCTGGCTATTACATATAAGACTGCTATGAACATAGTGGAGCATGTATCCTTATTGCATGCTGGGGAATCTTCTGGGTATATTCCCAGGAGTGGTATGGCTGGGTCCTCCGGAAGTATCATGTCCATTTAAGTTTTACTGGGATTGCTATGCAAATAGGCTTTGATTGTTTCTACAAGAAAATGTCTTACATGCTTTGCATGTAAAAGCAATCACAATCAGTATTGCAAGAAAATAGCATGGTGATATTTATAATTTTAATATACTATAAAATAACAAAATTATTTATATATTATTATTTAATACTATAATAATTCTGCTTTAAAAAGTCATACAAAATATTCATTATTCAGTGTACCTTATATATTGTGATTGTCAGTGTCTGCCTGTCTTTGTATATATTTTTGGCAAAAATTAGTATTACAATTAAACACCACTTAAGATTTTAATTGAACCGACTCGATTATTTTTTGCACCTCTTGCCCCTTTTCCCACCAACTGGATTTTTAAAGTGCATAATAAAAAGCAGTAATGAAAGATCAACTGATAGGTGATCATTTTACTTTCTTTTAAAATTTTATCTTCAATACTTTCTTATCATTTTTATTATCATTTATTAGCTATGTACTGGATGTTTATGTTATATTAAAATTCATATTTTATAGCTAATCACCAAGGCAGTGAGAAATATGAGCTCGATTGTTTAGGAGAATATTGTCTTTAGGAACCAGGAAAGGGAACATTTGAAATTTAAATAAAGAATATATCTAAGAAAAAAGTATGAAATTATCAGTTTTATAAAGGAAAACAGGAGAGATTGTTTTACATTACCACCATATAATGAATTTCTAAGAAAAAAACACCCATTAAGTAGCATAGACTCCCTACTCCATGGACACTGAGTCTGTGGCCTCACTGAGCTTGAACTTCTCAACTGTTAATATTTTTTTGCATTTGTTTGTAAATTACTCAGTTTATACTATTCGGTTAGCATAGACATATGGCTTTCATCTCTTAGGAATTACTTTAGAGATTCACACAGGAAGAGGACCATAAAGTTTCTAGAACTCAGTGATTGACAATTAATCTCATGCATTCTTTCTAGAAAGCAGTGCATCATTTGTTGATCTAGTAATCATGTATTAGTGAGTGTGTGTGATTTGGTTTTACATACTTTGTTATGCAATTATTCACTTTACTTTTATATTATGTTTAAACAGAACCTGCACAATACTGCTGTAAAATCTATATTTATTCTACACGTACTAACTACTTGATAAATATATGTAAAATTCAGACTAGAATGATAACTTAATAGCAAAATAAGGTGTACTTTTATATTATTACATATTAAGGGACTTTATTTTTATGGGTCATTATTGTGCCATAGTTTTAAAAAATGTATTTAAAACTTATCAGCATTATATAAATTCTATAGTTATACTTAATATATGACAATTGTTTCACAATATTTGTAAGTAACACTAAAATTCATTTTAGCAACTTGATAGTTATTAGCAGATTAACAAGATTTAATGACTAATGACTTTTTCCACTACAATCAAGGGTGTTACTCTGACATCATGCAGTTAAAATGATATTCTGTTTATATAAAATCACATATTTTCTGTAAAATCGGTAAGCTTCAGAAATAATGATGTCTGCTTCAAGTTATGTTTTAAAATGTATTAGCATTTTATCAGATAAATATTGATTTCTAATTAATTTGATGATGTGGTTTCTGTGTCTGTGATGTCTCTGTGTGAGAGTGTGTGTGTGTGTGTGTGTGTGTGTGTGTGTGTGTGTGATGAGTACATGCATGCATGCTTTCATGAGCATGTATGTGTACTCCAAATTTTAATTAACAAGGTATGGAAACACATAAAATAATCTATATTAATTTTAGCCAGTTCCTTAACAATCACATATTTTTCAGTGATTTATCAAAAAGATTAAAGTGAATAATACTTCAAAGTTATTTTATACAGTGATTGTTAATAATGAACAAAATATATTGGTAATGTATTCTGTATACCAGTTTTACAGTGGCACATTTGATTTCAAAGGGAAATGTGACTTATGAAAGGTTAAAAATTACATCAACATGATAATGTTGATTATACACATTAATGCTCAGCTTTGGCAGGTCAAAATGATTGCTTTTGCTCACCATATATGTGCTATTTAATAAGCTACAGGAATTTAATTACCTTTTTGAACAACATAAGAATTTGAAAAAATTAACAAGTAGAATAAATCTTAAACATTTGCATCTGATACTTAAAGTTAAAATATTCTTACTTCTTGTGGTATGTTGGGGTATATGCCTATGAGTGCTATAGGTAGGTCTTCAGGTAGAGTAATTTCCAATTTTTTGAAGAACAGCCAGATTGATTTCCAGAGTGATTGTACCAGTTTGCAATCTCACCAACAATGAAGGATAGCAGCCTTATCTGTAATAAGGCAGAACCTGGAAACAATGCAGATGACCCTCAATAGATATAGAAAATGTGGTTCATTTATACAATGGAATACTACTCAGCTAATAAAAATGAAGACATCATGAATTTTGCAGGCAAATGGGTGGAACTAGAAAATATCATCCTGAGTGAGATAACTGAGAACTCAAAGTAAATGCATGGTATGTACTAACTGATAAGTGGATATTAGCCAAAAAAGTACAGATTATCTAGGATATGACCCATAGACTGTAAGAAGTGCAACAAGCAGAAATGCCCAAGTGAGGAGGCTTCAATCCCATTCAGAAGGGGAAAGGAAACAATTATGGGAGGCAAAGGGAGGGAGGACCTGGGTAGGGAAGGGGGAAAGAGAAACAGTCTGAGATATAGGAGGAGAGAGGACAGGAGAGAAGCCCAGAGAGCCAAGAGATTGACTGGAAATAAGCTACCTCAGGGAGTGGGACATGGGAGGACCCTCTAGAAAGTGCAAGAGACCGGGAAGTGAGATAATCTCAGGACTCATTGGTGGTGACTTAGTCAAAATGCCCAACCTTGGGGAAAGGGACCTCGAAGAGTTCACCTCCAGTAGATAGGGCCTCAAGTGAAGGTATGGGGTTATAACCCACAGTCAAAATTCCTGAATCAGAATTGTTCCTGTCTAAAACAACTGCAGGGACAAAAATGGAGAAAAAACTGAAGGAAAGGAGATCCAATGAATGGCCCATCTTGAGATCAATCTCATGGGGGGGGCACTAAATCCTGACACTATTACTGAGCTGTCTGCTTACAGATGGGAGCCTGGCATGGCTGTCCTGTGATAGTCCCTACCAGCAGCTGACTGAGACAGAAGGAGGTATTTGCACCCAACCATTGGACCGAAGTCAGGTTACCCCTATGGTAGAATTAGGGGAAGGATTGAAGAAGCTCAGAGGGAGAGAGACCAGATAGGAGGACCAACAGACTCCACAAAACCAGACCCTAAGGAGCTTCCAGAGATTGAGCCACCATCCAGGAACATACAGGTGCTGGTCCTAGGCCCTTGGTAATAAGTAGCAGAGGTCTGCCTGGTCTGGCCTCAGTGAAAGAAGATAGTTAATACTCTAGAGACTTGTGGCCCCAGGAAAGGAGCTTCGTTGGGAGGGGAACATCCTCTTATAGGCAAGGGTGGGGGGAAGAATGGGACAAGGTACTGTTGGAGAGGTCTAGAAGGGGGCAACGACAGGTATGTAAATTAATAACATAATTTAAAGAAACATTCTCACTTCTTAATGTAGAGTTTAATTTGTACAGGTATATATCTATCTACTCCACAGAAGCTAACGAAAGGAAAGTGTATGTAAGTAATACTTAGAAATGTAACAGGTCATTTCAGTCACCTTGTCACTTAACAAATATGGGAAAGCTTAAGGAGTGGGATCTCTAAGAATCAATTCTGTAAATTTTGTTAAAGTCTCTTGGATGTACTTTTGAATATTTACAAACTAATCAAACTCTGTGTATCTCCTATGATCAACATGGATAAAACATTTTAATATATGTTGAAAGAATACAGGAAAATGTATCATGCTTGATACAAGCTTACACTATTTCCATTAGTACAGTGTACATTTTTATTTATCGGTGTAGTGTGTACTCATCACTTACAGTCTCAATAAATTGGTTCTAGCTCTCTTCTAAAATCCATGATTAGGTATGGACCTTGAATTCCTGCTCTTTCCAAGACTTTTAGCATGAAAGGATGCTGAATTTTGTCAAATGCTTTTTCAGCATCTAATGAGATGACCATGTGGTTTTTTTCTTTTAGTTTGTTTATGTAGTGGATTACATTGATGGATTTCCGTATATTGAACCATCCCTGCATCCCTGGGATGAAGCCTACTTGATCATGGTGAATGATTGTTTTGATGTGCTCTTGGATTCAGTTGGCAAGAATTTTATTTAGTATTTTTGCATCTATATTCATAAGAGAAATTGGCCTGTAGTTCTCTTTCTTTGTTGGATCTTTTTGTGGTTTAGGTATTAGAGTAATTGTGGCTTCAAAGAATGAGTTGGGCAGTATCCCTTCTGTCTCTATTTTGTGGAATAGTTTGAAAAGTATTGGTGTTAAGTCTTCTTTGAAGGTCTGGTAGAATTCTGCACTAAAACCATCTGGTCCCGTACTTTTCTTGGTTGGGAGGCTTTCTATAACCCCTTCTATTTCTTTAGGGGTTATGGGACTATTTAGCTGATCTATTTGATGCTGATTTAATTTTGGTATTTGGTATCTGTCTAGGAAATTGTCCATTTCCTCTAGATTCTCCAGTTGTTTTGAGTATAAACCTTTGTAGTAGGATCTGATGATCTTTTGAATTTGCTCAGTTTCTGTTGTTATGTCTCCCTTTTCATTTCTAATTTTGTTAATTTGTATACTGTCTCTGCGTCCTTTGGTTAGTCTAGCTAAGGGTTTATCTATCTTGTTGATTTTCTCAAAGAACCAGCTCCTGGTCTTGTTGATTCTTTGTATGGTTCTCTTTGTTTCTATTTGATTGATTTCAGCCCTGAGTTTGATGATTTCTTGTCTTCTACTCTTCCTGGGTGAATTAACTTCTTTTTCTTCCAGGGATTTAAGGTGTGTCATTAAGCTGCTAGTGTATGCTCTCTCCAGTTTCTTTTTGGATGCACTTAGAGCTATGAGTTTTCCTCTTAGCACTGCTTTCTTTGTGTCCCATAGATTTGGGTAGGTTGTACCTTCATTTTCATTGAATTCTAAAAAGACTTTGATATCTTTTTTATTTCGTCCTTGACCAAGGTGTCATTGAGAAAGCAATCTACAGCAAACCAGTAGCCAACATCAAAATAAATGGAGAGAAACTTGAAGCAAGCCCACTAAAATTAGGGACTAGACAAGGCTGCCCTCTCTCTCTCTCCATATCTTTTCAATATAGTACTTGAAGTTCTAGTGAGAGCAATTAGACAACATAAGGAAGTCAAAGGTATACAAATTGGAAAGGAAGAAGTCAAACTATCATTATTTGCAGATGATATGATAGTGTACTTAAGTGACCCAAAAAATTCCAACCAGAGAACTTCTACAGCTGATAAACAACTTCAGCAAAGTGGCTGGTTATAAAGTTAACTCAAGCAAATCAATAGCCTTCTTGTACTCAAAAGACAAGCAGGCTGAGAAAGAAGTTAGGGAAATAACACCCTTCACAATAGCCACAAACAATATAAAGTACCTTGGCGTAACTCTAACCAAACAAGCAAAAGATCTGTATGACAGGAACTTCAAGTCCTTGAAGAAAGAAATCGAAGAAGACCTCAGAAGATGGAAAAATATTTCTTGCTCCTGGATTGGCAGGATCAATATAGTAAAAATGGCCATCTTGCCAAAAGCAATATACAGATTCAATGTGATCCCCATCAAAATCCCAACTCAATTCTTTATAGACCTAGAAAGAGCAATTCTCAAATTCATCTGGAGCAACAAAAAACCCAGGATAGCTAAAACTATTCTCAAAAATAAAAGGACTTCTGGGGGAATCAATATCCCTGACCTTAAACAGTACTACAGAGCAATTGTGTTAAAAACTGCATGGTATTGGTACAGCAACAGGCAAGTGGATCAATGGAATAGGATTGAAGTCCCAGAAATTAACCCACAGACTTATGGTCACTTGATCTTTGATAAAGGAGCCACAACCATCCAGTGGAATAAAGATAATCTCTTCAACAAATGGTGCTGTTTCAACTGGAGGTCAACATGCAGAAGAATGCGAATTGACCCACTCTTATCTCTTTGCACTAAGATCAACTCCAAGTGGATCAAGGACCTCCACATAAAACCAGACACACTGAAACTATTAGAAAAGAAACATGGGAAGACCCTGGAGGACATAGGCACAGGGGGAAAGTTCCTGAACAGAACACCAATAGCTTATGCACTAAGATCAAGAATTGACAAATGGGACCTCATAAAATTACAAAGTTTCTGCAAGGCAAAGGACACTGTCAGAAGGACAAAACGACAACCAACAAAGTGGGAAAAGATCTTCACCAACACCACATCTGACAGAGGGCTAATATCCAATATATACAAAGAACTCAAGAAGTTAGACCCCAAAGAACCAAATAACCCTATCAAAAAATGGGGTACAGAGCTAAACAAAGAATTTTTACCAGAAGAAATGTGGATGGCCGAGAAACACCTTAAGAGATGTTCAACATCATTAGCCATCAGGGAAATGCAAATCAAAACAACCCTGAGATTCCACCTCACACCAGTCATAATGGCTAAGATTAAAAACTCAAGAGACAACAAGTGCTGGCGAGGATGTGGAGAAAGAGGAACACTCCTCCACTGTTGGTGGGATTGCAAAATGGTAAAACTGCTCTGGAAATCAGTGTGGCGGTTCTTCAGAAAATTGGGCATGTCCCTTCCAGAGGACCCTGGCATACCACTCCTGGGCATATACCCAGAGGATTCCCCTGCATACAATAAAGACACATGCTCCACTATGTTTATAGCAGCCGTGTTTATAATAGCCAGAAATTGGAAGGAGCCCAAATATCCCTCAAAGGAGGAATGGATACAGAAAATGTGGTATATTTATACAATGGAATACTATTCAGCAATTAAAAATAATGAATTCATGCAATTTGTAGTTAAATGGTTAAACCTGGAAAATATCATCCTGAGTGAGCTAACCCAATCACAAAAGAATACACATGAAATGCAATCACTGATAAGTGGATATTAATGAGCCCAGAAGCCCTAAATACTCAAGGCACAATTAGCAAGTTAAATGATTCCCAAGAAGAAAGGAGAGGACCCTGGGCCTGTAAAGATTGGATTCATTTTTGTAGAGAAACTGTGGGGGGAGGGGGAATGATTGGGGAATTGTTGGGGGGGGGAGAGGAATTATGGGACATAGGGAGGGGGGAACTGGGAAAGGGGAAAGCCTTTGGAATGTAAGCATAGAATATAGAAAATAAAAATTTAAAAAACTTAATAAATTTGTTAGAAGTTCAGAAAAAAATAAAAAATATAATCCATGATTATTTTATTCCATCAATTAAAATGGTGTGGTGTTTAATGATAGTCAACACATACACTCCCTTGAATTTTTAAGTGATATCCGCATAGCTAATTCTATGTAATAAAAGGAAAATTATAGGTTATTAATTATTATACAGTACTATTTAGGAAATACAGACAAGAATAATCTTGTGTATGTTCAAGGCAGACAAAATCATATTTTGTAATATTATTAAAGTCAATTTAATTTAATACACAGATTTGGAACCCAAAGATACAGAGACTGAATCAGATTATTTAAATGTAAATAATAAAACTATAGGGAATTTTTGCCTTTACATATCCTAGTGGCTGAGATAACAGTAAGCAGTAACTACCAATCTATAACAGAATAATGGATTTACTAACTGTGTACAATTGACAACGTGAATGCATCACTGCCTTTATATTCAATACAATACCTGCTCTTTAACATTGGACTAAGTTGTTTTCTGCTTCTGTAACATCAGACAAACTTTTAGGGCTGGCTCTGAAGCCAGAAACAGACTCTTAAATTATGTAAATGTGAATTGTGTACTATTAAGCTCATTCCTTCATACTCCCTGCACTCTGGTTCTCCTCACAATGGTATTTCTCCTATAACTCTGAACATTATTGATTGTATGCTATTATGTAATTGCTGTTTATTTAACTATTATTCACTCATTAACCTTACTGAGAGATCAAGGCAATTTCAGAAAACTTTCTTTTCAATGTTTCAATCCACAGACAGAGAAAACTTGGTTCAGGAATGCTTCATGATCACAATGTGAACACTAAGATATACTAATTTAGATGTCAAAATAATAAACACTCAAATGCTTAACCACTAAGCCTTATGATTACTTGGTAATAGTGCATAGTCGATTTAACTATGTATATTTATGTAAACTACTGTTACTCAAATGCCATTACACAGTAATGAAAATTTTCTGCTAATGTCTTCCTTTTGGCCATAAAAAACTTACAAACTAATAGGAGAGTATCACCTGTAAACCCAGTGTCTTAGTTTAAATGAATGTTAAAATCCCTGGCTTTAATATTCTAATCCAGTTGTTTATTGCTTTCTGTGAAAGTATTTACACCATTTATCTAAAATTTTATGAGAATTTTAATAAGTATCATATGCTGATATGCTAGTATGTCTAGTATAGTCTGTTTTTTAGAAACAAGTAATGAATTACTTTAATAAAAAGAAAACAAAGAGAAGAAATTTATAGTAATTTAAAAATAACTTGAACATGGGTCAATGTTCTTATATTGATCTTTAGATAATCTTGATAGCGAAGAGTATGCTAAACTCTATCTCAATGACATAGACAGTAAAAATCAGATTTCTGGAAACTATAAAATGAATATATAATTCCAGTAATACAGGAATAGGGAAAGATATATAAGATTTTCAATGATGTAAAAACCAAACAGTCATGGAATTCAGTTATTACAATGTAGATGTAAACATCATCTATGAGTTTAATGAAAATATTAAATTTCTATTATTCCTTTTATTGTGATAATAATGCCATATTAATGTCTGAATGAGAAGAATTTATCTTTGATTCAAAATGAAATAATACAAAGATAGGAAGAAGTGGATAGGAGAGTTTATGGTCCAACTTAGGAAGTCACATGGTCCATGTTGGAATTAAAAATAATTGGAATTAAAAGTGTATCTTGAGCATAAATATTCTATTGGTAAAATGTTTAATGTAAAGCATAGCAGACAGAGTTAAAATCTAGAATACTGACAAGTACAAATGTTAGCAACAAATTCCACAATTTATTGTTGGTGAGAGAGCAGTGTAGCTGTAGCTATGTTACTATAGAAGAGAATAAGGCAGGGACTATTTTTTTAAATTTGTACAAAAGTAGTCATACTCTTCCAATATGACTCAGTAAACACATTAATAAATATTTACTAAATGATCTGAACACTTTTGGTCACGTAAATTCCTACACACAAATATTTATATCATTTTCATTAATACTTGCCAAAAGTGGAAAAACAAAAACAGTATCTGTCCCTTAATTGGTAGCTGTTTTACTACAAATAATCAAGAAAATATTATTGAGAAAATGAATTGGAATATAAAATCATGAGAAAAAGGAAAACATTAAATGCAAATTAAACTATATACTATATGATTCTAACTATACAACATTTTGCAAGACAAAAACTATAAAAATTCTGATATCAGAGATGCTAAAATTTGCGTGAGAGGATATTGGTCTACAAGTGAAGCACAGTAGTTCTTTACAGTAGTAAAGTCATTCTGATATGGGAAACATGATATATATCTTACAGAACTCAAAGGCCATATAACATAGAGTGAACCACAACCTTTCGTGTTTCATTTAGAATAATGTATCAATCCTGGCTCAACAATTGTAGGAAAATGTGCTGTGGAAGCAGAAAAGAGATAAAAGAATTCCACAGTTTGTGAGCAATTTTCCTGGAAAGGTATAAAAATGTTCTAAAGAGTAACTTTTTTACTCTAAAAATAATAATAAAAAAAATAAGACCAAAAAAAAAATCAAAGGACAGAAGCTACTAAAATACAATAAGAATATTTTACTACCCTGGCACATAGCTCCACATACGAGTGAAAAGAAAGACATTTTGTCAAATGGCATCTTGTATTCTCTGAGTCAGCGACATGGAATATTTCTCTTCATAGAAATTGAAGCTGCTGTTGAGAGTATGCCAATGTTCATAGAATAACTTGCTAGAGAAAAAAAACTGTTGGAATCAAGTCTACAATGTAATTGTCTGAAAAACAAACTGAATTCCACGATTTAAGGGGCTTTGGTAGATAGGGGAAGGTGGATCTTTCTATGAACATAAGAGATTTCTACTTCTAAGGTGCCAGATACTAGGAAACTGACCCATCTGGAAATGTCAACTTAGACTTTGGTAAGATCACCGTAGGAATGAACAGGTGATTTTATACTACTTAAAAAAGAAATATAGTTATCCAAAATTGTTTCTCAAATATGTCTTAATTACAGGACCATAATTAGAACTTTATTTTATTGTAGTGTATATTCAACCAAATGCAGTAAAATTTACTTTTGAAAAATTCCAAAAAATATAAATTATTAATATAACTGAGTAACATAAGTATTAGTAAAATCATACACAGACAAACAGACACATAGACACACACACACAAATACACACACACACACACACACACACACACACACATATATATATATATATATATATATATATAAAATTGGACTCTTGATCTAGGTATTCTTCACATATACCAAATATCTCTTTAAAATCCTTTGCATACATCAAACTATGTTTAAGAATTAAGGATATTAATATCATTTTAAAACAATACTAATGAACTAGATATTTTTATCTGATATCTAGATAATTTTATCTATTAGAATAGCCATTCTAATATCAGATAAAATTGACTTTCAACCTAAAGTGATCAAAAGAGACACAGAAGGTCACTTCTTGCTCGTCAAAGGAAAAATCCACCAAGAAGAACTCACAATTCTGAACATCTATGCTCCAAATGCAAGGGCATCTTCATTCATAAAAGAAACTTTACTAAAGCTCAAAGTACACATTGCACCTCACACAATAATTGTGGGGGACCTCAACACTCTACTCTCCTCAAAGGACCGATCAGGAAAACAGAAACTAAACAGGGACACAGGGAAACTTATTGAAGCTTTAAACCAATTCGATTTAACAGATATATATAGAACATTTCATCCTAAAGCAAAAGAATATACATTTTTCTCGGCACCTCATGACACCTTCCCCAAAATCGACCATATAATTGGTCACAAGACAGACCTCAACAAATATAAGAAGAAGGAACTAATCCCATGCCTCCTGCCAGATCACCATGGAGTAAGAGTGGTCTTCAATAGCAACAAAAACAACAGAAAGTCCACATACACATGGACGCTGAACAATATTCTACTCAATGATACCTTAGTCAAGGAAGAAATAAAGAAAGAAATCAAAGACATTTTAGAATTTAATGAAAATGAAGGCATAACATACCCAAATCTATGGGACACAATGAAAGCAGTGCTAAGAGGAAAACTCATAACCCTGAGTGCCTCCAAAAAGAAACAGGAGAGAGAATATACTAGCAAATTAACGACACACCTGAAAGCTCTGGAACAAAAAGACGCTAATTCACCCAGGAGGAGAAGACAGTGAATCATCAAACTCAGGGCTGAAATCATTCAAGTTGAAACAAAGAGAACCATACAAAGAATCAACAAAACCAGGAGCTGGTTCTTTGAGAAAATCAACTAGATAGACAAACCCCTAGCCAGACTTACCAAAGGGCACAGAGACAGATCCAAATTAACAAAATTAGAAATGAAAAGGGGGATATAACAACAGAAAATGAGGAAATTAAAAAAAAATCATCAGATCCTACTACAAAAACCTATACTCAACAAAACTGGAGAATCTGGAGTTAATGGACAATTTCCTAGATAGGTACCAAATACCAAAATTAAATCAGGATCAAACAGATTGTCTATACAGTCCCATAGCCCCCAAAGAAATAGAAGGGGTCATAAAAAGTCTTCCAATAAAAAAACAACAAAAAAAGCTCAGGACCAGAGAGGTTTAGTGCAGAATTCTATCTCACCTTCAAAGAAGACCTAATACCAATACTTTTCAAGCTATTCCACAAAATAGAAACAGAAGGAACACTACCCAACTCATTCTACGAAGCCACAATTACCCTGATACCAAAATCACACGAAGATCCAACTAAGAAAGAGAACTTCAGACCAATTTCCCTTATGAACATCGATGCAAAAATACTAAATAAAATTCTTGCCAACTGAATCCAAGAACACATCAAAATGATCATTCACCATGATCGAGTTGGCTTCATCCCAGGGATGCAGGGATGGTTCAATATACGGAAATCCATCAATGTAATTCACTACATAAACAAACTCAAAGAAAAAACCGCATGGTCATCAGAAAACTAGACACCATACTTCTGGAGGACCCAGCCATACCACTCCTGGGCATATACCCAGAAGATTCCCCAACATGCAATAAGGATACATGCTCCACTATGTTCATAGCAGCCTTATTTATAATAGCTAGAAGCTGGAAAGAACCCAGATGTCCCTCAACAGAGGAATGGATACAAAAAATGTGGTATATATACACAATGGAGTACTATTCAGCCATTAGAAACAGTGAATTCATGAAATTCTTAGAGAAATGGATGGAGCTGGAGAACATCATACTAAGTGAGGTAACCCAGTCTCAAAAGAATACCCATGGTATGCACTCACTGATAAGTGGATATTAGCCTAGAATCTTGGGACACCAAAGACATAATCCACATACCTAATGTTGTCCAACAAGAAGAAAGGAGTGGACACTGGTGCTGGAAAGGATCAAAGCATCAGTGTAGGGGAATACCAGAACAGGGAAGTGGGAAGGGGTGTGGATGGGGGAACAGGGGGAGGGAAAATGGCATGTGGGAACTTTGGGGGGGGCAGGAACCAGGAAAAGGGAAATGAAATGTAAATAATGAATATATCCAATAAAAAAAAAATATCAAGTTCAAGTTGGAAGTATCAGCATGGTTCCTGAAGGACTAATATTATACTTCTTTGGTTGACTGGATAGTTTAGAATAGCCATAGCTGTATTTGTTTTCTTTGAAATGTTGAGAAACATTAAGTTAATGTGAGCAAGGGTTAGAAATATCTCATACTATAGTGTAAACTAGAGATATTTTGGTCCTTAAAGTAAAAATAAGGAGCACTTACAACATCTCTAAAATAGTAGATAAAGACGTTTCAAGAGTCTGCTTAAAATGGTTATCTCATCTGTATCATCCACATGCATTTGCACATCCATAGACACAACAATCCAATGTTCTTCCTGAATTTAAGTTCATACAAAAGAATGGAAAAGTGAACTTTTCTGTTACTATGAAAAATGGCAAGCTACTTAATATTAATATCTATCCACTAAGTTAGCATTTGAATATAAAATGCAGAATATGCTTATTCTGCCAGCATGGAATATGTATATGGAACACTGATTTTTTACTCAGACGTTCTTGAGAACACCAAAATGATACTCTTAGTTAATACATATCCCAAGGGAGGAAAGACACATCTGCCTTGTCAGTGACAATCTCCAATTAATTAGCAATGTGGCAAATTTGACCTAAAAATCCATATTATCAATTCTTTTAATTTTATAAATAAAGAAAACCTTCTGTCTGGTAGGTAATATCTTTGCCTCTGTGCAAGAAATGAAGATGGGGAAGAAATAAAAAGAGGGATAAGAGGACAAATTTAGGCGGATTGAGAAAAACATAAAAACCCCATATTTCTTCTCTGCCAATAGGATGCTTTTTAACTGCTCTACAGGAGGTCTTGCAGATTTCAGCACTTCTGATGACAAACATCAAATTGAACAGAAATCTTAATCCAAGAAACTGAAGCATAATTCAGTGGCATCAAAGTAGCTTGATGTTTCTTTTTCATGCTACAGTTTATTTATATCCTGCTTAAGCATTAAACACCAGGGAAACAATTTCATAATTACACTTCTTGTCATTTCTATAGTCAAAACAAAGCACTGTAAAAATTGAATTCATGATTATAAGTTATTCTCCAGGTTTTTGCCAAGTTGATATTAAAGTCCATTCTTTATTTCGGCACAAATTTACAAATCTGGAATGTACTCTAATAATTTTATAATTTATATTTTTAAATTTGACATTGACTAAGCAGTGAAATCCATGCTAATAAAAATAAGAAATATATATTTTTTACATTAATTTCTTGGATTTGTTTTCATTGTCTTAATTTATACTTAGCTCTTCATCATTAGATCAGCATAGGTGATATGGATTGATAATCAACACAATTCTGATGTTAAGCAGCAAACCACCATTTAATTTCATAATTGAAAATTTAAAATGTGTCTAGCAAGTTTTTGTTAATTAATTAACTTTATAACCTGAACACAGTTTCCCAACCCTCCTCTCCTTTAGTACCTCCTCGCCTTTGTTGTTTCAGTTTCTGAGAGTCCCTATAAGTAAAAAATAAGGAATATATTTCTGTTTATGATACATGAGAAATGTTAAAAATTTTAACATCTTATTTTCCATATGAAAACTATTTATATTAATTTAGAAATGTTGAAAGTTCAAATGAAAGGTTAGTTATATAACTTAGACATTAAAATCCTGTTTTAATTTTTTTCATTGTCTCAAGAAAATACAATCAAAAATATGAATGAAATCATTCATGCCAGCTCTCTGGAAAAATTAGTAAATAAAAAGTTGCTCATGTCTAAGACATTATATGAAACACTTTGTATAAAAGTAAATTAAGAAATAGAATCTAGAGCCGGGCGGTGGTGGCGCACGCCTGTAATCCCAGCACTTGGGAGGCAGAGGCAGGCGGATTTCTGAGTTCGAGGCCAGCCTGGTCTACAGAGTGAGTTCCAGGACAGCCAGGACTACACAGAGAAACCCTGTCTCGAAAAACCAAAAAAAAAAAAAAAAAAAAAAAAAAGAAATAGAATCTAAAAGTCTTAAGTGGTAGTTTTAATTGAAATTCATATGAAAAATATGAAAATTAAGCCACCTGTACCCAGGATTGGTTATCAAATATTTAAAAACAGTAATTCATTCTTTCCATTGGTGTTCTACAAAATAATAAATGAACATTTAAGTATTCATTTAGAATATTTATAGTTTTCTCTATGAATGTATACATCTATTGGCTAATATCCTATATTTTAACTAACAGTCTTCTGGTAACTAATGAAATACAGAATTTATTAATCTTTATTATAATTTTATTTATGTTTCCATATGTAGCTTGAGTATGTGTTCTTGGGAAGCTACATAAAACGCCACAAAATTGAAAATTATAAAATAATTGATAAATGTTATGCTATTTTTACACTAGTGAAAAAGCTGAACATTTTCAAGAAAGTGGAATGGAAGGTTTTTCAGAAAAATATTTTCATTTTAACTCTCAAGGACTAGGTTATTTTCACTAGGTAGAGATTCCTATAGTTTTCTGGATAGAAAAAAGGGTGAACCAAGCAAAAAATAGAAGGAACAAAGCCCCCCAAAATATGCCAAGTGCTTCAATACTTCAAGTGAAATTGTAAAGTGGAATTTAAGGAAAGAAGTGAGAAAGAAATGATGCAAGGAAGATAAAGAATTGGCATTCTTCTCCATTGGTTTATGGTATATTTCAAAACATATTGCTAATATGTTCTCAGCCCATTTTTCTCAGGAATATGAGTTCATTTGCTACTACTTGATGAGATTTTTAAATAATCTCCATAAAGTTTTGTTCAGTAGTTGCATTGTATACTTATAGTTACTATTTTCATAAGCTACTAGAAACTAATTTAATAGTAAATACCTTAAGACCATAAAATATATGCTATAGTAAAAAGATTCTCCTTGATTAAAATATTTTTGTGAGAGTAATTAACTAATGAATTTCAATAGTGCTATGTCAAATATGAGTGTCCAGGGTCATCATCAATATGAGTGCTATAATCAGTTGATATATTGAATTGGTACATAAATAAGAGACAGTGAGGGATTGATGATTTATATGTGTGTATTACATCTTTGAATAATAATACACACAGAGATGGATGCTTGTGCTTGTTAAGCCACCTGTACATGTCATTTAAATTCTTTTTTTTTGAATATTACACTGACCACTTCAACAGGTGTAAGTATGGTACATGGAAGATGAAATAGAACTACAGAAAATATAAGTAGTAACAGTGCAATGCTATGTAGGACAAAAGGCATAGATGAGCTATCATATTTTATCCTTTGGAGAATAATTATTCAGAGTTACAACATAATGGTATTTGTAGATTGTGTGTTTAATGTGAAAAATGAATTATTCATTCAAAGGCTCACACTATAGTTGAGTTGCTATAAAATTATACGTTTACTACACAGTAGATACAAGTGATGATTTACTAATTATATTATCAAAATGCCTCTAATTTAAATTCATGAGTGATTGATGTAGAAAGATAAAAAGCAAGCATAGGAAATAATTTAACGAGCAAATGACCTCATGGAAAGTGGTAAAGGTAAAAGTTCATTTCATTTTATCTCGCTCTCATTTCTAAATTGACAACATAGGTTCTGTTTATAGGTGAGTATTCAAAATAATAGTTGCAATGGCTAGAATATGGCTACTATAAAAGGTCTTTTAAGGATAAAGAAAGATGTGACTAGGCCCTGACCAGCTATGAAATTTAAGTTTGTCTGTATAATTTAATATTTGAAAGTGTAATTCTCAACATTACATATAAAATTCTAATTATATTTAATGTTGCATATTATTGAGGATAAAAATTAAATGGGGCAAATTAATCATAGACTTGTGAAAATATTTTTAAATTATGAAACACAGAGTTATTATAATTAAAATTTTAATCACTGCTAGAAATTTCCTTTATGAAACATGTTTATGAATAAAATATGCATTTAATTGAATGCCATACATCAAAAATCTAAAATGAACCCAAACTTTTACATTTTCTTTGATGCTTTGTGCCCATATTTCTACATTATAAAATTTGCTATTCTTAGAAGTAATTGTTCTAACAACAAACATACTTTGCAGTGTCATGTACTATGTTAAGTCTAGTAAATGTAGCATGTCTTTTAACTCTTTTCACAAAACTGCTGTATGAGTACAATTTTCCACATTATGTTAGAGGTTCATTTGAGTTATAAAAGGTTATGGCATCATTTTTCAGAATTTTAATCCTTAGGACTGCTTGACTTTTTCTTCAACATGCTGGGTTTTTTTGTTTGCTTTTTATTGTTGTCATTGTTGAATATTCTAGAATGATACCAAAAAGAATTCCATGGTGATTTCCCACAAGTAGTACACAGAAATGGATGCACATAAAGCATGGATATTTGAAGCAATTAAAATAAACTTGAATAAAAAAAGAACAAATCATATGTTTTGCTAAGAATGGTAGCACAGGAGAAGGTAACCTTATTGTATGCAGGTAGAAATGCAAACCAATGTAGCCACAATGGATATCAGTATGTAATTTCCCCAGAAAACTCAAAATAGAACAATAGTTCTGAGCTATGCCAATCCTTGTTATATATGAGGAATGTAGGTCAGTATGTTTTAGAGACCTTGCACATTTATGTGTATTGCAGCATTTAATGATATCTTTTGGCGAAATTCAGTCAGTAATTCAAACCATAATTTTCAAATGATAAATATTCTGACACAATCCAACTCAATTATCCACTGATTTAGTACACAGTTAGTATTTATATTTGGGAAAAGTTGGGATAATGTTTTTATAAAAGTAGAAATCATTATGTATATACTAATGAAATTCTGGCACTCTGAGCAGAGACATTTCAGGGTTTGCAAATGCTGATGCATGCAAAAATAAATTGAATATATTGTGTATTTGTAATAAAGTCTATGGTGAAATTATGTGACAAAACATGAGTACTATGAGAGACATATTGGGTTTACTATGTGTTTAAACTTGAAATCACTTTTGGTCAGTTTATATATGGGAACTCTTTCCTTTGGTTAATTTTTTTCCTTTTTTTATTGGATATTTTATATATTTACATTTCAAATGTTATCCCCTATCTTGGTTTCCCCCCAGAAACCCCTATCCCATCCTCCCTCCCCAAACTTCTATGAGGGTGCATCCTAACCCACCCACCCACTTCTGCCTCCCTGTCCTCACATTCCCCTACACTGGGGCATCTACGCTTAACAGAACCAAGGGCTTCCCCTCCCATTGATGACAGACAAGGCCATCCTTTGCTACATATGCAGTTGGAGCCATGGGTCCCTCCATGTGTAATCTGGTTGGTGGTTTAGTCCCTGGGAGCTCTGGTGGGTCTAGTTGGTTGATATTGTTGTTCTTCCTATGGGGCTACAAACCCCTTCTGCTTCTTGGGTCCTTTAACTCCTCCTTTGGGGATTCTGTGCTCAGTTCAATGGTTGGCTGAGAGTATCCTCCTCTGTATTTGTCAGTGTCTGGCAGAGCCCCTCAGGAGACAGCTATATCAGGTTCCTGTCAGCAAACACTTCTTGGTGTTTGTAATAGTGTCTGGCTAAATTTTTTAAGCTGACATTTAGTTATGTGATCCTATATGAAATTGTGAGCTATCTTTTAAGACATTTGACTCCTATGGGACAAAATGGCAACCTAGAGATTGGGAAAATTATTACAAACCCTATGTCTGATAGAGAGCTAATATCCAAAATACATAATGAACTCAAGAAGTTAGACTCCAGAAATCCATATAGCTGCATATGTAGCAGAGGATGACATTGTTGGACATCAAAGAGAGAAGAGGCCCCTGGCCCTGAGAAGTCTAGATGCCCCAGTACAGGGGAATGCCATGACAGTGGAGCTGGAGTGGGTGGATTGGTGAGCAGGGGAAGGGGGGATGGGTTAGAGGATTTTCAGAGGGGAAACGGAAAGGGTATAGCATTTGAAATGTAAATAAAGAGAATATCTAAAGAATAAAAGATTGAAAACAAAAAAGGGTACAAAGCTAAACAAATAATTCTCAACTGAGGAAACTTGTAAATGGCTGAGAAGCACCTAAAGAAATGTTTAACATCCTTAGTCATCAGGGAAATCCAAATCAAAATGAACTTGAAATTTCACCTCACACCTGTCAGAATGGCTAAAATAAAAAAACACAGGTTATAGCAGATGCTAGCGAGGATGTGGATAAAGAGGAACACTCCTCCATTGCTGGTGGGATTGCAAGGTGATACAACCACATTAGAAATCAATCTGGCAGTTCCTCAGAAAAATGAAAATAATTCTACCTGAAATTCTGCTCAGCTATACAACTATTGGGCATATGCCAGAAGGATGCCCCAACATATACCAAGGACATGTAGTCTACTATGTTCATAGCAGACTTATTTATAATATTCAGAAGCTGGAAGGAACCCAGATGCCCCTCAGTAGAAGAATGGATACAGAAAATGTAGTACATTTACAAAATGGAGTACTACTAAGCTATTAAAAACGATCACTTCATGAATGTTGCAAATGGATGGAACTAGAAAAATATCATCCTAAGTGAGGTAAACCAGACTCAAAAGGACATATATGCTATATACCCACTGATAAATGGATATTAGGCCCAAACCTCAGAATAACTACAATACAACTCACAAACAATATGAAGCTAAAAAGAAGGAAGGCCAAAGTATGGATGCTTCACTCCCTCTTAGAAAGGGGAAGGAAATAATCAAAGGAAGCAGAGGGAGGGATCTAGATAGAAGGGAGAGGGAAAGAGGGGGCAGTGTCAGGTATGGGCAGAGAGGAGAGAAGTCCTAAGTCCAGGAGAATGAATAGATATATGTAGCAGTGGGGGTGGGGGATGGAGGAAACAGTAGAAAATCCCAGACTCCAGTGATATGAGAGGTTCCCAGGACCCATTCTGGGAACATTAGCTGGAATGCCTAATAGAGTGGAGATAAAACCTTTAGAGACCATCTCTTGTGGATAGACATGGTCCCCAGTTTAGTGATGGGGCCTTCTACCTGTTTCTAAATCTTTAACCCAGAATTGTTCCCATCTAAAGAACAGGCAGGGAAAAATTGGAGCTGAGACTGAAGTGAAGGCCATCCAGAGACCTCCCCACATTGGGATCTATCCTATCTGCAGACACCAACCCTGACATTATTGCTGATGCCAAAAAGTGCCTGAAGATAGGAGCCAAGTTTATCTGTCCTCTGAGAGGCTCTGTCAGCACCTAAGACAGTTGGAGATACTCAGAGGAAGGACTAAAGGAGCTGAAGGGGATTGCAACCCCATAGGGATAACAAAAATATTGACTAAGAGAACCCTTAAGAGCTCCCAGGAACTAAACCACAAATAAAAGAGTACATATGAGTTTGTTCATGACTCCAGCTACATATGAGCAGAGGGTAGCTTTATCTAGAGTCAATGGGAAGGAGGTGCTTGGTCCTGTGGAGGACTGTTACCCCAAAGAAGGGAAATGCTAGAGGAGTAAGCTGAAGTGGATGAGTGAGGTAGGAGTAAGTGGGTAGGGGAACACTTGCATGGAGGCAAAGGGGAAGGTGAATGAGTTAGGGACTTGTAGTAGTGAGACTGGGAAGAGAGAAAACATTTGGAATGTAAATAAAAAATAATTAATAAAAAGGACATTTGACTTCTAATGCTGCTATTCTTCTATACTCATAGATCAGTATCTTATCTAGTCATCATCAGAAAATTTTCCTCTAGCAGCAGATGGAACAGATACAGATACCCACAGTCACATATTACTTAGTGAGAGTCTGAATTGGAGGTCTCTGTCAAATTTCTCCCATCAGTGCTCATGGAACTCTTTAGAAGAGGAGGCAGAAAACATAAAAGCCAGCTAGAGTCACCCCTACATACTCCCCATACCCTTCCCATTGTCAGACCTCCAGCTAGTCACTAGAGATGTGCCCCTGCCAGTTTCCATTCTCATCCCCAGCCCTCTTCCTCATCCAAACCCTCTATTCATACCTGATTGCCATTATAGTTCCCCTCCTACCTCACCCCCTTTCCCACCCAATTCCACCTCTCCATGAACCTCTGATGTCTATTTAGGTTTCCCCTCTGGGTGAGATTTCTGTGTCTTCCCTTAGGATTTCCTAATTACCTTGTTTTTTTGGGGGGGTCTGTGTGTTGTAGGATGGATGGCCTGCACATTATGGCTAATGTCACCTTATAAGTGAATACATACCACATATGTCTTTCTGGCTCTGGGTAATCTCACACAGGATGCTATTCTCAAATTCCATCCTTATGCCTGAAAAATTCTTGACGACTTAATTTGTAATAGCTGAATAGTATTCCATTGTGTAGATGGCCACCTCTTGTTGCCAGGCAGGACTTAAAGAGCTGGGAGGATGACCTCAATCTACCCAATAAACCTTCAACCTAAAATTTGTCTTGCCTATAAGATATGCACAGATAAAGGAGTAGAGAGACTGAGGGAAAAGCCTAACAATGACTGCCTCAACTTGAAATCCACCCCATCAAGAGAGCCAATACCTGACACTATTATTTATACTCTGCTATGCTTGTAAACAGGGACTTGATATAATTGTTTTCTGAGAGGCTTCATCCAGTGGCAAATGGAAACTTATGCACCTACACTTGGCCAAAAATCAGGTGGATATTGGAGAGTCTTGTGAATGAGTGGAAGATTTAGTGAGGCAGAGGGTTCAAGGACAGAACAAGAAGACCTATAGGGTCAACCAACCTGGGCCTATGTGAGCTCTATGAGACTGAAGTATGAAACAAAGAGCATACATGGGCTGGATATTGGCACTCTGCACAAATGTTTTAGATGTGCAGCTTGGTTTCAGGTGGGTTCCCTAACCAGTGGAGCAGAGGCTATCTTGGTTTATTTCCTGCCATTGGATTTTCTTCCCCCTACCTGGACTGCTGAATTGGTCCTCAGTGGGAGAGATTATATCTAATTCTGTTGGGACTAGTTGTCCCAGGGTGGGTTTGTACCCAACAGGGTTCCCCTTATCTGAGGAGAAGGGGAGGGTCAATGGGAAGAGGGATTTGTAAGGGTGGAACTGGGAAGAGAGGAGAGAAAGATGTTGTGATCTGGTTGTAAAGTGAATAAAAAACTGATTACTAAAAGAAAGAAAGAAAGAAAGAAAGAAAGAAAGAAAGAAAGAAAGAAAGAGAGAGAGAGAGAGAGAGAAAGAGGGAAAGAAAGAGAAATAGAGAGAAAAAGAAGAACGAGAGAGAGTGGATAACAGCAGGGAAACAGGACCCTCAGAATCCACAGAGTAAGGCACATATGAGTTCACAGAGACCAAAGCATCAAGCATATTATTATATTATATTATAGTATATATATATATATATATATATATATGTGTGTGTGTGTGTGTGTGTGTGTGTGTACTTATAATTGCTAATGTTATTGTCTTTAATGATCCATTAATTTACTGTAATATATATTTTTGTGAATGACTATAACCTTTAGAGTTTATCTGAGAAGGAAAAGTTATAGACATTTATTCATAGAGGTAAATGGCTAGAAAAATAACTTTTCCTTAAAGGCTATATATTTTGCATTTTGCTTGCTGTAAAATCAAAAATTGTTTTTTTACTATAGGTAGACAGTGGTATGAACACACATTGGTTAGATCTCTACCTCTAGGATTCCCCTGTTTTGTAACTAGGGGCAAATTATTTAAACATCTACATATTTCTGTTCATTTCTATCTATGAATTCAGAATATCACATAAATGAGCCCCAGAAGTTTATTGGAATGTACTGTACTTCGATGAATATAAAACATTTTAACATCAGCTAGTATTAAGTAATCAATAAATGTTAACTAGAGCCATCATGATAATCTCACTCTTTCCATAATCAAATATACATAAGAGAAATAATTTTCAACCTTTATTGTCTATGTAAAATAAGTATATGAACCAGTATTTTAAACAGCAAGTAATAGAAACATAATGCAACAACATGCTTTGATTTATATTAAATCATAAGAAGTGAATATATATGCCTTAAACTTATGAGTAAAGAAAATAAAGATTCGGGGTGACGCCCGAGTCCTCACTGCTTATGTGAGACAAATTTTTGAATGGGTAAAGGTTGCTATCTAAGGCGACCCGCCTACTTTGCTGGATTCCTAGGTATCATGATCTGCCTGACCCATAAGACTATGAAAACCAGAAAGCTTTACAACTACATTGAACAGCCTTAGTTACAATAATAATAACAATAACAACAACAACAATAATAATAATAATAAAGTGAATATATTTTAAGATATTAGCTTTCCAATCCACAAATGGATATTTATCTTGATAGTGAAATCACCTTCAATATAAATTTCATATCTGAGATACAGAAAAAAATGTAACTTGGACCAAAATGCTTTGGGAATTTAAAAGTTATAAGCAACAGCATATTTAAGTGAACAATACACAATAGCTGTGGAATCTTCATCAAGTCTTTGGTATTATAAGTGGTGTTAATGTCTTCTGAAGTTCAAAGATAAAATAGACTGCCAACAGTTGGTTGAGTTACAAAATGCATCGTTAAGGTCATATTGTCTGTATATTTACATACATCTCTTCAAGGAAGAACCAATATTTTTATTAGATATATTATTTATGAACATTTCAAATGTTGTTCCCTTTCCTGGTTCACCCCCCCCCATGAAAATCTCCTAACCCATCCCCCTCCCTCTGCTCACCAATCTACCCATTCCCAATTAACTTTCCTGTCCTGGCATTCCCCTACACTGGGACATTGATCCTTCTCAGGACCAAGGGCCTCTCCTCCCTTTGATGTCTGACAAGGTCATCCTCTGCTACATATGCAGCTGGAGCCATGGGTCCTTCCATGTGTACTCTTTCGTTGATGGTTTAGTCCCTGGGATCTCTTGTATTTCATCAAACTGTGCCTGTGATTGGCCTTTTAAATTGTAAATGTTTACTGTTGTTAATAATGAATTACTGTTTCTTTTCTTTATTGGATATATTCTATATTTCCAATTCATTTCCCTTTTTCTGGTTCCCCACCCCCAAAGGTCCCACATGCCCTTTTCCCTCCCCCTGCTCCCTTACTCTTTCTTAAGGAATGTTTTATCAGTCCTTGTGTTTCTTTTCTATACTTCCAGTATATTTGACAAAAGAAAAACTTTACAACAGCCCAAATCTTAGGCTTTATTTGTATAATGTGCAAACAATTACCTCAGAACATAAACACTCAGTATTCTAATAATTTTTCATTTTCTACATGTTTGAATATAGACATGATCATTATAAAACTCATTCTTTCTTTGAAACTAAAAATGAATTTTTCTCTCTTACTCCATATTTTTTGAATGAACTAGTAAGTATTATTTGTATTTCCATGTCAACTAGAATAGGATGGTTCCCCATAAAAAGTTATTACTTTATCTGCAAATTTGCATAAGACTATATGCATTCTACAGAGGGCTCTCCTTTACTCAGAGACCTATGTATGTATGTATCTCTTCATACATCTTCTCTTCTTAATGATTCTGCACCATTTTTTTTTTTTACTGGGAATGCCTTGTTTTTCTGAAATATTATTTTCCACTTTGTCATACCATCTCCTAAGTTAATAATCACATGAGATGCTAGATCTGAAAGACCAGCATCTTACTACAAGTAGATGGTAATGCTCAAAATAAAATCCTCACTAATTGATGCATTATAGATTTGAATCTAATTTTAAATATATCAATAATTTAATACTTGAAGAAAAGTCACATGATCTTTTGACATGTATAATTGTTTAAGGCAAGTTGTACAGCACTATCTCTAAGACAAGATTTTACATTTTACTGTACAAAAAGAAAAAAATCTTGTAGTAATAAAAATATGCTATTAAGTAAGTGAAGTGAAACATATCCTGGAAGTTTGGACATACTTCTTTTTATGTAATTTTTTCTCTTTTTGCCCTCATTCTTCCATCCAATCCTCCTGTGTTTTTCTTTTAGAAAAGGGGAGGACTCCCATAGGTTTCAACCAACACTGGCACATCAAGTTTCAGCAAAACTAGGTATATTTTTTTCAATTGAGGCTATGGAGATAGTCCAATAGGAGGATAGGTCCCTAGACATGCTTTGAGAGATCCAATGGTCTCACTTCTATTCATTGCCTATGAAGAAATTCTTGCCCATATGTAACAAAAGGCAGACACCTATATTCAAGCGGAAATCATTTGTTAAAATGACTGAAAAATTCATGCACTATGAAGAAATCTATAAGTAAATTGCATTACTTAGAAGCATCATAATATGGTAAACAAGTGTCTGAACAGTGGAGCCATGGCCATACTCAAGGTCTGAATGTGCCTCAGATTAATAATTTGCTGTAAATATCACACACAGTATAACTTTTACAGTGACTTAATAAAAAGAAAGGATTGCTTAGGGATATAAGTGCATATACTTAAGCAACATTTTGAAGTAATATATAAGAAGACTGAGGATAAATGTTTTCTTCTCTCCTCTCCTCCCTTATCTTCCTCTCCTCCTGTCTCTACTCTTTCCACTCCCCTCCCTTCCTCTATTTTCACTCACTCTCTCTCTCCCTCCACCCCTTCCTCCCTTTCCTCTCTCCTCTCTCCAGGAAATGGTCTCAGCAAGTATCTGAGGATGATCTTGAACTTTTATCTTTCTTCCTCTACTTCCCAAAAATGCTGATATTGCAGGTATATACAATGACGCAAAAACTACAAATTGTCAAACTATATACTGTTCCATTTTTCAAAAATACACACATACGAGAATAACTAAATATTAATAATGGTTACCTATGGTAGCCCAGAAAGTTTTAAATCTTTACAAATAAGATGAAATTGAGTACAATGAAAGTCTTCATACTATATAAAAACTACATCAAATGATGTTGCTAGAATCCTGGCAACAGATAAAAGAAGAAGATATAGCATGAATAGCAATTAAAGGAACTTAAGATCTTGGCTAAGAATATAATGTTTCACAGCAACTATACAAAAATGTCCCATGTGTGCAGTACATTTCATGGCATGTAAACATGGAACTGTTTGTTAAATTGCTCCCAGGGGAAAAAACTCATTTTGAAGTATGTGAAGCTCCAAGTCGGCTCAGTGTTACAATTTTAGCAATACTAAATCAAGGCCAAGTTGATTTGGCACCTTTGGAAGAACAGACACTAGGAAAATATCTCAAAACAACCTTACAATACCTAAACCTAATCCCAGCCTTTGCATTTTAGTGGAATGCTCTCTAAGGACCGGCTGCATAAAAAAAAATGGCTTATCAATGTTTAACAGACTTCAGTACAATGTTGAATATAGGATTACAAACAAATAGAATCACATGAAGTAAAAATCATTAAGTTCCAGACCATTGGCAGCTAATTGAGGAGAAGGGGAATGGGAGGAGATAACTGCTATATTTGGAGCAACAAAAGTAAAAATAAAGGCCCTTTAGAAAGCAGAACACAAGTATAAGATTTACGTCACATTATTCTCTAACCTCATTTTAGAAAGGAATTCAAGAAAATGTTTCACTGATATAAAGGAGTACATAGGTGTAGTGGATCATTCTACAAAGAAAGGCATATGCATTAAGTACTTTTGTGTTATTGTTTTTTGGGCTTAGATTTAAATTTAAAGATTTTTACCAAGGGTTTCTTTAAACAAAAGACTTCAGCTAATACAGCTGAAGTGCATAATGAATAATATGAATGCCTGGAGTCTTAGGAAATTGTTTAAAAATATCTTCTTTTAAAACCAGAGTATTCTTATAATAGTTGCATGAAACTGTAAAAGGATGAAAGGCAAAGATCTTCCAGTGAAACTCTTTTATAGTCCTTTTCACTCTAATCTAATATTGGAAAAATATTTTTCTTCTCATCAAAGCAAACTGAACTGTGGGTTTTTTTCAAAGACAATATTTCAAAATGTCATTAGCTTTCTTACTTAAAATGACATTGAAGGAAAACTTTTTATCAGTGAAAGATATACTAAGAAAAAGTGAACTATTTTATGGTTATAATTTTGTTGTGAAATGTATGAATATAAACTGGAAATTGTTCTCAAAATACACATCTTCTACAAGGCCAGGAATAATGACATATAAGAGAAGGCACTATTCTACCCTCTACACATATCAAAATAGAAATATTTGATATATCCATTGGTGTGAAATAGATTCATATAAATTACAATAAAATATGTGATGTTTCTTATCAAATAATCACATGCTCTAAAATAATTCAGTATTACTAAAAGCAAAATACAGACTTCATGTTTATTTCCATGGGATGTGTCAATCATATCCTGTGATTGACCTCAAATTACTAGGGAACTTGATTTTATATTTAAAAAAGCAAAAATATTATGAAAGTGAAGCATTAATTACACCCTCAGTGACCCCTTAGAAATGATCTCAAGTTCTAAAACGATTCAACTTATTTTTTAGTTTATTCCAAAGTCAGGACAACTGGGTATCAATATATTCTTTCTTTCTTTCTTTTATTTTTAATTTTAAAGATTTATTGGATATATGGTGAGGGGGGAACCGGGAAAGGGGAAAGCATTTGGAGTGTAAACAAAGAATATAGAAAATAAGAAATAAAGATGTATTTATTTGTTTATTATGTATATGAGTAAATTGTAGCTGTGCTGATTGTTGCAAGCCATCATGTGGTTGCTGAGAATTGAATTCAGGAGCTCTGCTTGCTCCTGTAGGCGCCGTTCTCTCTGGCTTAAAGATTAATTTATTCTTATATGTACGTACACTGTAGCTGTCTTCAGATACACCAGAAGAGGAAATCAGATTTCATTACAGATGGCTGTGAGCCAACATATGGTTGCTGGGATTTGAACTCAGGACTTTTGGAAGAACAGACAGTACTATTAACCCCTGATCCATCTCTCCAGCCCCTGTTCATATTCTTTTAACTATGTATTTGATATTGTGTCCATGTGTGGGTATGTGTTTGAATATGGTTATAAGTGTCAAATTTCCTGGAGCTTGATTTACAGGTGGTTGTGAACTACTGGGTATAGGTGCTGGAAACTTAACTGAGGTCTACTGCAAGATATAAACTCTTAAATACTAAGTCATCTCTTCAGCACCATCAATGCCTTCTTAATATTAACTAATAGAAATTTATTACTTTCCTCTAAAATGTTCAATTAAATGGAACTCATTTTATGGTATTTTTAATTTACACATTTTTTGTCTTGCTGGCAAAGATCATTGAAAGTCTCAAGCTATGCTCCTTAAAATAAAGATAAAAGATACTATCTTGGAAAATTGATAATATCTAGTCAAGCACAATATGTGCATGCTTGATATTCTGCTGGTATATATCTCACTATATACAGATAGCAAACTGTATATGAAATGTTTGTCAAATGGAATGTAATTAGTGGACAAAAAGGATATGCAATATAGTAATAAATTAAATTTTTTTCACAATGTATCCTGTATGTAAACATGAAAACATCGTTACCATGACAAAATTTTTTAGAGCAATGGGAACAAAATACAGATATTTAAAAGCACATGTCACAAACAGAATAAATCCAGAAGTGTCTTGTTGAACAAAAGAAACGAGACTCCAAGGAATGTATCAAAATAAATTCCATTTATAAACAGTATAAAAGTAAGAAAATAGACTGTCAGGGCCCTGAGCATTGATTGTATTAGGAAAATGATACTGGAGCTGAACAAAATGAGATTGCCTAAGGTTCAGATGACTTTCCCTTACTTGAACTATGGAGTAGTTCTCCAGGTGTGCTCAATTTGTAAAGAATCATGGAAAAGTATGCCTACAATACATAAAATTTATATCCATGGAACATATGGTCAGGCTTCTGTTAAATAAATAGTAACCATCTCCATGGTACAAACCTGCATCCACTGAGTATTACATAATGTCAAATGTATCCTCATAGAAAAGATTTCTCTGGGAAGGATTTAAGTGTTAATTTTATGACTTTTAAGCAAAGCATTACTCTTCTGTAGTAATCTTACATCTGAACATTTCATAATGTAAATTCTACAATAAACTTATAATAATTTACATTTTATTATAAACTTACATCTGAATGTAAAGAATCATGTAAGATAGCAAAGTATGGTTCTTTACAAAGATATATTTTCTATTTTTTTATGGTTCTTTTTTTTTTATTGTATATATTCTATATTTACAATTCATTTCCCTTTTTCTGGTTCCCCACCCCCAAAGGTCCCACATGTCCTTTTCCCTCCCCCTGCTCCCGCATCCACCCCCTCCCACTTTACTGTTCTTGTACTCTCCCACAATGATGTTTTGGTCCATTCTAGCATCAGTGTCCACTCCTTTCTTCTTGTGAGACATCACTTGATATGTGATTTGTGTCTTTGGTGTTCTAAGCTTCTAGGCTAATATCCACTTATCAGTGACTGTATACCATGGGTATTCTTTTGAGACTGGGTCACCTCACTTAGTATGACATTCTCCAGCTCCATCCATTTCTCTAAGAATTTCATGAATTCATTGTTTCTAATGGCTGTATAGTACTCCATTGTGTATATATACCACATTTTTTGTATCCATTCTTCTGTTGGGGGACATCTGGGTTCTTTCCAGCTTCTGGCTATTATATATAAAGCTGCTATGAACATAGTGGAGCATGTAGCCTTATTGCATGCTGGTGAATCTTCTGGGTATATTCCCAGGAGTGGTATGGCTGGGTCCTCCGGAAGTATCACGCCCAGTTTTCTGAGGAACCGCCATACTGATTTCCAGAGTGGTTGTACCAGCTTGCATTCCCACCAGCAGTGGAGGAGTGTTCCTCTTTCTCCACATCCTCGCCAACACCTGATGTCTTCTGAGTTTTTAATCTTAGCCATTCTGACTGGTGTGAGGTGAAATCTCAGGGTTGTTTTAATTTGCATTTCCCTAATGACTAGTGATGTTGAACTTTTTTTTTTTGATTTTTTTTTATTGTATATATTCTATATTTACAATTCATTTCCCTTTTTCTGGTTCCCCACCCCCAAAGGCCCCACATGTCCTTTTCCCTCCCCCTGCTCCCGCATCCACCCCTCCCACTTTACTGTTCTTGTACTTTCCCACAATGATGTTTTGGTCCATTCTAGCACCAGTGTCCACTCCTTTCTTCTTGTGAGACATCACTTGATATGTGATTTGTGTCTTTGGTGTTCCAAGCTTCTAGGCTAATATCCACTTATCAGTGACTGTATACCATGGGTATTCTTTTGAGACTGGGTCACCTCACTTAGTATGACATTCTCCAGCTCCATCCATTTCTCTAAGAATTTCATGAATTCATTGTTTCTAATGGCTGTATAGTACTCCATTGTGTATATATACCACATTTTTTGTATCCATTCCTCTGTTGAGGGACATCTGGGTTCTTTCCAGCTTCTGGCTATTATAAATAAGGCTGCTATGAACATAGTGGATGTTGAACATTTTTTAAGGTGTTTCTCAGCCATCCGAATTTCTTCAGGTGAAAAGACTCTGTTTAGCTCTGTACCCCATTTTTGGATAGGGTTATTTGGTTTTCTGGGGTCTAACCTCTTGAGTTCTTTGTATACATTGGAGATTAGCCCTCTGTCGGATGTGGGGTTGGTGAAGATTTTTTCCCAATTTGTTGGTTGCCGATTTATCCTTTTGACAGTGTCTTTTGCCTTACAGAAACTTTGTAGTTTTATGAGGTCCCATTTGTCTATTCTTGCTCTTAGAGCATAAGCAATTGGTGTTCTGTTCAGGAATTTTTCCCCTGAGCCAATGTCCTCAAGGGTCTTCCCCAGTTTCTTTTCTATTAGTTTTAGTGTGTCTGGTTTTATGTGGAGGTCTTTGATCCACTTGGAGTTGAGCTTAGTGCAAGGAGATAAGAGTGGATCAATTCTCATTCTTCTGCATGTTGACCTCCAGTTGAGCCAGCACCATCTGTTGAAAAGGCTATCTTTTTTCCACTGGATGTTTTCAGCTCCTTTGTCGAAGATCAATTGGCCATAGATGTGTGTGTTCAATTCTGGGTCTTCGATCCTATTCCATTTATCCGCTTCCCTGTCACTGAACCAATACCATGCAGTTTTTAATACCACTGCTCTGTAATATTGCTTGAGGTCCGGGATATTGATTCCCCCAGAAGTTCTTTTGCTGTTGATGATAGTTTTAGCTATTCTGGGTTTTTTGTTATTCCAGATGAATTTGAGAATTGCTCTTTCTAGCTCTATGAAGAACTGAGTTGGGATTTTGATGGGAATTGCATTGAATCTGTATATTGCTTTGGGCAAGATTGCCATTTTGACTATATTAGTCCTGCCAACCCACGAGCATGGAAGATTTTCCCATTTTCTGATGTCTTCTTCAATTTCCCTCTTCAGAGACCTGAAGTTTTTGTCGTATAAATCTTTCACATGTTTGGTTAGCGTCACTCCAAGATACTTTATATCATTTGTGGCTATTGTGAAGGAAAATGAATTTGTAATGTATATTTTTTTAAGTGGGCAAAGGTTCAAGTTAGCTTCTGTTGTTCTTTTTAAGGCACTTACAGTTAAATTCTATTGAAACTTCTTGGATGAAAGTGCTTTCTTTTTTCCCCTAACTGATAACTATAAATTGAGTTGAAATTTCTCAATACGGCAGAAAAAGTCTCTCAAATGCAAAATGTTTTCAATGCAGATATCACAAGGAACATATGCCAAATCAAACAGCATCATAAAAGCCTGAATTCAGTAAGAACATTCCAATTTGAAAAGTTTATTTTTAAAAATGTTCTTGAGCCAAATGTAAGTTTGCATACATTAAATGTTTTTAGCAATAAAGAGAAAAGGTTTTGTCATTCCAGTGAGTGAGCTTTTAGAACTAACAGAGAAAAATAATTATAATTTCAGTTGCAAAGCTTTTTGATTATTCTAACTTATTGGGAAACATTTTCTATCATGAAAAAGAATTACCTTGCGATGAAAGAGAAAATTCCAACTCAAATAAGATGAAGTACATGTCAATTAAAGTTTAATTTAAATATCTAAGATATCATGAGAATTTGGTTGTTCCCCAAGAGTAGTATTGTAATCATCATGACCTTCATATACAATATACTTATAGCTAATTTACAGAGAGTCTCTTAAGTTTTAGGTACCAAGAGAAATTATAGAATTATAAAACACTGTTATATATGCTTAATGTAAAGCTTTCAAGTCAAAATATTGTAAGAGAAACAAAAATATAGGGAATATATGAATTATACACTAACTTGAATAAGATATTGTGACTTACATACAATTCTGATAGTTTTAGAAGAACATTAGAAATTAGAAAATCCTAAGTAGAAATTATTATCTCTTCTCTCCCTGATTATTCTCAAATTTCCACTGTGGCATGAAGTAACATAACAAATCATAAAGAGAAGGCATATGTACATATAAAAAGGAAAATATATTTATATTTATGCTTAGTAACCTGAATATTAGCAATATCAAACGATATTACACAGTGCTTCACTGAATTGAGCTATGTGATGTTCCTTTGTGTTCTTTTTACACAGGTCAAAAAAATAATTTATCTTTATTCTATTTACATTTTTCCACAAATTAACCCCAAGATATTTTAGAAACACTTATTAAAATATACTATGTCTTGTGCCAGAGGATGTAATATTTTTAAAAAGAATAAAATAATTTCATCTTTCTCTAAAGACACTTTCATACAGTGTGTATCTGTATGTTGGAGAAAGGGCGATAGAAAGCAAAAATGGGTTTAAGAAGTCAACTATAGCTCAAAAGTTCCAGAATGCTAGAAATTTCCTAGTAGTGATATAGAATAGTTTTTTACACAGCTTAGAATGACCTCAAAGAGGGTAAATTTGATAACCCAAATTTTTGGAAAATAACTTCATGAGAAGTATGTATGAAATGAATTTACAAATTAATCAGGAAATAAATGAATTATAACAAAGAAAAGAATGAAAAGAAAACAGCTTTGTACCAGTTTATCCTAGACCAAATTCATGGAACAATAATATTTTTGAATCATAGAGTAATAGATGTTCTAAGATAAGGATGTATTTCAAAATCAAAATGGACTTTTATAGTAATAAAAAAGAATGACAGAGGGATTTCAAGGGTATTGAGAATAAGAAGAAGGATATCACCCTTGCTACATATAGTCCATTGATATTATTTCAGAAATAAAAATTGTCAAATTTTTAAACTTGGAGATGGAAAATCCAGAAGCACTATAAATGGGTAAGTTCCAAAGTACTTGGCTAGAGACAAAGAAGCTAGGTAAGAATTTCTTGAGATCACACAACTTTGATTGACAAGATCTTGTTGCTTGTGACTGAGATCAAGATGAAGGTGACTAAGTTGCCCTAGAAATGTCACAGGAAAGGATTTAAAAATATGGCAGCAAAACTGTTGAGGTTAGAAAAGAAACTAGATTTCCTAACACTGCAAAGAAGGAGAAGTTTTGTATTTATCCACTGTACATTTTAATTTCTGGCAACCTCTGTGATTATCTGCAGCAGCAGAGACACCTCTGAGTATTTGCTAAGAACATTTTTCAAGGTCTGTTCTATGGATATTTTTCCCTGTCACTATGGAAATGCTGCCAAAATAAATTATCTGTGCAAAGATTTTTATTCCTAACATCAAACACATAAGGAGCAAAATACTGGAGAAAAGAGATCACTGTATTTATATAAATGTGGATTTCATTGAATTTTAAAATGCTTGGTATATTCCATTTAAAGGTTTCACATAAGAAGTATAGTCAGGATTATGGATTGGTTACCCAGGAGTTGCTCAATGAATTTTATCCTATTCAATTTCCTTAATATAGTGTCTACAAAGTTAAAATATGTACTTCCTTATATGTCATTTCTTCTAGAACTAGTAGCTATGCATCCATGCTTTTACCAAGATGTTAGAAGAAGGCATGTTTTTGTAAGACTAAGGAAGATATTTAGCGTGAAATAACTCATCAGGCTTATTTATATTCTCTCTCTCTCTCTCTCTCTCTCTCTCTCTCTCTCTCTCTCTCTCTGTCACTCACACACACATACATATACAAAGAGAAAGCGGAAGGGAGAGGAAAAATATGAATAGAATTTATGGCTTACTGTCTGTAGTCTTTGCATGAGTATGAGGATGTCATCCATATGCTTAAAAATAGTTAAGCCAAATGAAGAAAAAATTTGAAATCTTAATGGCAGAGCTGGTGAATGTTCTGTCAACTTGACTTGGGAGGCATGAGACTTAGTTGAGAAAATCCCTTCATAAGAACCAGCTATATGTAAATCTGTAAGGAATTTTCTTAATTAGTGATTGATGGGGAGAGTCGAGAACATTGTGTGTGGTGGGACCCTTGGCTGTTGTCCTGTGTCATATAAGAAGGCAGTCTGAGCAAGCCATTAGAAGCAATCCAGTTAGCAGCACCCCTCTATGGCCTCTGCATCAGCCCCTGACTCTAGTATTCCTGTCTTGTTTGAGTTCCTGTCCCGAATCCTTCCAATGACAAAAAACATGAGGAAGTATAAGCCAAAGAAACCCTTTCCACCCAAAAATGTTTTGATCATTGCATTAGTAATCCTATCAAAGACAATTGTATTACATTACTCAAATGCCTTGATTTTTATTTTTTTTTCTTTGTAAAAATTATGCCATCATCTGTGTTTTATATACTATATTTATATAAGGATACACACAAGAAGCTCTCCTTTTTCCAAATAGAAAGGGAAAAGGATAAAGGCATAGTGATGTTAGTAATGTAGTATGATAAATACAAAGGAATACTACCGAGTCTTAGGATAAAGATAAAGGCTATTATTTTAAGAGAATGAGAAAAGATATTTTAAATGAAAAAAATCAAGCAGAGTAGTTTGTACAGATGGCTGGTTGTTAAAACCCTTCCTTTTAAGCATTATCTGGAGGATCGCCAGCATCCACAGAATTCCAGAAAAGTCACTTCTTGCCTGTAATCTCAAAGCTTGGTAGATGGAGACAGAATGACTCACAGCTCACAGGCCAGCAAATACATCTTAATCAATGAGCTCCAAGTTCACTGAAGGATCTTATCACAGAACAAATGGTAGAGAAACATACCAGACTACAACCTTTGACCTCAATCAGTGCACATAATCATATATTTGTGGTACACTCACTGTCACAAATGAGGAAAAGGTAAAAAGAATGAATTTGTTATTAAACCAAAATTCTTAAGTTTTTATTCATATTTTAAAATTATATAGTATCTTTCAAACTTTCATCTTTGAAACATGTGATTTAGTGGAAAATGGATTCCTTCCAGAATAACTGGATAAAGTGGATATACAGGTTTCAACTATTTTTTTGAGAGACTCATCTGCAGATAGTTGTTTTACTACAACTAAATTATATATACTCTAACAATCTAGAGAAGGACATTTTGTTGATATTTCCTTGAGGTCAGGATTTTATGGTCTATTCATCTTGGCTGGTTTTAGTACGGAGGCTAGAGTAACATTATATGCTACTGTCCATTAAAAATGTATTAGTTTCTGGGCTCATCAATATCCACTTATCAGTGATTGCATTTCATATGTATTCTTTTGTGATTGGGATAGCTCACTTAGGATGATATTTTCCAGATCCATCCATTTGCCTACAAATTGCATGAATTGATTATTTTTAATTGCTGAGTAGTATTCTATTGTATAAATATACCACATTTTCTGCATCCATTCCTCCTTTGAGGGACATCTGGGCTCCTTCCAGCTTCTGGCTATTATAAATAAGGCTGCTATGAACATAGTGGAGCATGTGTCCTTATTGCATGCAGGGGAATAACCTAGGTATATGCCCAGGAGTGGTATGTCAAGGTCCTCTGGAAGTGTCATGCCCAATTTTCTGAAGCTCTGAATATTCAAGGCACAATTAGCAAATCAAAAGATTCCCAAGAAGAAGGAAGGAGAGGACCCTGGTCCAGTTTTGTAGGAGAGTGTCAGAACAGAGAAATGGTGGGGGGTGGTGATTGGGGAATGGGCAGAGGGAAGAGGACTTATGGGACATATGGTGAGGGGGGACTTGGGAAAGGGGAAAGCCTTTGGAATGTAAACAAAGAATATAGAAAATTAAAAAAAGTGTATTAGTTTAAGATTGAATCTTTCTGACTTTGGTTTATTTTTGCATGATCACACCAAAAACAACAACAAAAATAAATATTTAAGAAAATCAAGGTTAATGTTTTTAAAATTAAATACAAATGTATACTCATACAAGGTAAAGGTTGAATTTTGTCAGAATACACTCAAAATAAATTTTCAAGTATAAAAATATTATATATGCATATATCATTTCACATAGGGATATATATTCCAGATTTTTCTTTCTAAAATCATTTAACTTATTCATCTATATCTCTATTACAGAGAAGACATTTTCTATGTTTTGTATTACTACAATGATAAAATGTTAAGGAGCAAATGAGAAAACTGATAAAATGTAATTACGTAAACACAGGTTTTATATATAAAATTAAATTATATAAAATATAATATATTATATTATATATATATATATATATATATATATACATATGGTAAACACTGTGGGTTTGAATTAAGCAAAGTAATATTGTTGTTTCTAATTGACAATAGACTTTATATTATAAAAGATAATTTATCCACAGAATTTTCCTGTGCTTTCAAAACTCATTTGAAAATTAGACTGTGTCTAATAATTATATTTTACTGAAATTTATATTAACATACATGGATCAGTTTTCCAATGTCAGGTAGTAACATTCTTCATTGAGAAGAATCATACACACAGATGGATAAGAATGATGTGCATAACTGAAGATTTCCACAAATTTATACTTTTGTTTTTACTGTGCTAACTTTTTTTCAGCGAATTTTTTCTATATTCTATTGTGCTAACTTATAAAATCTCCTTACAGAAGCAGGAATAGATAAAACAACCACAAAAGAGAATTTTTCCTTCAAAATAATGAACTTAACAGGGTATCCTTAAGCATTATGGGTCAGGAGTACAAATATTCTTATTTTATATGAGTCATTAAATTGTTAATGGTGATTTCAAGAACAATTAATTGTGACATACTTAACTTTATTTTATATCAATCTTGTTTCAGTGTTATGAACAATACAATTCAGGCATTGACCTGAAAAATGAACAGCCAAACAAAAAGAACAGAATTTATAGATTATATTTCTACTACCTGTAAATCCATAACAATATGCTGGCCCAAGATATTGCTTTTGAAAATTTATTTCCATGTAAAACATCTCAAGGGGAGGCTCCAAGCCCTGACACTGTTACTGATGCTATGGTGTGTTTACAGACAGGAGCATAGCATGGCTGTCTTCTGAGAGGCCCAACAAGCAGCTTACTGAGACAGATGCAGATACTTACTTACACCCAACCATTAGACAGAAGCCAGGGACCCCTGTGGTTGAATTAGGGAAAGGTTAGAAGAAGCTGAGGAGGATGGTGACCCCATAGGAAGACCAGCATTCTAACCAGGATCCCTGAGATCTCTCAGATACTGAGCCAACAACCAGCCAGCAAACAGGAGCTAGTAGGAGGCTCAGGATGTATTTACAGCAGAGGACTGCCTGGTCTGGCCTAAGTGAGAGACTACGCTTCTCCCTCTAGATACTTGAGGCCCAGGAAGTGGGGAGGCTATACAGAGAGATATGAAAGACACTATTTCAATTCCAAACACACCAAGAAGAAAAACAAATAAAAACCACTACCACCACCACCACCACCACCACCAAAAACATACATTGAGCCAGAATCACTTGCCATGCATTGGGGCTGATCTCAGTACACTATTAGCAAAACTAGTTGAGAAATATTTGATTTTCCCCAAACTTGTGCTATCACATTCTGATTCTCACTACTAATTAGTACTAGAAGTAAACATTTTTAAACTTCCAATTATGGTAGGTAGATGATTTGGTGGATAAAGAGATTGACATCCAAGCACTAAGACTGGAGTTCAGATCAAAAAACTAATACAAATTATGTATGACTATGGTGGTAACTTCCAGTAATTCTAGCTCCTAGCCGGTGTATCTGGGTACCCCCAAAGTAAAGTGGATAACAAGATAGACCAGTAAAATAACTACAAATTCTATTGTTGTCCTACCTCAATGAATAAGTTAAAGAATTATTGATCAATGTTCCTATGTCACTCTTAGTCCTCCACACACATGTACATAGTGCAAATTTATACACAACACACACGTGCACACACACATACACGAACTCACACACATGTGTACCAAACAAATATACAAAAGAGAAAATTTTCCATTAATCAAGAACTTACTTTGAGTTAATATAAAAATGTTTTATTGGTTTTGGGGGGAAATCAATGAAATTTTATAAAGTTTAAATTACATCAATTAGAATAGTAATGCTATAATGATTTCTTTAATTTTAAAATTATTTATTAATACTTTTTATCTGAACAATATAAAATTACCCTTGAGTTACAAGTCAAAACAAGAGTCCACTGAAGGAAATATTTTAATTTAAAGAATTATTAGTAATATGACAGCTATAGAGAAGGCAGAGCTAGAAGCATCTGTATTTGAGACATAGCAGAAACATACAAAGGAAGTGGCAAAATGGGATTTTGTTTATAATTTTATTATTTTTTCAAATGAGCCATAGTATTAAAATCAATGTGTTTGTTCGAAAGGCTTTTATTGGCATACAGTGTTCAAATATGAAAGACTTAACTATCTGAAAGTAAACTCACTGCATAACAATAATACAATTTGACAAACTGTTCATCAAATTACTAATTACTAAGACTCAGTTGAATACCACATATATACCGCTTAAAAATTTAAAGCAAGTAATCAAAGTGATGAAAATCAAGGAAGTTATTTAAATAAAAACGAACATTTTAGCACACTTTTATTTTTATGGAAAGGATAAGCATATATTCAAAAGACACAACAGGTAAACCTCTCGTTTAAATGCTTGAGAATTGGCTGAAAAAATATTTTTACTTTATTGAGCAGTCTTGTAAGAATCAGGCAAATTTTATCCCAATTCATTGTATGCTCAAAAATCTTATATTCTAACCTTTTTAATCACCACTTAGGAAAACTGGGAGACTATCCTTTCCTTGACCTCACTAACCATTTAAATGACAATTTTGATGTCTTCATTGTGTTTAGGGTAATTGAACATGTTGATTCTTTAATGTTGGTATTATTTAAAATAATATGTGTATTACATTTTAAGAACTGAATATAAATATAAGACAAACGATTACAGCTGACATTTCCAGGATACATGGGGTTTGGGGGAGAGCGGCAGGGAAGAACACTGAAGCCAGTGTCTTGGGTATGCCAGGAACACTGTTTCTACCCTGAGTACATCCAAAGGTCCAGAACTGTAAGAGCGAAGTGAAACTAAAATTATATCCACATTAGAATGTTTAACACTTCCTTGAGAGTAGCCAAAGTTTCTCAGATCATATTCCGTATTGAAATATTTGGGGATGGATTCCCAGGTTGGGCAGTCTCTGGACTGTCTTTCCTTCAGTCTCTGTTCCATACTTTGTTTTTGTTCTCCTCCCATGGGTATTTTGTTCCCTCTTTTAAGAACAGTCACCAAGCTCAGACACTATTTTGGATGCCAAGAAGTACTTGCTGACAGGAGCCGGATATAGCTGTCTCCTGAGAGGCTCTGCCAGTGCCTGACAAATACAGAGGTGGATGCTCTTAGACAACAACTGGACTCAGCACAGGGTCCCCCATGGAGGAGCTAGAGGAAGGAAACAAGGGGTTCAAGGGGTTTGCAGCAGCTTAGGAGGAACATCAATAAGAACCACCCAGTTCTCCCAGAGTTCCCAGCGAGAAACCACCAACCAAAGAGTACATATGGAGAGACCCATGGCTCCAGCTGCATATGTAGCAGAGGATGGCCTTGTCGGACATCAATGAGAGGAGAGGCCCTTGGTACTGTAAAGGCTCATTGCCCCAGTGTAGAAGAATGCCAGGTCAGGGAAGCAGGAGTGAGTGGGTTAGTGAACAGGGGAAGAGGAGATGGGATAGGGTGTTTTTGGAGTGGAAAGAGGAAAGAGGATACTATTTGAAATGTAAATAAAGAAAATATCTAATAAAAGAGACATATTTGGAGATAGAATCAATCATCTCTACTGTGAAAAGTCCCAATTCTGTAGCCTTTTATCTGTCTCTTAGAAACAAGAATAACTATTGAGATTGGAAATATGTGGGACAAAGACCCAATTAACATAATGAAGTATGAGAATGTTGTAAGTTCTAATAAAAAAGTATTGTTCAATAGGGCAGATAATAGTCTACATGAAAACAAGGCCCAGAACATTTGACCATGTAAGAATTTGAACATATTGTATCACAAACAATAGTGGGGAGGCCAGTGACCATATCAGTACAGAGCATTTGTACATGTGAATGGTACCATCAGTATATGTAATTCATTATTCCCACATGAAGCTTATGAAAAAAGCATCTAAGCTTTCAATGAATTGTTTTTAACTTAATCCAAATTGCAAGCTTACCCACTTCAGTTGCTCCAAACAAGCTATGGTCAGTGCCATTCCTTAGATGCCAATAGATGGCATTGTTGCATCATGAAGCTCTGCCCTGTCTTCCAAAGAGAATTTTACAACATTATTCAGGTCTTTGTGAATTTCTCCAGCATCTTTATGTAAGTTTTTTGAAAAATCTATGTGAAGAAACTTTCCAGCCTCTGTGATTTTGACTTGTTTCTCCATTAAAAGTATGGGGGAACTGGGTTATTTCCATTCTGAGTTATGTAAGTCACAAGATCAAACCATTCAACCTTCAACAAATTCTAATTTTTGGCCTTATTCTTTCCATTTTATTAAAACCATGAGCATACTCCTTATTGTGTATGTAGAGATGCAGAAGAGAGTTTTGTCTGTTCACAGCCAGTAAACTAAAAACATGTCACAGATTAATAATGCTTCAAGGCATTGAGACTTAATGAAAAACTAATTTTTGTATTTTAAATATACTTAGGCTTAATAGCAAGTGTGTGGTCGACATTTTTGGTCATTTCCGTTTTAATGAAAGCAAGATGTCTTTTTCCCCTAGAGATAGAATCATTTTTTATAAGTAAGATTAAAAATGCATTAAATTTTAGTGTTGAAATCCTATTAATTAAATGCAAAAGTATTTTTTCAATTTTAACTTCTTCAAAAGTATCTAAAAGATTCTATAATTTGAAATGACTTCTTTTTGTCATTTCTTTGGATAGTTTTCAATAAAAGCTGATAGTAATGTACAGGCAAATATAAAGGAAATTTATGAAAACAAAAGTATTTTTAAATTTCCTATAGTTTATCCTTTCAGATTATTTTTAAAGAAATACTGTTTTTCAAGCACAGAGTTTAGTCATATATATCTATATATATATATATATATCTATATATCTATCTATCTATCTATCTATCTATCTATATATATATATATATATATATATATGGAGAGAGAGAGAGAGAGATTAACAATAAAAGATAATTTAATACATGGAAGATATAGAAGTGTGGCATTTGATACAGGTAATATATTATATCATGGGTAGAGTACAGTTGAGTACATCATTTAGTTACAGTTGGAATTTCACAGTGAGTTTGTCTGTTGACATCTATCTCATAAACTTAATCTAAAATAGGTTTCTATATTTCCAGTACAAAATGAATAAAACAGACTTTAGAAAACATAGTCACAGAATTTGAGTATGCTGGACTGGAATCAAATTTGTTTCCTCTAATTTTCCAACACAGTGGTTCTCTTTCAATTTTGACAAAGAATATAGAAAAAAATCATTCATATGCATATATTTCATGTGCTTCTGTTTCTAAGAGAAAAAAAATGATGACCATGAGGAACATTGAAGTAAAGATTCAATAATTAAATTAAAAATAATTGTCTATTGGAGGCTTGCTTTTTAAAGGGAAATTTAAGATGAGTAGACTGACAATTGGAGAAGGGAGTTGTGAGGGAGGGGCAAAAATGCTGGGAGGAGTGGAATGAGTGAAAACTAAATACAACGTCTATTGTATAAGAGATGATTCTATTTCCAATAAAGAAGACACTTTAGAAATATGCCTTCCTATTTCATGTAAGCAAGTACCATTTTGAAAAATAAAGGAATCTCAAATAATTATTAATGAAAATTTGAATGTTTAAAAATAAACAGAGGGATAGAGTAAGTCTATTTGGTATTGAAAAATGGAGCAGAGACTGAAGGACAATCCATCCAGAGATTGCTGGAAAAGCCACCCAGAGGCTGTCCCACATTGGGATCCATCCTATCTGCAGGCACCAAACCCCAACCATGCTATGTTGTGCTTGCAGACAGGATTCTAGCATGGCATATGTCTGTGACATTTATTTATACCTTTATAACCTTATAATATTGAGGTTTTATTAACTTCAGTTTATTATATAATCTGCTTCAAGTTTTGTAGTTATGATAGATAATATGGTGTCCCCTGGAAGGTCATAAAACTATCTACAATGATGGCATTACTTTACACTACATTGAGTGCTTTACTTTAGACTTCTTGAAGCAGAACATGTATACAGAAGTTAAATATTTCTTACTAAAGATTCAAGACAATTCTGTATAATATGTATCAACTACTTTGACATCTTCACTCTTTTTTAGGTATTTCTTTTTCTAGAGAAATAGTTTCTCTTATTAAGCTCAAATCTAAATCTAGACATAAAAAGATCACTTAGAAGGCTGGAACAGGAAAATCATGAGGTAAAAATGAACATATACTACATTTTATGTTCAAGGTCAGCCCAAATAGCAAAGTCTCTAGTCTCATTTTTCAAAACAAAACAAAACAATAACTAATAAAAACAACAACAAAACAAACAAACAAAATACAAACAAATCTGAACTGATCTACATGTTTTCTCTGGTAGTTTCTACACTTTCAAATCAGAATAATGTTGACAACCAGCTAGACTATTAAAGTTGTTTTTAACCTCAAAACTTCCAAAGAATTCAGAGTTATTACATTTTCCATAAATATTCTTTGGTTTTCAAATATACTTAAGCATTTTTCACATGGTATGGTGTTAAAAGGCCTTCACCATTTACATTATTCTAGTCCATATATTTTCTAGTTTACTAATATGTCTTTGAAACTTTAACCCTGTATGATGCAAAGTAATATCTGCAATTAAATTAAATTATCATTGGATTAAATACCAATGCCAGTAGTGTTAAGAATCCATGAAAAGCATGTGAGCAAATTGAGTGGCAATAAAAGGAATTGAAGTGAGAGGTGCATATAAAATTAACGAAGAAAAAACAACTATGCATGTCCAGTCTTTATTGAAACATTATACACTGACATTATCAGAAATATGAATGCTTCTTTCTAGAGATTTCTTGATAAAAGTTATAATGTTATTCAGACTTATGTTGCAGCTTCATGTCTTATTCTTTGGAAGTATGATTTCTTGCTCTCTCCTTTTTTTTTCCTTTGTGATCTTTACAATGTGGTGTAAGAAAGAAAGGATCAGACCACTGGGCCATCTATATCACAGGTATGCTCAGAAGGTTGGGCATAAATCAAAGGCAGAAACTAAAAAAAATTTGTGTCAATTTTGATTTTTGTGCACCTGTCTTTATTTATTGCATTAATATTTTAGTAATAATAAATTCTCTTAGCTGTATTCCTCCCCTGTATTTAGTTCTGTAGAAGCTGCCATCTAATGATATGATAGTGCACTAGTGGCTCCTGGGCTGTATCAATATCAATAATTGATGTGCTCCCTGGAACACATTTAACATTTTATGTTAAAAGTAATTGCCAAATATTTAATGATCTCACGATTACAATTGTGAATATATATTTTTAAATACTTGGTAAATTTGCATCATCTTATAACATTTGGACACTATTTTAAGACAGGCAGGTGGGGTTCAGTTCTTATGGTTAGATCACTTCATGAAATCCTCCTATTCATACCATTGTACTTTCCTCTTATTCATTTGCTTCTTTACTATCCCTTATTCCTCCATTCCACTGGGCTGGTCAGTGCCCTTTTGAGAAATAGTAACATTGTGCTATCGTATAATCTATATATAGATGAGAGAGAGAGAGAGAGAGAGAGAGAGAGAGAGAGAGAGAGAGAGCAAGAGAGAAAGAGATCAAGAGATACCACCCCTGTACACACACACACACACACACACACACACACACACACTTTTTTCCCAGGACTTAGAAACTTAAAAGAGTTGAAGCAGTAATGAAATGAATAGTCATGTCTCGATTTCAGTGTTCCCATGCTGAAGTCAGCACATAATAGCTCACACTGAAGCAAACACTTAGATGTAAGCCTGTCAAAAGCTAAAGAAGGGATTACCTGAGGGATGTGCCTGTCCCTTTGAAGAAAGCTGTCTTTGGTAGCTTTTCAAGCAGTTGCTTGGCTACCTATTTTATAACAATATCCCAATCAGAACTGCTTGCTCTCTATAGCTCTCTGAAGACACAAATAAAACCTAGGCAGATTTATATCCTTGTAACTCTACTCCTTTCAAATAAGTTTTCTTAATTATTTTCTGAAAAATCTGTTTTATATATAATATACCAGAATCACTAACTACACTATAAATATCTAGCATAGTGCAAGTTGTTTCACTTTATGAAATATTCTCTGAGTATTTAAGTAGACTGATGCTATCCCTAAGAATATAAAAAATCACATGTCCCAAATTGTTCTTTTCCAAAGCTATTGAAGTATTATGAAAGGCACATTGGGGAAAGTTAAACTCATTGTCATGATTGTTAGGAAGGTGGTAAGGTCTTTTAAAAATTGTACTGCACTGGTTACTACTATATAAATAAGGCAAGCTAAATAAAAGCATGCCAAGCAGCAAAATTCCTACTGTCCAGAGAACATGCTTCTATATTTACCTTGTGCCCCCCCTCACCTTTGGTGCTAGTCATGAAATATGTTTTAGGGTTTACAGGGTACCATTACTTCTTATGCTTTATAATTGCATTCTAAACTAGTTTCTAATTTTATCAACCACATTGGAATGGACCAGGTCTTTTATTATCATGGCTTGCATCAGCAAGCCAGGTTTTTTCAGAAGGCCATTTGTCTCCTGCTCTTCATGGTTTAATATTCTGTATTTTATAAGGCTAAATTTGGATATATGAATAAAATGTACATAAAGAAATAAAACAGGTATTTAATTATTTACAAGTATTTACATTAATATTCATGGAATCCTGAGTGTTTTAACCTCTTACATACTTTTCAGGTTCCCTCAGATAACTTCTATACCAGGAAATTCAAACCAGAAATGTGCTTGAATTCGATGACTTGCCAACATCCAAAAGTACAAAAGCACTGATTAGATAAGATCCATTTTCCCATAACTATAAAAATTTGCTCCTGTGTTTGGCACATAGATATGAAATTTGCAATGTTAGTAAATAATATGTAAAGTAAAAGAAGATATTACATTTTCCTTGTTTACAATTTATGACCAGATCAATTGTGTTGGGTCTCTTCAAAATTCAGACAGAGATCCCCCCACCCACAGAACTATCACAAACTTCATGCTGAGAACAATGTAGAGACAATCATACAGCTTTGTTCATGACATCTTGCTAGCATATGACAAAAAATTTTTACACTTGACAAAACATGATAGTATGTTTACAAAAGAAAACTTGAAAAACTCATTCTTTTTACATTGATTTGATATGACATACTTTAGAGCAGTTGTTTTTAGTCTAACCTGTGAGTTGTACAAACTGTCCTTTCACCAGAGTCTCATATCAGATATCCTGCACATCAAATATTTGCATTATGATTCACAACAGTAGAAAAACATATTTATGAAGTGGCAATGAAATAATTTTATGGTAGGAAGTTACCACAATATGAGGAACTGCATTAAAGGGTCACAGCATTAGGAATGTTGATAATCACTGATCTGGAGTTTCTCAGAATTATGGTATGATATGGACAATAGAAAATTTCAGTTTAGAATTAGTTGTCTAACAACAAAAATGTTTCTTTTGAATGACAGATATCAATTATAGAGGGTTTGCAATAAAGTGTCATTTTATTAGAATACAATGTAACTGAATCTTTTTTATTAATTAATTTCAAATAGTTGTGTTGACATACTAAGTAGAGACAGCTTAAAGAAAGAATTGTTCATTTTTGGTTCATAGTTTGAGAGGTCTCATGGTAGGTATGGTGTAATAGAGCAATCCAGTCTCATTATTTTGTCAAAAGACACTTAACACTGAGCTGATTCTGCTCCAAATATCCATTTTCTCTCTCATTTTTGTGTTCATTCTTTCTCTGGAATATACAGTAATACCACTTAAATACTTACATGCAGGATAGTTTCTTTCCTATTCTGCTAATCCTCAAGAAACCCTTCACAGACTTACTTAGAGGTGTTCTTTTCCAAATACTCAGCTAACATTAGGTACAATCAAGTGTAAAATGAACATTTACCATAACTCTTGTAAATATTTATTGTTTATGTATTTTACTATATTGAACCCATTAAAATAACTATATCTTCATAATAAATGTCATATTTTGAAATTTAAGAAAAAAAAAGAAAAGTAATTTGGGATTTTCTATATGATATCTAAACTAGAAATGATTATACATTTGATCTTTATAGCTGGGGAATGGTAAATTGCCAATAATATTGTGTTAAAATGCAAAGGGTGGTGTTGATTCCACTATTTATGAACAATGTTAATTTTGAAACTACCTCTAAGAATAAATTTTTTAAAGACTCAATTTTAAATGTACCAACAACTGTATGTGTTTTTAATACACAGGAGTTGAAAATAAAGTCAATTAATTTATGAATTAGATAATAATTAAATAGTTCACGTATTTGCCTTTGATCCTGATCTTCTCATGTGAAACATTCTAGATATTAATAACTGTTTAACAAAGCAGTCATTTAAACTTGCTAGCTTTTGTCACACCATTCCCTATTCCTGAAATGAGTTAAACACCACATATATGTATACATGCATGCCTACGTATAACCCAAATATTGAACAATTACATTCATATCCTAATAAACTCTATAAAACTTGACATACTCAAAGTGACCTTAGCTTCATCATACCAAGTAAAATTATGTTATCTTTGTGTTGTTTCTAATTCCTTTAACATTTGTGGTGTTCATATTTCATAACAATCCCAATGTGCATCCTTGTACTCTTGCAATATAGCAAACACTGTGATGTTTTTTCACACATATATCTCTGCAACATATGCTTTATTTACATGTCTACTATCTAAATTAATCCTACAGTTTGCACACTTTTGGTTCTGAATAAAAAAGGATTATATAATGTCCTTCTGAAAGTTTAGATTTCTAGTTATAGTATATCCATAAATCCTATAACCAGCTTTTAATATACAAGTGAATAAAATGGCAAGAAAAAAGAACAAATTGATGAGAAAACACCAATTATCACGCACTATATTACTTATGTATATCTTACTTTAACTCACATCTGTGCTATAGCTGTTCTTTCAGTAAAACTGTCCTTAAATACTAATGTATATTTTATATGTTATTATTCATATTCACTTGGAATGTTAAATTCATTTTCATTTATATGGAAAGTATTACTCTGCCCCTTCTGAGTTCTGAAGGTAACTGTTTTGTGAAGAAACTGGTAAAGCACTGAGTAAATAATATGGCTTTTAAAATGATCATATTTACACATATTTACAAAACATAACACAGTATCTCTAAGGAATTATCAAGTTTTCTAAAACTGGACTTACAAAATTTGTTACTCTTATATTTATGAGTTATTGTATTTATTCATACACTGAAATGTTTAAATAATTTTATCATTATCTCCTCAAAGAATTTTGAAAGGAATTAGACTATTGACATAAGTAAAATGATATTTTGATTTTAATGGGACAAACCCACATATACCTAACTTTGTAATGGCTAATTTATAGAGAACTGATTATGTAAGTGTTGTTAGAATTCAAATATGTCATGACCTCATTTTTTCCTAGTAACTAAATTTATCTATTCTAAATCTCATGAGATTATGATTCTATTTGCAAGTGCACAAATTATACAATGTCACTCTCATATGGCTAATTGACAAGCTTCTATCTTTGCATTGTACTTAATATTACAATGACATGGTCCATAATGAGATAACCTTTATCCTTTATTCAGCCTGCTCACTGTCTTTCCATTACTGATATAAATTCTTTCATAGATTAATATGTATCATTATGGCCACATTTATCATCTTTTCCCTCAGTTTTTAAATGTTCTATGCCCTTCAACTAAGTTAGTCCAATTGCAGAATGCCTCTAACTGAATGACATTTCTCTCTAGATCTTTCTCTTTTCACAATTATTATAACATTGGTTGCTGACTCTTTTCACCAACAAAGGAATACTGTTGAAAAAAAAGTGTGAAGCTCTGCAGGAAAGCATGAGATATGACTGAGTCTGAGTCTAGGTACCTTGTTTCTGGTTGACTGAAAATCTTCATGTAATCATACTAATTGTGGCTTTTCAAATTCTACAGTTCCCAAATGGGGTTCTATGGACATGAAGAGTCTCAGAAGCACATGTCTCGGTATCATAATTTAGCCGCTACACTTTTCATCATGAATCTCTCGTATACTAATGAATAAACATTAGTGTGCATTTCCTTCATAAATGTGACCCCCAAAGCGCAAGTGATTTATCCATCTATAGTTTCTGTTACTTCTAGGAGCTACACAAATAGCCATTCTGTATATTTCCAGTTATTATATACTAAGCCATAGAATGACTTGTGAGTTGTCATTTTCCTGATCTTCTGGCTCTAGTAATCTTTTCACCTTATTCCCTGAGCCTTGAGGACCTGAGTGTTTTGTAGATATAGCATTATGGATGAGATCCACAATTTCTCATTTTGATTGGTTGTGGTTTACTGCAGTGATCTCTCTATGTTGCAAAGAGAAGTTTTCCTGATTAGGGATGGAATGGATATGATATTTAACTGTGGATATGATACATAACTGTGGACACATATTTCTAGATGGTTGTTAGGAATTGTACTGCTTTAATAAAGTGATGGTTTTTAGTTCTCCAGTTTCCATGACGTTGTCAGCACTTAGTACCAGTTAGCTAGTGGTAATTAGAAAGATTTCATTTAGCAGTAGAGTATGTGTGTTGCTACTGCACTCTTAGGTTTATTGTGTCATGCTAATTTTGATATGGTTCAAAGGTATAGCATTATAGGATTGTTGATTGCTGAACTCCTTTAGTCCCTGCATGTCTCCTGCTACATTACAACTAGTTTTTATGGAGGAAACTTTCAGGTCAGATCCAGTTCAGGGCTCTCCAGGCCCTACATCTGAAGTACATGGTGTCTTCAGCAATAGAGCTTACTTTTAATACAGTTAGCTAATAATAGGCTTTTTCTTTCATTCCTGGAATGCAAGTCGATTTATTCAGAGTAACAATATCATATAACAGAGATTTATAAAGAAAGTAAAAAGGGGATTCTTGAATTCTATTTTCAAAAGGAACTTTAAAGCTCACTGTAGTGATGATCGTTAATAAATAAAAGATTGTTTTCTATGGGCTACAATGTGAAACAAATGAGACATCTGGAAAGAGGACATGTATATAATTTGTGAGGTGAGACAGATGAGGTTGCTGCTGTTAAAGTGCTAAATATGAATATCTTCTGTAATCTGTCTATAATTTTTTATGATGCTTGGCTTGTGCATTTGCTTACGTTGTTTGTTGCCATTCTAAGAAAACAAAAATAGAAATTGTAAATAATTGGACTATTATATTTGCTCCTACTTGATCTACTCCATAGTCTATTTTGTACTTATTTTGTCTGTTTTGTCAGCATGTCTCAATAGAGTGAAAAAATTAATTTCAATAAAAAAGATTTTTAAGGAAGCTATTTTAAACAGACCATTTTCCTTAATTGATATGTACAACCTCACTAAAATGTCTTTAATATAAAGCTACTCAGGATCCTCCAATAGTTCTTAAGAATCTGTCAAGACTGACTCTAAACTCCTGAACGTTGTATATAAGGACATACTCCACTTAAGCATGTCTATTTTATTTTTATATCTCAACATTACCTGGAAGCAAATTTTCTTCACAAATCTTTCATACCAAGGGCAAATTCAATCCCCATTGTTTGTTTTCTTATGATAGGTATTATCCCTAACTGCTCCTGACTTTTGCCATATAGAATACCCATAATATTCTTGTGGGTTCATATTATACATAAAGTCTTTCTTCTTTGATTATCAAATTACTTTTCTTCAATGGAGGCTTAGTGGGTATACAAACTATATAAATGGATGGTCCCGGGTCTGAAAAAGAGCAATAGAGCACAAAATCAGTAGTATTTTCTGGATAATTATTGTCTCATAATGCTTTGTTTGAGTATTTTTACCTAACTGGTCTTTGGCTTGTTTATTATGGTTTCTGATTTTCTGTTTTATGGGTTTTATTTTGTTGGTTTCTGTCTGTGTGTGTGGGGGTGGTTGTTGTGTTTCTCATACCTTTTTCCCCCTTTTTTTCTAACAGTTTTATTTTGTTTTATTCTGGTTTCTTTGCTTTGTATTTGTTAACTTGATTTCTCACAGTAGAGAGAAAGAGGCATGGAGTTAAATGAGCAGAAAGGTGAGGAGGATCTAGGAGAGAATGAAGGAGAAAAAACTGATAAAGATTTAATATTTGTTAACTACTATTTCAATACTTTAGAAAAATTAAAATAAATATAACTACAAATAATACATCTCATTAATTTGCTTAAATTTATATTAAAATATTTATATAATCTAATTTATATTGTAGCTCAGAGACATATTAATATACTTGGCTTCCCCCACAATAGCATACTTAACAGACGAAATAATCCTGTGCCTGTTTATTTTTCTAAAATTCATCTGTCTAATGACAGTTGTTATCTAAGGTATATGAAGAATATTTCTTATGAATAAATGTATGAATGAATGAATTCAATAAAAATCATATGAAAATAATAAGAATTATTGCCAGATTTTTGAAATACAAATTAAATTTGAAATATCAGAAGGTATGAAGAAATATTTTCTTTTATTCTCTTTTTTTATTTAATATATTCTATATTTGAAAATTATACTGAATTATTTGTGACAGATGGACATTACATTTAATATGTTATGAAACTAAAAGAACCAAATCTAGGAAAAATTATGAATTTGTCAAATATATGGTACAATTGGCTTTTAAGTTTAGCAGCAATAATACCTATAGCATTATGAATATTAATTATTTAAATTATGTTTTGCTTGGAAAACATTTGTGAATGAAGAAAAAAGTGCTTTTTAAATAAATAATATTAACTTTGTTGTATTAAATACAATATTACTATCACATTTTTACTGATTTTGTTTGATAAAATACTAGGCAATTGTGATATTTATATAAGCTGTAATCCCACTTTTCATTGAATGAAGTAGTTTATTAATTTTAATATTTAGGTAATTCATCCAAATAAATGAAATATTGAACACAGTATAACTATAGCACAACTAAGTTTAGTAGATGAATAATTATAACTATGACATTCATATATGTTAAAAATCACAGTTTGTGTGTCTTTACAGGACACAAGTGGAAATTATATCTTTTTAATACATTGCAGTGTTTAATGCTCAAATAATACCATCCACCTTCCATCTATTGCAAGTCTCTGACCTCATCTGTGACTTGAAAAGATTAGATCCAGCCTGCCAAAGACATATGGATGCATAGCAGTCAGATTTTAGTTGTTTTCACTACATTATACAACATATATAAAATTATAAAATGTATTCCTCCTATCCACAGTAGGATCTGAACACCTTGGTTGTCATCTCTCCGGTTGTTCTTTCCCTGAGTCTCTGAAAACCACTTTCCAGTTTTCTGGTTTTAAGAGATAATAATTCTACATTGTGTGTATGAGTGTATATATTTTTTCTTCTTATATTTTGCTTTCCATTTCAATTTCAGGCACAGCCAGAGAAAAAGTGTGTGTGTGTTTGTATATGTGTGTGTCTGTGTGTCCCTCAATCAGTTATATTCTGTTATTGACTATCCCAGATAAGTAGAATTTTTTCCATTTATCAGTATTATAACGTATATAAAGCACAGCTAATATATTCAAATCCATGTCATAAATTCATCAGTTATTGTGCTTTATCTGAAAGTTACTTCAGTCTATTTGGTTTTGTTTAGAGTAAAGACCATCTTTTTCCATGAATAATAATTAAGTCTACTCTCTTTAGTAATACATTGAACTTCATTCCACCTAAAGTAAGTTTTAGGGTAATAATTACACCCTTTAATAAAATAGGTACATTATCTTTCTTTTTCCACACAACTTACATCAGTTTCTAGTGATATTCCTTCAAAGTTTCTGCTGAAAAACAAAATTAAACAAAAACCAGAATGCTATTCTTTTACTATTTAAAAATATTTACCCTGTTGAATATATCTCAGATTACACAATCTTAAGCTTTTGTCAATTTCCCTTAAATCTCTATGCATTTGCCTAAAAATTGACCAGCACATCACATAACCACAAGTAAAACAGTTACAATGATGTTGAATAAAATAATTAAAAAATCAAATAAGGGCTGGGGACATGGCTCAGAGTTTAAGAGCACTGACTGCACTTCAAGAGATCCTGAGTTCAGTTCCCAGCAACCACATGGTGGCTCACAACCATCTGTAATGGGATCTGATGCCCTCTTCTGGTGTGTCTGAAGATAGCTACAGTGTACTCACATACATAAAATAAATAAATCTTTAAAAAAATCAAATGAGATATTGTATTTAATTTCAAACAGAAGTATAGCATAGCTCGTGACTGAAATTAAAAAGCCCTATTTACTTGCCCTACTCAATCTTGTGTGCCTGAGTTGAAGTCACTGATGAACCATACATTCTAAACAATTCCAATCTTATTAAAATCTTGTCAGATTGATTTAGTTCATCATAATACGGAATTGAGGGCTTCACTTGAATGATGAAATACAAATGCGTGTGCATATTCATGGTCACAGATGAGAAACAGTATATTGGAAGTATTGTTAATAATGTAGATATAATATTTGGAACTGTTGATGAGTTTTCTTGCCCAGCAGCCCACATAATACCTTCCAGATCTATCAAAGCTAGGAGGAAGCTTCCAGATCCATGTCAGTGGAATTACTCCAAATTTTGTGATCAAACTGTGTTGTACCTTCAGTGGTAGTCTGTCTCATCATCATGTTCTGGTGGACAACCAAGAAAATAGCAGGAGCATGGAAGTTCAGGGTTGTGGGAGGTGCTCCTTTAGGACCAATTTAACAGAAGTAACAACAACAACAACAAAAAAAAATCAAAGGGAAGTATTTCTTATGTGGCACTGAGATTCTATGGCTTCTAGGAGAATCAGAATTCTTTTGCATAGACTATCTCCACTCAACCTATTTTTTTTGTTTGTTTGTTTTTTTCGAGACAGAGTTTCTCTGTTTAGCCCTGGCTGTCCTGGAACTCACTCTGTAGACCAGGCTGGCCTCGAACTCAGAAATCCACCTGCCTCTGCCTCCCAAGTGCTGGGATTACAGGTGTGCGCCACCATGCCCGGCTCAACCTATTTTTCAATTCCATTTTTAATAAGATTATGGAATAATAGGTTTCTGGATAGTGTTTTCAGTGCATTTAGTGTTAGTCTGCCACTACTACCTCCTGTGCCCTGCCCTTCAGTCCCCCTCCTTCATAAAGACCACACTATTATTATTTTTTCTACTCTCAGACTTAACCTATTTTATAATACTTTATTTCTCTTAAGAATGTCCTCCCACCTCCATGACCCCTTTATGGCTTTCTGAGTTCTATAATACTCTAGGTTAAAGACTCAAATCTAAAGATTTGAAGCTAAGATTTACCTGTGAGAGAGGATGTGAAATTTGTATTTCTGAGTCTGTATTATCTCCTTCAGTATACTATTTTCCAGTTCCATTCATTTACCTGGATATCTCATAATATAATTTTTTGTATAGCTGAATGAATTTTCATTCTGTATTAATATTGGCTTTTCCTTAGCTATTCATCTGTTGAAAAACATCTAGGGTAAGTCCATACCCTCACTATGGTGAATAAAGCTGTAATGACCATGAATGAGCAATATTACTGGAGGGTAGGCATAGAATTTTATGTGTGGTACATATTTTATAATATCATAGCATATCAGTTTATGTTCTACTCATGGACTAGTGAATCTATTGAAGGAATTATTTTTAGCAAATGATGCCATTTTACTCATAAGGGTTGGATCTTGAGCTTTGAAGCAACGCAACGGCATACAAATCTTCTCAAAAAGAGAACATGATAATCCAAAACACCAGGAAGAAAATCAATTTGGTTTACTATACTAAGGAAATCACAAGAATAGTAGGGCTTTAATACTCAGAGGGCATACGACTGAAAGTGTTCAAGATAAATGATTAAATATAATTCTGGCATGTCTTAATGAAAAGAAAATTGTGTAATCATAGAAAAGAGATGAAAATAATCTGATAACAGGATGCAAGCTAACCCACAGGATGAGGAAACAGCAGCAAAGGCAAGTTGAAAGTCATTTTGATACATTAAATAAAGATTAGTTTAATGGGAATGAAGAATACTAGAGAGTAACAAGATTTTTAAATTAATTAAATTGCATTTTGCCTATTATCTATTGATATACAACATGATTAACTATTTTAAACTAAGAATGTGATTATTTTCCTGATAATTCACAGGTAAAGGAGAGGAAATGTATATGGACAGAAGAGATACATACCTCTATATCATCTTCTTTATGCAGTAGGCCAAAAAAATAGTTTTACAAAGTGTGACTAATAATGAATGCTTTTCTGTCTCTATTTTGAATACCAAGAGGAAAGGCCATGTAAATGGTTCTGATACACAAAATGTTATAGCTCATGCTAAGAAACACCTAAATGGCCTAGTTAGCTGTCAGTATGCATTTTCCAGTAATTTTTTTCTTTTGGCTATACAGTAGTGTCAGCAATTTGAAAGCCAGTTTGCTAACCTTGTAATAGAGACATAAGAAGTAACAGGAAAATTATGGACTGAAAAGTAGATACTTCATGAGTTTTGTTGGTGTAGAAAATAAATGAGGAATCTTTACAAGCTCTAATGATGGTGAGACTTTAGACTCTCAATTTTAATATGTGTCAATTACAATTCTAAAGTTTGCAGTATAATATTTAATAGATGGATTCTGTCTTCAGTTCCCCCATGAGTTCATATGCGTTGAAGGCATCCATTTACTCTCAGCTATACTATGCCATGAATGTCACTTGTATATTTGTAATTTTAGAGAGAAACAATGAAAAACTGAAGGTGAAAGTAGTGTTCAAGTGGGACTAAATTAAGATTAAAAAGACTGTTGAAATTCTAGGACTGGAATGATATTCAAAGAGGTAAAGTTAAAAATTAGCTCACCTTATGATACCACAGGAAAAATGTTTCCTGATATCACGAATCCTAATTTCTTCATTTAAGTAAACTGTAAATAATTTTACAGTTTAATTGTTAAACTGTAACTTATTTCATTTAGGTATAAGCATTCTATTCTAAAACAAATTGTAGAATTCTATAATTCTAGATTTTTCCTTAATGAGCTACATACTGTGTTTATGTGGGAAAAGATGTGTTCTTGAAAAACGTACAGTTTTATATATTTTAAAGCAAAATGGACAATTTATTTGTTGACACTATTGGATATTGTTATATAATACATTTTTATAGGAATCATTGTGAAGAAGGAGGAAGTATAATAATGAATTGCCTCACATTGTTGAGGCATATCACCATTCTCTTAGAGGGTAACACTGGATAAGGAAAAGGGTAGGCTTATCTAACAATATGAATAGAAAAGGGGAAACTATATCGGTAAATATTTTAACAACAACCAAAGTCCCTCTTGTTTAGTATTCTATGGATTATAAAGCATACACAGTGGTACTAATGTATCGGAGTTGGAACATATATAAAATCTAGGTGTCATTATAGATCTAAAACAAATTAACCATAAATGCTTATTGAACTCTTTGAACCCAGAATTAGAATTTTGAGAGGAGGAAAATGGATAGAAATTCAAGAGAGAATTTACATATATTCAGATAATATATCTAATTACTTCTAAGTCTAAGGCTAACCTAAGCAAAACTAGCTATATTTTAATGATCTTATTTCATCTAAACAAATTATGATGTTCAGTTGGAACATCATTGCAAATAGAATAACTTAGATGATAACATATACAATCATAATTTGCTTATCTTTTCAGGACTCAAATTTTTAAAAATTCTTAAAAGTAGAAAAATATATAGAACTCAATTCACTGCACAATGAAATTCTGAATATGTCTCTGTCTGAAAGATGTGAGCAAATGTATTCAATCAGAAATATACTTCAGCAGATGGGAGGAATCAATGATAAACGATTTATGTTCCCAATTATTAGGGTTCTATTAATGGTGCTACCCTTTTCACACCGACATAAGAGATTTGCCAACCTTGAAATGCTACATCTACCTTTCAGAATTTGGATGGACCTTGTCAAGGATATTGTTATGCTAATGTATGCACTTGTCACAGTTTTAGAGTCTTTTCACAAAATCTGTTTTAGAACTTTCTAGAAAAGTCCTTTTCCTGTCCATCTTTGAGACTTATGAAGATCAACAACTTGTCTCAGACCAAATGTCTTTCTGATTTGAATTTAAGCAAATAGAGCCAGGTTCTTTTCCTTAGAACCTATCAATAATAACTAAGAACACAAGAGTGAAAGAATTAGTACCTCTTTCTCAATATTCACTCACAATAATCTATTTAACTACATGATTATATTGTTTTTATTTACTTTAGTATTATAATATGCTTTTATATATTTGCATTTATTTTTTATTAAGTTCGATGTATATAAGTAAACTTCAAAAGCAGGTAAGTAATCATCAGATAGTTGAAGGATTGTGCTTTTGCAAAATATCGTTAGTTATTTTGGAAAGGCAAAAATATATGTTTCAGCATTAAACTAACTTAATGCTGTGTATCATTTTAACAATTTTTAAAATAATGAAATCATTTATATACCACTTTCATTATCCCTATAAAATACCAGGTATTTTTGTTTCCCAGAATATTCAAAATGTGAAGGAAAAGTATGATTAGTGCTGTGCTGTTCACATATTTCCTCTTACATTCTCATAAGATATGGCATTCTTCTTTCATATTAAACATACCAGGGAAGTCAGCTTTATAAGTCTACTTGATATTTTGGTGCATGATGCATCATCTCATTTGGGAAATGATCAATGTGAGAAAAATGATGTAAGAGAAGAGAATTAGTATTCAGTAGATTCATTGCACAAAATAACTTTGGATGTGCCCCAAGGCCATGAGACACAATTGAGGTCCATCTGTGTCAGGACCATATTCAATTGCATAGCCTCTATTCCATTGGTAGTGTGGCCAAGTTCCCAAGAATTGGGAGAGGAACAGTGGAAGGTGTTAATTAGTATGAGGATATCCACTTATTCAAAGTAAATTACCAAAACTCTAAATGTTGCAAAGACAAATTATAGCCTGAGAAGTATAACATGAGCTACTCAATAGAGTCTACTTATTCTGGAATGAAGATATAATGACTAATGTTCCTGACATTGAAAAATCAGAGCAGGATGTCAAAATTAAAAAATATTTATAGATCCTAAAGGTCTTCAAGAAATAAGTTAATATGAATAGCAGAAATGTGTTTTGTATTATTAAGCAGTTTAAACATTTACCTTGAAATAACAAAAAATGCATAACTTTCAAGAGTCTTCTAATAAGGCAAAGATTCTAGGTAAATTTTGTATCCCATGCACTCTAAAATTATTAACTCATTTGTAAATTCTAAGAGAAAAAGATAGATTTAGGACAAGACGGTCATGGGTTTATCTATTCTTGAGTAATACAATAGCTTTTTGTCCAAAATAAATTTATTCTAATGTGTAAATCTACACAAGCCATGTGTTAACTTGGTAGGAGCACCCACAATGGCTAATGGAGTTGTCATGGTAACATTTAGGAAAGGAAAAACAATTACATGAGTCTTTCAATATGGAAATAAAAGTAATATGAGAATTCATGTTTCTAAAATCATATTTGGTAGTGTAGTGTGTGACAGATGACCATGCTCGATATCTATGAAAAACTAAGAAAGCCTTGGAATGTTGTACGTTTTGTGTATGTAATAATCTGAATAAAGTGGGTCATAGCAGATAAATGTGCTTTGCATGCCATTTAGTGGTCCAGACAACAATAATCTTCTGTAGAATAAAGAGGAATAGACTAATAACAACTTTTAGAAATCATTTGCAAAAGCCATATACAAATTTCCACTGCAAAATTATAATTGCCATAGGCATGTATTAATTGTGGTGTGTGTGTGTGTGTGTGTGTGTGTGTGTGTGTGTGTATCACATTCTATTTCTTTGGAAAACTATTACTCATTTTAAAACAACCTAAGCAATCATTACATTTCCAAAGAATTACCATCATAACCAACTTTAAGGCAGCAGAAATAAAATAAACTTTATTTTTTCAAAATGTACATTGCATCATATAGGTAGTATATGTCATTAGAAGCAACATTTCAAAACATTTCACTGTGGAGTTCAATTGCCTCATTGCACAACGATGCATAATTTGAAATGAATTTGATACTCATTTCACAAATTAGAATACACTTTCCTTACAAAATGGGCATCATTAAAGCAATTTTCCCTGGCTTGCTAAACTAAGAAAGCTGGATAGTTGACTCTTAATCACACTGCTCATTCTATAAAACAAGACTAACTGTATATGCTAGGAGAGGAGAGATATTAAGAAGGAAACTCTCTTATTGTGTGGGATGAAGTATGCTCATTTTTCTCTGTTCTGACTTCTGCTGACCTATTACAAAAGATATGTAAGCACCGTGTTCTTCAGTTATCCATAATATAACAAGAGTTACTGTTTTAAACAATTTACTCAGCATGTCACCCATACTGATTAAAATTTTCTGCAGCTCCTTTGCCTATGGAATATGTTATCTGAATTCCATGAAAAGATACAGAAAATCTTTGTATTTGTTTTAGTCCACCTCTTTTCAATTCGTTTATCCTTCCCAATCACATTTTGTGCACTTGCCAAATAAGCAGGGCTCATATGGACTAACAGAGACTTCAGAGGCAAGTGTGGGGCCTACATGGGCCTGCACAAGCCATCTGCGTATATGCTATGGCTGTTACCACATTCTTCTGTATGACTGCTAACAGCAGAAGCTGTAGCATTTCTGACTTTTATTCCTGCTCTTGGGATTTTTCCTCTTATTTGGTTGCCTTGCTCAGTCTGGATATGAAGGCTTTTGCCTTATCTTATTATATCTTAGTATTTATTTCTTGTGTGTGTGTGTGTGTGTGTGTGTGTGTGTGTGTGTGTGTCTATGTCTGTGTTTGGCTGTCATTTCTCAGACGCCTCCTCTTTGCTCTCAAGAGAAAACCCAGAGTGGGTGGACCTGGTGAAGATGGGAGGCAGTGGGCAGCTGGGAGAAGTGGACGGAGGAACAATTGTGGTCTGGATGTATTGTATGAGGAAAGAATATTTTCAGTAGCATGATTTTTTTAAAGATCAGTTTAATGCAAATATTATAGAGAAATAGAAAGGTACAGAGATATAAATAAAGACATGGGATATGTATACATTCAATTAGGTGTGTGCATATGTTTAGGGGTTCACATATGGAAGCCAGAGTTATACATAAAGTGCCTTCCTCAATTGCTGTTCACATATCTGAGACAGCAACTGTCTCTGAATTGATAATTCAAGAATTTGACTCAGTTGCCTGCCCAGTGAACCCTAGAGTTTTAACTCTTTACTACTAAGAAATTTTAAAAAATATTGTTAATAGCAATCCCAACTCTGGTGCTTATAGTTGTGCACCTAGTTGACACTGCACCATCTTCCCAGTTCCCAAATCTTTTACCATCTATGTATTTTTTCTCATCATGCCATTCATGGCCTTCTTGGATCTTACCATACCACAAAAAATCATCATTGGCTTTTAAAACTAACTTCAAATAACCTCACCTTCCAGATCATTGATGCTTTATCCTTTACCTCTGAGGAATCTTTTCCTCTTTGTGTTTGTATAAGATTTTGTTATATAGGTCATCAATAGTGCCTACCAAACTGGATTTCCTGTTATATGCTTAAATGGCTATCTCTGTCTTTTACGTTTAAAAAAATCTCACTAATTCTGCATAATGAATGCCCAGCAGAGTGTCTGGTACATTAGAGAACTATTGAGTAAAAGCCACTTAGTGAATAGCAGACAAAAGAAAGACTCACATAAAGTATTATCTCATTTCAAGCACAGCATGTTGAGTATATGCAGATTAATTTAGGTTCTTAAAATGATTTTGATAATGTTCAAAGACGTGGGGTACAGAAAATGAAGACATAAAGTATCGCCTTTGTCTACGTTTAATTTACTAACATTTATAAAACTAGTTTATTCAATATAGAGTTTGTGCTGGCTAGTTTTATGTCAACTTGACACAAACAATCAGAGTCAAGACACCTAAATGAGAAAATGCCTCCAGAACCTTGGGGTGAAATCCTTTTCGATATTTTCTTTATTAATGATTAATGGGGAAGAACCTTCCCATTGTGGGTAAAGAAATGCCTGCTCTGGTGGTTCTGGATTCTATAAGGAAGCAGGTTGAACAACTCCTATAAAACAAAACTAGTATGCAGCACTACTTTGTTGCCCCTACACCAGTTCCTGCTACCAGATTCCTGCTCTGTTTGAGTTCCTGTCCTGACTTCCTTTGATGATGAACAGTGCTGTAGATGTATAAGCCAAACAAATCCTTTTCTTACCAAGAAACTTTGGGCATGGCATTCTCTCATAGTAAGAGAAACACTGTCTAGTACAATGTCTATAATAAAAGACTTGTTATTCTTGAAGAGATTAAATTATTGGAAGTACTAAAACTCCAATGAACTGAAACTACAGAATGTAATAACTGTTAGAAAATCCTTATCTATTCCCACAGCATGCAGGGTACCTTCAAGTACCATGGATGCTATTCAATATGAGTGAAACTTTTAGAAGGACACCAGAAAAAATCTCCATGTTTGATGATTTTATATATATATATATATATATATATATATATATATATGTGTGTGTGTGTGTGTGTGTGTGTGTGTGTGTATGTATATATGCATGCATGTATGTATATATGCATGTATGTTTGTATATATGTATGTACGTATGTATATATGTATTACAAATATATAATTGTTTATAACTGTATTATCTTAATTTGTACACAGATTAATGAGATTAAGTCTATGTTATTTCCTAGGATACAATTTAACTTTCCATTGAGAATAAAACTAGTAAACATTTGTAAAATGGTACTGCTAAAAAAATAACAGTCTCTTAATCCTTTGATAAAATTTCATCATATGCAGTGTCATAGTTAGGGTTTTACTGCTGTGAGCAGACACCATGACCAAAGGCAACTACTATAAAGACAAAATTTAATTGGGCCTGGCTTACAGGTTTAGAGGTTCAATCCATTGTCATGGAGGTAGGAGCATTGCAGCATCCAGAAAGGAATGGTACAGGAAGAGCTGAAAGTTCTACATCTTTTTCTGAAGGAAAACAAGAGAAGGACTGACTTCCAGACAGCTAGCACAAGAGTCTTAAAGCCCATGCCCACAGTGGCACACCTAATCCAATAATGCCACACTTCCAAATAGTGTCACTCCATGGTCTAGGCATACTGAAACCACCACAGGCAATACATATTTGAACATTAATGTAATATAACATGACATTGCATTTGTTCATTTGAAAGCACATACCAATAATATGATATCCAAATTGATTAGTAAAGCATGTTAAGTTGGCATAATCTTACATCACTTTCAAATAATATCAGAATTATTATATTTCATGAATTTTAATTCTCATTACATACTACCATAAGTCAGTATTTGTTTATAGGAATCAAAGAATTATATTTCATAATTTATAGATAAGACAGTTTAATTCATCTTTGTAAAATGACATTTATAAATAATTTCTTAATAAAGCATCAAATTATGTAAATGTAATTCTTGATATGTATAAAATATTAACTAAAATGTTGTAACATTACAATAGAACTTTAGTTTTTAGAGCTTTTTATTTAATCCTCGAAGGAAATCTGGGCAAATGATTTGAAGAAGTATACACAGATTTTTCTGATATTACAATTAAGTTATTTGATAGAGAGAAGTCCAATAAGCTTTGATTTCACACATGAATCTTAAGTCTTATACTGGAGCAGATGGGATTAAGATGAAGGTATTGTGAGGTTGGATACGTTTATTGTTTCACAAAGTTATATATATATATATATATATATATATATATATATATATGTATGTATAATATATATTATAAATATACATGTATATATGATGTTGGGAATGGCCTAAATATTTATGATTCCTTTCAATTTTGGAAGTAATGAGATGTATCCTTTTAAGGTGGCTAAGTTATTAAAGAAAAGAATTTAAAAATTATAATTCACTTATAAATTAGGAAAAAAGCCAATTATTGCCTGTTTCAATCTTATGATAATATACTAAGATGCTACTTTTAACAAAATATTGCGCTCATAAAATAGTAAATTTGCCACCATTTAAATCTTTAATTGCCAAAAGTTTGAGAAATAAATTTCTGTTACTTTGGATTAGCAAGATGCATTGGCAGGTAAATTTGCTTTCTGCCAAGCCTGAAAATCCTGTGGAAGAAGAGAATTATCTCCTACTTGTTGGTTCTACAACCTCCATTTTAATGTCCTGGGTTGTGTGTGCTTATACAATATAACACACTCACATACCAATCAATAAGTCAATAATTTGTTAAAATTATGCCCTATATTTAATATGTGATAATGGAGATGAGAATACCAAATAAATTGACAATACCACACCATAGTGAGAAACCAGAGAAAGTAACTACAATCCTCAAGGGCATTACTTTCCTTGGTTGTTTGATTTTCTTTGCTATTATTAGTCAAATATCAAGATATAGGTCTGGGAAGATAGAAAATTTATTTGAGCAAGCTAACAAGTGCGTAAAATATGAGAAAGGCAAGCCATTTCAGGGATTTTTGTTTAAGTCACTGCTATATAATAATGTATGTATATAACTGCAATATGAAAGATAAGCAATCTAGCAGAGTTACTGTATGCTAGTAGGAGAGAAATAGGAAATATAATCATCAAACAACAAATTCTTAAGTCAACTAAGAGTTGTAAGGGGAATAGGGGGTCTTATTATTACATAGCTGCAAAGTATAATGGAAGTCTGAGAAATGGAATAGGTTCAAGTATTCTCCATCTGTAAGAATTTCTTTATTTAGAAGTCTTACTATTTTCCATGCTGACAAGTGAACTAGGGAGAATGATTATACTTCCTATTAGTGTACAAAAGCTCATGATGAAGTTTATAAATTTCAGTCAGAAAAAAATAACACTTATCTTCCCTTATTATTTATGCATTCAGTTAAAACTTACCTCATCTAAACTTACATAGTTTGTTTCAAAGTTTAAATAAATATGTTGCTTTTCTCTAGTTTTTCAAAATTTTTAATTGCTTTTTATATATTTACAATGTCAATTTGAAAAGTTATTTCAAGCAACTCTGGAAATTTACCACTGCATCTAATACTGACATTTTAAAATGGTAGATGCATCCACATGATAAACAGTTACCATAGGGATTAATCAAGATATTTTAAGAAAGAATTATATTATCTTCATCTGAAATTGACTAATTAGCCTGAAGAAAATACATATGCTGGGATTTCTAAATTAGCTTATCAAGGACAAAACATAAAAAGGAAATTATATTCACATGTTTAAATGTATATGGGACAGCTTACAAAAATATTTTAAAAATTGCCAATACTCATCTGCAGCTGCAAAATAAAAATTTTATATTTTATTATATTAGTGAAAACAAATGATACTAAGGAAATAATTACATAGAATTTGTCTATTTTCAACAAAATTAAATATCTGAAGAGAAAGTTATTTTGCCATAAACACATTGATAATACATTTGTATGCCTCATGTCACCTATGTGATTGGATTTTGTATAGAAATCAGATTTGTTCTTAAGTGATTAGCAAATCATCCATATTCTGTTTTCAGAACTACATTGATTTTATTGGCAATATAAACTGTAACTGCTTATGAGTTTATTCAGTTCTACCTCTAAAGCATACTCTTTTAATTTAAATAATTTAAAAAAATTAGAACACATTCTATTATATATGTTAAAATAAATTAAATTAAAATTTAAATCCTTTATAACATGTCTAAGATTTGTGTTTAAATTGTAGCAAGGTGATTGAATTCACAGTCTATCTGATTGAGTCATATCTGTTCAAAAGAAGTAAAAACTGGAGAAATTTACAGAGCTATACAGAAAATTCTTGCCTATAGTGTTGTGATATCTAAGTCCATTATTAGTTACCAAATATAAAAATACAGAAACGCAAAAGGAGAAATGTCCAACAGGTGCATTTGCTGAATAACTGATAATAGGAAAGAAATTTATACAAAAGGATTAATTGATTACAGAAAGTGCCAGATTTAGAAAGATTTCATTTAAAACTTGTCATCTCTGTAGTCCTATGAATGTGAAGTGCTTTCATTAGGAACCATACTTAGAATCACTTTTAATTGGAATATTCTCTTAGCCTGGCAACTCTCAGTCTCATTCTTGGTTTCAAAAATGGCAACAATATTACATGATGATATCAAGATCCTAGTCATGAATTACAAGTTCTATATCTTTTACCTTGATTTGACAGTTTAAATCATTCTAAAATACTTATTTGTTGCTTGTAGGAATTTTTAGTATCTTAATATATTTAATATTATTCCAGTATTTCTTACATCAATATTACTTCATCTACATTATTATCACCCTATCTTCCTCTCCAAATTCCCTTTCCCCCTCCAAAATTCACATAAAGATATTTACATATGTAAACATTCTATATAAGAGAATATAATAGTCTATGTAGCTTTGCTGGTATGTGTGTGCTTCCAGGAATTATCACTTGTGATAGGACAACCTATATGGGAGTTCACTCCTGGAGGCAACTGATTTCCTCTTTCTCAGCAGTTACTGAACTCCTGAGGCTCTTCATCTACAGGTGGGACCATGAGGCATTCCCACTCTTCACATTAGTATATCAAATGTATTGTCATAATGTTTGTCTTATTTTTCAATAATATTGAGCATTCTTGGGTGAATATTTCTTGTCATGTCTATGGGTTATATACTCACAGAAAGCATTTTGCCTCTCTGGCTCTTATAAACTTTCCTTCAATCCTTACTTCTACAGTTTCACCAGAATCTTAGGTTATAGATTTATTACAAAGGTATCAGTTGGAGTTGGTAATGTCAGTCACCTGTTCTCCGCATTTTGACGAATTGAGTATCTCTGTAATAGTTATCATCTGTTGTAAAATGAAGCTTCTTTGATGAATGTAAATGCTATATTTATCTAGGACTATACAGATAGGTATTTATCAAAAAACAAAATTATTTTCATATGAAACTGGCAGTAGTAGTCTCTCCAGTTGTGTTTATGACTCCACCAACCATGGATAGTTTCTTATGTTTATAATACCAGTCATGAATTACCTCCAGATAAGTGGGCCTTAGGTCCAATGGGACAGCTGTTAATTGCCCCCAAGATAAAAGTGTTACTATTTGACTACTGTGGATATATTGCTAGTTTAGACATTGTTGTGATTTATAGACTTAGAGTCAGATAAGTCTATTAACTGCTTTTCTCATTTGACACTTATGGTACCATGAGATCTTGTCTTTAGGGAAGAAGTCTTCAGTTCAGTACCATCTCAGTTTCTGGAAATCCTATGTTTGAATTTCATGGGGTCTTTGGCAATAGGGCAAAGGTCTTACCCTAAAATTTTGGGAGGCAACCAAGGAAGGTTTCATATATGTATTGTTGTTTGTTGTTGCTGTTGGTGGTGATGGTGGTGGAGGTGATGGTGTTAGTCCATAAGTATCAAAGAACATGATTTGAAGTTTGATATTTCTGTTATCACTTTGCTTATTGAGACAGAGTTTCACTTTGTAGCCCTGGCTACTGTCCATCTCCCAGTCTCCCTGAGATTACAAACATGAACCATCATATCCAGATCACGTTGGAATACTTGTATTAATTTTTAAACCAGAATGTCTACTAGACTTGAAACCATTCAAAAAGAATCATAGAAAATCTGAAATGCTAAAAAGAGCATGCTTAGGAAAAAAAGAAGATATTGGTAGGGATCACACTGTGAATATGTTAACTGCCATTTCAAGGAATTATGTGTTCAAAACAAATTTTAAGCATTTATAATAATTAGATCACGTATTTCATGAAAGGAAACTTAAGCATTGGTGCATAGTATAATGCAGAATTGGGAGAGATTATAAAGGTATGTAAGTGGTTCAGTCTGTATAGGTACAATCTGTCAACTGTGAAGACCTAAGTTCAAACCCTGGAACCTACATGTTAGAAAAGGGTAACCAACTTCTGAAAGTTGCTCCCTAGCAATGGAACACATGCATAATATACACAAAATAAATATATAAATATAAAAAGTATGTATAAGAAAGATATGCAAAGCATGGAAGATAAATATTATAAATAAATATATTTTCATTTAGATGCATTTAAAATTTGCAAATAAGTAATAGCCACAGGTAAAATTCAGTTAATGGAGAGAGAGTAATAAAATGATTTCATGTTCTCCACTTGAGTGCATTTCATTCAGTACAATCAAATAGTGTTAAATTATCTTAGGAAGTTATTAGCCATATGTGAATGAAAATATTACTCAGCAAATTAAATAGTTGTCCATTAGATTTTCCTCAATATATATAGTTTGCCATCAGAGAAACAATAAAAATATGCAGCTTTATTTTTAAAGTCCACCTAGATAAGTAAAATATATTAATTGATTAGAAATCTTAATTTTCATTAATAACTGTACTTGGCTTTTGAAACAAAATTATATATTAAAAACTTAAATCTTGACATAAATTATTAAAATATTTCTCTCATCATTTTAAAGCAAAGATATGAGCATGAAGGTGATTTATATGCATTAATTTCTCATTTTATGAATGTCAAATCTAGAAGATTAAAAGCTAGCTTGTATTAATCACAAAGCTTTCACTGGTGCTGTGAGTCAGAAATTATTTCCCTTTATTTTATATTCCTAAATTGTTATTTTGGCATTCGTCCATAAATTCATTTGTTTATTCATTCAACAAACATTTAGTGCTAATATGAAGTGCCATTGTGAGCTGCTAATCAACATGTCATATGGGAGTGTAAGGATGTGTGAATAAATAAGTAAATGCAATTAATTATTTGAGCAAATTAGGAAATGGAATTGGTGGGTTGGGTGTTTAACTGAGGACATGCGTGCTATGGAAAATAGGAGAGAATGAATAAAGCATGCTAGAAATATGCATAATTATCAAAAGTATAACATGTTTGAGCAAATGAGGTTTTTTGTGCATCTTAACATCTTTTATATATGCTTGTGACATTCTGAAAGGTCTAGTTCAACCAATATGTGACTACCTGTCAATTACTAGACTATAAGCCTCTTGAAAAAAGGAGTTATTTCTCTGTTTGAAATCTTTCAATATAAAATTCTGCAAATGTTTTTGAAATATGTGTAAAATGTTCAAGAGCTATTATATTTTAGTTTGGTTTATTACAAGGTACTTTCACAATTATTAATTTGCACCTCCATTTCCTTTCATTTATATTTCTTTGGCTTCTTTGGTGATATATTAACATTTGGTGACCTATTTCTTAGTGTCCTTTGTAATTTTGTATTTAATAGTGTTTATGTTTATATATTTAATTTTTATAAGTCATTTGTGCAAATGTGGCTGTCACCAGTTACAATATCAGATCAGTGCATGTAATGCAATATATAATCTACAATGTTCACATTACATATTGTTTTCTAATTATTTTTATAAACTATTCCCCATTAGCTTTTACATACTCTGGGTCAAAACATTTTTTATTCACTTTACATCCTTCTCACTCTACATCACCCTACCCACAATCCTTCCCTCATCCCCAGGTGGATCCTGAGCCATATAGGTTAGCTTCCATTCCCCCCACCCATCTTCTCTGCTTGCTGAATCTTCTGGGACACCTGAAGCTGACCTGAGAAGTTTGCTACCCCTGGCAGCCTGACATTTTCTGGGTCCAAACTTTCAGTGGTTTCTCCATTTAGAATATGCTGATTTCAATTCTTAAAAATGAATATAAATTGAAAATTATTATTTTTTACATGCTAGAAAAAACACCCACACCCCAGACATACACATTAACAGTGCTTATTTCTGGCAGGAATTAACCAAACTATCTTCTATTACCTGGTATTTCTGTGAGGTATTTCGGAAACTAATTAAAAATGGGATAATAACATTGTTCAATTTGAGGATTCCCAATCATTAATCTGGTAGAAAATTCTAAAACAAAGCCTTCTTTCTACAATTAACAAATAAATGGTATTGTGAAAATAAGCATTTTGACTAGAAAAATTGACAAAACTATACTTTTGTTTTTGAATTATTATTATTTAAATACAGAATACATTCCTATGCAGAACTAGTTTGGAGTATAGGAAGTATCCAAAGTATGGAATGTGGTGTGTGTGTGTGTGTGTGTGTGTGTGTGTGTGTGTGTGTGTAAGTGGGGGCGGGGGGTATAAAGTAGAGATCAACACTAACTATATAACAGAATGAATTAATTTTGTCAGTGTTTGTACAATGAATATATTATTACTGATTTAGTATATCTCCATGAATTTGAAACACTACATCTAAATAAAAGATGTCATGGTTGTTAACTACTCAATTTAGCAATGCTTATTCATTTGCAACCCCTTATAAACTTTGTAATTATATTGCTTCATCTGCTTTTTTCTTTTATTACCATTTAAACAACCAAAGTTTAGTTGGTATAGTTCTCTACAGGAAGTGGGATATATTCTGCAATATTTGCTGCAAGTAAAAACAGTAATACTGCCAACTGATATTTAACAAACCACTTCTAGATATCAAGCAGCAAAGAAAGTTGCTACCAACAGAGCCATTTGAAGCTCCAGGATACAGCATGTTGAAAATGAGAATCAATTAAGCCCTTTGCTTTGCTCTGTTAGTTCCTTTTAAAGAGCATGAATGTTGTTGGTGATAATAATTATTAACCCCTATAAATCCATAGGAAGGTAAATAGAAACTTCATTTACAATGAACCTGCTGTGGTAACTACTGTTGTGCTCTGGATAACTATTTCAATTTAAAAACCAGCTTATACTGGCAGGTTCCGGGATGGGGATGGGGACATCCTCTGGCAGACAGGGGAGGAGGAATGGGATGAGGAACTGTCTGAAGGCAGACCAGGAGGGGGATAATGACTGGAATGTAAAAATATTAAAGATAATAAAAAACAGCTTATAATAAAATTATTAAAACATTATGAAGTCTTCATAGCATCATTCTTTTAATAAGATAATTGAGATATCATATGCATGTTATTTTCATTGAAGTCTCAGAATTTCAAGTTGAAAGCTTTATTATGTTTGTTTAGTAAGCTTCATGCAATGCTGTATTTTCCCAAAGTCCCATTGCTTTGTATTCCTTCACACATTAAATTCCATTACGTTTTATAAATGAATAAATCAGGTTACCACCTACAAAAATTAAAATTTATTATGTTCATTATTTGTTTATTCCATTTTTGTTTATTCTCTGTATAATATATATCTGCTATGTACATGTAGGAAACTCTTTAGTGTAAAGCTTATAAAGACAGAGATAATTCTCTCCATTCTACCATGAGTGAAATGAATATGCAATAGATATTCTATATTTCTGTAGCATAATAAACAAGATATTTAGCTTGTCAAGATAATATCTAAAGATTATATATCAAACATAGAAAAGAAAAGGCAATCTAGCCTCCATTTAATTAAACCAAAATTATAGTCATATTTATTTACACAGCAAGAATTTCCCTAAACTTTTATTATTTTTTTATAAAGTTCTGCTGTGCCCACCTTCTTCAAGTGATTTTTGGCATAAGAATTAATATCAAATGGTTCAACTATCAAATATTCATGGATATTATTTCTCTTACAGCATATTACTTTAATTCAGGACTGACCATAATTCATATCACAAAGCAAAACAGAGCAAGATAGATCAAAAGAACAAAGGAGCTATCAACTGTCGTTTCGGCAGGGACACAAACTATGAGAGGAAAAGTCATGTTATACCTCAAAGTAGAACAGCTGTAGGAGACATATGGAGCTGTTGTGGAAGAGGAGACCCCTGATTCGTGGTGTGAGACCCTAATCAAAGTGATTGATGCTGGATAAGATGCAGAAATACAGCAGATTCTCTTCTGAGGAGCATTGCTCTACAGATAAGTACAAAGTGCTTTAGTGTAGTGCCTACATTTCCCCTAGGTTAAATACAACTTTGTCTTTTATATTGGCCAAAAATTCTCTTTCTTTTTGTAATATAAAAATATCCAGTGAAATGGGAAAAGATACTTGTATGGTTGTCATAATCAGACATTTATCTGCAGAATGATACTTATTAGTGTTTTCAAACAAATAAACACTTCAATCAGAAATGTGAAATTTTACCCATGAATATTTGTGAATGCCTCTTTCTTTCACATTTCATCATTATTATTTTACTCATTGTTCATATCCCAAATATACTTAATAGACATATCAAGGAAGATAACAAATATAATTCTAAATCCTGGACATTTAAATAACCAATACAAATGGCTAGTTAGTGTACCAAAGCTACATAGAAAAAATATAAAAATTGTCAGGAAACTACCAATGTAGTGATTCTGTACCATGGCTTCCATATCCATTTGTAAAAATTGGTGCTACTGCTATGCTTACACTTCCATGAACTCTGTTATTCATAATGAACCTTTCCAAGAAAAACTACAGACTGGATGTAAATAAAAGTTACAAAGTTATAAAGTAAGTATAGTTAAATAAGTTATGCTTCAAAATATACCACATAACTCCCAAGATTCTGCCTTAGATACTTTATTAGATTATGATTCCACACTTCTATTCCATTAGTATCGATTATCAGACTCAAAAATATACGTGCCTAAGAGAGTTGAGTAAGCTACAGTAAGTTAAAAAAAGGTTATAAATCAAAAGAGAAATGGATAAATGTGCAATATGAATATCATTATGAGATCATCATTTTTATTTTAATTACGGGAACCTGAAGACATCTTCCTAATGAGCCATCAAATTACTTAGACATAATAACTAAGAAGTAAAATGAGATTCCTTTGGTACTTTAATTGTACTGATGTGCATAGGGATGCCTGGATAGAAAATGACCCCTGAGCATAATTTTTGGAATTACAATTAACATTCTCATATCAGGAGCGCACATTTTCTCATATTAACATGGGGATATGTGGAAGTGTATCCTACAAGTATCAAAAGGGTTAATCAGTTAATACTGCTGTATTTAGTAAGGAAAAATGTTCTGATAAATTTGTATAGAACTTTGAAATAGCCTCAAAAATGCTGGATCAAGGTAGCATGATTATTATGAAATTCCTCTCTGTGTCTAAAAATTAATACTTAGTACATAGATTAAAAGAAATCTTTTTGGCGACTGTGATATTGTGCATTACACAAAAACCTATCAGATTTACTCCTCTATTTATTAGTAGTAACAATAAGCATTACACTAAGATATTTATTATAAACTCAGACATTTTAACTAAATTAGCACATTAGTAGTTTATTGATACAAAGTTTTGTGATAAATGTAACCATGAAAAAATATACTTGACTTTTAATATGTTAATGATATATACATTTATTATTGCTAATAAGCAACACATGTATAATATTGATATATTGCAAATAACACAAATTTTCAATTACGCTAAATATGTTTAGGTATAAGACTGAAAACATCTAGGTTTCCTGGGCTTGAGACCTCAACAAGGAGAGGGAAGCAAGAAGGAGAGCTGCCATGGGATAGAAGAGTGTGTAGTAGAGGAGAAAGGAGAACCTTCATGGGCTAGGGGCCAAGAGAACATGGCCCAGAGGGCTAACTGGTTGGAGCGAAGAGCAACTCATATGAGATGTAGTAAGTAATAACTTGGGTTATGAATAGGAGGTTGGTTCTACAAGCATGGAGGTTGGACAGCTACCCTGCTTTTGTGCTCACTAAGGCATATTTAAAAAACAAAATACTGAAAACATCGAAATGGTTATAGAGACTGTACAAAATACTTCTTGCAATGTGGTTTTCAGAATAATACAATACAAAATACACCAAACACATCCATTTGTAGCAAAAAAACATGATTTATGAACACATTGTCTTCTAGATTAAAAAGGGAAAGATCTAGATCTAACGGTAAGACAGCATTAAATAATTCTTTGAGAGAAACTTATTTATGTAAACTTAATTAACTCCTGATTTCATCTCAATTATTTACTCAAAGGAGTTTGTTTAAATTTGCTCAAGGTAATTCATGTTAAGGTTAAATCTATCTTAAAATATGCATGAGGAGTCATGGACAAGTATTTAAATTAGAATACTAATTTCGCCTATGTTAAAATGTCAACCTAATAGAGTAATGATTCATAAGTCATGTACCTTATTTACACAACCAATGAATCCTTAAACTTAAAGGATCTATAATGTCAGCTCTTTCATTTTTATCTTATTAGTCATTCAGAAAACTTTCAATAATTGGACTCCTACAATTTTTAGTAGCTTTGATAATGTGATAGCAAACAAATAGGAATTGAAATGGTTGATCAAAATGCATGAGACATATCAGTAGTTTCAATCATATATGACATAAATGCTTTTTCTAGTAAATGCAATGAGTAGATTTTAGCTTATGATACCCATTATTATGTTGTGAGAAAAGATCAGTATTACCTCAGTAATATAGAGTATGTTTTGATAAATTTATTGATAGTCATTGTTTCTAATTGTAATGATTGGGTAAACAATTAGGCTAGGTAGTGGTTTCACATGCCTTTAATCTCACCACTTGAGAGGCAGAGGCAAGTGGATTTCTGAGTTGGAGGCCAGCCTGGTCTACAGAGTGAGTTCCAGGACAGCCAGGGCTACATAGAGAAACCCTGTCTTGAAAAACCAAAAAGAAGAAGAAGAAGAAGAAGAAGAAGAAGAAGAAGAAGAAGAAGAAGAAGAAGAAGAAGAAGAAGAAGAAGGAGAAGAAATAGGAACATTACTACATTGCACTAAGTCTTTTACATTCCCATGATGAAGTAGTATACATTCCTTGATGAAGAAAACAGGTTTTGGACATTATTGAATTATATGAGTATTACTATATCTCTTGAATAGGGAGATGTCTCAGCATATAAAGCCACTTACCATCTAGCCAGATAACCTGAATTTGATCACTTAGACCCAAAGTGGGGAGGAAGGAATTGTTTTCTTAATGTTTACTCTGACAATCACATGAAGTCTGTGACATGTAACCCCCAACACTAGTCTATTATTTTCAAATAAATAAAATAAATTTTAAGAATACTCTTTAAAATTCTTGATGGGACTCATCAATGAAAACAGAAATATATATATATATATATATATATGTATGTGTGTGTATATATATATATATATATATATATATTGTATTTTGGTTAAAAAACAGAAATGAAAGATTAATTACTCTGTGTTTCTTCAAATAGTATTGTCAGAATTCTTTCTTGTAACACCAAATATTTACAATTTATAACTAGGTGGGGTATAATTACTATTTAAAATTATTTCTATATATACCATGGTATTTTTATTCATTGCATTGTAAATTTCTAAGAACATGAATAAGCATTTTTACGGACACCGTCTAGCAAGCTAGGAAAATTTGGTCTACTCTTGTTGGATTATTTTTATTTTTCCTAGTTTTACCCCAATGACATTGATTCCTTGCAATTCTGAGTATATTTGTGGATAATGGCATTGCATTTGTTCCTTAATTTCTACACTTGGAAAACTTATTCAGGTATGCATTGCTTTCTCTCTTGGTACATAGAGTGTTTTACATGGAATATGTTCTCAAGAGAAACAATAACTCATTTAGAGTTCAAGAACATCTTCTCTGAGAACTGGAGAAAGGGTAGACTGAATAAAATTTGAATGTTCCTAACTCCTTAAAATTTATGAAATTATGACTATTTATCTAGCAACATTAACATGGCTAACACCCTAAAAACCTGAAAAATTTAATAATGTAAAACTTAAGAACTACCGTTAAACACAAATAATCTAATTTATACATTAAACATTGACACATGGTATAAATAAAATGATTAAGTCATTCACAAATCATTAGCATAACCTGGAGTCAATAAATGTTATAGTGGTGGTAAGTACTGTACCAATATTCAAGTCAGGCAATTACAACTTAGTGTAATAGTGATCCGAAGCTACATTAATTGATTCTCTAGCATCAGTCACAAGTCCTTACATTTTTCAACAGTTTTCTGGCCCACTTCCCACAAACATTATCACTATTGTGCTCCTTATATTATCTCAAAAAAGTAAATGAGTTTTCCATAATTACAATCTAATGAGAAAATTCATAGAGAAGCCCAAGGCAAGGCTTAACATATTCCCAAATTTTATCGCCATAGTTGTCAATGAAAGACTGAAAACTCCTACAGATGCAAGAGGTTAAGCAAGTAAAAATGATATTCAATATGGGTTTGCTCTGGACCTTGAAACAGAAGAAAAGGACATTATTGGATAAACTCATAAATTCTGAATGAAGTTAAGGTTGCAGTCCCACACTCATGCTACTTCCTTATCTTTTAAAGCATTACAGCTTTATAAGATAAAAACATGTCGTTAAGGAGAACAGAAAAAAATTATGTAAGAACTCTATATCTGTACTGTTTCTGTGTTCAAGAAAAAGAAATACAAATAATAGTCTTGAAGAGTAAACTCTATTAAACAATTGCTATACATCAGATACTATAGTTCCAGTCACATAATGAAGCTAAAAAGACATTACCTTGTAGAAATAGTTTTGTTTGTTAGATATTGTGTTCCTCATGATAGAGAAGAAAAGGAGATTCTAAATTAATTACAAGAAGACAGGGCAAAACTAGGCAGTTGTTGTGAAATTGAACGACTAAAGGTCAAATGATTATAGACAAATCCGAACTGCTGGCCTTCCTTCCCACTGTCAACTTATCTCATTGGACCTTTCCCAACCATCTGATGAGGTGTGTATTGATCTTCTCATTTTCTGCCATTAAAGACTCCAGTTATTCAGAAAGGATTTATTCATTTTTTTGAAGAAACTTAAAAGTCAAATGCCCCGAACTCTAACGAGGAGAGAAGATAGTATCATGCCCATGTTTGTTTGCAATATTTAATTTGCTGTGTGCAAAAAAATAAAATAAATATTTGGAATGAGGTTGTCACCAGAGTGAACATGCTTTAAGAAGTTCTAGTAAAAGAATATGAAATCTTTGTGGGCTAGAGTTTACCTTCTGGAAAGCTGTTGTATCATATGTTCTAAACCTGCATGTAATAATGTAAGTTGACAAATTGATTTTTTTAATTACAGTTGCAGCAATAGTCTTATAAAGAATAGAAGAGATATTTCTGTAAGATTTTATGGCAAGGAAAGCTTTTATTTTTATCCTTCACAGTGGAAGTATATGAAATTTTTTAAGTTAATGGCATTGAGTAGGCACTTTTTAAATATATACTGAGTATTTTTGCCTTCTTTTTACTTACAGACAGATCCTAAACTCATTTCAATAACTCTGAAATCAAGATATAATATAAAATAAGAAGACCATTGTTTAACTTGGAAGCATCATTAAAATTATGGTTCATAAAATTATAGTGCATTATTAAATTAATGGCATTCTACATTTGATAAGAACAAATAATCAGTTATTTATGTTGGTATATGTATGTTAATGCCATTATATTTAGCACCACTAGAGAGCCACTTCTGAGAAATTCATTGATGCATATTATACTTATTAATGACTCCTACTTGACTTTTTCCACATAATATTCCATAATTTTGCTTTTTCTTGAGTGTTTTAAAAATCAATGAAGTAGGAATTGTTAAGATAATAAAGAATAGTCAAGACATATAAAGAATGCTACATTTTCTCAACAAATACACCAACTAGCTTGAAAGTAAATAAAAGATGTGTTTGCTAAAATTAGAATCATATTGAGTGGCATGTGTAAAAGCCTGGAAATGTCTCCTTGAGCACTAGGACACTAATATACAACATCTGGTAGCTATATTCATAGATTTTAGGTAATTATCACTGAAATAAGATATTGACAAATGGAAGCTTTGGAAGAAGATACTAACAAAATGTATTACTAGGAATTCGAGAACACACATGCATTAATAGTTGTATGGTAATTTAATGCAAACAACAAAATTACTTGTCTGTTTGCTGTGTACTAATCATTGCATGTAACTATATTATTTATATAATCTATTCATTATTAATCACTTTTTAAATATAATGATATAGACAGGAGGACAACACATTAATATTATAATACTAATACATACTATGGAAGATAACAGACACATATTAAACTAAAAGTTCAAGATCCTTTTCTCATGGGAAATGGTAGCTTCCTAGGAAATAGGTCCAATGGGAGGAGTGTGAAAGTGAAAGGTCCATGTGTAAGTAGTTATAGTACAAGAGGGGAAAGCCTTTGGAATATAAACATAGAATATAGAAAATAAAAATTGAAAAAAATAAAATGTCAAAAGTAAAAAAAAAGAGTGGAATACAATACATATGCAAAAGCAGGGCTTATTTTGTAAGCTTTTATAAGAGGAAAAAAATCAAAGGAAATGTCTAGTTAAATAATTTGAGAAAGCTTAAGGAAAAAAGATGTTCAGTTTATGTTGAAAAGGTTAAAGGGGCTGCCTACATTTAACATTAGTCAAGCTTTCTGGTCATAGGTAGCATTAAGTGTTCATTATTTACTGTTTATGTCTGATCTAGTTTTTAAAGTATTAGCTCTTTAGTCTTCATCTCAAAATTTTCCCTTGTATCAGATATTTTAGTACTAAATGTTCTTTCCATCTGAAAGTGCCTGCAATAAATGCATCTGTAATTCTCAAGTTGTTCATCTTAATAAATCCTCAGCCATAGCAGCAGTTGACAATGTGAGATCTGAATTGTAGTATTGCTATAGACTCTTACTGTGTGCATTTTTAGCCCTAAGTACAAGACATACCAGTGAATTTCTAAAAACCTGTAAAGTCAATTAATTAGAAATAGTGGCAGCCCTATGGTATCATATTGTCATTCATCAAACAGCTGTGGTTTGGCTTGAAAGAATTTCACTGTGTAACTCATTTTTTTTGTTTAGTTTTGTACTGTCATTCTCCATTAACACATCATGTAGAAATAAGCTTTTCTGTGGAACATCCCTTTTGACTGACTAAGAATGCATCTGAAATAAAAGACATTCTGAAAAATAAACAAGCAGATTTAAAATTTTCTATTCAAAGGTATTAGCTTCCAAATAGTAATTATGAGGGACTCAGAGCACGTGAATGGATGAGAATTTGCAGGCTGTGCAGCAGATCTCCCAGACTCTGCCATCCAAAAATGTATGTTGTTATACACACCTCAGTCTGTCTTAATCATACTGGGATACTTGACCTCTCAAGTCAAATGCAGTTTTGCCCCTTGTCATTAAATGATAGCAAATGATACACCAGGAAAATGGTGATTCTCACTTGTCCCATTTGTTCTTGTATACCCTGTCAAAGAGAAGTGTTTCTTTCTTTTTACAACAGCAAACCTTCCTCTATGTTCGGATAATCATGATCAAATATGGTTCAGTTTCCATGCTCTAAGTTGGAAAACAGAGAATCTGATGATGTCATATTCGTATCTAATAATGTTCACTGAGGAATTGAAGTTGGAAGTAAGGATTACCAGTAAATTTGACTCAGGGAAGATAATTTTCTTACCTCTCTTTCCCTATGTAAGGGGATTGACTTCTTTAAGACTTGGTATTTTTATCTATAAAATGGGGTAATTTGTTGTGTGCCTTCTACCCTTTTTATCAGCCATTTTTCAAAAATAAACATGATACTTTATAGTTATTTAAAATTAATAAAGGAAAATTGTAACTTAGAAACAATATGAGCTACAAAATCATAGAAAGCTGTTAAGAGCCTTAAATAAGGCAGAGAAAATGTCAGCTGTCTTGTATTCTGAGGAGAAGAGGGGAGGGTTGTAATTATTTATGTGAAGGTCATAGGTGGACATTGGATGTCCTAAAAAACCACTCAGTCATGCACTAGACTGGCTAGAATAGCTGGGTAGCAACTCCAGGGTTCTGTTTGCCTTTCTCCCATGGGCCCTTGACCAAGAGTAATAGACAACCTGGATCTTCTCCCTTTTCTAATGTAGAAAATACAAATACAGGTCTTCACGCTTGTAAAGTAGGCATGTTATCCACTGAAATAGCTTCCCTGAGCCAGCCTATGGTCTCATGATAGATTTATAAGTGAATTTATGCATGAAACAGGAAAATACATCCAATATAAATGTGTTTAATTGGTGTTTAAACAAATGGCAAGAACTTGTGTAAGATTATATTACTATTACTTTGTTGGCTACCATTTTGAGAGCCTACATGAGTTAAAATATCTATTGAAATTTAAATGAGATTGAAGGTCCAGAGTCTATTAATATTAAAATCTACCCAAATTTAAACAAAATATTAGATTTTGCTTGATGTTCATATCCATATTGCATTGTGTTAAAACTTGTCTGTTTCATTAATATTGTAGTCCACTGTGAAAGAAATGACATTAGGGTCATTGGGCCATCCAACTTTTTCTGCTAGGGTTTCATCTGCCACTATCAAAACACTGTATAGTGCTTCTAGTGATCAGCCTCTAGAGGGCGAAGTAATCCCTTTATATATAAGTATTTTATTTATCACATACACACATTTCTTCAAGCACACAGCCCACTGCAAATTGAAAAGCCATATGACAAATAAAACATAAGTGATCTTGTCATTCATGAGAAAAAAAGAATCTCTTAGCTAGTCTGGAAAGCAATAGAGTTCATTATCACAGTTAAATTTTCACTGTTGAGTGTTAACAGGTATCTGGACTTACTTTATTTGCTTTGTCCAAGTATATCAATAAAAAAAAATATTCTGTGTGGATAGTGTCAAATGTAGCCTACCTAGTACCATATGATGCTCTATAAAGATTAATAAAATGATCTTGGAAAATATTTTTCTATTACTCTGGAGAAAGAGTATCCACAAATGGAAACAAAACAATATTATTATTGTTGGTGCATAGACCAAAAGGGTCTCTGGGATTGGCCACATATTAATTATATTAGGAGAAAATAGAGCAATGAAATCCTGCTGGGCTTGTTTTTTATTTTATTTAATTTTTAAACTAAACTGGGAGGATCATCATTAGTATCTCTGAAATGATCTCTGTACTAACAAACTCCTAGATTAAAAATAGAAACTCCTTTCAAACTTCCATCTGGATACTACTGTAATTAAATGCTTTGTCTAAGTCAGCTCATAAAATAATCTTAACACTGTCACATCGTTATAACCCAGGGGAGAGTTCTGTCACCAGAAACACTCCAAGCTCCAGAATGATAACACAAATATGATACCCGGTGAGCTCCCTTGAGATGAACAACCAGCATAACAATTTATAAGACCTGTATCTGCCTTTGACTCCTTTGATCACCCTATCACCAAAATCCAATAAACCCTGAGATGGCATAAATAATAATAATAATAAAAATTATTAAGGCCAAAACACATCATTATCAAAGATGTAGTTTTATGATCCCATGTGAAAGCAAATTTATTTTCATTTTCAATTAGCTATGTTTTACTTAAATGAATTCCAGAAAAGTTTTATTCAGAGATGAGTAAGGCTAATGAAGGCTATTGGAGTCCACATTTCAGAAGAGAGAAGAGAAGATCTGGAGTGAATGAATTTATCATACACAAGTGAAAAAATGCCACACCGAGGGAACATTTTAATAGCTTTAATTTTTATTTTTTCAAGCTTCTTTTTATTTGATATATTCTTTATTTACATTTCAAATGATTTCCCCTTTCCTGGTTCCCCCCTCCCAGAAAGTCCCATAAACCGTATTCCCCACCCCCGCCCCATTCCCCAATCTACCCCTTCCCTGTCCTGGTATTCCCCTACACTGACTGCTGCACTGAGCCTTTCCAGGACCAGGGGCCACTCCTTCCTTCTTCTTGGGCATCATTTGATATATGAATTGTTTCTTGGGTATTCCAAGCTTCTGGGTAAATAGCCACTTATCAGTGAGTGCATACCATGTTTTAAAAACACTGTTAGGATTTAACATTTCCTAGTATTGATTCTATGTAAATTTTAGACCTTCTACCAAAAAGAACATTTTCAAGACTAAAAAGGACATAAATGGCTATATGAGGCCTTGCCTTTGTTTAAAACCCTGAAATAAGTGAAAAGGGAATGAAGGAGGGTGGGAGGAAAGGAAGAAAGAGAAGTTATTTTGAATAGTAAAATAATGAATAGAATTTGAAAAACAGTGTCATGGTTTGAGTATGAAATGTGCCCACAGGCTCATACACTGATAAGTTATTTCCAGTTTGGTCATGATATTTCCAGAAGTCCTTACATGTTAGAAAGTAGTATTTGGCTGGAAGAAAAAAAAGCCACTGGCTTTGATTACAGGTCATGTGATTTCAGCAGGTATACTTCTGAAAGCTACCTATTTCCACCCTTGCCTAGCTCCTGGCATTCTCTCTTCTTCCTGCCCACCATGAAGAACTCTGCTCCACCAAGCTTTCCTCACAACGACTGACGGAATCTTATGAACTTGTGAGCTGAAATAACTATTTCCTCCTTTTAGCTGTTTTCTCTTTGATATTTGGTCTCTTTAATACCATTCCACAAAAGAAAAACTAGAAATCCTTAGCTAAGATCAATGCCTCGGAGAATTATACATGAAGGCAACAGAATCTCCAAATTTAGATTAGTTTCATATTGTGATATTAGTTATCCATTTACTATATCTAAAGGAAACTATATAAAAAATTATGTTTTCCCCCTGAAACATCATTTCTTTCTAGCATACTACTCTTATTTAATGCCCAATCTGTGTTATCTTCCCATCAGATACGTAAATGATGAAAAATTGATAATGTATCTTTTAAAAAATCCTCAAGCCACACATATATTTAAACTACATACTTTGCTGTCCATCTTTTGTACAATTGACACAAGCAAGAATCTAAGCCCCTTGGGAGTGGAACAAGTTTTTTTTCTGGGTATTTAATGGTGTTTCAGAATATGTTGTATCTTGCATAGGGTCCAGCAAATAGCATTAAATTAAATTTGAGGAAGAAATATCAACCAGATTTCAAACACTGCATAAATGAAGATGAAAACAAATTATCTCATAAGGTTTTGGAAAAGGGTTATTATTTAAATTTAGTTTATGAATTTCATTGAAACATATGCAATTTTATGTGAAAGTGATCTTACTTGTACTGAGGCTTACAGGTATTCATCATGGGTGAATGAAGACAACCACTGTGACAACATTCTATAAAATATTTATGCTTCTTTAGGAAACATAGTAACATACTTACTTCTTTTTTTGATTTTTTTATTGTATATATTCTATATTTACAATTCATTTCCCTTTTTCTGGTTCCCCACCCCCAAATGTCCCACATGTCCTTTTCCCTCCCCCTGCTCCCGCATCCACCCCCTCCCACTTTATTGTTCTTGTACTCTCCCACAATGATGTTTTGGTCCATTCTAGCACCAGTGTCCACTCCTTTCTTCTTGTGAGACATCACTTGATATGTGATTTGTGTCTTTGGTGTTCCAAGCTTCTAGGCTAATATCCACTTATCAGTGAATGTATACCATGGGTATTCTTTTGAGACTGGGTCACCTCACTTAGTATGACATTCTCCAGCTCCATCCATTTCTCTAAGAATTTCATGAATTCATTGTTTCTAATGGCTGAATAGTACTCCATTGTGTATATATACCACATTTTTTGTATCCATTCCTCTGTTGAGGGACATCTGGGTTCTTTCCAGCTTCTGGCTATTATATATAAGGCTGCTATGAACATAGTGGAGCATGTATCCTTATTGCATGCTGGTGAATCTTCTGGGTATATTCCCAGGAGTGGTATGGCTGGGTCCTCCGGAAGTATCACGCCCAGTTTTCTGAGGAACCGCCATACTGATTTCCAGAGTGGTTGTACCAGCTTGCATTCCCACCAGCAGTGGAGGAGTGTTCCTCTTTCTCCACATCCTCGCCAACACCTGATGTCTTCTGAGTTTTTAATCTTAGCCATTCTGACTGGTGTGAGGTGAAATCTCAGGGTTGTTTTAATTTGCATCTCCCTAATGACTAGTGATGTTGAACATTTTTTAAGGTGTTTCTCAGCCATCCGAATTTCTTCAGGTGAAAAGTCTCTGTTTAGCTCTGTACCCCATTTTTGGATAGGGTTATTTGATTTTCTGGGGTCTAACCTCTTGAGTTCTTTGTATACATTGGAGATTAGCCCTCTGTCGGATGTGGGGTTGGTGAAGATTTTTTCCCAATTTGTTGGTTGCCGATTTATCCTTTTGACAGTGTCTTTTGCCTTACAGAAACTTTGTAGTTTTATGAGGTCCCATTTGTCTATTCTTGCTCTTAGAGCATAAGCAATTGGTGTTCTGTTCAGGAATTTTTCCCCTGAGCCAATGTCCTCAAGGGTCTTCCCCAGTTTCTTTTCTATTAGTTTTAATATGATAGTTTACTTAAGTGACCCAAAAACCTCCACCAGAGAACTCCTGCAACTGATAAACAACTTCAGCAAAGTGGCTGGCTATAAAATCAACTCAAGTAAATCAGTAGCCTTCCTACACGCGAAGGATAAGCAGGCCGAGAAAGAAATTAGGGAAATGACACCCTTCACAATAGCCACAAATGATATAAAGTATCTTGGAGTGACGCTAACCAAACATGTGAAAGATTTATACGACAAAAACTTCAGGTCTCTGAAGAGGGAAATTGAAGAAGACATCAGAAAATGGGAAAATCTTCCATGCTCGTGGGTTGGCAGGACTAATATAGTCAAAATGGCAATCTTGCCCAAAGCAATATACAGATTCAATGCAATTCCCATCAAAATCCCAACTCAGTTCTTCATAGAGCTAGAAAGAGCAATTCTCAAATTCATCTGGAATAACAAAAAACCCAGGATAGCTAAAACTATCATCAACAGCAAAAGAACTTCTGGGGGAATCAATATCCCGGACCTCAAGCAATATTACAGAGCAGTGGTATTAAAAACTGCATGGTATTGGTTCAGTGACAGGGAAGCGGATCAATGGAATAGGATCGAAGACCCAGAATTGAACCCACACATCTATGGCCAATTGATCTTCGACAAAGGAGCTGAAAACATCCAGTGGAAAAAAGATAGCCTTTTCAACAGATGGTGCTGGCTCAACTGGAGGTCAACATGCAGAAGAATGAGAATTGATCCACTTTTATCTCCTTGCACTAAGCTCAACTCCAAGTGGATCAAAGACCTCCACATAAAACATACTTACTTCTAAGGAATATACATATACATTTAATTAGAATGTTGTCAAAATGTTACACATGGCTAAAAATAATTTAAATTATCTATAAATACTATACCAATGATAATACGTTGAAAGGAGAAAATTTTCTTACCGTAAGCATGATGTTTATACCTCTATACAAACTATTCATATACAGCAATTAACAACTGATCCTAATGCTAGTATACTGTTGACCTTTGCTGACTAATTCTGGGATGGAGTCAGTTTAGATTAAGTTACTTCTACTGCACCTTTTCCTTGGTATTAGACAAATGATACCATGTCTGCTGTGGGTATACCCTATATTTCATGCCATTATTTAAAACCAATGCAAGCGTTTCTTTTCTTTTCTGTCATTCTATTAGTGAGAAAATTAAGGAGATGCTCATAAACAAATTTTGGAAGATGTACATAGTAGTGAGGGAACAATTATAAATTTGTTAGTCTAATAAATGTAGCTGGTAAAAAGACTAGTATACTTATACAGATTAAATCCAGGGCATGTAGTGTGATCCCTGGTTCAGCAGCAGCAACACCAGAGAGCTCATTTCAAATTCAGAATCTTCAGCCATGCCCCATCTTAATGATATCAAATTTTCCAGTGATCTTTATGTACTCCAAATTTTTAAGAATCCGGGAATTTTAAGTGAAGATCACATCCCTGGGTCCAGCAGGAACAGCCAGGAACTTTCCAGCAAAGGCGGTGTGACTGACACCTATTGATCGCCTCTTTCCTATGGAGATGTATATAAAAAGTTGTGTTTACAGTTTCTGCACTAAAAGTGTTTGTGAAGAAATAATCTATCCTAGAATAAAGGTGTCTCTCTCTCTCTCTCTCTCTCTCTCTCTCTCTCTCTCTCTCTCTCTCTCTCTCTCTCTCTCTCTCTCTCCCTCCCTCCCTCCCCCTCCCTCCCTCCCCCCCCCCTCCCTCCCTCCCTCCCTCTCTCTCCCTCCTCCTTCCCTCTCCCTCCCTCTCTCTCTCTCCCTCCTCCTTCCCTCCTTCTCTCTCTCTCTCTCTCTCTCTCTCTCTCTCTCTCTCTCTCTCACACACACACACACACACACAGAAACACAGACACACACGTACACACACAAGAGTTTAATTTAGAAAATCACATTTTCTGTTTTTTGTTCTGATACAATTTCTTCATCTCACTCCCACTCTAGCCTGCTCTCTGACTGGTCTACATTCCCCAGTCTCCAAGAGGATGTTTCTACATCCTACCCCCACCCCACCAGATATCCCTACTCCCTGGGACCTCAAGTCTTTTGAAGCTTAAGTGCATCTTCTCTCACTGAGTCAAGACCCAGCATTCCTCTGCTGTATATGTGTTCAGGGCCTCATCAGCTGGAAACAGACCATATTTTTGAAAATGTGATTTTCTCATATCAACTGGTATATGCTGCCTGGTTGGTGGCATACATCATCTGCTATAAGAAAATCACATTTTCAATGATATGGTCAGATTCATTCATTTTTTTATTCCACTAGCACTCAGAACTTCACTGAACACCGACTAGGATGACCTGTGAAAGATTTTAATTTGGTGAAACTGATACAAGACTGAAGTATCTGTACTTTTGATATCCCACATATCATCTTGATGCAGATTTATAAAAATGATTCACTGCTTATATTTTTCCCGAAGAAGGAACTGATTTACTTGGACATTCTAAGAAAGTGCATTGTAAATGACCTATATTCTCTGTGTCTTGGCTGCCAAAATACAAACTATGGTACCCCAATATACAAACTGTTGTTTCAGGTTTTAGTTGCCTACTGAACTACCCTGATAATCTGTGGAAACTGTGACATTTGGGTGCACCATTTAGTCCATTATTGTTAATGATTCTTATAGGAGGTTTTCTAAGTATTTCTATCAGCTTCTGAAATAATTTTGAATAAATTTTACTACACAAATTCTAGAGCATATAAAGAGAAGCAATGCTGAAGTGACTTTCTACCACTCTTTCACTTGAGCTATGCAGAATATTTTTACCTTCCCAGACAATATAGGAAGCTTTCCTGTCAAGAAAGGCACCTCACGGATTTTTCCAGTTTGTACCGAAAAAGGAAACAATTTATTTAGGTGAAATGTAGTGTTTAATAGGTGATATTGACTAATTTTAGCATGAGACTTTCAAAGAATTTGACTGAGGAAACACATCAGAGGTCAACTTCCAATGGATCACTTACTGAACAGTTTTGGTAACTGGATATTTTTAAAATAGTAAACATTCTGGAATAATACACGTTTACTCTCTCAACATTCTATATTTTCCTTGACCAGTGACTACTTGTTAAACACTCTGCTGTGTTTTTTCCTAAAAACATTTGCTAATATATTGCATAATATAACTACACAATTGCAAATTATGCAAAATGAGCAAATTCTGACTGCAAATAAAAAGTTGTTTATATTGAAATTGAAATGAAAAATTTGAAAAGCATGAATTAAAGTGAGTCACTGAGACAAATTAGTGCTACATTACTGTGGATGAGTCAACTCTTAAGGATAGGAACAAATAACACATATCAGATTCTGCATATAACCATCAGAATAGTCACTTTATTCCATGTTAAACAAATGAAAGTAGAAAGTTTAGATTAACAAAGAACTTTATAAGACTTAGAATTCTACTAATAAACTAAAGTGGAAGGAATACAATCGAATTAAATGCTTATTTCAATGTACTATAATTGAACATTTCTTGCACTAACTTAATAGCCAAAGGTTTTGTTATATTAGATAAGTTGATTAGACTGATAAAGCTTCAACAATGTATTTTTGAAATTTCCCTGGACATCACTGGGGAGAGTATATTGAGTCATGGAAATAGTATCGATGTTAAAATAATGTTGTATGTATTTATGCTTGCTTGATATAAGTATTTGCATAGATATATGAGGAGAGGTCAGTGTAATAGAACAATGTACAAAATTGTAAACACTGAAATGAGAAAGATTCTGCTCTTTAGCTCACAAGCCCTCAATGTAAATTATCATATAGTTAATGCTTAATATGTTAATCACAGTAACATCCTATCATTACAAAATGAATCATTAATTCATTTGGAGCACACAATGAAAACAGTTGATTCAGATAGAAATTCCTATTTAGTACAATGAGACTTCTGTAAGAGAATCTCATAAGAAATGATCTAACCAAACAAGCGAAAGATCTGTATGACAGGAACTTCAAGTCCTTGAAGAAAGAAATCGAAGAAGACCACAGAAGATGGAAAAATATTTCTTGCTCCTGGATTGGCAGGATCAATATAGTAAAAATGGCCATCTTGCCAAAAGCAATCTCCAGATTCAATGTGATCCCCATCAAAATCCCAACTCAATTCTTCATAGATCTAGAAAGAGCAATTCTCAAATTCATCTGGAGCAACAAAAAACCCAGGATAGCTAAAACTATGCTCAACAATAAAAGGACTTCTGGGGGAATCAATATCCCTGACCTCAAGCAGTACTACAGAGCAATTGTGTTAAAAACTGCATGGTATTGGTACAGCAACAGGCAAGTAGATCAATGGAATAGGATTGAAGACCCAGAAATGAACCCACAGACTTATGGTCACTTGATCTTTGATAAAGGAGCCACAACCATCCAGTGGAAAAAAGATAGTCTTTTCAACAAATGGTGCTGGTTCAACTGGAGGTCAACATGCAGAAGAATGCGAATTGACCCATTCTTATCTCCTTGTACTAAGATCAACTCCAAGTGGATCAAGGACCTCCACATAAAACCAGACACACTGAAACTATTAAAAAAAGAAACTTGGGAAGACCCTGGAGGACATGGGCACAGGGGGAAAGTTTCTGAACAGAACACCAATAGCTTATGCTCTAAGATCAAGAATTGACAAATGGGACCTCATAAAATTACAAAGTTTCTGTAAGGCAAAAGACACTGTCAGAAGGACAAAACGGCAACCAACAAATTAGGAAAAGATCTTCACCAACCCCACATCCGACAGAGGGCTAATATCCAATATATACAAAGGACTCAAGAAGTTAGACCGCAAAGAACCAAATAACCCTATCAAAAAATGGGGTACAGAGCTAAACAAAGAATTTTCACCAGAAGAAATGAGAATTCATTTAATCAGTGAAAAGTCACTAGATATGTACTGATTTTGCTCACAATAAATTTTGTAAATTTTAATTTATTGTTGTTGTTAAAACAGTGTGTTACTAACATTTGCAGGGTAGTTGTCAACTTACTCTGTAGCCAGAAAAGTCTTGTGCCTGTGCTTGTCTTGAACTTTTCCACAAGCAGTTTGGACTGCAGACCTCTAATTCCATGTTAGGATCAGGAAGTATCACCCAAATATCAAATGCAAAATGCCATTGTACCCCAAGATGAAAATTCTTTAAGTGATTACATTTGTATATAATTACATATGAAATATCAACTATAAGCCATAATATAGATTTGATACAAGCAGAAAAGTTCTGACAGACTCATTCAACTTTGTATCTTTAAGAAAATGTCTTTAAATCAGGGCTATTGTTATTTGTATCAGGACCAGTCTTTGTTACACAATAAGGAGATTTTTGTACCTCATAGTCAATGTTCAATGTTCTACAGTAGCAGTTTTAAAATCCTGATCTAAATAATATGAATCTGAGTAAATATTTATAGATATAATGTGCATAAGGAGTTTGGTGTTCAAGCACTTGTAGGACAAGATGGATGTTATGAATATTTCTAGAAGCCTCAGCACGGACAATTTGAAAGCTTAAGGTTCAAAGTCTTTCAAGAATTGATTAAATGTAACTGCATTATCTGTTATTTTTCTCAGCATTGGTCCCTGAGTCATTTACCAAGGGATACTTTTAATAAATTGTAGAAAATTGACGTTGTTTTATGCAATAAGATTTGATCCACTCTCATTCACATACTACTCTTTATTCAATATAATTAAAGTAGATGAGAAAATCCAGTATTTTACTGGTGGTAACATAAAGAGAGAATGAGATACAAATGCTTATTCAAAAGTAACAATAAACTAATTATGTTTATCATCCTATAAAGGCTCTAAATTTAATAATTTCGAATTTGATTAAAAGGGCCTGTCAAATTTGACAACATTCTCAAGCAGTATATAAGATGTGTAAGACAACAAAAATTGAGACAGATTTTTCATAGTTCTTTTACTTAAAATAGGAAAATTGTGACTTCTTAATTCATATTTACTTAACAATTTTCACAAATGATAATAGTTGCTGCTTTCCTTGTGTTGTTTCAAATTTTATTAGCTCTATATTCTCTACTGTTTTAAATCATCTCAGGAAAATCTACGTTTTTTTTTTCCTTTCATCTTCAGTTGCTGCAGAATCTCTACTTTAAGTTGCCACAGAAAGAGTAACACAAGTAATTGAGCATTTTATATTTGTGAACATTGTAAAATAGAAATATTCTTTAGTAAACCATGCTTTCCTTTAACTATCACTAGACAATATTCTTTTGACTAAAATGTGATCATTCTTCACAGTCGCATAGATGCCAAAGAGGAAGTGTTGACAGTTTCTATCTCAAGTCTTCTTGAAGCTAATAAGAGACTTGATGCCAACTTGGCAGCCTGAATACCCTGTTGGATAGGTGATGAGAGTCCCTGAGTCTGGGTGAGAAATTTGGACTGGCAGCTGGGGGAATTTCTACAGAAGGCAGTCAAATACAGAAAAAGAAGCTATATTTCAAATTGTTAAAACACAAAAATATATCAGTTAAACATGACATATAAATGACAGGAAAATTAGATTTATACTATGACATGTTGAAATATTTAGGTTTAATGTTAGTTATTTGAAAATTTAAATCACTTTCTAATGAATATAATGTAATGTGCATTAGCCTTCTTATAGCATATATTTCTTATATAAATGGTAAGAAAATTTCTTTTACATTGATATATTAAAAATCACATAAAGTTTCTTCAGTCTGTTCATAGATTTGTTATTATTGTTATAAATTTAATTTACCTGAAGTTAACTATAGGGTGTACTATGATAAAGAGATCTTACTTTTTCCTTTCCAAATTATATTATTTGTCCAACTGTACTTTCAAAGTAAAGCCTGTTTCATTTATGAAACAAAATTTTATGTTGATTTTGCCTTTAAATTTATGTTTGCTTTCTTTACTCTTCATCTTAGCTATCTGTAGCTAACACGTTTTTAATTATCAGAAATTCAAAATTATAATGGGAAATTGATATTTCATCATTTTGAAAGGTGAACATTTTTATTATATCATAAGAGTTACAGAAAGAATTGAAGAAGATTAAATAATCAAAGCCTCCAGCTTTTATAATTTTACCAGCACACACTTGGACAATTTTCAGGAATTAAAGATAACTCTTAACTTGTTTTGTTAACTAGGGTAAATGTTAATCAAATGCATGACATAGAAATAAATCAGTTTCATGTAAAAATACTAAGTAAAAGTATAATCAATGGTTTTGATTAATTCCATGAGCATCCTTATGATGCAGAACAATTATAAGTTGTTAAGCTAAAAATTAACTCTTAACAAAAATCCATGAAGCGTTCTGCTTAATTTAAAGCAAATGCCACAATGCCAGGCTAATAGCATTTTTTTTTTAAAAAAAGGGTGTATGAATCATGGAAAACTAATTGAAAATATAAAATATTAACTCAAATTCTCCAAACAAAATCGAAAATACAAAATCTCATTCAAATATATTTATATTGATTTCTGAGGTTTGCAAACCCAAGTTAGTTTCCCCTGTTTTTCTCAATAGGAATTAATATTTGTATCTGTGCAGTTATGCTAATTTTGTTGTATTTGTTATATTCATTAATTATGATGTCCTTTGAGTGTTCCAGGATGATTGTATACATGCCCTCTTTTCTCTCCTTGCCATTATCCTTTCATTCCCATTTGGACTGCTCTAGGTCAACAATTTTGCACAAGAATCCAACTTTATATGGTATCTGGTATATAGTCTATGTGTACAATTTGGAAGGATTTCTCTTTTTCTTTTCTTTTCTTTTTTCCTTTTTTTCCCCGAGACGGGTTTCTCTGTGTAGCTGTGGCTGTCCTGGAACTCACTCTGTAGACCAGGCTGGCCTCGAACTCAGAAATGCCCCTGCCTCTGCCTCCCGAGTGCTGGGATTACAGGCATGTGCTACCACTCCCTGCCTGGAAGGATTTCTTCTTAACTCCTATTTCTCCTGTTTCATAATTTTAAAACCTTGAAGAATTTCATGATTGATGCTTCTATATCATGTCACTAGTACTTTACAATTATTCTATACTTCATAATAAATTGGGTTAAAACTGATATCTCAGTTAATGTCACTACCTTCAAAGCTTATCTTTAATGATTCCGTTGATTAAATAACTTACATTATTTATAACAATTAATGTTTGGACACCCTTTGTGTTCAAGAATATATCTGCTCTCTCATATTTTCTCTTTAAACTCTGAATGGTAAGGCTCTTCAGAGGAGATGTCATGTGAATATTTATTTTGTCAGTTTCTTTTGTTGATAAATTATGTGTATTTTTTTAATTCATATACACAATAGGGGACATTATGAAATGAAATCAGGTATACCTTGCATTCTCCCATTTAAGAAGAGATATTTCAGACATCCAGCATGTCCAAATAATGTAAATAAATTGTATTTTATTCTCAAACAATCTGAGAAAAAGCCATATTAGTACCTTAATTTACTATATTATATGACAAAAGCATTATATTTTCATTTTATTCAACCAGTTTATAAAGAAGATAATTTTTCTGTAGTTGCAGTGAAGAGTGGGTGCAGAATTGAAAACCTACTTAGTTTGATTGCAAGTATGTGTGTAGATATTCATGTGCACATATTACTAGTAGAAGAAAAACCAGAGATTAAAAATTAAATGTGGATATGTGGATTGGGGGAATTTATAAAATAAGTAAGTACATATAATATGAAATTTTAATTAAAGAGTTATGTTAGGAGAAACCACAAGTGCTTTTGTTGTTTCTTTCTTTCTTTCTTTCTTTCTTTCTTTCTTTCTTTCTTTCTCTCTCTTTCTTTTTGATTTTTTTCCTTTCTTTTTGTTCACTTTTTCTTTTTCAGTAAAGGTACTAGGAAGGCAGGTATCAAAAAATAAAAAGAAGAAAGAAAGAAAGGAAGAAAGAAAGAAAGGAAGAAAGAAAGAAAGAAAGAAAGAAAGAAAGAAAGGACAGAAAAGAAAACAACAAAATGGTATGTACTCACTAACAAGTGGATATTAGCTAGATACCATCCACAGAAGTCAAGGAGGCTAAGAAGCAGAAAGGCTCAAGTGAGGATGCTTGGGAAGGAGAAGAAAGCAATCACAGGAGGCAAAGGGAGTGAGGGACATGGATGGGAGAGGGGAGGGGGAAGGGAAAAGGGGAACATGATTAGATATTGGGGGGATGTCAGAGAAGTCCTGAGGACCAGCAGAATTCATCAAAATATGCGGCCTTTTAATTGGGAGGGGGAGGCAGCTCTAGAATGTACCAGAGACCTGTGAGTTAAGAGAATCAGAGGACTCAAGGGAAGGACCTTAGATGAAATGCCAAACAGAGGGGAGAGGGAACATACAGAGACCACCTCCAGTAAAAAGACAGGGCATTAAATGAGGGAAGGGGTTGCCATCCCACAGTCAAAAACTCTGACTCACAATTGTTCCTGTCTAAAGTGACTGCAGGGGAAAAACTGGAGAAGAGAGTAAGGGAAAGGGGATCCAGTCACTGACCCAACTTGGGATCCATCTCAAGAAGAGGCTTCAAAACCTATACTATTACTGATGCTATGGTGTGCTCACAAAGAGGAGCCTAGCATGGCTGCCATCCAAGAGGCCCAACAAGGACCTGATTGAGACAAATGTAGATACTTACATCCAAACAATGGACTGAAGTCAGCAACCCCTGCAGTTAGGGAAAGGCTGGAAGAAGCTAAAGATGAAGGTGAACAATGCCCCCAACACATATACAGCAGAGGAATTCTTGGTATGACCTCAGTGGGAGAAGGTGCACCTAACCCTTTATAGAATTGAGGCTTCAGGGATTGGGGAGGTCTGACAGGAGCAGGGGATAGGGACATCTTCTTGGAGATAGGGAGAAGGAGGAATGGGATGAAGAACTGTTGGATGGCAGATGGGGGGGGGCAACGACTAGACTAAAAAAACAAAAGCAATTAAAAATATATAATAAAAATTAGTTTAAAGAATCACTGCCAGCTCCATGTCATTATAAATACTTCATTTTCAAATACAATATCTGGCATAAAGAGTTTAAGATAGTCATTATATTTCGTTTTACAGGCCAAAAGATACATTACTAGTTATGTCATTCACGTTATATGTTATGTGAAATATCACTATCAAAATTATTCAATGAACAGCCTCCATAGACATGAGCAACACATTTCTAAAAGTACACAATATTGAAAAAGAGATAAGTAATACCTTGTTTTAAGCTCTTGTTCTTAAATTATTTTTAGAATTCATACATGAGTAACTGTATCAACTACATCATTTGCACCTCTCCAACTTTCCTTCAATACCTAATATAATATTTATTAACTGCCTAACATTTTCTACTTACTGTATTTTAGACATGCTCACCATATAAACAAATATAGTGACAAATAGGCACACATGCAGGTAGGGAGTGAGGACTTCTATATTGCACATATCTGTCCTTTTAATTCTGTTGTACATATGAAGACACTTTACTTTGGAGAGTTTCAGTAACATTTTCAATGCTACATAGCTAATATAATGTATTCCTTTATTCAATATATAATGAACAATTAATGTGTTATTTCTACCCACTCACACTAATAAAACAGAAGAAAAGCATTTAAAGGAAAGACAATAAAATGGGAAGTCTAGCCTGGAATAGGCTTAAGATAAGTCACTTGAGTCTAATGAGAACTATATCGATCTAATGATCAACTCATAGATGATCCGTACAAAATATGATGTCATTTTCTTATTAAATTATCTTTATTTTCTTCTATCAGTGAATAAGATGGTTAGCAGCAGTCACTCACAGGTTTAGGTTCAGAAATTATCATTTTGTAAACACTATGCATCATGTTCTTGTTTTGATGCCACTGCAAAAGAATCTGTTTATATATCAGTATAGCTTAGAAGTTGAATAATGAGAATTATAAAGATACTTAAATGTTCATTGCTTTATTAAAATATTAACAGATCTACAATAGCAGTCCTTCTCCATCTTTGTGGGAGATATTTACCTTCCTGTTCACTCATTTGTAATGCAAATAATAAAATAAAATAGAAATAAGGCATCTCATAAAAACTCAAATTTTCATGGGCTTTTGGGGATAGCTTTTGAGAATGCTTAATGACTTCTTGATCTGAAGTAGAATTGCCTTAATTTTGCTGAATTATTATCTGAAATGAGTAGTAACAGTTATAAAACAAAAATAAGTAATTTGCTTTGTATCTCTAAGAAGTACTGCTTCTGCATCCCAAACAAGCTTAACATTATGCTTTTTGTTATGTGAATAAGTAACATATTATTTCTTTTATCAAGTATAAAGAACTAACAATACAAAATTTAAAAAAAAAGTAGAATTGTGGAAAGTTAGGAAACATGAGAAAGTTTTTCCTTGAAACATAAAAAGAGATTACTAGCTTTAAACATTTCATTTCAAAACAGACTCAGTATTTTTCTTATAAAACCAAACTAAAATCAACATATTATTTAACATGTTAGAATTGAACAGCAGCAACTTAATATCAGAAACAGATGTTACAAATAAGATTTTATGAAAGTGCATCACTCAGTCAAAAGCAGTCTCTGAGATTGATTCTTGTTAGTACTTTGAATTAGCATTCACCCTGTCTTTGGCTTTCTCCTAACTTTCCTTTTCTCCTGAACACTTTTAATTCTTTCAGTAGGATTGTTTCTAGACCTCTATATAATTATTATTATGCTCAAACTACTCTCTTTGCTAAAGCTCTTTATTCCTAAGCAACCATGCTTGAAATTTATATTCAGTCCCTGAAGACAGAAATGTAAAATTCAAAATGTGAAAGTTTTAATTTGATCTTTTTTGGTCTCAAATTGCCAAATTCACTAATATCACCACCATGTAATACCTAAAAGAATTTAATCTTCTATTTTAGAAGTTAACTCATACATAAAGAATATATTAAAAGACTAAAATGAACATTTATGCAACTATTTCTCAATTTCAGAAAATAAACTAAGAAGTAAGAACATAAATGGGATATATTATGTTTTCATGGTTCAAAGGCTCAATAAAGTGAGAAAATTAGTTCTTTCCAAACTACTGACAATTTATTTTGGTGTATACTCTCATTTACCTCCATCTCACAGAAATTTATATAAATCATCCGTGAGTTATCCATAATTCTAAAAAATTATACACTTAGAATTAAAATGTGTTTTAAAAAGAATAGTAACTCACCTAAAAATCAAATATCTATGTGTTAGTAATTTCATGTACACAAATAAGATACTTGATGAAGTTAAATACTACAATAATAATCACATTTATAAAGCACTTAGTGGAAGAGATTTGAAAATCAAATCTTGATGTTTATCACATATAAGAGTTTGCTACACCGGTTGTCTTCTGAGTTTTTAATCTTAGCCATTCAGACTGTTGTGAGGTGAAATCTCAGGGTTGTTTTCATTTGCATTTCCCTAATGACTAATGATGTTGAACATTTTTTAAGGTGTTTCTCAGCCATCTGAATTTCTTCAGGTGAAAAGTCTTTGTTTAGCTCTGTACCCCACTTTTGGATAGGGTTATTTGGTTTTCTGGGGTCTAACTTCTTGAGTTCTTTGTATACATTGGATATTAGCCCTCTGTCGGATGTGGGGATGGTGAAGATCTTTTCCCAATTTGTTGGTTGCCGATTTGTCCTTTTGACAGTGTCTTTTGCCTTACAGAAACTTTGTAATTTTATGAGGTCCCATTTGTCTATCCTTGCTCTTAGAGCATAAGCAATTGGTGTTCTGTTCAGGAACTTTCCCCCTGAGCCAATGTACTCAAGGGTCTTCCCCATTTTCTTTTCTATTAGTTTTAGTGTGTGGTTTTATGTGGAGGTCCTTGATCCACTTGGGGTTGAGCTTAGTGCAAGGAGATAAGAGTGGACCAATTCCCATTCTTCTACATGTTGACCTCCAGTTGAGCCAGAAGACATCAGGTGTTGGAGAGGATGTGGAGAAAGAGGAACACTCCTCCACTGGTGGTGGGACTACAAGCTGGTACAACCACTCTGGAAATCAGTCTGGCAGTTCCTCAGAAAACTGGACATGATACTTCCAGAGGACCCAGCCATACCACTCCTGGGAATATACCCAGAAGATTCCCCAGCATGCAATAAGGATACTTGCTCCACTATGGTCATAGCAGCCTTATTTATAATAGCCAGAAGCTGGAAAGAACACAGATGTCCCTCAACAGAGGAATGGATACAAAAAAATGTGGTATATATACACAATGGAGTACTATTCAGCCATTAGAAACAATGAATTCGTGAAATTCTTAGAGAAATGGATGGAGCTGGAGAACGTCATACTAAGTGAGGTAACCCAGTCTCAAAAGAATACCCATAGTATGCAGTCACTGATACGTGGATATTAGCCTAGAATCTTGGAACACCAAAGACACAATTCATGTACCAAATGATGTCTGACAAGAAGAAAGGAGTGGACACTGGTGCTGGAAAGGATCAAAGCATCAGTGTAGGGGAATACAAGAACAGGGAAGAGGGAATGGGTGGAAGAGGGAGCAGGGGGAGGGAAAAGAGCATGTGGGACCTTTGGGGGGTGGGGAACCAGAAAAAGGGAAATAAATTGTAAATATAGAATACATCCAATAAAAAAAAGAGTTTGCTACACAAGAAGCTTACTTTTGTGGCTTCTGGTTATTAGATAGTAGTAGAAGCATTATATATCAGTGGATCCTATTTATATCAAACTAACAATAGAGCTAGCAATAATATCATATGCTTTTTTTTTCTTCTTCAAAACCACAAGGTATTTCGATGTAACTGTAGAGTCATTTTATGACTTTATCCTTTTATATTCTCTTGTTAAAGACAAAAATGCAACTTTAATCTAGAAAGCTTCCAGTGATTTGTTTTTCTAGGAAGAATATGCTCTTAAGTGTTTATAACCTTTGAGTGAGAACATGTGTCCCTCATCTACTAATTTTTATTAAACATTTGATTTTGAAAATGGAAATTGGCAATTTTTCCTTTTCTTTTTTCTTTTTTTTAAAGTTGTTTTACTTTTATTCCCTTTACTTTAAGCCAATCATTAAATTTCACAATGTTTTCTGACATGGGAGAGAAGGAAGGTTTCAATCAGAATGATAGAGGCTGTGGTGGGGTTACCCTAAGAAGGTGAAACAGGGGAGGCCTCACAGGAGAAGCTTAAGGAGCACAGACTGTCTCCACTGGCTGGTAGGAGATGTTCATGGAGTAGGAGAGCTGTTATGAAATTTCCTAGGCAGCTTCCAGCTTTCACAGATCAATCAGGCCATCCCGTGCTGTGGCCAGCATATTGGCAATCAGCTCAGCTGCCTTGGATTCACCCTCCACAGAGATGATGCATGCCTTCTTCTGCTACTCAGCCTTTTCCACCACAAATCTGGCTCACCCCTCTTCCTGCTGAGCCACCTGTGTGGATTCTACAGCCTCTATGAACTCCTTCTTGTAGGTCAGATGTGTCAGGGACATGTCATCCAGGATGAGCCCAAATGTTGCTGCTCGCTCTGTGGGGTCATAGCTCACCTGCCTGGAGACCAGCTCTCACTGGGTAATCAATTCCCCAGCAACAAAGCAAGCCACCACCTACTTGATCTCTGTGATGATAGACAACAACACCCGTTCATCATTGTTCTTGCTAATGCTGGTATAGATAACAGGAATCTGGCTAGCCACCAGCAGGAAGAGGATGCATAGTGTGATGTTGATACTCTGTAGGTCTTTGCTACCCCTGATGGCTGGTACATTCTATGTTCGAGAGCAGCAGTCAAAGGTAATTGGTTTCTGTACCTAAGGGATGGGAAAGTGAGTGCCTTCCACTACCACAATATCCTCTACTTCAGGGAATCAGCCAAAGATGCATCTCTGTGCCCCACATCCACATTCTACAAAAAGCAGAGTTCACCATACCTCCTGCAATTGCTAATGCCAGGCTGAACTTGCCAATGGACACAAACACTTTGGCTGTCATGACTCCTTCTGTTGCTTCCACTCACAAATGCTTTCACTCTGACCTCCACATGTATTCCCTGGCCCCAAATTGCCCTTTTCAATGGTATGATACAGGAGTTTGCCTGAAATAAACAATTATTTGGGATTTTTTTTTACGAATACAAAGTGAAAAGAGATCTAATTGGGCATCTTTCCACAGGTCTCTTTACTTTTATGTACCACGTGTTATTAAAAACAAACAGAAGCAGTAACTTACTTTTTGGCCATCAAACCATCTATAGAATTTTGATTCAAATTTAGGCATAACTTATTCCCTAACGGACTGATTTCAAGACTGATGAATTTTGATGCTGTCTATAATTGGCTAATGTTTCCATGAGAAGACTTCATTTTTTATTCATCCACAAATTATTAACTTCTTGCACTGGCACTATATACTACATTATAAGGTTATGGTATAAATTCTCATAATCTATTGTTAAAAAAACAAAGCAACTTTATATTATTACGGTGCAGGCAATATGGCACTACGAAACATGTTTAAAGAATGAACTCGGTTGCACTCCCTAGAAGTAACATAAAAATTAGTTTAGTTGAGCCTTTGTAATCCTAAGGATGATGTGGTGAAAGACAGAGACAAATGAATCCTGGAAGCTTAATGGCTGGGCATAATTGCTTACTCAATATAATAATATGGACTATGGGTGTTTGAAGACATTGCTAGAGTTGGATAGTGAAGAAAGCTCTTATTGTAAAGGTTATGGTGATGAATGGGTTTTTGTCTGAGTAAATTTCACCTAAGAGGTAATAATTTAAGTGGAGTATAAAAACCACAGAAATGTTAGCAAACAAATTATAAAAACATGGTTTTATGAAGATAAGAAATTAAAAACTCATAACCATGAATGCAAATTAAGATATAATTTAAAGATTTATCAAGATATGTAGACAACACCAAAACAAGGTATGTGTCTGTGTATTTGTGTTTATGTGTGAGTGTGTGTGGGTGGGTGTGTTCATATGTACATGTTCTTGAGTATGATTAACATGTGTGTACGGACATCAGAGGAAAGAATCTGGTTTTCATCTAATCTGGCTTTCACTATTTTGTGACAAGATCATTTATTTGCAAGAAACTACAACATTGAAATGACAAATCATTTAGGCTGACCAGCCAGAAAGCTTTGAGGATTCACTTGGCTCTGTCTTCGATCCCATCATCCTTAGGATTACAAGGGCTTGACCAATCTCACATTTTATGTGCATTCTAGAAATTGCAATTGAGTTCATCAGGTATGTTTCATAGTGCCTTATTGACTGAGCTATATCTTTAACCCCTGATTGTGTGTATTTGTTGATTCATCCTCAAGATGGACATCATAAAAGCTCAAAAACTTCATAATAATTAAATAAATGTCAAATTAAAGGTTTTTCATTTACTACCAAACAAGAGACACTGAAAACCACACATAATATTTATGATTTAAAATGGCCAGATTCAAACAGTATAGTAATGATATTTATGGCCTAATAGGGGATTATTCAGTTCTCCAAGTAAGACATTATTAACAGTTTTGAAACAAATATTGCACACCTGTGTATACAAACAAGAAAAGTGGAAACTTGTATTTACTTATACATGAATGTTCATAATAGTGGTAATTATAATAACTATCAAGGGGACTCTTCCCAATAAATATCAACTGATAAATGGAATTGTAGTATGTGCTCAGTACATAGTTTCAGCATGAAAATTAACCATAGGTCTACCTAAACACAGAGCTGCAGGTATAAAATTTAAAGGTGTTGTTTTAAATGGGAGAATCTTGGCAAAATTAATTTGCCACATTACATAGCTCCACTCATATGGAATGTCCATAGTAGGCAGATCTATAGAGACAAAGAATAGATAAGTGGATTAATGGTTCCTCCTGGAAAAGCAAAGCATGTGGAAAAGGTATTACAATAGAAGAGATCTAATAGTGTAGTATTTATTTAAGTGCAATAAGGATAGTCTAAATTTAATTTGAGGTGATGCTTGCAAAAACATATGGACACACTAAAAGTTTTTCATTGTATACTTTTACCAATTGTATACTATGAGCATTATGTCATAACAAACAGAATGGAATGAAGTGCAGGGGATAAATGCATAGTAGAAGAAGAAAATAAAGAAAAGTAGAACATTCTACTAATAAATCAACATTCAAATAATGCTTTACACACATATGAATGTACAATGTAAGTGCACATTTTATGCAAAAACTAAGGGAAAGGAGTAGAAATGGAGGACAAACTTAAAACCAGAAGAGAAATGGCAGGCAGCATGACAAGAGTGGTTGAATAAAAATTTCAATACTAAGAAATGTATGCTCTTAAATGAGGCATTTGTTTGAATGTTTTCTCACATGGTTTAAGTTTAAATATATTTCTGGGAAGCAGATATTTCATCGCTGATTTAGGTAATCTTATAATTTAGCTGAAAACAGCTGATATTTTTTCAAAGTAAAAACTAAGATTTACTTCAACAAAATTGCTTTTAAGGACAATATAACTCATTACATAAAGCATAAATTTCACAGAATGACATATTTGGGATCAAATTTAACTTTTTTCATTATTTTCTCTCTAAATTTTCATGAAAAACTAATGACATGTATCTGACTCACAATACATAATATACATGCTCTTTACCAAGCAATATGAAATAACTAACAATATCTGACATGGATAAACTGATGAATTCACTCTTTAAAATTATTTGGACAATGAGACTTTAGGACTCCTAGGATTTAATTATTTTTGTGCTAAATTCTCAAAGTTGCTAGTTTTCTCAGGTGCTAAATAAGGAGCAAAACCAATGTCATGTTTTGAAAATGAATTAGAACTTAGAAGAGAAAAACTATTGTTCTCACTGGCTCTAATTGAAATATTCACCTGTTTTACACCAGGAAATCCACAGAATCACCTATATGATATGTACTATAAATGTGATTGCCTTTCATATCCATTGCAAGTTATCATCTTTTGCATAAAACATAAGAAGGAGCATCCAAAATTAAAATGACTGAGATTTCAAAAGAAAGCTTTTCAAGAAACCTCTTTTAATTTGTCTTGCAAGAAAAGACTTGGATGCTTACTTATTTCCTTTTTTGCAGATGCACTATCAATCACTTTAGCAAATCAACACTGTTACATTTATACCTGGTGTGCTCTCTTTTCACTAATATATGCTGCTACAGCCCAACTGCTTCATTGTATGTCTTTCTTAGTACACCAAGAAAATTTCACAATGACCAACATTCTAATCTTCAAACTACTCCACAAAATAGAAACAGAAGGAACACTGCCCAACTAGTTCTATGAATCCACAATTATGCTGATACCAAAAGCACACAAAGATCCTACAAAGAAAGAACTATAGGCCAATTTCCCTTATGAATATTGATGCAAAAATACTAAATAAAATTTTTGCCAACTGAATCCAAGAGCACATCAAAACGATCATTCACCATGATCAACTAGGCTTCATCTCAGGGAGGCAGGGATGGTTCAATATATGGAAATCCATCAATGTAATCCACTACATAAACAAACTAAAAGAAAAAAAACACATGGTCATCTCATTAGATGCTGAAAAAGCATTTGACAAAATTCAGCATCCTTTCATGCTAAAAGTTTTGGAAAGAACAGGAATTCAAGGCCCATACCTAAATATAGTAAAAGCAATATGCAGCAAACCAGTAGCCAACATCAAAATAAATGGAGAGAAACTTGAATCAATCCCAGTAAAATCAGGGACTAGACAAGGCTGCCCTCTCTCTCCATATCTTTTCAATATAGTACTTGAAGTTCTAGTGAGAGCAATTAGACAACATAAGGAAATCAAAGGGATACAAATTGGAAAGGAAGAATTCAAAATATCACTTTTTGCAGATGATATGATAGTATGCGTAAGTGACCCAAAAAAACTCCAAAGCTCCTACAGCTGATAAAGAACTTCAGCAAAGTGGCTGGTTATAAAATCAACTCAAGCAAATCAGTAGCCTTCTTGTACTCAAAGGACAAGCAGGCTGAGAAATTAATTAGGGAAATAACAAACTTCACAATAGCCACAAACAATATAAAGTACCTTGGCGTGACTAACCAAACAAGTAAAAGATCTGTATGACAGGAACATCAAGTCCTTGAAGAAAGAAATCAAAGAAGACCTCAGGAAATGGAAAAATATTCCATGCTCTTGGATTGGCAGGATCAATATAGTAAAAATGGCCATCTTGCCAAAAGCAATCTACAGATTCAATGCAACCCCCATCAAAATCCCAAACCAATTCTTCATAGATCTAGAAAGAGCAATTCTCAAATTCATCTGGAGTAACAAAAAACCCAGGATAGCTAAAACTACTCTAAACAATAAAAGGACTTCTGGAGGAATCAATATCCCTGACCTCAAGCAGTACTACAGAGCAATTGTGTTAAAAACTGCATGGTATTGGTACAGCAACAGGCAAGTAGATTAATGGAATAGGATTGAAGACCCAGAAATAAACCCACAGACTTATGGTCACTTGATCTTTGATAAAGGAGCCACAACCATCCAGTGGAAAAAAGATAGCCTTTTCAACAAATGGTGCTGGTTCAACTGGAGGTCAACATGCAGAAGAATGCAAATTGACCCACTCTTATCTCCTTGTACTAAGATCAAATCCAAGTGGATCAAGGACCTCCACATAAAACCAGACACACTGAAAAGAAACTTGGGAAGACCCTGGAGGACATGGGCACAGGGGGAAAGTTCCTGAACAGAACACCAATAGCTTATGCTCTAAGATCAAGAATTGACAAATGGGACCTTATAAAATTACAAAGTTTCTGTAAGGCAAAGGACACTGTCAGAAGGACAAAACAACCACCAACAAATTGGGAAATGATCTTCACCAACCCCACATCTGACAGAGGGCTAATATCCAATATATACAAAGAACTCAAGAAGTTAGACCACAAAGAACCAAATAACCATATCAAAAAATGGGGTACAGAGCTAAACAAGGAATTTACGCCAGAAGAAATTCTGATGGCTGAGAAGCACCTTAAGAGATCTTCAACATCATTACTCATCAGGGAAATGCGAATCAAAACAACCCTGAGATTCCACCTCACACCAGTCAGAACGGCTAAGATTAAAAACTCAAGAGATAACAGGTACTGGAGAGGATGTGGAGAAAGGGGAACACTCCTCCACTATTGGTGGGATTACAAGATGGTACTCTGGAAATCAGTCTGGCGGTTCCTCAGAAAATTGGGCATGACACTTCCAAAGGACCCTGTCATACCACTCCTGGGCATATACTCAGAGGATTCCCCTGTATGAAATAAAGACACATGCTCCACTATGTTCATAGCAGCCTTATTTATAATAGCTGGAAGCTGGAAGGAGCCCAGATGTCCCTCAAAGGAGGAATGGATACAGAAAATATGGTATATTTATACAATGGAATACTATTCAGCAATTAAAAATAATGAATTCATGCAATTTGCAAGCAAATGGTTGGATCTGGAAAATATCATCCTGAGTGAGTTAACCCAATCACAAAAGAATACACATGAAATGCAATCACTGATAAGTGGATATTAATGAGCCCAGAAGCTCTGAACACTCAAGGCACAATTAGCAAATCAAAAGATTCCCAAGAAGAAGGAATGAGAGGACACTGGTCCAGAAAAGACTGGTTCCAGCCTTGCAGGAGAGTACCAGAACAGAGAAAGTGTTGAGGGGTGATTGGGGAATGCACGGGGCCACGGGAGGTGGACTTATGGGACACATGGTGAGGGGGGAACTGGGAAAGGGGAAAGCCTTTGGAATGTAAACAAAGAATATAGAAAATAAAAAAAAAGATTCCCAAGAAGAAGGAAGGAAAGGACCCTGGTCCTGAAAAGACTGGATCCAGTTTTGTAGGAGACTATCAGAACAGAGAAATGGGGGAGGGGTGATTGGGGAATGTGCAGAGGGAAGAGGACTTATGGGACATATGGTGAGGGGGGAACTGGGAAAGGGGAGAGCCATTTGAATGTAAACAAAAAATATAGAAAATAAAAAAACTATATCAAAAAATAAAAATATTATATTTCTGTAAAGTAACATGATATATTAAATATGAAGTAATATAATAGATAAAATATGCATATAATATAATAATATACAGTAGAAAAAACCTAGATCTTTAACATTGCATATATAAATATATATATATATATATATATTTGTGTGTATGTGTATTTTGCATTAACATTTAGACATCTGATAATTAACATGGTTACTTACTTTGTCACTTGCAGATTAATGACAGTCTTTACCATACGATTTAGACAAGGATATAATATTTTTTGACAAATGATTAAAGATTCTGTAGTCTTTTTTTGTGGTAGTGTCAACTGTCTTTTGAGATGAAGTTGAAAGCTTCCATCAGCAGTAATTTTTAGTAGTACCCTTTTGTGGGATTCCCTTGCAAACGTATAAAGTAAAAATAATAAATTGATTATGCTAACAAGTGTGTGCTGCAATGGACAGTTTACTGGGGATAATATTTTGTTTATATAACAAAAAAATCAGTTTGGTGGTTCCTCAGAAAATTGGGCATGTCCCTTCCAGAGGACCCTGGCATACCACTCCTGGGCATATACCCAGAGGATTCCCCTGCATACAATAAAGACACATGCTCCACTATGTTTATAGCAGCCTTGTTTATAATAGCCAGAAATTGGAAGGAGCCCAAATATCCCTCAAAGGAGGAATGGATACAGAAAATGTGGTATATTTATACAATGGAATACTACTCAGCAATTAAAAATAATGAATTCATGCAATTTGTAGGTAAATGGATGGATCTGGAAAATATCATCCTAAGTGAGCTAACCCAATCACAAAAGAATACACATGAAATGCAATTACTGATAAGTGGATATTAATGAGCCCAGAAGCCCTAAATACTCAAGGCACAATTAGCAAGTCAAATGATTCCCAAGAAGAAGAAAGGAGAGGACCCTAGGCCTGTAAAGATTGGATCCAGTTTTGTAGAGAACCGTGGGGGGAGGGGGAATGATTGGGGAATGGGGAATAGTTGGGGGGTAGAGGAATTACGGGACGTATGGTGGGGGGCAATTGGGAAAAGGGAAAGCCTTTGGAATAGAATATAGAAAATAAAAATTAAAAAAATATGACAATGTAACACAGTAAAATCAACAGGATCTTATTATTTCTTTAAAGTCAAAAGTTTGCTAATAAAGTGATAAACTATTGTACCTTCTAAGATTTTTTAAGAAAAACCATTGCATTAAATTTTTCATCAATAAGTAAATGATTGATTAAATGAGGTAGAATTTTGTTTCCTTGTTGAGAAAGAATGAAGAAAGTTGTAGATGTGTTTTGCTAATTGGAACACTTTCTATCCAAATGCCCCATGATCTGATACTCTCATAACTTAAAATAAGTAATGTCAAACCTCTGTGAGGACTGCTGGGTCTGGGTTCAGTGAGAGAAGATGCACCTAATCCTCAAGAGACTGGAGGCCCCAGGGAGTTTAGAGGTAAAGTGGGGTAGGGGATGTGTTGGGGGTAGTCGGGATATTCTCGTTGAGATAGGGGTGGTGAGGACATATGGGATGTGGAACAATAAGAGGGTGGATGGAAGGAATAAAATATGGAGTGTAAATAAATAAATAAATGAAAAAAGCAATGGCTAACCTTCATACTCTTGTGTTTCATTCACATTTCCATTTAATATAGAATATAGTTAGAACTTAAAATTATTTATCTTAATATTTTGGCTATTATGACCTAATTAATTTAATTCCTTTTCTGAATATTTCTTGGTGAAAGTCATGGCTTGTATTGAAGCAAAAATAAACAAACAAAAACAAAACTATATACTAGTTCCTGAGTGCAGGTACAAGTAATGAATGAAATGAATAAACAGCCTACAAATTATACATGTAGAAAAGAAGGGCCTTCAGGAAGAAACATCAAGTACAAAGGGGTAAATTTTTTCTTTCTATGGCAGTATTGCATGCAAGAATGACTGTGCTTACATAAATAATACTAACATGTTTTAAATATCCTAAATATCTTAGAAGAAAATGTGTGCAACCTTTATGCTTATTATTTAAATTAATGCTTTTCCAAAAATAATAAATAGTATGAATAAACTGCAGAATTAATAGCAATGAAAAGGTCATAAAATTTTGACATATCTCTGTCAGATCTGATAGCATTAAATGGCCAGCTTTTATCAGGAAATTCTACAAAAAAATATTGGTAAGTGACTTTAACCTTTTACAAAAGGTCACTGTCAAACATGGTAAAGGATGAGACATTTTGAAGTATTGACCCCAGATTTGAAATGGAGTAAGTTAAAAAATGAGACTATTCAGATATTAGATATAATTTCATTCTAGATTCAGAGGAAATTTAAAATCTCAGTTAAATAGACTCCATAAAATCTTCTGCAATTTATTTGAAGAGAGTGACTTTCTATGGGAACTTAAGATCTTTGTTCATCTCTGGCACCAATTCATTGCTTTTATGATTCACACTTTAGTCATGTGGAAAGTCAGCTTGCTACAGTAACTCACGTGACATACTGGTCAAATACATTGTACAAATTGTGTTTTGTGTTAATTTACTTAGATCTTGTTTCCAAAATGTTTGGCATCTTTCTTTATAATATACTTCTTCCATTCACTGTTTGAAAACATATATTCATATGTTTGCTGATTCTGTTAGTAAAACAAAAACAAAGCAAAATAAAACAACATTCTTATACTCTTCTTGATTTTCAAGTTTTAGGTTACTACTCATCTGTCTCTGATCTGTAGAGTATCCTCTATACATGATTTAAAATTCTAATTTCACATTCATCATAATCAATATTTTCCCCTATTCAAGATGTGGAACAAATAGTAAAAATAATTGTCTTGTATAATATATTCATAAATCTGATAGGCTGGGCTTTTTTACTATATTCTTGTATAACTATCAGAATAAAAGTTATGCACGGAAAAGATAATTATTCATGATATTATAGTATATTTTAACTTGTGAAATCAGTGGTGTGTGGCAATGAACCCTCAAGAAGGAGCTTCATTAAATTTATATAAAGTACTTTATCGCCCATATATGAACATTTAAATGTCTCATAAACATCATATTCAATTTCATCTCCACTCCTATCTGGCACTGTTACTTTTCAGTTGTTCCCAATCTTGCTTTCAATACAGTGAACTACAAACACCAAACAATAATCTTGAAAATCTTATTAGCAACCTCTAGATCATTACACCTAGATCTGTTTGAAGAACATGGCAATGTGATAGCAAACTAAAGATATAAATCACACATCATAAAACTTGCATTTCAAAAGTGAATACTTCATTAGTTTAAAATATATGGTACTTTGGTATGAGAATTATCAGTGTCTAATACTGAAATATTTCATTAGTCTTGTTTTCAACTCAAGGTGTGCTGACTCTTTTGGGTTTCACTTATCAAATATTTACATTGCAGTTCCTAACACTAGCAAAACTACATTTATGAAGGAACAATGAAATATTTTTGTTTGGGGGAGCATGTCAACACAAGGAACTGTATTAAAGGGTTTTAGCATCAAATCTCTTGAGAACCCTAAAAACAACTGTGCTCATTATCAATATTTTTTATACCTCAAGCCCTTCAGCATCTAGTACTCATGGTATACTTTGTTTCTTTGGAGATTTGTGTCCAAAATTGGCAGGTTTTTATGTGGAATACAGACCCTCACCTTTATTTCTGCTGGGCTGAACTACTTTGATGATCTTGAATACATTTCTGACATGTAGGCAGTTAACAGACTTTTTTCTAAAGCTTGATTCTGAGATCATACTTCTGAGGCATTATAATTTACCTGCACATAAAGTGTAAGTTGTTTAAAAGGGATTTGCTATTCAAAATATTATGCTTGCCTGCTTTAATTCACTTTAAGATCATGGAATGATGTTTTAGATTCTCTAATGCTATAGGCTGAATGCTTTCAGAATACCCAATGCATATAACATAAGGTCACAAAGATGATAAGACCAATCTAGTCATACTTCCCCTGTGTTATCTGTTAAAACTTCTAGAGTATGTAATGACTTCAAACCATATACATGTGCATGAATCAATATTGTATCAATTAATTAACGTGCAAATTCACTAAAAATTCATTAAATATCCTTAAACATAGTTAGATTTAATATGGAAGACTGGTCTGCTTATAAAACATATCAATTGTGCTGAAAGATGTGGTGTCTTTTACTATGTGTTCTGGCTCACCCATCACTTTTTCACCAGGAACTATTAGCATCCTGCCAAATATACAGGTGTTTACTCAAAACCAACATCCTGGACAGGCCCGCAGAGGCAAACCAAAGAAGTTCCAGTCTACTTTCACAGATGTTCCCACTGGGCTTTCATCTTCCTAGCTGCAGATGGTCCCACAGACCATGGACAACATCCAGTTTTCCCAGGACTTGACTAGCATCTCCATCCCAATATTCTTAGGTTCGTCAAAGAGAAAACCATCTCCCCAAGTTAGTAGGAAGTAGCCAGAGAACACGATGAGCTGATTCCTACCTCATCATCATCTTTCCTAGATTCTTATTTTTACTTAAACCAAAATGGAGGAATTTTAGAATTTCTTCAAGGTTCTGCCCAACAATTACCTAGCAACAGCCAGGTTAGACCCTGCCTAACTATAAAAGGACTGTTTGGTTTCTCCCTCTTCTTCTCTCTCTCCCTCCCTCCCTCTCCCTCTTCTCCCTCTCTTCTCTCTCCCTCCCTCCCTCTTCCTTCCTTCCCCATCCCCTCCTTCCCTTCTTCCCCCTTCCCTCTCTCTCTCCACCTTTCCTTTCTAGCTTTATCTCTCTCAATCTTCCCCCTTTCTTAATCTTCCCCCTCTCTCCATCTTCTTCCTCTTTACCTATTCTTTCTTTCCACATGTCCCCAGACAAACTCTTATACTCTTTATCCTCTCTCCTTCTAATTTTCTCTGTCCAGTCTTTTCTGCCCCTACCCACTTCCCCAGATCCCAAATAAAATCACTTTTATACAAAAAATATATGGTAATTCTTTATCAAATGAACAATACATATGCCATTATTAATATCAGTGTGAATAGATACTACAAATCATGTATCTGTCTTTGAGTATGTGTGTGTATGTATAAATATCATAATTATCAATTTTTAAAATATCAATACTTCCTATTTCATGAAAGTAGTATGGGGTGTCTTTAACACAGAGTTGAGTTACTGTTTTAAATGTGGCTTTTGCTTTTACTGATTTTTCCCTGTATAGATTTCAGGGTTATTTTTCATTATAACACCCACCATGGCTATGCTGACATGCCATAAGAACCCTACCTAACAGAGCATTTGAGTGTGGCTTTGTAAACCTCTGTTACAATGGAAAATAAAGCAAATGTATTAAAACCTTATAAAAGAAAGCCTCCTGTTGCTATGGTAATATCTAGTTCCTAAAAGCTTAAAGAAGAACCTCTCTTCTTGGATTCACCTGGGTTCTGATTTTGCAGTGGTGATACTCAGATGATTAAAGGGTTTCAAGAGATAAGTACTTGATATAACCAGGAAAAATTCCATATCCATTTTTAGTATACAGAAATGGATTGTGAGCATAGAAATCCACCCTCAAGTAATTCGCTGAGGAAGCAAGCAGGGCATAGTAGTGATCCACTAACCATTCAGATTGTTCTTTTCATTTTTCATTTGTAAAATGACAAGAGAGTGCAACTACATATATATATATATGTATATATATATAAAAACTGCATATATATATATATATATATATATATATATAAACTCTTTGGCTTTAACGAGTACAATTTAAATTAGATTGGTTTTTGTTAGTGTTGACACAGTAGCATCATATTAATTTGACACAAGTGATTAGAACACAATACAATGTTGATTTAATATCAAACATCATTTATAATTCCAAAATATTAAAAAGAATAGACTATATTCTTCATGTTTTCCAATTCAGTACTGATTCTCATACAATAAATATATTATTCTAAATATATATATATATATATATATATCCTTTACAAATGTATTGAAATGAATATAATATATAAACATGTTTTAAATATCTGAGGTATATTAAAACTTAGAATGCTAACAAATAAAACCTACTGTAGTATTATAATGTTTTAACCACTATTATTTTGAGTGACTTATGAAGTCCATTTGAGCAAAACATGTTGATACATTTAAAAGTATATTATGTAGGTAAGAATAATTAATGAAAGCAAATTACCCTAACATTGTCCTATGATGAAAATGACTACTTTGTATCCTAACCTAAATATATTAAGTGTAAGTGGAATGTTTTCCATGTGATCACATTTAACTAAATATCTACATATTTTTGGCTAATAAAGTATGACAGAAAAATACCCATATATAAAAATAGTAAATCTACTCTGCTGACAACAGTCATAATCTCTATGCTAGTAGTTATTCCTGAAGGGCTTGTCAAGACTTTTCAAAAGCATCAAAATACCTCTGCTTCCATGTTCCCTATGAACTGCTTACGAAAAGTTTTATCAATCAATATTGTGTTTGTTTGTCACTGAAACCCATCTGCCAGCTCCCGAAGATGGTGCTATACACATTTTGATTACCTAACACTAGGCCTGAGTATAAAATATATGTTTTATTAATAAATGTATATAGATAGCACTTAACTCTGTATTATTATCAATTTTATACATGTGTGAAAACTTTATCATTCATTATCAAAAATTCCTGAAGACCTCAAAATTAATTATAAATGTAAATATTTTATTCATCAGAAAGCAAAGTGAGTTTTTGACATATATATAACATATATACATATACATATATATATATATATATATATGTGTGTGTGTGTGTGTGTGTGTGTGTGTGTGTGTGTGTATTAGGAGTAAAAACTACCAATTATTATAATGACTCTCTTTCTACTCTAAAAGTATCAGCTACTTTTGATTTAATTTTCCTCTGAGTACAAATTAGAATCTTCATCTCTTGCTTTAAAAAGATGGATGTTTTTAACCCCTATTACCCCTTTTGCCTCATGTTTCCAAGATATTTATTTTAATTTTCATGAAGCTGAACTTAGAATGCCTTACAAATAATTTGAATAATACTATATTGTGAAACCTAAAGAATATTCTTGAAATAGTCTACATGACTTTTAGAACTGGTATACAGTTAAGGCTTAACTATGACATATTTCTTAGACTTCAGCATCAATGGTCACACCAGAATCACAAGCAGTATCCAACAAACTTGTGCCTTTTTAATATAGTTCAATTTTCAAACACAAATCACTGTGTTAATCAGAAAATGTTTTCAAATGGAGCAAAAGACTCACTATAAAATTTCAAACTCAATCTCCAGTTCAACTCTGACCTTTACATTTTAGAATGGTTATTACAATTGCCATTGTAACAAAAAATAATTGTATTTTAATGGCCAAGTTACACTGCCAACAAACTGTATAGGCTTTAGGTACTGAGTCAGCGATCCAGTAATGTTGGCTATAGTTTAGCATCTAGCAAAAGCAGTTTCTTTAGAATTCAAACACACACATCCATACGCATAGGTCAAGCAGATTTTAATATACTACATCTGCTCCTGTGATTTTTTCCACTTTTAAATAAAATGTCATTCAAAGAGGGTTCTCCCTATTCCCACAGGAGTTCTTAGAGAATTCAGAAAACACTTGGGGAGAAAGATTACTTATTCATGAATGCACGGTTCCTTTGGTCATCTTAGATTTGATTGACATTAGCTGCAACTGTGTCTGTCTCTAAAGACTTAAATATTCATCAGAGCATAATCATGGCATTTAAATATCTAAGCTTCAGAATTTTCAAAGCAATTCATTTTAGAATAAATGTAGTTTATTTTATGTAGATGGCATAAAATAATGATCAAGCAGCTAATTTCTACAAACTTCACTTTGAGAAATATTGCACATTTATAATATTTTTAATTTATCCTACCCAATTGGACTTTCCTTGTGTGCTAATTTTACCTGAAACTTTATAGGTAACAAGTATCAGATATTGAAGTAAAGGTTTATGTATGATTCTATTATAATATATCATACCGTAATTTCATGTATAAATTAAAATTTTATGAATTCACAAGATATAAAAACAAAGTTCAACTAATTACATTCAATGTTTTCAAAAGTAGTGGGCAATGATGCTACGAACATAGACACAGAAAGGCTAAGTAAAAAGGAAGGCTCAAGGCAAAATGCATGAATCTCCCTAGAGATGAGAAATAGAATAGATATCTGAGGTGATATCTATTCATCTCTCAGGTAGACTAAGGACATGTGGAGATTGGAAAAGGAGGGATGAGTTCATCGAAGTTTGGTACAAAAAAATAATGGGTGTGCCAACTGGAGTTGGGATATATGTAGGAGGCAAAGTAAAAATATAATGCAATGGAAACTCCCAGGAATCTATGAGGGTGACCCTAGAAAAGGCTCGTAGTCATGGGAGATACAGAGCCTGAACTGACCAGCTCCTGTAACCAGGAAAGACTTCCAGTGGAGAGAATAGGATACCATCCTAGTTACAAGATCTTTGACCTATAATATATCCTGCCTACAAGATATCCAGAAGTAAATATGGAGTACAAACCGTGGGAGTGGCCAACTAATGGCTGGTCCAACCTGAAACATATTCCATGAGAGGGAGCCAATCCCTGACAGTACCTGGACGGTCAGGAAACGAGGCTGGATAGCCTAGAAATATAGAATAGAACCAAACATGCCAGGCTAAAATCCCCACAATATAACCCCCAAATACCCCCAAACAAAACAAAACAAAACTAAAACCAAACAAAAAAACAACACAAAAATAAACAGACAAAGAAATGAAATAATTTCTAATGATAGCCTGCTTGTAGACAGGAACCTAGCATAATTACCACCTGAGAAGTTACATTCAGAAAGTCATGGAAACCAATGTGGAGTCCCATGGCCAAACATTAGGCAGAACTCACTAAATCATGTTGTAGTGAGGAAAGCGGGATTGTGAGAGACAGAGGGATCCAGGATACCAAAGAAAACCCACAGAATCATCTAACCTAAGCTCATAGTGACTCACAACATCTGAATCAACTATGAAGGAGCTTGCATGGCTCTCACCTAGGTCCTCTACCTGTTGTGCAGGTTGGTGTTCTTATGGATTACTAACAGTAGGAAGAGGGGCTGTATCTGAACTCTTTTGCCTGCTTTGGGGACACTTTTTTTTCTCCTACTGGCTTGCTTCATGTGAGCGGGGTGCCTAGTCTTATTTCAACTTGATAAGTCATATTTGGTTTATATCCCACTGAGGCCTGCCCTTTTCTGAAGGAGGAGTGGATTGGGGTTGGGGGGAAAAGGTGGGCAGGATGGACAGAAAGGGAGGCAGGGGAAATTGGTAGGGATGTCATATGTTGTAAATGTAATATATAAAAGAATATTTTTTAAAAGATGATCAAATAAAAGGGTAGTAGGGATGGACATTAAGTATGAGTATATACATACAAATACCCAAACATTTTTGTTATTATATATTTGCTTGTAAGTTATAGAATTGAATATAACATGGAATCACGCATGGGATATTCATATCAGATAAAGGGGATGCAGGTAAAAACAATCACTCATGCAATTTACAGACTTATATTGTTTGGGTAAAATATCATATGCAAATTCATTTTCTTTAAAACATAGATTTGGAGTATTTCCAAATGTAGAAATTGGTGTTGTACACTAAGCTCATTCATATGCAGCTACGTATGAATATACTCCTTAATTGCTTCTGGATTAAAGATATAGATATGTAATAAACTAAGAAGTTCAATTTTTAAGGAATGCAACCAGTCAGATTCTATTGTTAGTTACTATATCACATTTCTTTTGACAGTCCATACCTACAGAATATTTAAAATTTATACTACAAAGTTTTAACCTGCATTTCATATCATTGACATTGGACAATTTCCAAAGGACCATAAAGTGAGTTGAAGTTTTGTATACCCCTTATATATTCTATGAAACAGACTCCTTTCTCGTCTCTGAAAATGTGGTTTGAACAGACATGAGGTGCTGATTTGTAAACTATAGCAATATCTTTTCATTTTGTTAAAAATAACATTGACTTACTTGTGTATATATTTGTATATATGGAAAAATGCCAATGTGCCTTGGCCCATTTACTAACAAGGAAGACCACTATCTAGAGTCTATTCTCTCCTACTATGTAGGTTACAGGATTTAAACTCTAGTATCAGTCTTGGTAACAAGAACTCTTCCACACCTAGCCATTTTTACAAACCAAAATATTGATACTTAAGATAAAGAATGTCAAAACTTATCTGTTGTAAATCCTCAGATTAGAAACTGTTAATTCGGTTGTTTTCATATCTGTCATGAATTCTTAAAATACATGAACACAATTTTGGTCACTTTAATTTGGTATCAGTGACGATAGAAAAAAATCATCTTCTAAGTTGTCTTTTCACTTGCCACAAAAATTGACCTTTCATTAGTAGCTACTTTAAATAATGTATACATTGTTATGATAAAACATATAAGAGACTTTGATTGTGCTGAAAATGCATAGGTCAGAAATGTTACAAATAATTTTGTGGTATTTATCCAAAGGAAATTTTACAAGTAGCACATTGTACTTTTCTGGAACACATATCAATTGCTACATGCAGAGTCCAATTCCAAAGTTTAATACAACCTACATAAAACATTTTACTACACAGCAAAATGAATGGGCTTCCTTTAAAAGCACCCTTTAAACACTTGATATATGTTTTATTACTATTAAGAATGGATAAATATAGGAATTTTATAAATATGTAAATGATATAAATTTAAAGTACCGAAGTATTTGAAGTTGAGCCTTCCATTACCACTTACTTCGTTGCTATCAGGTTTTAGAAGTCAGGAATAAATATTCTAGATGTTTTCTTATATATAGAAAACTAATACATTGTATGTTTGAATTGAGACATTTGTGAAAACTTTAACACACACACAAACACACACACACACAATTCATATACACAATGAAAGTATAAATAAGGGGTGAAAAATTACCAGTCCAATAGTGACCAAGCTAGAAAGAAAGACGTCTTTGTGCCAGGATCTGAGAAGTTTTATCAGACCTCTATTATCAACTTACATCTCAATTATCAATCACTTCAATTATCAATTTACAAAATTGGAACAAAGAGTAAAAAGTACCCTGAGCAAATCTACTTCTGCTCACAAATCTCTTTCTGGTGTTCTTATGGGTTCCACTCAACTGTAAGTTGGAGAACTGGGAAATAAGCAATATTTCCTATTGACCCTTCACACAGAGAAGTTGACTTTATAGGGAAAAAGGGAAAGTGGGCAGACTTGTTAATTATTCTACACATTAATAATGAGTTTAGAGTTGAAATGTGACTTTTATATTCTTCTTACATACAAGCATATGACTAAACTTTTTAAAAGTATATCAGTAATTTATTGACATACAGTCCATTTTCAGTGTCTTGAATTAGAGAATTTATTTCTCTCAAATGATGATGTCCTCAAGATACAGACTTCATTGTTTCTTATATTTTCTATATATTATAAAGGTGAATTTTAGGAACTAATAGTAGAAGCTTGATAAAATTATCACTGGGGCAAGAGACATGGCTCAGTGGGAAAAGATGCTAGCAACTAACCCTGATAACCTGAGTTCCATTTCAGAAATTCAACTTGAGGAAGAACAGAATCAAATCTCATAAGTCAAACACAGACTACCAAAAAGAATCATGCTATAAAACTTTTATCGTATATGGACAAAGTAGATGCTTTACCTGGTGACGTTTTTTCTTCCAAGACAGGGTTTCTCTGTGTAGTCTTGGCTGTCCTGGAACTCACTCTGTAGACCAGGCTGGCCTCGAACTCAGAAATTCACCTGCCTCTGCCTCCCAAGTGCTGGGATTACAGGCATGTGCCACCACTGCCCAGCAAGATTCTGGTGACTTTCATAGATTGATTTTTTTAATACATAAGCCTTTTATTTATTCTGCATAAAATACTATTTTATGTCTAAAAACAACCACACATCATATGCCCCAAATTAAAAAAAATTCATACTCATACTCAAAAAAGAGTTCTTGTATTATAAACAGCAATTTGTATCTAAAATTCTTTGTTTTTTATAAAGTAAAATGTTTATCAGAAAGAGTTGCAGTATTTCCATTTTTTACAATAATTTGACTAGTATTTTGAGTCTTCAATGACCAAATGGTTACACAGAGAAAATATGAAGAACATTTCTCTTGCATGCTCTGCCCCTCATCATTGCTATGTGTCTTTCAGCTTCAATCCCCAGGATAGTTTGTAGATCAAATGTCCCCTGAAAAGTCTCAGGTAACCAATGTGAGAGTAATTTTATTATATTTTTTATTGGATATATTCTATATTTACAATTCATTTCCCTTTTTCTGGTTCCCCACCCCCCCAAAGGTCCCACATGCCCTTTTCCCTCCCCCTGCTTCCTCTTCCACCCATTCCCTCTTCCCTGTTCTTGTATTCCCCTACACTGATGCTTTGATCCTTTCCAGCACCAGTGTCCACTCCTTCCTTCTTGTCAGACATCATTTGGTACGTGAATTGTGTCTTTGGTTTTCCAAGATTCTAGGCTAATATCCACTTATCAGTGACTGCATACCATGGGTATTCTTTTGAGACTGGGTTACCTTACTTAGTATGACGTTCTCCAGCTCCATCCATTTCTCTAAGAATTTCATGAATTCATTGTTTCTAATGGCTGAATAGTACTCCATTGTGTATATATACCACACTCTTTGTATCCATTCCTCCGCTGAGGGACATCTGTGTTCTTTCCAGCTTCTGGCTATTATAAATAAGGCTGCTATGAACATAGTGGAGCATGTATCCTTATTGCATGCTGGGGAATCTTCTGGGTATATGCCCAGGAGTGGTATGGCTGGATCCTCCGGAAGTATCATGTCCAGTTTTCTGAGGAACCGCCAGACTGATTTCCAGAGTGGTTGTACCAGCTTGCAATCCCACCAGCAGTGGAGGAGTGTTCCTCTTTCTCCACATCCTCGCCAACACCTGATGTCTTCTGAGTTTTTGACCTTAGCCATTCTGACTGGTATGAGGTGAAACCTCAGGGTTGTTTTGATTTGCATTTCTCTAATGACTAATGATGTTGAACATTTATTAAGGTGTTTCTCAGCCATCCGAATTTCTTCAGGTGAAAAGTCTTTGTTTAGCTCTGTACCCCACTTTTGGATAGGGTTATTTGGTTTTCTGGGGTCTAACTTCTTGAGTTCTTTGTATATATTGGATATTAGCCCTCTGTCGGATGTGGGGTTGGTGAAGATGTTTTCCCAATTTGTTGGTTGCCGTTTTGTCCTTTTGACAGTGTCTTTTGCCTTACAGAAACTTTGTAATTTTATGAGGTCCCATTTGTCAATTCTTGCTCTTGTTGTTGCTCTTGTTGCAATTGTTGTTCTGTTCAGGAACTTTCCCCCTGAGCCAATGTCCTCAAGGGTTTTCCCCAGTTTCTTTTCTATTAGTTTTAGTGTTTCTGGTTTTATGTGGAGGTCCTTGATCCACTTGGAGTTGAGCTTAGTGCAATGAGATAAGAGTGGATCAATTCTCATTCTTCTGCATGTTGACCTCCAGTTGAGCCAGCACCATCTGTTGAAAAGGCTATCTTTTTTCCACTGGATGTTTTCAGCTCCTTTGTCGAAGATCAATTGGCCATAGATGTGTGGGTTCAATTCTGGGTCTTCGATCCTATTCCATTGATCCGCCTCCCTGTCACTGTACCAATACCATGCAGTTTTTAACACTACTGCTCTGTAGTATTGCTTGAGGTGCGGGATATTGATTCCCCCAGAAGTTCTTTTACTGTTGATGATAGTTTTAGCTATCCTGGTTTTTTTGTTATTCCAGATGAATTTGAGAATTGCTCTTTCTAACTCTCATAGATTGATTTTTATTGAACACTCAAAATTTTCTAATTAAAACATGTCTTTACTCATAGATAAATCTAAGAAATATGTAAGCCCTTTGTCAGTGATTCACTTGGTTTTAAAATATTCAAAAATTCAAATGTTCAAATTCTTGTAGCTACAATAAATTAGTGTCAATTTTACTATACTATATCTATAATGAAAACTCTGGAAGTATAAATTTGTGTTGTTATTGGTTTATATAATTAACAATATTTAAATTTTACTTTTTAAAAAAAGAACTGATAAAAAACAAAAGACTTATTTTTCAAGCTCTTAAAGGAAAATTGAGTATGCATTCTTTCTACAATTTATTGAACAGAATTGAAAAATGGAAGGAAAATGCACATAATTCCAATCTGTATATTTATATCTTAGGTAAATATCACAGATGAGTGTAATATCTATTTACTATATGCTTTTGTATATTATATATTATGCAACTACAATTATACATACATGTAATAAAACACTATAATTTTGGAGTTTCAGTATGTTTCTCTTATCAACTTTTTTATTACTGGGAAACCTAAGGTATAGTTTGAATAAAATTTTTAAAACCATGTGAAACTCCATCAATAATAAATATGCTTAACCAGGTGTGTAAATTTTTTTCTATTTATTTATATATAAGATATTTATCTTAATAAAATTATTGGCTATATGCTATTAATATTTCAAACTAGGACTTATACTACTAAGAGACAGAGTGAACAAATTAATTTAACAAAGAATATATGAGTTCAGAACTTAACACAGTGCTTGTAACTCAATCTGATATGATCTAAGTTCAAAAAGTCAAATAGGACACACTATGAAACATGATTTGCCTCTTTTCAGTGTTGTAGCATGATGAGAATATCTGTACCATTCTGTGTGTAAATACATGTATCATAAGCTTGAATGCTGTCTCATCCAGTCAGTAAAAACTACAAATTATTACAAATAGAATATGAGTTGCACATTGAGCCTACCTCAGGACCTCCCTCATCACTATGCTTCCTTCTTGATCTATAATGTTGGCTGTATGATTTTTGTAGATTTATATAAATATAATAATTATTGTTATATTAATATAATAATGTATTTCTTTAAGTCTTGCTTATTTTTATTATGCTTTAATATGGTTTTTAACATTTTTATTGTTACTATTTCTCTATTGTGTAAATTAATTACAATTTTTATTTATTAATACTGATTGATATTTAAATTTCTTCAGTCTGTCAATGTGAAATACACAGTGCTATCAAATTCATCATATAATCTAATTATTTCAAAATTTGTAATTAATGCCAATTTTTGTTCAGTGTCCACAAATAATTCCAAATCTACCTTGCTTAGATGAACTTCTAAATGACCAAATATTTAAAATATGCTCATTTAAATATTTTCTATGTAGTTAGAAAAAATAAAATCCACTAAGGTCACATTTACTATAATACGATTATCAATTTTCTATATAAACCCATGCATTTTACAATTACAATATTTTACATAAGTAAATGACAATGGGATTAATACCATAAATCTCTGTGATGTAACCATATGGTTTTATAATTACATAATAATACCTAGGCCATATAGACACTACAGCTTGTTACTTTGAGAACTATATAGCAACCTTTGTACAATTGTGCATCTTATTGATGTGCTCATTAATCTCCCTAAGACCATTTCCATTTCTATTAATCTAAGAATTGATTGTTTTCTTCATTAAGTGGGGGCATGTTAGATATCTGAGAAAACGATGAAAAAACTATGATCCAACGGAAGAATTTCCAATAATAACTTTTAGATAGCAAATTAAATGGATAGTAATATTTTTCATATGTTATACTTTGTTTTATAGTAAAAACTGGACCTTTACTGGCAATGCTTATAAAATAGAAATCCTTCCTGGATGATTGAAGACAAATATGTGCTTCCCATCAGAGAACAATAAAAAGAAAAGAAGGAGTGAAGAGATAATTTAGATGGTTCATAGGAACTGTGACAGATGAATGTTGATTTGAATGTGGGTTGAAATTTTTCATGTGAAGGCCATATGGAGTTCAGGCTTTGTGCTTCCCCAAACGGAGGAGCAAGTATTTAGCAAAAATCATTTTAGAACGAGAAACACTGAGCAATTCTCTTTTCTTTAAAAAAAAAATCCACTAGGAAGATAAACTTCTAAAACAGTACTACTGAAAACTGATTATTCTCTTTAATAGACATAATCAATATATTTAAGACTATTTCTAAAGAAGATATGATGAATAATTGGGAAGTTGGACACATATACATTTGCTGGCCTTATGGATGAGAATGTTGTATTGTGTAGGATAGAACACCCGTGAGGAAATTGGGAGAGAAATTCTTTTGTAGAGTAAGAGCAAACAATCAGACTATGTAATGTGGTGTAGTTCCCTAAAAGTACTCAGTTTCATTTAGAAAAAATCCTTGGAAGACAAGTTATATGTAGGCACAGAGATGTGGGTACGTAATGATAAACAAGTAAAAGAGTCTGCTTGCAAGATGTTCAGGATTTAAAGAGGAAGAATGCAGGTGCAGTGGAGAAGAAAGAAGGCTGCATACTACTGCCATGTTTTTGTGAGGCTTCTACAGTGACAATTAGAGAAAACAGAACAGTGATTTGCCAAATGAAAACAAGGAATAAGTTTCATCATATTTTCTTTTGCTTATCCTATCAATTAATCAGGTTTTCTAATAAAAACACAGCAGAAAATAGGAAGGACATAAGCAGTGTCCTGCAAAAATATTGGTACCAGAACATGTCTAGTTCATTTTCAAGACCTATTCATAATGATATTCAGAGATCACTATTTTTGTTTAAGATTTTTTAAATCATGAGTCTAGATTTAACAGCTGAGTAATCCTTCTACTCCCTCAATTCTTATTCTGTGCAAGATTTTCAGCAATGGTGTTAACTAGTAAACTAACTTGACAAATCTTAAACCCAATATCAAATTATTAAATACCCAATAGTATATAGAATATACAAAGAATATAATTTCCGCAGATATTTGCTAGTAGTTGGGAGTTATTGCAGTGTTGTAAGTTGCTTAGAGTAAGTGAATTTTCATTTATTTTAGCAAGATTAAAAGGGTACAGATTAAATAACATTGGACAAGCACTGGATACTGAGTAAAGATTCTCAGAAATACTATATAAGTTATCAAGTGACTGTACCTTATTTTCTTAATTGTCCTAAGACACACAAAGATTATGGAGCTAAATATAACAAAATGTCTGTGAGACTGTTCTCTTCCCCATACTAGAAATGAAGATTATAATAATATAAAAAGGGTCAGAAAAGTATTGTGAAAAGGAGGCATTTAGAACTACAGGTTGAATAAAATAGATGTTGAATTTGAATATCAAAAAATATTATACCAGACAGCATACTTTAGCTGGTCCAAGACTCCTGACACATACTCAGCAGAGGACTGCCTGGTCTGGCCTCAGTGAGAGAAGATACATGGAGCCCTCAAGAGACTTGAGACCCCAGGACATAAGGGAGGCCTGTTGGGGAGTGGGAGGATAGGGGCATCCTCTTGGAGACAGGGGGAGCAGGATTGGGATGAGGAACTGTTGGCGGGTAGACCAGGAGGAGGATAAATAATGAATTATAGACTGTAAAAAAAAGATAATTATTAAAAATGATACCTATATAAAAATGAATAAAAATTGTGAAAATGGACCTGGGGACACTGCCCCACGCATAAAATACTAAAATTATAAAATTGTGAGACCCTGATTTCAGTCTCTAGCACCCATATAAAAATACAGTTTGGTGGCACACATTTGTCATCTCAGTGCTAGAGGAAAAGAAACATATATACTTAAGGCATTCTGGATTGTCAGTCCAGCCAATCAGTGAATGTCAGATATAGTGAAAAGACACTATCTCAATACATAAGGTGGAACACTGTAGCAAACAAAATGTGCCTGATATTAATAGTTACATAAGTAATATGAAATACTTAAGTTTCAAGATGGGTTCATAATAAAAAGATAAAAATCTATTTAAGTTAAAGGAAAGAGGGAAAAGAAGAGTTTTCATTGGTCCAAATATTATGCTGTCATAAATATAAGGTGACAGGGAAAATGTAATGGACAAATAGACAAACCTGTAAAACATGTAAAAACAGTAGAAACAGTAGGTACTTTTGATTATCTGATTTGGAAGCAATCTAAGATTGGGTAGCTTCAAGCTTTTATTCTGGATTTCAAAGCAGAAGTGGGAAAAAGATAGAATGAAATAATGTTATAGAGAGAGGAATGTACAGCTAGAAAAAATGTTTCTTTCAACTGTAGAAAGTTCATAATTATGAGCATGTCTTGTTTTAAAGCTCTAACAGCCTGCTTCCTTCTATGTAGCCAAAGGGTCAAGTTCATTATGTCTGTAGGGACTTGGAAAGCTCACAAATAACAGTGGTCATTAATCACTCTGGCTAAATTCTTGAGCAAGCGACAGAAAGTTATGAATATGTGTAAAATTCTAGATTTTCCCTATAGTCATTGTAACTTTCTTCTTGACAGATAAGCATAGGAATAAGTTTGCTTTTTGATGTGAAAAGGAGACACAGAAAATGCGTCTTTGTCTTTCATACCATCAATCTTGAAAGCACAAAACACTGAAAGTTTCACACATAACACAAAAGATACATCTGAGCCATTTACCTTCTACTTGGTTGGTGATAAAGTGAAATAGGCCAATTCTTTATAGAAACACTCATGTGTTTATTCAGATAAACACTCTCACTACAAACTGAAACCTACTGTTTTTGCAAGTTCCAGACTAGGTTTGAAAAAGCAATGAATATTCATTTTAAATCAGTATGAAGTTTATGCAAAGGAAAAGCCCTAAAGGTAAAGGATAGAGTCGACTATATTAAACTTATTACCTCAAAAATAAAATGAAAGTTCAGTCCTTCTCTCTTCCTCCATGCATAAGCTTAAAAAAAATCAAATGTAGAGTTCTCTTTAGAAACTAGAAGGAGATTTGAAATGACATATTGGACAAGGAGAATTGTAGCTGTCAAATGACCAAAGCTGGCAGAAATAATCCTCCTTTGCCCTCCTTTTCAATCTAGGAATTGTGTTGAAGTTTACTTTCTTTTGGATGAGTGCCATTTTCCCCCTGAATAGTTTCAGTTGTTATTTCTGATGCTGGGCCTCAGAGGTGAATGTTTTAAAGCAATTAAGTCATCCTGAGTGGAGAAAAAGAACATTGGTTCATTTGTTTTCTGTCAGTTTAGTTCCACAGAAATGGTTTTACTTCACTAAATACAATAGACATTGAAAATGGCCAATGGAAAAATTACTCTCAAATGGGACAACTTTTCTCTAGACAAACCTAACTAAACTGAGGGGAAGGATGGGTACTTTTTTGTCATGACAACCTGTTCATTGCAGAAACTGAGTACTTTAGCCAAAGTAATCATAAACTTTGGAGTAGAATGGATGTGCACCATCTGCATCCTTTCAATTTCTTGAAGACATTTTTAAAATTGGCTTTGAAACCAAGTATATTCCCATACAGCCATGTGTGTTTACTATTGTTTAAACTAAGCCTGGTTGGGGGTATAGGGAATGATTTAGGATTTTAAAACTGATTTGATATTTTGGCTGGGAAACTTAAAATTGTTAATATGAACAAAAATATCAAAGTACTCATTTCATTTTCCTTTTTAATCTTTATTCATTTTTTACAGTCTAGATATGCCCCCCCTGCTCTGTCCTCCAACAGTTGTTCCTCATCCTATTCCTCCTGCTCCATCTCCAAGAGGATGTTTGGATCTCTACCCCCTCTCCAACCTGCCAGACCTCCCCACTCACTAGAGCTTCAAGTCTCTCAAGGGTTAGGTGCCTCTTCTCTTACTGAGGCCTGACTAGGCAGTGTTCTGCTGTATATGTTTCAGGGGCCTCAGACCAGCTAGTATATCTTTTCTGGTTGGTGGTCCAGTGTTAGAGAGACCACAGGAGCTAAGGTTCTTAAAGATATGTTCAAAGTACTTAGTGATCAGGGTAAGATGAATCAAAATGACCCTGAGATTCCACCTTATACCAATCAGAATAGCTAAGATCAAAACTCAGGTGACAGCAGATGCCAGCAAGGATGTGGAGAAAGAGGAACACTTTTCCATTACTGGTGGGATTGCAAACTGATACAGCCACTCTGGAAGTCAATCTGGAGATTCCTTAGAAAATTAGAAATAGATCTACTTGAATAGATCTACCTGAAAGTGTGGCCAGATTCCCAAAAGATGCTGAAGGGACACATGCTCCACTATGTTCATAGCAGCATTATTCATAATAGCCAGAAGCTGGAAAGAACCCAGATGTCCCTCAACAGAGGAATGGATACAAAAAATATGGTTCATTTAGAGAATGGAATACTATTCATCTATTAAGAAAGAGGACATCATGAGTTTTTCAGGCAAATGGATGGAAGTAGAAAATATCATCCTGACTGAGGTATCTCAGACCCAGAAGGACATGCATGGTATGTACTCAGTAAAAAGTGGATATTAGGCAAAAATATATAGAATATCCAGGATACAATCCACAGAACTCAAGAAGGCTAACAAGCCAAAGGGCCCAAGTGAATATTCCTCAGTCCCACATCTGAGGGAGAATAAAGTAGAAGGCAGAGGGAGGGGTGGAGAGGGCTGGGTGAGGGGGAAAGGGGGGAGATGATCAGATATTGGGGAAACAGGAATAAAGCCCTGAGGGTTATCAGAAAATTGGAAACAGGCAAACTTATGATGTGGGAAGTGGGCGGCATCCTCTAGAATGTACCAGAGACCTGGGAGGTGAGAAACTCTCAGGACTCAAAGTGAGGGAACTTGGATGCAATGGCCAAAAGTTTGAAGAAAGAACTAGTAGAATTTAACTCCACTAGAAAGACTTGGCATTGAGTTAATTTTATAACCAGCCACTTTGCTGAAATTGTTTATCAGCTGTAGAAGTTCTCTGGTGGAGATTTTGGGTCGCTTAAGTAAACTATCATATCATCTGCAAATAATGATACTTTGACTTCTTCCTTTTCAATTTGTATCCCTGTGACTTCCTTATGTTGTCTAATTGCTCTCACTAGAACTTCAAGTACTATATTGAAAAGATATGGAGAGAGAGGACAGCCTTGTCTAGTCCCTGATTTTAGTGGGATTGCTTCAAGTTTCTCTCCATTTATTTTGATGTTGGCTACTGGTTTGCTGTAGATTGCTTTTACTATGTTTAGGTATGGGCCTCGAATTCCTGCTCTTTCCAAGACGTTTAGCATGAAAGGATGCTGAATTTTGTCGAATGCTTTTTCAGCATCTAATGAGATGACCATGTGGTTTTTTTCTTTTAGTTTGTTTATGTAGTGGATTACATTCATGGATTTCCGTATATTGAACCATCCCTGCATCCCTGGAATGAAGCCTACTTGATCATGGTGAATGATCATTTTGATATGCTCTTGGATTCGGTTGGCAAGAATTTTATTTAGTATTTTTGCATCGATGAATGGATACAGAAAATGTGGTATATTTATACAATGGAGTACTACTCAGCAATTAAAAATAATGAACTCATGCATTTTGTAGGTAAATGGTTAGATCTGGAAAATATCATCCTAAGTGAGCTAACCCAATCACAAAAGAATACACATGAAATGCAATCACTGATAAATGGATATTAATGAGCCCCGAAGCCCTAAATACTCAAGGCACAATTAGCAAGTCAAATGACTCCCAAGAAGAAGAAAGGAGAGGACCCTGGGCCTGTAAAGATTGGATCCAGTTTTGTAGACCCAGAACAGAGAAATCGAGTGGGGGGGAATGATTGGGGAATAGTTGGGGGCAAGAGGAATTATGGGACATATGGTGGGGGGGGACTGGGAAAGGGGAAAGCCTTTGGAATGTAAACATAGAATATAGAAAATAAAAATTAAAAAAAAAGAAAGACATGGCATAAAGCAGAGGGATATGGTTGCCATCCCATAGTCAAAACACACACACACACACACACACACACACACACACACACACACAAGTGGGAAGGGAGGGAGGGAAAGTAGATGGGACAGGGGAGAGAGGACAGAAGGGAACTTGATCTGACATTGAAGGATCGAAAATGACTGAAGCCCTGAGGGCCAGCAGAAAGAATGGAAACAGGCAGCAGCCTAGGGAGATAGGAGGTTGGGAGGACCCTCCAGAATGCACCAGAGACCTGGGAGGTGAAAGACTCATGGAACTCAAAGGGAGGGACCGTGGATGAAATGCCTGACAGTAGGGAGAGGGAACTTATAGAGCCCACCTACAGCAGGAAGACAGGGAATCAAATGAGGGAAAGGGAGGCCACCCCACAGCCACAACTCTGTTCCTGTCTGAAAGAATTACAGGAATGGAAATGAAGAGGAGCCTGAGGAAAAGACAGTCCAGGGACAAGCCCAAAGTGGGATCCAACTCAAAGGGAGGTCCCAAGGCCTGACACTATTACTGAGGCTATGGAGGTTTCACAAAAAGGAACCTAGCAGGACTGCACTCCACAAGACCCAACAAGCAGCTGAAAGAGTCAGTTGCAGATATTTGCACTCAACCAGTGGGCACAAGCAGCTGACCCCTGCTGTTAAATTAGGGAAGGCTGAATGAAGCTGAGGGAGACCCTGTAGGAGGACCAGCAGTCTCAATTATTCTGGACCGCTGGGATTTCTCAGACACTGGGCTACCAAACAGGCAGAATACACCAGCTGATATGAGGCCCCCAACACATACAATAGAGGATTGCTGGGCCTGTGTTCATCCAGAGATAATGCACCTAACCCTCAAGAGACTGGAGGCCCCAGGGAGTTTAGAGGTCCCTTGGAGTGAAGGGTAGGGACATCCACTTGGAGACAGGGCAAGAGAGGAGGTGGTATGAGATATGGAACAGTCAGAAGGTGGACAGGGGTTGGCAGAGTGGGGAATAAAATATGAAGTGTATAAAAATAATGAATAAAAAATTACTTGCAAAAAAATAGCTTTCAGACCCATAATTGTTCCTGTCTAAAAGAACTGCAGGGACAAATGGAGAAGAGAATAAAGGAAAGGAGTTCCAGTTACCAGCCAAAATTGAGATTCTTTTTCCTCTTAAGGAAAAGTAAAAGGACAGTGGAAGTCCTCAACTAATGAGTGCATTGATATGAGAAAGTGTTGATTAATACCTTTACTAATAATGTACACTCTACTTCATTATTATTGGGCTTGATTCAAACATTATCATTTGTATAATATTCTTCATAAGTGGCATACAACTAGACACCAAGATATCACTTCATCCTACTTATAGTGACTAGAGTCAGATAATGGAAATGTACTAAAACTAGATAAAGATAAGAGTTACACACCACTGTGAATAAATTAAATGCCACTTAATTATATACTTTAAGTGGTTAAAATAATACAATGTCTTATGACTTAAACATTTAACATTACTTATATAAGCAATAGTTGGTGAAGAGATCAGAAGAAATCAAGACCTTAATGGACCACTAAGTAGTATGTAAAATGGTGTATTATTCATTATATCTGAAAGCTGAAAGCAAATTCAAATGAGGATCAAATGAAGAATGGTAAATATTAAACTATACATCTCATAGTTTTTAACTAAAAAAATTCATACTTCATACAATACAACATGGATGACCACAAAAATCATTATATTAAGTAAAATAAACCACACACAAAAGACAATATATGATTTCTTATGTATGAATTGTCTGTAATGTGTTTATTCATACTATGATAAAGTAAATCAATTAGTTTCTGTGGGTAAGGCAGGGAGCAGTGTTTGTTTTGGATAAAAGGGAAGTTTTAATTATTGGTTCAAGAGTTTCTTTGAGTAAGAAGGAATAAATCTTCTAGAGTTCTTTGCGGTAATTCCTTTAAAACGTTGTGGTTTTGCTGAAAACATGAATGTTACATTAGATTTGGTTAATTTTAGGAGTGCTTGAATCATGTTCCTATTAAATAGATAAAGATAGAATGAACCTTTTCCTGGTTCATGGAAGTTGACGAATTTTATAGTAGGAAGATTATAGGGAATGAACCTGTTATTTTGATTTTTCTAAACTCTTTTTTCTACATTTTCCCTCTGGGATAATGTCTTCTTTTCCTTCCCTTGCCTTTCTTTCTTCCTTTCTCCTTTTCTTTTCTTTCCTTTTCTCCTTTTCTTTTCTTTCCTTTTCTTTTCTTTTCTTTTCTTTTCTTTTCTTTTCTTTCTTTCTTTCTTTCTTTCTTTCTTTCTTTCTTTCTTTCCTTACTTCTTTTTTTTGACCCAATATTTTTTCTAATATTAAAGAGCTGAAAATGAGAATATTAGTTCAAGGCTGGATTATCAAATTATTAGGCACAAGGAAATGACTAATAGAGGTTTTTTTTTGCTTGATATTGAGAGGTTGTTAAGTACTGTTAACAGTGACAAAAATATATTTAAATATCTGGACTAATAGCTGTGAACTTATAATACTTTAGCAGAAATAGCATATACATGAGGTTGAAAACTCAGAAAAATCCACAAAGAATAAATTTAATCACTTAACCAAAACAAAACTGTAGGGAAGTAGTTTCTTCCAACTCTGTTCTTTACCCCAAAGAGATACATGAGTCCTTCGAAAAATGACTCTATAATTTGTTCAAGAATACATGTCTGAGACTTGCTTGCAACAAAAGAAATCCATTCCTTAGCCGAGTGGTCGTGGCGCACACCTGTAATCCCAGTACTCTGGGAGGCAGAGGCAGGTGGATTTCTGAGTTTGAGGTCAGCCTGATCAACAGAGTGAGTTCCAGGACAGCCAGGGCTACACAGAGAAACCCTGTATCAAAAAAAACAAATCCAAAAAAAAAAAAAAGAAATCCATTCCAAAAGACTAATAACTAGCAAAATAATAAAGTATCTTCCTTTATATTTTTTAAAAATTAAACATACATTCACATTTTAGGTAGATATAATTTACTATATATTCAGAATATTTTTAGTATATGTACACAATAGCTACTATTATGCCCTATGCATTTAATAGAAAGGTAGAGCACATGAAAGCATGAGAGCTATCTGATACCATAGGTACATGAATAATTTTGTTTATATACATATACATATATGTATAATTTAAATGTTTAAATAGACTATTTTCCATCAAGACCTTCAAAGGTAATGAAAATGTATAGAACTAAGCTCTCTCTTTCTTTATATTTAATAACAAAAATATTTGAAAGTGATCATATATTCAAAATTTCATATTACATATAAATGAAGGCTAATGAAGACATACTTATTGGCATTAAAAATCTCTTCACTATTAGGTACAAATGATTTAATTTCTCATATGCTTAATATTTATTCTTTTAGAAAAATTATTTATTACAAGCTTCTGGGCTAATATCCACTTATCAGTGAGTGTATACCATGTGTGTTCTTTTGTGATTAGGTTACCTCACTTAGAATATTTTCCAGTTCCACCCATATGCCTAAAGATGTCATGAATTCATTGTATTTAGAGGAATGAAGAACAAAGTATGGATACTCTTGTCCTTCTTAAAAGGGGAAACAAAATACCCATAGAATGAGATACAGAGACAAAGTGTGGAGCAGAGACTGAGGGAAAGACCATCCAGAGACTACACCACCTAGTGATCCATCCCATATACAGTTACAAAACCCAGAAACTACTGTGGATGTCAACAAGTACTTGCTGACAGGAGCTGGGTATAGCTGCCACTTGGGAGACTCTGCTAGTGCATGAAAACACAGAGGGGAACACTCTCAGCCAGCCACTGAAGTGAGCACAAAGTCCCCAATGGGGCAGCTAGAGAAAGGACCCAAGGAGCTGAAGGGGTTTGCAGCCCCATAGGAGGAACAACAATATGAGCCACCCAGTACTCCCAGAGCTCCCAGGGACAAAAACATCAACCAAAGAGTACACATGGAGGAACCCATGGCTCCAGATGCATAGGCAGCAGAGGATGGCCTTGTTGGACATCAATGAGAGGAAATTGATGTCCTGGAAAGGCTTTATGCAGCAGTGAAGGGGAACACCAGGACAGGGAACAGGGGGAGGGAAAATGACTTATGGGACTTTTGGGGGGGCAGGAAAGGAGAAATCATTGAAATGTAAATAAAGAATATATCTAATAAAATGAGAAAAAACAAAACAAAAAGAAAATGTGATAGAGCCTTTTGAGAAGGCTCCATGCCCCAGTATAGGGGAATACCAGGACAGGGATGCAGGAGTGGGTGGGTTGGTGAGCAGGGGGAGGGGGAATGGGATAGGGTGTTTTTGGAGGGGAACCAGGAAAGGGGATACCGTTTGAAATGAAAATAAAGAAAATATCTAATAAAAAATAAAGTGTGGTGAGACAAAAAAAAGTAAAAGAAAAAAAAAAAAAGAATTCAGCAACCCTGCATTAAATATAACTATTGTGAAAAAAGTTCTTGTAGGGATCTATAAAATCAACCTTCATTCTGCTTAATATCACCAACAAAACTCATTGATTATCAGCATAGCACATATATGAACACACACACACACACACACACACACACACACACACGCACACACACACACAAACACCATCACCTGAAATTGTCTTATTTAACGTATTGAAGAATTGTTTTCTAATCAGAAGTCTGGTGCCCTTACTGCAACTCTGATAGTTTTCATTTCCACATTGTAGGAATATGTAACTTTAATATTTTACTTTAGGCAGAAAAAAAATTATATTGATTATATCTTTTTAAACATTCCCCTTTTGTAATTTGTTTATCATTTAAAATTTTCCCTTGATAAATATTTTCAAATTCACAAATTTTTTATTTATTTTTTATATTCTTTGTTTACATTCCAAAGGCTTTCCCCTTTCCCAGTTCCCCCCTCACCATATGTCCCATAAGTCCTCTTCCCCCCTCCGCCCATCCCCCAATCACCCACACACACACACACCATTTCTCTGTTCTGATACTCTCCTACAAAACTGGAACCAGTCTTTTCAGGAACAGGGTCCTCTCCTTCCTTCTTCTTGGGAATCTTTTGATTTGCTAATTATGCCTTGAGTATTCAGAGCTTCTGGGCTCATTAATATCCACTTATCAGTGATTGCATTTCATGTGTATTCTTTTGTGATTGAGTTAGTTCACTTAGGATGATAAAATCCAGATCCAAACATTTGCCTAAAAATTGCATGAATTCATTATTTTTAATTGCTGAGTAGTATTCCATTGTATAAATATACCACATTTTCTGTATCCATTCCTCCTTTGAGAGGCAACTGGGCTGCTTTCAACTTCTGGCTATTATAAATAAGACTGCTATAAACATAGTAGAGCATGTGTCTTTATTGAATGTAGGGGAAGCCTCGGGATACATGCCCAGTAGTTGTATGACAAGGTCCTCTGGAAGTGTCATGTCCAATTTTCTGAGGGACTGCCAGACAAATAATTTTTAAATTAAAAATTATGTTCCATTGTATACCTTTCAAAAATTCCCAAAGGCAAAGGTCTCACTTAACCACAGTGTTATTTTTTTTAATAATTGCATTTTTTTATTTTCTATATTCTATGTTTACATTCTAAAGGCTTTCCCCTTTCCCAGTTCCCCCCACCATAGTTCCCATAGTTCCTCTCCCCCCCAACTGTTCCCCAATCATTCCCCCTCCCCCCTCGGTTTCTTTACTAAACTGGATGCAATCTTTACAGGCCCAGGGTCCTCTCCTTTCTTCTTCTTGGGAATCATTTGACTTGCTATTTGTGTCTTGAGTATTTAGGGCTTCTGGGCTCATTAATATCCACTTATCAGTGATTGCATTTCATGTGCATTCTTTTGTGATTGGGTTAATTCACTCAGGATGATATTTTCCAGGTCTAACCATTTACCTACAAATTGCATGAATTCATTATTTTTAATTGCTGAGTAGTATTCCATTGTATAAATATACCACAGTGTTATTTTTATGTCTTGATAATGAATAAAAATACAATGCTACCAGTTAGGTGAATATCGAGTTTGTTGGACTAGTCTCACATTTTCATTAAATACTGCTGATGCTTAAACTATATACTATCAGCTCACTGTTTATTCCAGCCCTATTCCATCTTCAAGATTCTAAAACAGCTTACATTACATTTTGAGCCATAATTTCTTTCATATATGTTTGTATAGATACCACTTTCACTACTTAAGTATACCTGGAAAAGAATTTCTGATCATATATTTCATACTTTCTGGTTTAGTTTCTCATAGCATTTATCATAACCTTATGTTTACTAATGAACTTGTTTCTTTATTATTCATATTTACATGCTAGTATGTGAGTATTCCCCCAAATGGATTCTTACTCTATAATTTTAATAAAATTACTAATATTTCAAGCTATACTCTCAAAGTATTCAATAAATCTTCATTGATTATAAGATAAGAGTTATCAAGGACTATTAATTTATAGTTAACAGCATTTATTAAGTCAATTGTTATTTGTATAGTACTTTGATGTACTATACAACTTACATGGGCACTAATGTTCATATTATCTAGTGTAGAATAACAGTAAGACTTTTTTCTTGAGGTATAGAGTGAGCTAGGTTTTATATTTCAATTTCATTGACAACTACCAAACCAAATATCCTGTCTGAGCATTTGCTTTCTCTCATGGTGTTCAAATCTGAACTCATCATGAATACACAACAGCCAGTTTTGTTCAGTGCTAGGGACAGAATTTATGGGCTTGACAATCATGTACTAGTAACACACACACACACACACACACACACACACACACACACACACACACATCTCAGATCTCATCAGAAAATGTTAACAGTAGTTAACAAGGAAACTTGCAACTACTTTGTGTTGGTATGAATAGAAATGGCTTCCATAGGCTTATATGTTTGAACACTTGGTTGCCAGTTAGCACAACTGTTTTTGTTTTAATGATTATGATGCATGGCCTTGTAGGAGAAGATATGTCACTGAGGACAGACGTTGGTGTTTCAAAAGGGCATGCTGTTCTAAGTTAGTTGTCCCTGCCTGAATATTATAGTTTAGATATGAGTTTCAGCTACTGGTCTAACACATTGCCTACCAGCATGCTGTTTATGTTTCTTCATATGTTGCTCATGTGCTAATACTCCAAAACTATAAGCTAGCCCCCAATTAAATACTATCTTATATCAGTTGTCTTGGCCATTCTGTTTTGCCCCATCAATAGACCAATAATTAAGACATGGTAAAAGAATAAAGAATAAACATCTGTTGAAAGTTCTTCATCACAAAAATGATATCTATATCACTAATACAAGACTCAGGTATGTTTAAGGATAGGGGCCAAAAGACTGCAAAAGCCAGAGAACATGGAGATTTAGAGAGAAATACTTTCTTCTCGACATGCCATGACCAATATATTCACGAATATTTACAGAATCTATGTTTGTCTGCCAAAGAACTACACAAGAACAGAGCAGTCAGCATTCTAGCACGGAGGAGAAAAGGGCTCAGGGGCACCTTCCATTGACAGAGGAGTAATTGACAGTTAATAGCTCTGGGGAAAAGGATAGTCAGTTTTATTTATAGGAGTATCCCTTACAGGGTGACCACACTCCAGTGAGTAGTTCAACACTCATAAATTGATAGACAGCATCAATCAAAGTAGATTTTTTAAGTGAGCATAAGAGATAGGAAGACACCTGGGAGCTGGGCATGGATATGGGATGAGGTAGGGGGACATCATTCCATATGGATGGAGGAATGAAGGTGATCAAATATTTTTTGTAAAAAAAAATTCTTAATGAATTAATAAAAGCCTATTGGTGGCTGGAAAGATGGCTTAACAGTTGAGAGTACTTTCTGCTTTTGAGAAGACCCTAAACTTGCTTACTAACACCCACAAAGAAGCTTAGAACTTCCTATAAAATCAATTCCAAGAGATCAGGTAGCTTTTTCTGATTTTCAGAACATTGTACATATACATGGTACATACACACACTAAGACATATACAAAAATATCCACATGAAATAAGTAAATGCCTATTTTAGTTTATAAATGAATAAATATTTGAATCATATATGATATATTTTCAATTATATATATATGGATCAATATAGAACTTATTTTATATAAATTCACTATTAGTTAGGACTTTGGACAACAATCACATGTATCATTTACTTGAGCCTATACTTGAGGACATCCTGGCTTCGTATAACTTTACAGTTGGTAAAGTTTGAATACAGAATGTCTTCAATGGATGTTCACTCCCAGTATTGATGGCCTCTGATTCTACCTATCTTGGTTCTCCCCTAATAACATTTTGTTACCATTTATAGCTTCACTGTAATATATTGGTCCAAAGATAGCAACAAGATCAGAAGTAAGAATCATACACTCTAGAAAATAAACTGAAAAGAAACAATAAGCACATGTTTGCTTCACTAAAATAGGAAAATATTTAGAATGGCAAGGTGTTTTATTTTAATTCTTATTTGGGACAAAGCCCTCCTATCTAGATCAACTAAGCTTTATCAGTGATAGGATTCTTGATTTGGCTTTAAGAAATTTCTCATTTCTTTTTTTTAATTGTTTTTATTTTCTATATTCTTTGTTTACATTCCAAAGAAACTTTCCCAGTTCCTCCCTCACCATATGTCCCATAAGTCCTCTTCCCTCTGCCCATTCCTCAATCGCCTCCCCACCATTTCTCTGTTCTGGAACTCTCCTACAATACTGGATCCAGTCTTTTCAGGACCAGGATCCTCTCCTTCCTTCTTCTTGGAAATCTCTTGATTTGCTAATTGTGCCTTGAGTATTCAGAGCTTCTGGGCTCATTAATATCCACTTATCAGGGATTGCATTTCATGTGTATTCTTTTGTGATTGGGTTAACTCACTTAGGATTCTCATTTCTAATGCAATGAGGTAATCTTATTTTTGATATGATCACACAAGGAGTAGTTGAAGAATTTGACTCAGGAAAGAAACACACTGAAACAGATTAACAAAATTAGTAAGTAGTGCCTAAAACAGATTAATGCTATATCTATTCAGAAAACAAATGACTAACAATTAGAGAACTGGGAGCTCACTTTGAGACTTCCTTATTACCTGATATGCACATTATATTTCAGGACATAAAGAACAATATCAACTTTGGGGGTGGGGAACCAGAAAAAGGGAAATGAATTGTAAATATAGAATATATCCAATAAAAAAAGAACAATATCAACACATAGGTGCACTGAAGGAAATGTAAGAATGTATAAAATTATTGAATATCTTGAAATTATTGCATGCTTATTTAACTTGACATTCACTTAATATTTCATATTTTTTTTAATTTTTATTTTCTATATTTTATGTTTACATTCCAAATGCTTAACATAACTAAATAAAAGTGATTTTTCAACTGTAAGATGTATTACAATAAAATAGAACTTACTGTTCATATATTATTTGGAAGACATATTTTTAGAAATGAAATTGTTTCTTTTTCAGATATTTACTACACAAAGAAACAATGAGAGGGTTAGAAAGACTAATCTTTGATTAAACTATACATTCACAATGGAGGCGCCATCTTGCCTCGGGGCACCATAGACAGCTAACCAGATGGAACTCTGTGGACTGAGAGCTCCACCATCTAGGCTCCAGCAGTCCAGCCAGAAAAGCTCTGGTCCTACAGGGAATCCCACAGTTAGACAGAGCCCCAAGACCCGCCACCATCTTGGAGCTGGTAGTCTAACCAGGTCACCACAGAGAATCAACAGAGGAGCCCAGATCACCATCGAGAACCAACAGACAAGCCCAGATCTGTGGAAATAAAGAACTGATTCTTAAGAGCTGGCATCTAGGCAAAACAGGAAGAGATGGAGGGAGGCCAGTTACACGCCCAGCAGCAAGTCAGGAGGAGACTTGAATCCAGTCCAGCAGAGCTGAAGAGGTAATTCGGAGCCCAGTGGCAGAAACCTTCCAGTATCCGACTCCAGAGCACGAACATCCTCTGGGTCAGCAGCATCAAACTCCAGGCTCACAGGAGCTTCAAACACCAACCAGTAACAACAAGACAAACTAACTCCAGAGATAAACAGATAGCAAAAGGCAAACATAGGAACGTTACTAACAGAAATCAAGGCAATATGGCAGCATCTGAACCCAATTCTCCAACCACAGCAAGTCCTGGATACCCCAACACACCAGAAAAACAAGATTTGAATTTAAAAGCTAGAGGAACACACACACACACAAAGGCATAAACAAATCTCTTAAAGAAATGCAGGGAAACATGAATAGGTTAGAAGCCCTTACAATGGAAAGACAAAAATCACTTAAATAATTCCAGGAGAATATGGGTCAAGAGGCAGAAGCCATTAAAGAGAAAATGAAAAAAAATCACTTAAAGAAATGCAGGAGAAATTGAGTCAACAGTCAGAAGTCATGACAGAGGAAACACAAAAATCTCTTAAAGAATTGCAGGAAAACACAAACAAACAAGTGAAGGAACTGAGCAAAACCATCCAGGATCTAAATACAGAGGTAGAAACAACTAAGAAATAACAAAGGGAGACAAATTTGGAGATAGAAAATCTTGGGAAGAAATCAGGGGTCATAGATGCAAATATAAACAACAGAATACAAGAGATAGAGGTAAGAATCTCAGATGCTGAAGATACCATAGTAACCATTGACTCCACAGTCAAAGAAACTGCAAAATGCAAAAGGCTTGTAACCCAAAACATCCAGGAAATCCAGGACACAATGAGAAGACCAAACTTAAGGATTATAGGGATAGATGAGAGTGAAGATCTACAATTTAAAGGGCCAGCAAATATCTTCAACGAAATTATGGAAGAAAACTTCCCTAACCTAAAGAGAAAGATGCCCATGAATATACAAGAACTCCCAACAGACTGGACCAGAACAGAAATACCTCCCGTCACATAATAATCAAAACCCCAAATGAACTAAACAAAGAAAGAATATTAAAGGCAGTAAGAGAAAAAGGCCAAGTAACATATAAAGGAAGACCTATCAGAATCACACCAGACTTCTCACCAGAGACCATGAAAGCTAGAAGATCCTGGGCAGACCTCATGCAGACTCTAAGAGAACACAAATGTCAGCCAAGAGTACTATACCTACCAATCACCATAGATGGAGAAACCAAAATATTCCATGACAAAACCAAATTTACACAACATCTTTCCACAAACCCAGCCCTACAAAGAATAACAGAAGGAAAACTCCAATACATGGAGAGAAACCACACTCTGGAAAAAGCAAGATAGTAACCTCCTTCCATCAAACTCAAAAGAAGATAACCACTTAAAAACAAAAATAACTCATTAGAGAAATGCAAATCTAAACAACCCTGAGATTTCACCTCACACCAGTCAGAATGGCTGAGATTAAAAACTCAGGAGACAACAGGTGTTTGCAAGGATGTGGAGAAAGAAAAACATTCCTCCACTGCTGGTGGGATTGCAAGCTGGTACAACCACTCTGGAAATCAGTCTAGCTGTTCCTCAGAAAACTGGACACGATACTTCCGGAGGACCCAGCCATACTACTCCTGGACATATATCCAGAAGATTCCCCAGCATGCAATAAGGATACATGCTCCACTATGTTCATAGCAGCCTTATATATAATAGCCAGAAGCTGGAAAGAACCCAGATGCCCCTCAACAGAGGAATGGATACAAAAAAATGTGGTATATATACACAATGGAATACTATTCCGCCATTAGAAACGATGAATTCATGAAATTCTTAGAGAAATGGATGGAGCTGGAGAATATCATACTAAGTGAGGTATCCCAGTCTCAAAAGAATACCCATGGGGGAGAGGAATTATGGGACTTATGGTGGGGGGGGGACTGGGAAAGGGGAAAGCCTTTGGAATGTAAACATAGAATATAGAAAATAAAAATTAAAAAAAAGAATACCCATGGTATGCACTCACTGATAAGTGGATATTAGCCTAGAATCTTGGAACAACAAAGACACAATCCACATATCAAATGATGTCTGAGAAGAAGGAAGGAGTGGACCCTGGTTCTGGAAAGGCTCAATGCATCATTGTAGAGGAATACCAGAACAGGGAAGTGGGAAAGGGTGGATGGGGGAATAGGGGGAGGGAAAGGGGCATGTGGGACCTTTGGGGTGCAGGGAACTAGGAAAAAGGAAATATAAATAAAGAATATATCCAATAAAAGCTATATATTCATTTCCCATGGACAATTTAATAAATTACATTAGATCACATCATTTTGTGTTTACAACTATGCCTAAATATTTATAATCTGTTTGATTGGTTATATAAAATGCAAAGCTCACAATCAGTAAACTACAATAGGAATCATATATCTGTTAAGGATGTCTCTAAATGTTGCTTCTTTCTTTTGTGATCTTACTAGAATGAACAAAGAAAGAAAGAAGTTACAAAGGTTTAAAATTAAATAGTTGGTAATGGTCACAGCAAAAACCTGAAAAACAGATCCTTTCATTGTAGCTGATAAGATGCACTGAGATAGTGCCATAGCAACAGTTCACAAAACCCTGGACTTGTAACCAGCCATTCTTTTGGCCAGAAATCTGTGAACAGTTGTGATGGCTCTATCCCAGGGAACCTCTTTCAACTGGAGAAGTTTGTGACTAAGCTAATACAATGATAAATATGCCTTTATAAAAATTGTGTGAGGTCTTGAAGAAAGACCTTGAACTAGACTCAAACTCAAAGTGCACAAAAATGAACAGTATTTGACCATGTTAAATCTGTATCAAATACCAAATATTTCCAACAGTTATTGCTCTCACAAACCCATTTTTGTTGTCCAAATATTTTCTCTCTTACAGCTCAATGAAATAACATTCACTGTTTTGTAATAAAAACACTCATTGATAATTTAGCAATGTGATCACAGATGTTGTAGGCATGATAATCAACACATTCATCTTGACTTTTTTAGATATCTCTTCTATGTAAATTTGGGTACAGTAGTTCTCCAAGATGAACATCCTGGCTTCAGAATAGGGTTTTGAAAACTCTCTTCTTAAATGCACACTGGCTAAAGGTAAATATACTTAGAGTTGAATTAATATTTCCTCCATAGTTTACTGGTCACTAGTGCCTAAGTATTTCTTTCCCCTAAACATCTAGTAGTGAAAGATATGTGGGTGGCAAGTGAAACATTGCCCCTGAAGTGGCTGCAACTTCATGTGTACTCCCATGCCCTGAAGCTGTGAAATTCTCCAGCCTGCTTGGAGGAGGTCCTGATGGAGCTATATGTGGGGGACAGTGAGAATGCCAGATGGTGGTTTGTGAGAAAATCTGGAACCAAGGCAGTCTGCCAAATGAACTGGAAAAAAAAAAAAGATCACCAAGAATATATCTCCTCCACACAAGTGAATGGGTGATGAATTAAGAGCTCTCTTCCTCATACAAGTAAAAATCTTTCATGCATGTTTTTCACCACATGTACAACTAGGAAAAGATCAGTTGTAAATATCGTAAGAGATTTGTAATGCATTTACCTCATCTGCATTTTGGTTTTTGCTCTGTTAAGCAGATAAGGAAGCAGTCCATTGATAAAAGGAGTCGAGGAAAACTTAAAAATAAAGTGATGGGTAATGTCTATATACAAAGGTGAGAAGACATCAAGAGTGCTTTTTACCTGATTTGTAAGTTAGAGGAGCATTTGCATTGTATTGATTGCTATTGTGTGTCTTTATCACTTTTATTGTTTGCTGCAGTATAGCCCTTTGAAGGTCTGCCAAACCACTGTGGCTTGCTCAAAAGCAGGGCTGAATTTTAATTAAGCTGAGCCAAATAGACACAGAAGAGTTGAACTTGATTAGACCACTTGTCCTGCTCTGCACACAGAGGGCATTCAGCACACTTATGTTAATAACTGACAAAGTCAATTCATATATTAGTTGAAATTATAAAGATAAAATCACCACTTGTCAACATATTCTTTCTACATGAGAATTCCAGTCTCCTATTTTAATTTAATAACCTAGGGAGGAAGGCTGAGAGGTTTAGGTAGCCAGGGGGGATGTGTGTGTGTGGCATAATATCTTGATAGCAGTCATATTTTTATTGCCTTGGAAGAGGCAGTATATGAATATATTAATTAAGATTCAATGGAGGATGATTCATGCAAAGGAGTGTGTGTGTATGTGTGTGTGTGCATGCGTTTGTGTTGTGTGCGTGCATGTGCATGCATGTTAGTATGATGTGTTAATATGTGTGTAGGCCAGTGTCTTGACTTTATTTTCAATTTTTTTTTATCCAAAGACTAGTTTATCCCATGGGATAAAGGTACAGGTGAGATGTCAGAATTTCTTAAACTTTTATTTTATTTTTCCCAGGAATATGTTACTACAACATGCAAATTTGTTCTTTCAGCATAACTAGGCCAAAATGTGTTCTCATAGTAACTTCTCCAATTTTTCCATGGAGCACAGGGGACCGAGTCTCTGACACATCCCAGTTTCTGTAAAGCAAAGAGCCATTAAATTAACTTGGCTGCTAACTTGGTACAGAAGCAACTTCCAGAGGAGATTCTTAGACTCTGATCAAACCCCAAAACAAATGACAAAAAATGAAAAATATAAACAATATACAAACCACTTTCCCTAACAATGTTTATATGTTTTTTCAAAAACAACCTTGTGTTAATCCCATATTCTTATATATGCATATCTAAGATGGCTGATAAACAGAGACTAAGTTACAGATAATAATTAAGGAAATATTCTCTCAATATATGTAAAAGATAAGGCGGTAATGTTGTAACTGAACTTTTCATATAGGACATGTAGTGCAAACATTAGAGTGTCATTTTCTTTGATAAATCAAAATTACTAAGCCCTCTAATAGAATTTTGTCCCTTATTTCAAACACCCTAATACCAATTGACTACTTGTAATCCTAAGAACATAATCCTTCCCTCAGGACCAGTAAAGAAAAAAAACAAAGAGATGTTCTTGCTGTGCAGCAAGGCAAATATGGAGGGGTATTTTTGTTCTTTGTTGTTAATGATTTGAAAGATATGACATAACGTTCTCATTCTTGTGAAAAATAATGTGTACATACGACCCTTCCCATTGTGACTTCACATATCTACTTGAGAAAAAGGAGAAAATGTTTATATGATGACACACATTAAATGTAGGTGTGTTTTCATTTTTGTAAAAAATAGACCATTGACTAGAAAAAATGTTGTTTATAGAATAATATCATTCTGAATACTATTTATACAGTTTTCTAAGCATGTTATTTTCTGTAATGTTCTTATTTTACTAGATATAGAAACCTCAATTTTTCTAGATATAGAATGAAGATTTAACACATTGGTGGAAAAGATAATGTATAAGAAACATTACAGCAAATTTCTACAAAATTCATTGCTGAAATATAAATTACTATTTTATGTGCTGGGTTTCAATAGACTAATGATGATTGAAAGATGTTTGTAGTCCATAAACTTTACCATCTCTTTAGAAAATGCTCAATATGCAATATTTAAAAAATATGATAATCTCAAAACAATATTTATACTGAAATAAAGATGTATATATTTATTTACATATGTAGGTTTTGCAATTTTGTATATCTGTGCATCATGTGTGATTCTGTTGTCTGAAGAGGTTAGAAGAGTATGTCTGATAACTTGGGACTAAAGTTGTAGTTTGTATACAAATATGCTAGGAATTGAACCTGCCTCCTCTGGAAGGGCAGCCAGTGTTGTTTTTTGTTTTTTTGTTTTTTTTCTGTTTTTCAATAATTTTATTTTTTCTAATTTTATAATTTTAATTTCCCAGAGTACCTTGGCAATGTTGAAAACAACAAATACAAAGATGCTCATTTTAACAGTTTATCTATGAATATGTGTCACACCATTTTGGGGGTGGGGTAGAGTTTTGACAACAGAACAAATCTAAGCTATGGACAAAACAGAAGCCAAATAACTGGTTCTGACATGCCACTCCCCCAACATTTAAGAGATAAGTCACTCAATGGACACCTGAATCAGCTAGAAAACCAAAAACAGAACACAGATGTGGGTATAGCCTTACATTTCTAATCAGTGTTCTTTACTATAGAGCTGAAAACAGAATACTTGGTCCATAGCTCACAGACATCAGAGCTACAACTTTAGGACTGTGTAATGTGTCATAAGATACAACAGTAGTTTTAAAAATAAATATTGTTATTTAATAATCAGGTGACTTTTTTTCATCTTCATGTTTTTTCTTCTTTTTTTTTTCTTTTTCTTTTTCTTTTTCTTTTCTTTTCTTTATTTCCCCCCCCCCCGAGACAGGGTTCCTGGAACTCACTTTGTAGACCAGACTGGCCTTGAACTCAGAAATCCGCCTGCCTCTGCCTCCCAAGTGCTGGGATTAAAGGCTTGTGCCACCAACGCCCAGCATCAGGTGACTTTTAAGAGAATTCAAAATGTCCTCATTCAATTAATAAAAACTGAAATGTCCATGCATATTCTTCAATGCTCAGACTAGCTACTTAGTATATGCCAAAGAGTCTAAAGTTAGAGTAATAGCCACCAAATTGTAAGGAAATATAAAAAAATTAGAAAAAAACCATCATATATATATATATATATATATATATATGTGTGTGTGTGTGTGTGTGTGTGTGTGTGTGTGTGTGTGTATGTATGTGTATATATTATATATTATATATATTATAAACTGAAAAGAAATATACTATTTGGTATTTATCTTTTCCATATAAAGCCAAAATGATACTCTTAAAATATGGTCACTATGTATTGCCAACACAAGCATCAGGAACTGAGCCCCAGTGCTGTTCAACTGTGTCAAAGTAAAATCAGTGAACATTTAAGCCAAGAGACTGATTATTAAGGCCATACATAACCAACAAAACTAGACATAGTGTTCCTAACTTGTAAATAATGTTTTCTTGTTCCCTAAGTGGAAGATAATAACTTAATTCTGCCCCTAAGTCTTTGCAATGCCAATGTGGTTATTTAAAAAGAAAAAGGAATGTGAAATGCAGCCAGTGTTCATAACTATTGAGCCATCACTCCAACTCCATAAAGAGTATATTATATGCTAATTTTATAACTCACATAAATTTACTTACAAATTCCCTGGAATGATTTTGTAGCCACTTATATATTAGGAAATGAAAGGAGCTTATTCTTAATTTTCAAGTATACATTTAATATCTGTTATATAGACAAGGATTTATGATAAAATTTTGCTATGTTATAATGTATGATTAGTTGTTTCCATTACTTTTTGAGACAGGTCTTATCATGCAGCCCTAACTGACTTGGAATTCCCTACATAGATCAGACTGACCTCAAACTCATAAAGGTTCATCTGCCATTGTCTTTGGAGTGTTAGGAATAAAGTCCTTCACCAATATGCCTGGCAGTTGTTTCCATATATAACTTATTATTTGCTAGATGGTAAATATTGTGCATAAGGCAAATAAAATATACTTACACTCTTAAAAATAAAAATAGAAATAATTAAATTTGAGTTTCTAGACATATCTTGAAATATGTTTTGATAATATTATTTAATATGTGATCTTTTGGATTGTCATTTTTCTTCTTAATGTAGCCCTGTCTGTTTATGATGAATTTAATGTGCTTAGGTTTACATATAAATATGGAGCATACATAGTAATTCCAAATAGAATATCTTTCCTATTAATAGCAGCATTTTCTTTTATATTTGAATCCATTTCCACAAATACTCAAATTTTACAAATATGTTCATTAGGTAAGAAAAGATATTATTCACATTCAGTTTTCAAGTGTTATTCAGTACCTCCATGGAACACCTTAATAAACTTATTTCACATTTGTTATTCAAATGTGAAAAGATCAGACACAAATTTACCAAAGGCAATTTAGGGAGGTAATATATTATGTATAAAATATAGTGCTATGTTTTATACTCTACCCAAACTTCATGTTTATATTTGATTGTCTTGTAAGTACATTATGATTAATGAAGATGTAGAAGATGTAGTTCAGTAGTAGAATGCCCGAGTAGCATGCCTTAGATCTTTAGTTCAACCCCTGGAAACCATTAAAAAAATTCTAGCAGAAATTAGAATTCTTTAGTTGAGGCTATTTCATAAGTGATCAATTCTCATGAATTGCATCAATAATGATATTTAGCTACAAAATCAAAATCTTACTCCTGGCCATTTGCTTCCTTACAATGTGAGGCCCTCTCAGGTGTAACATTGAAATAAGATGGCTTTCTTTATATGCCAATGTGTTGATCGTGAATTTCTCAGTGTCTAGAATTATGAAGAATATACTTTTCTTATAAATTCATACTCTGGTGTTCTGTTAAAGCAATGTAAGACATATTACAACCAATAGAGTTGTACCAAATTAAAGTCTACAAAACAGTAAAGATCATCTTTATGCATTTTTGTTACTCTGTATTTTATGCTATGAATTTCACAAAGGCTATACATTAATAATAACCATATCCCTCAGACAATCACAGAAATCAATATTTGTAGTTTTTGGTTTATGTTGTTACTAATATTGTTTTCTGTGTATGTCCCTTTACAATAGTACTGCCAGACTACATAAGTGAAATTAAAACAAAACCTAACATTAAGTCATACTTCAGCAAATACATGTTGATTAATTTACAAATGAGTGTCATATAAACTTTTAAGTATATTAAACATATTGTAACATATATCTATAATTGCAGAATTATCAAGGCTGGAGCCATAGTTTCACAAAGTTAAGGGCAAGCTAAGATACATAGTCAGAAGAGGCTGAGCTGCAAAAACAGATTTTGTTTCAAACTGCAAATTAATAAATTAATACATTTGAAAAATAAAAGAATAAGCTTTCAATTCAGGGAAGATGAACTTTGTGATTGTTTAATTTACATTTATTAGTCCTATTTATTTTAACCATTCTCATTGTTTTGAATCATATCTAGTACATATTTGGTTTCAACTTTTCATCAAATCAAAAGGGTAAAGGGGACCTTGAAATTTTGTAACCACCATGAGGTATGGCTAGAATGCAGATTATTCAGTATATATTATCTGATATTGTTAGAACTCCATTGTTATCATGAAATCCACATTAGAATAATCTTGCCTGAGGAAGATCAATGCAATAGAATTGAAGACCCAGAAAAGACCCCACACATGTACAGTCACTTGATATTTCACAAAGGGTCTAAAAACTTCCAGTGGAAAAAAAGACAGCATTTTTTAACCATTTTTAACCATTTGGTGCTGGATCAACTGGAGATCTGCATGCAGAAAAATGCAAATAGACCCACTCTTATCTCCTTGTACAAAGCTCAAGTCCAAGTGGATCAAGGATCTACACATAAAACCAGACACACTGAAGCTTATAGAGGAGAAATTGAGGACAAATCTTGAACACATGGGAACAGGAGAAAAGTTCCTGAACAGAACACCAATGCCTTTTGCTCTAAGAACGAGAATCAACAAATAGGACCTCATAAAACTGCAAAGCTTCTGTAAGGCAAAGGACACAGTCAATAGGACAAAACAGCAACCAACAAATTAGGAAAAGATCTTTACCAACCCTATATCTGATAGAGGGCTAATATTCAATGTATACAAAGACCTCAAGGAGTTGGTCTCCAGAGAGTCAAATAGCCCTATTAAAAATGGGGTACAGAGCTAAAGAGGGAATTCTCAACTGAGGAAATTCGAGTGGCTCTAAAGCACCCCAAGAAATGTTCAGCATCCTTAGTTATCAGCAAAATGAAAATCAAAACAACACTGAGATTTCACCTTATACCAGTCAGAATGGCTAAGATGAAAAACTCAGGGGACAGCAGATGCTGGAGAGGATGTGGGGAAAAAGCAACACTTCTCCATTGTTGGTGAGATTGCAAGCTGGTAAAACCAATCTGGAAATCAGTTTGGCAATTCCTCAGAAAATTAGACATAGTACTACCTGAGGACCCAGCTATACCACTCCTGGGCATATATGCAGAAGATGCTCCTATATATAATAAGGACACATGCTCCACTATGTTCATAGCTGTCTTATTTATAATAGCCAGAAGCTGGAAAGAACCCAGATGTCCCTCAACAGAGGAATGGACACAGAAATTGTGGTATATATACACAATGGATTACTATTCAGCTTTTAAAAACAATGAATTCATGACATTTTTAGGCAAGTGGATAGAACTAGAAAGTGTCATACTGAGCGAGGCAACCCAATCACAAAAGAACACACATGATAATGCATTTACTAATAAGCGGATGTTAGCCCAAAAGCTCAAAATAACCAAGTTACAATTCACACAGTACAGGAAGCTCAAGAAGAAGGAGGACTTAAATGAGGGTGTTCCTCTAACAAAGGGAACAAAATTGCCATAGGAGCAATAAGGGAGACAATGTGTGGAGCAGATTCTGCAGTAAAGGCCACCCAGAGACTGCCCTACCTGGAGATTCATTCTATAAACCTTCACCAAATCCCAACACTACTATGGACGACAAGAAGTGTATACCCAAAGGAGCATGCCATGGTTGTCTCTGGAGGGGCCCTGCCAGAACCTTACAAATACAGAGGCAGATGCTAGCAACCAACTGTTGGGCTGGGCATGGGGTCCCCAATGGAGGAGCACTGGAGGGTATCTGGAGGAGTTCAAGGAGTTTACAGCCCCATGGGAAGAACAATGATTTTGACCACCCAGATACCCCAAGACTCCCAAGAACTGAACCATCAACCAATGGGCACACATGGTTCCAGCCAAAAATGTGGCAGAGGAAGGCCTTGTTGGGCATCAGTGGGAGGAATGGTCCTTGGACTGGTAAAGGCTCAATAGAGCCCCCAAACAAAGGGAAACTTAGGGGGGAGGAGAGAGTGTGTTGGGTGGAGGAGCATATAAATGGAGGAAGGGAGTGGGAGGAGGGGGAGGGGTTGGAGGTCTTAGGGGAGGGGGAATGTCGGAAAAGGTTTTACCATTGGCAATGTAAATGAAGATGATATTCAATAAAAAATAAAGAAATAATCTTGCCTGGACTATAGAGTTAGATTGAGAAGTATAAATGAGTCTAATATCATAGTCTGAAATGCATCCTTACAATATTTTATGCCTGTAGTACCTAGTAACTAATGAACTTAAAATGATAGCCTGGTCATCTCTTCTGTTGGGGAAAGGTGTTCTGTTTAGAGAATTGCTTTAGCATTCCCTAATATATAGGTCCAAATAATGTATAGAGGCAAGAATGAAGACTTGCCAAGAAGTAGAATAAGAGTGACAGCAAAGACAATTGATAGGAAAAATCAATAGTGGCAAAGTGAGTGCACACTGAAAAAGCCATGTCAAGAGATTTTCATAAAGAAGCAGGAGAAATGGGCTCTATTTTATCAACTCTTGTGAAAATTAGTAATATGAAACATAATTTTGAATCTCATAATTTTTATTGCTTTACTGTCAGATTTCTGTTCTTTATTTGTGTTTTGGTGCTACCATAATGTGACTAATCCTTCCCTGGATTCTCATTTTTGAAGAGTAGGTTGAAAATTTCTGAAGTTCTTAATATAATATACAGTAGTAGTTGATATCATTCATAGCTATTTAAAATTAATAAACTAAATACAAAATAGATTTCATCATAACATTTGTTATATTAGCCACATTTGAGTTCTCCATAGGCATGTGGTTACTGGTGTACCTATTGGGAAGATGCAGAAAATTTTATTTGTCACCAAACATTTGATCATGCTGTTTAAAAACCTTGAACTTATGCCAGACATATGGCACTTAAATGTTTCCTGTTTCATGAGGCATGAAGTAACTTTTAAGAAAACATTTAACTTCATTTTCTCTACTTATAAAGTTATAAAAATAATCTAAAAACAAAATTGTCTAATGTTATGTGTGCTTATATACATTTTCACTTTTACTTCTGAAACTATTAACTAAGATATCTTGTGGCATAGTTTCATATCAATATATTGTTGTATATTGTTGTATTCTATTTTACACCATCTTCTTCCATGCATATAGTTCAATGCAATTAAAATAATCTGAATAATGCTTGAAAATGTTAGTTAAAACTACTCAGTGGATTTCGATAAATTTCAAGAAAATGCTAACTAGTCATAATTTATAATTATGAAATTTGAATTCTATAAGAATAAAATTATCTGAAAATAAAAGCAAGCTCCTAGCAAAATTTATTCTGCTTTCTGAAAATAAGAATGAAAAATTCCATGACAATACAAAAGAAGAAAAATCTTATTTGAAGCTAACTTCAACATCATGGTGAGTTCAAGAAGAGTCTGGACTGTATGAATTTCTATCTCATAACACAAAACAAACAAATGAATATACAAAAACAAGAGAAACTTTAAGGTCAGTATGTATAGGAAGCTCAAAATGAACAAGTAGAAGTGCTTTAGTCCTACAAATTGTGAGGGAGGCAAGTGACATTACTAATAGAATGTTGACAACAGAAGGAGACAGCAATAAATGTTTGCCAAAGTTTAATACAATTATAATCTAAAGGGTTGACAGTTATCAAGACAGTTAGAAAAGGAGAAAGAATGAGGTTCCCAGAGGTTCTTTGTAGTAAGAGATTGTGAGAGGGTGCGTGTAACAAGACAGACAAAAGATCTACATGAATAATAAGCAGTATAAACAGTGAGACATGTGACTCTTATCAAAGTATATGAACAAGAATATGGTATTTCATATTTGAATATATCATTTAAAATTGTTTGGACATGCTAATGCCATAGAGTATGCTATTGAACATTATGCATTTCCTTACTTAAGAATAAGCCATAGTTTTATCATTGATATGGTTGAAATTTTGAACAGGACTAACTTAAAGGCCAGTAAGGTTGAATATATAGTGACATAAGTACTGAACTGTGACCAAACTTTGTGTTTCATAACTGAATTTATGATCTATGTTAAGTAAGTTAACTTATTTGTTCATTAATTTGCCTTTAGCACGTCTGATCTATAGCTCAAACTCCTTACAAATCAAGCTATTAGAATAAAACGAGGTGTCTGTAAAAAAAAAAAAAAGCCTCTACAATAAAGCATATTAAACACAAAAAGCATGCTGTTACATTTGCCTTTCTGGAGAACACCATATGAATTATGTACTTATGAAGGGTTTCTTATACTCAAAGTATGTAACATAATAATTTTCCTAATCATCACAGTTCCTTAAGGGTGACACTGTAATTATCACTATATTATAAATGAAAAAAGAAAGACTGAAGACAAGTTTTGATTCTCTTGCTCATAGGTTAGTTTCTGAGGAACTGTGTTGCAAATTTCTATAGCAAGCTACATAAAGTGTTGGTAATAGTAAAGATACCATCAGTATTACAAAGAAGCACTCCAAAAATCTAATATGCATCAAAAAAGACTAACACTGTTGGCACTATGTTTCTTGTATTCAGAAAAAGAATAACAGAGAAATTAGATACCTTGTTCCCCTCTGCTACCTTATCAGATTTATTTTATTTTTTTAAAGATTTGTTTATTATACATAAGTACAGTGTAGCTGTCTTAGAAACACCGGAAGAGGGTGTCAGATCCCATTACAGATGGTTGTGAATCATCATGTGGTTGCTGAGATTTGAACTCAAGACCTTCAAAGAGCAGTGCTCTTAACTGCTGAGCCATCTATCCAACCCCAGATTAATTTTAAATAATCGGTTCTTGAGCAAAATAGAATAGCAAGAACCCTTCAATTGGAAGTGTCTAATTTATCCTTTAGTTATTTACAAAAGCATTGTGTATGGTAAAATGTTAATAAATGTATCTGCATGAGAATAACTAGGAAATTATACGGTAAAGAGATGACATGACTAAAACTCAATCATACACCATAGACTGGCTTGATAGTGGGATACTCAAATGTGGTAGAATGAGGTATGTGAAAGTATTGGCACCATTCAGTTATCTAGCATCATTGTTAATCAAGAGTTTACTCTTGAATGCTATGGAATGGTGGATTTGAATATACATTTGCCCTCTTATAGAATAAATAAGTCTATCGGGATCATGAAACTTGTAACATGGAACTAAATGCAAAACGTTACCAGATTCTGAACAATAGGCATTTAGACTTGTTTTGACAGTGGGAGAATGCTAACAAAAAGGAATGTATTGTAAAAGAGAAAAGACAAGAAAATATTCAGCTATCCCAGATCTGAAAATGTCCTCACTACAACTTCAAACCAATTCTTGGCAGAAAAGTTTTACTAAGGATAATTTTGGTAAAAATAAAATAATTCATTTTATATCATATAAAGGATTTTAGTAGATAATGCTAAGTTCTTGATCTACTTTAGAGAATCTAATTCTGATTTGTACATAACAGAAAAGACACATGCATGTACTTAATAGAAAATGCAATTTGTATATTACATATAAATACAATGCTAAATGATAACAAACTTCACATATGTTAACACATATTTGACTTGAGTTATGTATGTGTATATTACATTGAGCAGTAGTATTTAATGGTATGGGAATATAATCTAACAAATTAGCATTGACACTAGAAGTAAAAACATCAAATCTGTGTGGGGCAAAAATGAGAAAGAATGGCAGAGAAATCAGGTTGTTCACATTTGTAAAACAACCCACATAAAGCATTGCAGGTGGGAGAAGAGAACTCCCTCCAAGTGACAGAGAGCCATTTGGAATCAATGAATCACTCATGACTCTCCTGTGAGTCAAGATGATTTGCATGTTTGGAGACCATTGTAGAAAAAGCTAGTAAATTACATTATATTAGCTGTGTTTGCTATTTCATTCATGGAAAGATGAACATTTCTACTCTACACATTGTTGTGTAAATGTTTACATTGTTCAAATGCATTGTAGTTCTATGAATGATCTGAAAATATCCATCAAACAAATATGATGAATATGGAATACAGAGAAGTATTTCACTAGAGATAACTTACATTTCATGTGGTACATTGGAGGATTTGGGTAGTTTTAACATTTATATTTAATAAGACTTTTATTAACACACTGAAATTCTTCTCATTGTGTTTCTGTACATAAGAAGAAAACAAACAAAAATTCTAATGCAGCAACAAACTTGTTATCTAAAATTTCCATTTATATTTTCTGCACAGAAAGTATCTTGATCAAAGCATTACCAAATAGAAATAATAACACAAAAGAGTTTCTGTATAAAATCAAACTAAAGCTACCCCAGAGCAGGTAGCTTTCTTTTCTCATTTCCTGAAGACATTAATTCCCATCTCTCTATTACTTTGCAGCTCAGAAATCTTGCCACTTCAAATAGTCATTGAAGTATTTCTTTCATGACCATGACCTAATATTTCACTGAGCTCTGTACCTCAAGGTGTCAGGAGCCATAATGGGATAAGCTAATATACTAGCAGGTGATTGATCATCCTGAAATGGCCTGCTTCGAATTATTATATAATCTGTGACAGGTGAGCCGTCATTAAGCAAGGCTGTGAGGGACTAATTTTAGGAAAGATTTCTGCTATTAATATGCCTTTCCTGATATTATTAAGCATATATAATAATCAATAAGTAATAGCACACCCTTTGGAACAGATCTCTGCAGATCTACGAAGATGCACTCTTATGGTGATGCTATGAAGACAAATAGATGACTGAAGTTTTAATGATAAGCCTAAAAGAATTCCTAAAATTATATCTGTGATTATTAAGCTCTTTTATAGTGGGACTGCTATTAGGTCCTTTTCTGATAGTCAAAACTGCAATGAGAACTCTGCCATTCTCCCAAGTGTCACAGGTTAATTGCTCTTAGATGGCAACCAGACTTTCTCCTAAACAGAGCACATTCCAAGAGATTGTAAAACAATTAACCAAAGGTCATAAAAAGGGAACTAATGATTTATTATAGGTGCTAGGACAGAAGGTAAAATATTGACTAGGTTTATGTATACAAAACTTCACTAATAACTTAGTTATGGTTTTAAAATTTCTATGAACCTGTAGAGCAGACAAGTGTTAAATATTTAACGAGATAATTACTCCTAATGGATATGGCTGTAAACATTCTCAGTTGTAAACTTCTATTTCAATTTATGACTTGATATTTTGTGTGAACATGTGATTAACTTTGTAACATGTGAACATGTATTCTGAAAGATGTTTAAGAGCTGAGGAGGAAGGGAGTAGTCAGAACTGTGGAACTGAGGTGAGAAGAACTGAGCTGAGAGAGGAACTAAACTGAGAAGTTTTTAGTCAGAAGAGAACAAGATTAGAAGGAGAATGCACAATGGAATAACTTAGAAGCTATAGATCACATAAAATAACTAAGAGAACAATTTGCAGGATGCAGAAAGAAAGAGGAAAAAGAAGTTGCAGAAAGCAGGAGTAGGCAGGCTTCTCCTTACCATGGGACAGAACAGATCCCATGGTATGGACAAGACAGGCTTAGTCATATTAAAAGAAACAAAGCTTTTTTCTTACAAACATGGATTTAATTCATTTAGCATTAAAAGGGTGGAAGTTTTTCTTTCTCAATGCAATAAATATTGGAGTTCATTTTTCATCCAGAATGAGTGAGTTCTTTCTGCATGGGTGCTTGACCTTTTGCTCTATATGCATATGTAAGTATGGATGTGTATAAACATATGTAATTGTGATAATGTATGCATGTGTGTGAGTAGGTATGTGAGAATGAGTGCAAGCTGGGCCCAACTGAATTTGTGTGGAAATGTGTAAATGAAACTCTGTATGTTTGAAGCTGTGTATGTATTTATGTGAGATTATGCATATTCACTTATGTAGAAGTTTTTCTTTCTGCTAATGTTATTCTCTTCTTCTGTTTCAATAGAAGTTTATTGCTCTAAACTTCCCCTTAGCCTGACAAGCAAGAGGCATCTGGACAATAGGGAAAAGGCTCTAGCAACTAATCCTTAATCTCCTTAATCTCCTGCTGTTTTAAGATGAGGTGCTAAATGCCTGAGACTGTAGTCTCAGGATTCAGAGGAACACAGAATGCAGGTCAGCTACATTAGCATAGTAACTTAGATAAGTAAACAGGAACTCTAAATTTCCCTTAAGACAAAATTTTCCCCAGAATTTCATAAGACTAAGTCTTACACCTGTCAACTCTCCCCCCCCCTTTGCTGCCTCAAGTAGAACCAACAAAAAGAACACCTCCTGCTGGGTCTGGCTCCTATCATCAAGGTATCTTCACTTCTTCTACTTTGCATTTCCCTCAGGCAACACTCTAGATGTTTGTAGCAATTTAGTTTTAAGCACTTAGGCCTGGGTTCTACTTATCTGGCTAATTCTGGTAACTGTTACAATGAACTTATACTATCATCAAGCCTGGTAATACAGTTACCTGGTAGGCTTCCCTGGTACTTCCCTTCATATTTTCAGTCCTATCTTAAAGACCACATTCACAGTGTGTTGCAGAAAGTGTTTTGAATGTCTCAAGACTCTTAGTTTACTTTCAGTTCTAGTTCTCAGTTGGTAAACCAGATACTTTCCACAAACCTCCCATACATTGCCCACGTTTCTTTTATTGGAAGCTATGGAGAAAAGCACATAAGTATTCTAATTTGTCTTACTTTAAATTCATGACCACTAACTTCAAGTTGACACTTGGCATATCCTTAAATCTTAATTACCATCAAATGTATATGTGTCCTGGAGAATGGTTTTAAAATACTAAAGCATGACATAGTTTTATGATTCTGCATTAAATTATCTTGGGTAGAAACTGCACATTACAATTCCAAACTTGAAGACATTTCAATGTTTAGAAACATTTATTCATTATCTAGATTACTATTTTATTCTTTTTCTTCTCCTACAACTTGAAAGCTCTCCTCCCTACAGTCAATACAATTGCTTCTCATTTACCTGATAACTGTGAAGCAGTCAGTAGAAAAGTCCTGTTTCTATTACACCTCCCCACACACAACTGCACTGATGCCCAACATCATAGTTTACCAGCTTGCATTAATTACACTCTGCCTGTGTGCTCTAGATCTACTACTCAATGGCAGATCTCCAGCAATTAGTTCTCACTCTTGAATTATCCTGCACTCCTTCTCTTCTACATTATTCCCATGAGCATTCTATGCACTATTATTTTCCTTACTTTTTTTTTCTTCTTTTTTTTATTGTATATATTCTATATTTACAATTCATTTCCCTTTTTCTGGTTCCCCACCCCCAAAGGTCCCACATGTCCTTTTCCCTCCCCCAGCTCCCGCATCCACCCCCCCCCCCACTTTACTGTTCTTGTACTCTCCCACAATGATGTTTTGGTCCATTCTAGCACCAGTGTCCACTCCTTTCTTCTTGTGAGACATCACTTGATATGTGATTTGTGTCTTTGGTGTTCCAAGCTTCTAGGCTAATATCCACTTATCAGTGACTGTATACCATGGGTATTCTTTTGAGACTGGGTCACCTCACTTAGTATGACATTCTCCAGCTCCATCCATTTCTCTAAGAATTTCATGAATTCATTGTTTCTAATGGCTGAATAGTACTCCATTGTGTATATATACCACATTTTTTGTATCCATTCCTCTGTTGAGGGACATCTGGGTTCTTTCCAGCTTCTGGCTATTATATATAAGGCTGCTATGAACATAGTGGAGCATGTATCCTTATTGCATGCTGGTGAATCTTCTGGGTATATTCCCAGGAGTGGTATGGCTGGGTCCTCCGGAAGTATCATGCCCAGTTTTCTGAGGAACCGCCATACTGATTTCCAGAGTGGTTGTACCAGCTTGCATTCCCACCAGCAGTGGAGGAGTGTTCCTCTTTCTCCACATCCTCGCCAACACCTGATGTCTTCTGAGTTTTTAATCTTAGCCATTCTGACTGGTGTGAGGTGAAATCTCAGGGTTGTTTTAATAATTTGCATTTCCCTAATGACTAGTGATGTTGAACATTTTTTAAGGTGTTTCTCAGCCATCCGAATTTCTTCAGGTGAAAAGTCTCTGTTTAGTTCTGTACCCCATTTTTGGATAGGGTTATTTGGTTTTCTGGGGTCTAACCTCTTGAGTTCTTTGTATACATTGGAGATTAGCCCTCTGTTGGATGTGGGGTTGGTGAAGATTTTTTCCCAATTTGTTGGTTGCCGATTTATCCTTTTGACAGTGTCTTTTGCCTTACAGAAACTTTGTAGTTTTATGAGGTCCCATTTGTCTATTCTTGTTCTTAGAGTATAAGCAATTGGTGTTCTGTTCAGGAATTTTTCCCCTGAGCCGATGTCTTCAAGGGTCTTCCCCAGTTTCTTTTCTATTAGTTTTAGTGTGTCTGGTTTTATGTGGAGATCCTTGATCCACTTGGAGTTGAGTTTAGTGCAAGGAGATAAGAGTGGATCAATTCTCATTCTTCTGCATGTTGACCTCCAGTTGAGCCAGCACCATCTGTTGAAAAGGCTATCTTTTTTCCACTGGATGTTTTCAGCTCCTTTGTCGAAGATCAATTGGCCATAGATGTGTGGGTTCAATTCTGGGTCTTTGATCCTATTCCATTGATCCGCTTCCCTGTCACTGAACCAATACCATGCAGTTTTTAATACCACTGCTCTGTAATATTGCTTGAGGTCCGGGATATTGATTCCCCCAGAAGTTCTTTTGCTGTTGATGATAGTTTTAGCTATCCTGGGTTTTTTGTTATTCCAGATGAATTTGAGAATTGCTCTTTCTAGCTCTATGAAGAACTGAGTTGGGATTATGAGGGGGATTGCATTGAATCTGTATATTGCTTTGGGCAAGATTGCCATTTTGACTATATTAGTCCTGCCAACCCACGAGCATGGAAGATTTTCCCATTTTCTGATGTCTTCTTCAATTTCCCTCTTCAGAGACCTGAAGTTTTTGTCGTATAAATCTTTCACATGTTTGGTTAGCGTCACTCCAAGATACTTTATATCATTTGTGGCTATTGTGAAGGGTGTCATTTCCCTAATTTCTTTCTCAGCCTGCTTATCCTTTGCGTATAGGAAGGCTACTGATTTACTTGAGTTGATTTTATAGCCAGCCACTTTGCTGAAGTTGTTTATCAGTTGCAGGAGTTCTCTGGTGGAGGTTTTTGGGTCACTTAAGTAAACTATCATATCATCTGCAAATAGTGATAGTTTGACTTCTTCCTTTCCGATTTGTATCCCTTTGACTTCCCTCTGTTGTCGAATTGCTCTAGCTAGTACCTCAAATACTATATTGAAGAGATATGGCGAGAGGGGACAGCCTTGTCTAGTCCTACTACAAAAACCTATAGTCAACACAACTGGAGAATCTGGAGGAAATGGACAATTTCCTCGACAGTTACCAAATACCAAAATTAAACCAGGATCAAATAGATCGTCTAAACAGACCCATAACCCCCAAAGAAATAGAAGGGGTTATAGACAGTCTTCCAACCAAAAAGAGCACAGGACCAGACGGTTTTAGTGCAGAATTCTATCAGACCTTCAAAGAAGTCCTGATACCGATACTCTTCAAATTATTCCACAAAATAGAAACAGAAGGAACACTACCCAACTCATTCTATGAAGCCACAATTACCCTGATACCAAAACCACACAAAGATCCAACTAAGAAAGAGAACTACAGGCCAATTTCTCTTATGAATATCGATGCAAAAATACTAAACAAAATACTTGCCAACCGAATCCAAGAACACATCAAAACGATCATTCACCATGATCAAGTTGGCTTCATCCCAGGGATGCAGGGATGGTTCAATATACGGAAATCCATCAACGTAATCTACTACATAAACAAACTCAAAGAAAAAAACCACATGGTCATCTCATTGGATGCTGAAAAAGCATTTGACAAAATTCAGCATCCTTTCATGCTAAAGGTCCTAGAAAGAACAGGAATTCAAGGCCCATATCTAAACATAGTAAAAACAATATACAGCAGACCAGTAGCCAACATCAAGGTAAACAGAGAAAAACTTGAAGCAATCCCTCTATTATTTTCCTTTCTTAGAAACAGCTTCTCTTGACTCCATTTCCCACCCACAGTCAAAGCTCCATTTCTTCGTTGCTCTTAAAAGTAGTTCAGAGTAGGGTACTCTGTGTAACATCCATTTGTTCTCAAATTTCTCTCTCTCTCTCTCTCTCTCTCTCTCTCTGTCTGTGTGTGTGTGTCTGTGTCTCTCTGTCTCTGTCTGTCTCTGTCTCTCTCTCTCTCTCTGTGAGTGTGTGTGTCTGTGTCTCTCTGTCTCTGTCTGTCTCTGTCTCTCTGTCTCTGTCTCTCTCTGTGTGTGTGTCTCTCATTAAACCTCTCTTTGCTTTTGTATCTATTGCCAATATTTTCTAAGGCCATGTCTAAGGTCACTAAAAACTATCAAATTGGTAAATCTAATGATCAAGTCATGATTTTAAGCTCTAACAAATCAGTAGGTCTGACACCTTAGAGAATCTTACCAGTAATTTCTGACTTTTCACTTAATTAATGTTTAGCATTTTCTCCATTTTACTTGATGACTTTCTATTACCAATATAAGGATTTGGGCCATAGTTATTTTCTTAATTGTAAATATACTTGACATTTATTACTAAATATATCCAAAATTTTAATTTGAATCAATATCAAAAATTGTTCCTTTTCTACTTCTCCTTGGATGCAAGTGTAAAAAACATTCCATGTATGTTCATTTATCTGTATTTACTTTTAACTTGATATTTCCATCCTTATTTGCCAATATTTCTCTACATAAAAATAGGCCATATCAATATACTTTATATACAATAGTTGTCAGTTTTTAAACTAAACAGTTTTGAGGAAGCTAGGTAGGAAATATCGAAAAATTAAATCCTATCTCTAGGATGATAGTGAACACTGAAGAGGAAAATAGCATAGACTGAGTTTCTTAACCACTCTGATTGTCAAGCTAATCATTCATTAAACTTAGAAAGCAATGTGCATTCCCACATGGGCTACACTAAGGTGTAAAATGGCAAGCTTTAAAATGTAAGTCCTAAAATAAAGACAGGGTTGGTAGCAAGGATAATACTTAAGGGTTGTTTAATTGAAGATTTATGAAAAACATTTATAAAAGTAAATTCTATCTAAAACTTTTTATTAGATACCACTTTATTTACATTTCAAATATTATCCCTTTCCTCATTCCCCCACCCCAGAAAAACCCCTATCCCACCAACCACATTCCCCTGCTCACCAACCCACCCACTCACACTTCCCTGTGCTGGCATTCCCCTACATTGGGACAATGAGGCTTCACAGGACCAATGCCCTCTCCTCTCATTGATGTCTGACAAGGCCATCCTCTGCTACAAATATAGCTGGAGCCATGGGTCCCTCCATGTGTACTCTTTGGTTGGTGGTTTAGTCCCTGGGAACTCTGGGAGTACTGGTTGGTTCATATTCTTGTTCCTCCTATGGGGCTGCAAACCTCTTTAGTTCTGTGGATCCTTTCTCTAGCGCCTCCATTGGGGACCCTATGCTCAGTTCAATGGTTGGTTGTGAGCCATAGGTATTGTGATGCCCCTTCTACACTTTGGTCTTCTTTCTTGAGCTTCATGTGGTTTGTGAATTGTATTTTGGGTAATCCAAGCCTTTGGGCTAATATTCTGTTATCATACTATTAGTGTTCTTTTGTGATTGGGTTACCACACTCAGGATGCTATTTTCTAGTTCCATCTATTTGCCTAAGAATTTCAAGAAAACATTGTTTTGACTAGCTGAGTAGTACTCCATTGTGTAAATGTACCACATTTTCTGTATCCATTCCTCTGTTGAGAGACATCTGAGTTCTTTCTATCTTCTAGCTATTATAAATAAGGCTGCTACGAACATAGTAGAGCATGTGTCTTTATTACATGTTGGAACATTTTCTAGGTATATGCCCAGGAGTGGTGTAGCTTGGTTCTCAGATAATACTATATCCAATTTTCTGAGGATCTGCCAGATTGATTTCCAGTGTGGTTGTACCAGCTTGAAATCCTGCTATCAATGGAGGAGTGTTCCTCTTTCTCCACATCCTTGCCAGCATCTGCTGTCACCTGAGATTTTCATCTGAGCCATTCTGACAGGTGTGAGGTAGAATCTCAGGGTTGTTTTGATTTGCATTTCCATGATGACTAAGGATGTTGAACATTTCTTTAGGTGCTTCTAGGCCATTCAATATTCCTCAGTTAAAAATTCTTAGTTTAGCTTTTGTAATAATAATAATAATAATAATAATAATAATAATAATAATATAAGTATAAGTATATATATATATATATCAATACTTTGTCATGTATTTATAGAAATGGTAAACCATGCAAATTTACTTGTTAGGCAATGTAGAATCCTAAACTGTTCATAAACAGAAAATGACTATTTTAAGATGTCACAGAAAATATGACTAATACACTAGGTAAAATGACAAAGAAAGCTGTTATCAGATTATCTTAGCAGATCAGATAAAAGTAAACAGTGCTCTAAAAATGAGTTTCAATCACTACCAATAGAAAGGAGAACGGGAATCAATATATGCTGATAGAAGAATATTGACCAATTAACATATGGTAAGAGTTAATTATGCTGTGATATCTGAAGCAAAAACGAAACTACAAAATGATACCAAATTATACATGTTAATTTTATCAGGCACATAAATTTGACAGATCTCAGTTTTCTGCTAATCCCTATGTTGGTATTATTCCATATCATTTCAGTCTTATCTCCCAAGACAGAAAGATTTAGCTAACCCCTCCACTGAATCACATGTTAAAATTCTTAGTACTTTTCAAAAACACAGACACACACACACAAACTTATGTGTTATTGATCATTCTGCCAAATCCCAGGTTACATTTTTCTTCTAAACTTAAATGATTAATGAATTCTTCCAAGACTAATGAGCTCAATAAAAGAGCAATCTAGCATTGCTCAATAATTTGGTACTCTACCCATGTATTAGTGAGAAAACACAGCCATTCATTGATTATTGCTAATGATATCATGGTGCCTGAACACCCGCAGTCCTTGTCTTGCTCTTGTAGGTCATTGGGATTTATAGATTACCTGCTAGAGATTACAAAGGAGAACCTTGAGTGGCAGTGGCATTTATACTCCATTTGACTCCAACCAATTGCTTCATCAAGTATTCTAAGCTTGTTTTTTAAACAAAAATAGTTCCTATTTGTTTTGTCCAATACTTTAGAACTATGTACAAGAATAAACTCAAATTTAACAATTTTATGCTCTTTAAATGAAAATTATGTGGATAAACCAGGGGTAGAATGAGGCAATGGAAGAAATTCTCCCTTCTAATGATCATTGTATTTTGAATAAAATATAACTTGGAAGTTATGGGAATAGTTGTTTTTTAAAAGCAATACACCACTAGAGTCAATAAAATAAGTAAAATCGGGAGCCTTCTGAAAATCTTCAGAAAAAACAAAGCTTTACTATACTTATAATTCAATATTTCCTTCCATTTTAATTTTCATCCCTTTAGATAAGCAAAGGAGAAAATATATATCACATATAAATATTCTGCATGCATGTTTTTAGGCTCGTGTTACACAGTTGAAAACAAATTAGATAACTTCTGGAGAGGGTGAAAAATTCAACACAGAAAATGCAGAAACATATCTATTTTATTTTTATTAATTTATTTATTTTTCTTTATTTTTACACTGCAGATTTTATTACCCTCCCAGTCCACCCTCCAACTGTTCCACATCCCATACCTCCTCCATTCCCCCTGTCTCCATGAGCATATCCTCACCCCACCAGACCTCTCCACTCCCTAAGGCCTCCATTCTCTTGAGGGTTAGGTGCATCGTCTTTGATTGAACACAGACCCGACACTCCTCTACTGTATATGTGTTGGGGGCCTCATATCAGCTGGTATATGTTACCTGGTTGGAGGTCCTGGTTAACTGAGACTGCTGATCCTCCTACAGAGTTGCCCTCCTCCTCAGCTTCTTACAGCTTGTCCCTAATTCAACCACAGGGGTCAGCAGCTTCTGTTCATTGGTTGGGTTCAAATACCTGCATCTGACTCTTTCAGCTGCTTGTTGGGTCTTTTAGAGGGCAGCCAAAAACTGCCCCACCTGGGGATCTATCCCATATATAGTTACCAAACCCACACATTATTGAGGATGCCAACAAGTTCTTGCTGACAGGAGCCTGTTATAGTTGTCTCCTGAGAGACTCTGCCAGGGCCTGACAAATACAGAGGGGAATGCTCTCAGCCAACCATTGGGCTGAGCACCGGGTCCCCAATAGAGAAGCTAGAGAAAGCACTGAAGGAGCTGAAGGGGTTTGCAGCCCTTTAGGAGGAACAACCATATGAACCAACCAGTAACCCCAGAGCTCCAGGGACTAAACACCAACCAAAGAGTACACATGGAGGGACCCATGGCTCCAGACATATATGTAGCAGAGGATGGCCTTGTCAGACATCAATGGGAGGGGAAGCCCTTGGTCCTGTGAAGGCTCATTATATCAGTGTAGGGGAATACCAGGACAGGGAAGCAAGATTGGGTGGGTTAGTCAACAGGGGGAGGGGGATAGGATAGGGGGTTTCAGAGGGAAACCAGGAAACAGGATAGCATTTGAAATGTAAACAAACAAAATATCTAATAAAAAACAACTAGCTTTTTAAGGGTTAGATTTTTTAGGAAAAATTTAAGGGTATGTAACTCACTACTGATCCTGTACTTTGTTTCACTTTCATAAACTTAACATCAAATAAGTAGTATTTACAACATTGTAATATTCAAACTTTCTTTTTGCAACGATATACTGTGATGTTACAAACAAGAAGCCAGAATAATGAGAAGATACAATAGAAAATATGGAGCTTTTAATTTCTAGTATTATTGTCATTGTAGGTGATAATATATAATCTTAAATATTTGTTGAATCAAGGAATCTTTATTTAATAATTTCACTATTTCTCCTAGCTATATCTAGTTAGTTCATTTCTATGTTCTTATAAGGAAATAAATTTTACTTATACACTTTACATTTAAATTTTCATGTAGTAAATAAAAACAAATATTTTAAAACATGTGCTGGAATAAAGTTTAAAAAGTCAAAGTAAATGCCTTTGTTTATATTGCTACAATATAATTATATTCTCAAATATTTAAATTATATATAGATTATATGTGTATATATATATATAAATTCTTGATTTTATAAAAATAATCAGCACTTAGGAGGAAAGTAGTTAATGTTACCACTATAAGAATCCAATAGTTACATTTTTATGTATTTAAAAGCCTAGCCAAGATTATAAACTTAACAAACATTAAAAATTAACCTTCATAAATTTCTAGGATTAAGAAATCAGTATATAGCTATTGAAGTATTTTCCAAATCTCAACACTAGCCCCAGATACCTACAGTAAATAAAAATATTTCTGTGTAAGAGAAAGCTGGCTCCTAACAATGTCTTGAGATTCAGTATTTCCTTGAATAACCAATTTACATTTCCAATTCTCTTGAGAAAATCCAGGGAGTCATTTTTTGAAATTGGACAATTGTATGATTTAATAACATTTCTAAAATACTAATATTAAACTCAAATATACATTTTACTCTGCAGAACTGTTTGGCTATCAATATATTCAACATATTTTTAAATGAATAAATATGTTAATTCTAAAATATAGCAGCTTTACACTCAATAATATCTGACTTAAATGACATTGGAAATAATGTGCTTCGTGCCACAGTATAATATGCAATCTCCAAAATGTTCTATGTGTTCCTGATACAGTAAAGTATGAGGTATGCATGGCTGGTAAGATAGACTGCTTTCATTACTGAAAACAAGTAACCATTGTGTGTCATTGCTATAAATAGGTTACTGTTCTTTTATAAGTCTATTGTATCAAAATAATAGCATGCATTTTCTCCATAGTTACAGATTGGTATGCCTAGCCAGTCGTCCCTCCATATGTGTGTACAGGTTCACACCTGGGCATGTATAACTAGACATGCCCAAATAAATTTGAAATATTAATATAACCTTGAATAAAGAAATAGCCTCAGGTACAAAAACTACCTGTTTAATATCAAGGAGTTAAGATGTGGTAAAACCAGACATCCATAGAATGTAAAGGGCATATAGGGACCCATGAGGTATCTAGCTATTTTTCTACAATATCTTTTTACCTGATGGCACTTTCTATGTGCTTTCTAAATTACCAATGAACTACATTTCATTAGCTAACGTATTCTTCTACACAGTAATATTTAACTACTGACTTATAGAATTAATAGCTCTTGACTAAAGACTGTCTATAAGTGAAATTGGTGCCCAAGATAATTGAAATTGCATTTGCAATAAATTTGGAAACTAGAAATTCTCTTTTGCTTTTTTTTTTTTTTTAAATAAGCAGATAGCATGGCATGCGGTCTCCTAACCCTCAGCAAAATCTAAGAGATGAAGGCAAGAAGCCACTTACAGTAACTTGGGGCAGACATATCACAGTGACCAAATGTACATGATCTCTCCCTAAGGCTTAACATTTCTGTTTGATTCTTCAATGTTAGCTTGCCTTTATAAACATTAAAATGTAGTAACGATGTTTTTATTTCTCTTAGGAATTTTCTGGAATTTATTGTTAGAAATGAATTGTTATGAATTTATTTCTCTTAGAAATTCATTTTAGGTGAAGTATTTTAATATTTAAGTGCATATTAAGTAAACTCATTAAAATGAAGCTGTGCATTATTGCATGGCAATATTTTCAGTTACAAAGGTTTAATGAAATAAGCAGTTCTAGTCATTAGGTGGTAGACTTGGACAATGGAACCCAGGGAAAGTTTGGTGTAGGTGTTCAGACATATACGGAATGAGATAAATCTCAAAGTAATAACCCTAGAGGATAAGATATTAAAAGATAGAAATGAGGGAAATGTTAGTTACTAGAGATAGAAAAGGATTTAATTGCTTATATTTCCCATTGGCTTAAACAAGGTTTAAACAAGAAAGTTGTGATGTGAAACTTGTAAGTTGATATACGTGTGAAAAGCAAATAAAGCCACACATGAGTCTAAATTCTTAAGTTGAAATTGAATGTCTCTGAAGCTGATAAAAGGGGAAAATGCCTAAGAAAATGTCTCTGGACATGACTAATTCACTCTAAAGAAACTTAAATAGTCATATCAAATGATGTCCAAGAAGAAGGAAGGAGTGGTCCCAGGTTCTTTAGAAAAGTTCAGTGCATCAGTATAGGGGAATACCAGGACAGGGAAGTGGGAAGGGGTGGATGGGGGAACAGGGGGAGGGAAGAGGGCTTATGGGACTTTCGGGGAGGGGGGAGCCAGGAAATGGGAAATCATTTAAAATGTAAATAAAGAATATATCGAATTAAAAAAAAAAGAAAAAAAACTTAAATGGTGACTTAAGTAAGGTATTACTAGACCAATTCCAGTACAATGAAACCAACAAACGACATCTATCAGTCAAACCTCATTTTAGTAAAGGAAGACATTTGAGCAGTCAGAAGCCATTTAAATGTCCACAGAACTATGCTAAAACCATTTTTGTGTGATCACTCAATTTTATGGGTTACTAATCTCAGGGGGAAAATTTGGCACTAGGTTCTCTAAACTTGGCTTTAAATTTTCTATTACAGTTTGATGTAGACTTTTATCTGTTAAGTGAGTTGTACTGGGTAACAGAAAAAGAAATAAGCAATTGCCCCTTTAGAAATAAAAAGCACAAACAGGTTAATTTTATACATATAGAGACTATAATAGAGGGCAACAGAGTGTGGGAATTATAGGATAGACAAAGGGCTAAGGAATTCTTATTAATGGGAAACAAATTAAGTTAGTTCTACAGTACCGCAACACAGAAAACTAGATATAACAAATGAATTATATTTTCAAAATTGCTAGATAACAATTCAGTCATATTATTCACTTTATTGAAACTATATAAGTGTTACATTCTTAACCCTAAGAATTATGAATTTTGCATTAAGAGATAATTTGATCATCACATGTTGTGTTTATCAATAAAGTCCTGTATTTTGTTTGCAAATATACTTACTATATATCAATTAACATAAAATTAATTTAATATTAATATAAAAGTGTTTTACACATTCAACAAATGAAGTTACATCAAGATAATCAGGATTGCATTTAAGATATAATGCGTAATGATATATACCCAATAGACTTCAAATAAAACTGAAATTCAGATTCAACAACCTCTTCCAATAAAGTCCTAGAAATGGATAATGATAGAACTGGCAGAATAGTCATATTCTGAAGTTAATATAAGGAAGCATCAGTGTAACAACAAGCTTGCACATACATTTTTTTAAATTTATTTTATTTTATTTTATTTTGGTTTTTCGAGACAGGGTTTCTCTGTGTAGCCCTGGCTGTCCTGAAACTCACTCTGTAGACCAGGCTGGCCTCGAACTCAGAAATCTGCCTGCCTCTGCCTCCCAAGTGCTGGGATTAAAGGTGTGTGCCACTACAGCCCGGCCGCACAAAGTTCCTGAACAGAACACCAATAGCTTATGCACTAAGATCAAGAATTGACAAATGGGACCTCATAAAATTACAAAGTTTCTGCAAGGCAAAGGACACTGTCAGAAGGACAAAACGACAACCAACAAAGTGGGAAAAGATCTTCACCAACTCCACATCCGACAGAGGGCTAATATCCAATATATACAAAGAACTCAAGAAGTTAGACCCCAAAGAACCAAATAACCCTATCAAAAAATGGGGTACAGAGCTAAACAAAGAATTATCACCAGAAGAAATGTGGATGGCCGAGAAACACCTTAAGAGATGTTCAACATCATTAGTCATCAGGGAAATGCAAATCAAAACAACCCTGAGATTCCACCTCACACCAGTCAGAATGGCTAAGATTAAAAACTCAAGAGACAACAAGTGCTGGCGAGGATGTGGAGAAAGAGGAACACTCCTCCACTGTTGGTGGGATGCAAGATGGTACATCTGCTCTGGAAATCAGTTTGGTGGTTCTTCAGAAAATTGGGCATGTCCCTTCCAGAGGACCCTGGCATACCACTCCTGGGCATATACCCAGAGGATTCCCCTGCATACAATAAAGACACATGCTCCACTATGTTTATAGCAGCCTTGTTTATAATAGCCAGAAATTGGAAGGAGCCCAAATATCCCTCAAAGGAGGAATGGATACAGAAAATGTGGTATATTTATACAATGGAATACTACTCAGCAATTAAAAATAATGAATTCATGCAATTTGTAGGTAAATGGTTAGACCTGGAAAATATCATCCTGAGTGAGCTAACCCAATCACAAAAGAATACACATGAAATGCAATCACTGATAAGTGGATATTAATGAGCCCAGAAGCCCTAAATACTCAGGGCACAATTAGCAAGTCAAATGATTCCCAAGAAGAAAGGAGAGGACCCTGGGCCTGGAAAGATTGGATCCAGTTTTGTAGAGAAACCGTGGGGGGAGGGGGAATGATTGGGGAATAGTTGGGGGGGAGAGGAACTATGGGACATAGGGAGGGGGGAACTGGGAAAGGGGAAAGCCTTTGGAATGTAAACATAGAATATAGAAAATAAAATTTTTTTTTAAAAAAGTCATCTGCTTTCTACCATCAGTTTCACATCTTTTCAGCACTCCTAGTTGCAAACAGAGCCTGAACTTCTCTAGACAATCTTAGAATTGTGTCTGTTCCTTGAATGAAAAGCAGTAAACAAGTAGAACAAGAGTAATGACTGTAGTTCATAAGTAACTAATCAGGTTTTCTAAAGCATAAACATGCCGTTCTCCAAAAGATCAGAAAAAAAGATAAAATGGCAATTATAACTAATGGAAAGTTTCATTAGAAGCCTAATCATAAAATAACTGGTCTTGCTCTGAATTGGGACTAATATGGATGTGGGTTTGAAAACAAAAACAAGTTATCATAATATATATATATATATATATATATATATATATATATATATGTGTGTGTGTGTGTGTGTGTGTGTGTGTGTGTGTATACATATATATTCATATTTGTTTAACATATTGGGCTGTCATGCATCCTTACCACATCATTAATTCCAAAGAATTACAGTTTTGCTTGTTTGTTTTGAATACATGCCCTATATGGTGCTTGATGTGAGGAGAAAAGGTTACTTTTGATTTATTCATCATGATAAAAAATCTGTATCACTGACAGTCATCTTTAAAACTAGATTTACTAAATAAATTCATGACTGATGAAAAATTAAATCATACAAGAACACAACCACTGAGAGTACATAGATTGCTTCATCATTTTTCACTTCCTTAGTACTCAACATCTCTGATAAGCAGATATTGTTACCTAAGCCCAATTGAAAGTTACACTGAAATCAATGCCAATCCTATAGGTAGAGAGTAAAAGGATTCAAAATAAAATCAAGGGCAACTTTCTGTGGTATTATGCCAGTTCAATGAGTTTTGAAGTTTTGAAGTTATCATTAGAGACTATAAAATAATTCCTCAGGGTAGTTTTCTTTACTATGTCGGAGACAGAACTGAAATACAAAAGAATGCTTTGTTTAGTTAAGCAAATATTCTAATGAAAAATTCTTTTATCAGATCTTCAGACAATAAATTATGAAGGAAAAGCGTTCATTTTCCTTTTGCAAACTGAAGATGCCATGCATCAAATGGTCAAAGTGTAATTTGTGTGAGATTCTACACCTTATAATGCAGGCACTAACTTCATAGTAATATGTATAACAAAAATTTACTCATATAAATCATAATTATATTACCATTGCAGGTCAAATGTTAAAGTTCTTTCTCTACTTAAGTTCTAGGAAATGAGAGATAAATGAGTACAGATGGAAAAGAGGATTGTATCTTAACTTTTTATATATCTGTAATGAGCTTTACATTTGTAACCTAGTGAAATTTGTATACTTAAGCTAGAAGGAAATTTACATCTCTTTTAAGGGGTTTATAATTCTATATAAATGATCAGATTATAGAACCAAGGAAAAGATAAAATTTTTTTGTGCTGGACACACACAGACACACATACACACACACACAGAGAGAGAGACAGACAGACAGACAGAGAGAGGCAGAGAGACAGAGAGGGAGACAGAGACAGACAGAGACATACTGAGATAGAAACAAAGTGACATGCACAAAAAGAAAATGAAATAGATAGAGGACAGAGAGAGAGTTAACGCTGAAGTTTTCTTCATAAATATCATTCAGTTATCAAAATTTAGAGAAAAAATAAGACTTGTGGAATATTTTCTAATTTATTTGATTATATTAATAGATTGTGAGAAAATAATCTTTATTCAGTAAAAGGGTAACAATTTGAGTTATTGACAGTGATGAAATATTAATATAAATTTCAAAAATATAAAATTACTTAAGAACAAAGAAGATGCTTTGTCGTATTTAAAACTGCATAGCAGTAAAATACTTTGGAAATCTCTACGAATAAAACAAAAATATCATTTTCTTAACCAACTTGACTAAGGAATTTATATCATTATTTCTCCATTATTACAATGGACAAATAAATGGTAATTACAATTGTCACTTAGAAAACAGGCATACCTTGAGTAAAGAAAATTTATATATACAAAATAGATGCACATGATTCATGTGGGAAATTTTCCAAGTATTGGTTGGATCAAACAAATAATGAAATATTTCAGCATAGGTGCCAAAACTGTAAAGTCTTAAATGTTTTTATTTCCTGGGGAGAAAATCATTGTGATGACTGAAGTAGTAGAAGTACTGTTGGATTTCTTCCTTCATACCATTTCCCTCTAATGAATTATTAAACATTATCCCATATTCATGAAATTAAAGATGGTTAAAATATTAAAAATATTTACTACTAATGATATTATCTTTAAATATGCATTCATGAAAATGTTTCCTTCATATATAACTAAGTCACAATAACAAGTTATGAAAAATATGGAATATAATATATACAAATCTATATATATTCTGTAGGCACAAATACACTGAGAAAGCTGTCTAGAAATATACATATAAAATATGAATTATTAAAGAATAAATCTACATGAGAAGCAGTAGAAAAAGTGAAACAGGATGAAGTACAGTTAGAGTTTTTATTTTATTTTGGTACATAACTATTTTTATAATTTTAATTTATAAAGAATTGTATTCCTGCCTAAGCATTAAATTTTCAGGAAAGAAAATTTAAAAGTTGAAGTTTTTATCCATTGATATGTAGAAATTATTTGCTTATATTTCTTCAGCTCATACATTTACAGTGTCAGTTGTATTGGGGATGTCAACAAGTGCTTGCTGAGAGGAGGCTAATATAGCTGTCTCCTGAGAGGCTCTTCCAGTGCCTGACAAATACAGAGGGGGACACTCTCAGCCAACCATTGAACTGAGCACAGGGTCCCCAATGGGGGAGCTAGAGAAAGGACGCAAGGAGCTGAAGGGGTTTGCAGCCCCATAGAAGCAACAACAATATGTACCAACCAGTACTCCCAGAGCTCCCAGGGACTAAACCACCAACCAAAGAGTACCATGGCTCCAGCTTCATATGTAGCAGAGGATGGCCTTGTTGAACATCAACGAGAGGAGAGGCCATTGGTCCTGTGAAGGCTCATTGTCCCAATGTAGGGGAATGCCAGCACAGGGAAGTGGGAGTGGGTGGGTTGGTGAGCAGGGGAATGGGGGCGGTAGGATAGGGGATTTTCAGAGAAATGAAGAAAGGAGATAGCATTTGAAATGTAAATAAAGAAAATAGCTATTAAAATAAATTAAAATGTCAGTTGTCAAAAAGAAATACAATGATATAAATATATAGGAAGTGGATAACTCTACATAAAAAGAATTGACATGGTTAATTTAATTTGTACATATTTTACCACAATTAATTTAATTAAATTAATTTCTTTTTGTGTGGCTCTATATACAGGTAGAGAGCATACAACTTATCAAAGTTTGTTTTTATCTTCTGCCATGTATTGTGGGATTTAACTCAGTTATGTCAGGATTAGTGGCAAATACTTTTACCTACAGAGGCATTTCACATATCTAGTTAGAACATCTTAAAAAGCATAAGTAGAGTTTTACAAATATGATACAGAAAGATAATTAGAACATCAAGGTCTTAAACACCTTCTAGTGTGGTGGAATATTATCAGTTGAAATCAACCATATCACTTCTGAAACTATTAAAATAGTAGCAAGTCCTAAATTTGCATATTTAATTATATTTACCTAGAAAGGGGTTTCCAGATGGACTTTTCTAAAGGTGAAATGGCCTGATCCCAGCTGCATAAAATAAAACTCTAGAAGGTCTATCTCATGAATTTTAATCAGATGCTACTGCACTTAAATTTGTTAATTTCAACAAATAGTTGATTAATATTTATATGCATATATTATGAAAGCAAAACATGCAAATAACTGTACAACCATAGAGTTGTTCCTCAGGGGAAGTCAATAGTTTCAATGCTGTCCCATTTGGAAAATATTTTCAGATTGTTAAGTATCTTATGTAAATTTTGGTATTTTTATGTAACCTACATACACCCCTTCAAAACATTTTCATCTTACTTAAATATTAGAATTATTGCAAATTTTCCTGTTTTATTGGTGTTTCAAAAATGAACTTGAATTCAATTATAGCTAAGTATGTTGATTTCTACAAATATCAGATGCAACGACTGGTTAATTTGAGATGAAAATATTGACATCTTATTTAGAAGAAAGACAGTTTACATTGTTCTTTATATTTAATTACAAATCACAGAGTTTTACAACCACCTCATAGTCTTAGAAAATGGTAATGGCCTCTTCTTTGACATTATAGTCGGTTTTATTTCTAAAACACAAATTACAGGTGGCCCATAGCATTTGCAATTATATCTCTAGAAATTTGTAGAAAGCTTATACCTTAACAGTTCACATACATTTATGTTCCTAATCATATTTATAGGAGATTGAAAAACATCCACTTATAATCATATATTCACAACCTCAGGAAAGATTTCACTGAAATTAACCTTATACCATGACCTTTACAAGGTTCATGATTTTGAGGGTCTTGATGATCCACTCGCAAAGATTATAAAACAAAAGGATATAGCAAAAAGTAAGAACAAATTTAAGAGAATATTGAATAGCAATACACTGCATTCTTGAAAATTAACAAAGGAATAGCTGACAACTATTCTCACCACAAAACATGGTAAGCTTGTGATTTGATGCATATGTTAGTTGGATCTATTTGACAATTCAAGAATGCTTATCTGAATGAGAATCTCAGCTATGCCTTTGGTTACTATGAACCTCCTGGGAGGCAGGAATAAAAATAACGTGGTATGTACTCACTGATTAGTGGATATTAGCCAAAAAGTACAACATACCTTAGATACAACTCACAGATCCAAAGAAGTGTAACAAGCAGAAAGGCTCAAGTGAATATGTTTCAATTCCACTTAGAAGGGGGAAGGAAATAATCATGGGTGGCAGAGGGAGGGAAGGATCTGGGTAGGAGAGAAGTGGAGAGGCCAGGAGAGAATCCCAGAGGGCCAAGATAATGAATGGAGATGATCAGCATCAGGGAGTGGGAGGTGAGCAGACCATCTTGAAATTACCAGAGACTCAGAATTGAGGGACTGAGGATTCACCAGAGGAGACCTTATGCAAACACTCCAAAGGGAGGGCCTCAAATGGAGGATAGGGTTACTAAGCACCAGTCAAAATTCCTAAACCAGAACTGTTCCTGTCTAAAAGAACTGTAGGGAAAAAATGGAGTAGAGACTGAAAGAAAGGCAGTCCAAAGACCAGCCCAAGTTGGGATCCATCTCATGGGAGGACAGCAAGGCGTGACACTATTAAGGATGATCTGAGCTGTATACCGATAGGAAACTGGAGTGGCTAAACTTTGAAGGGCCCTGCCAGATGCTGACTGAGACAGAAATAGCTTACACCCAACCACTAAACTGAAGTCAGGGACCACTATGGTTGAATTAGTAGAAAGTTTAAAGAAGCTGAAGAGGAGAGCAGCCCCGTAGGAAGACCAGCAGTCTCAACTAACCCAGACCACAGGGTGTTCCCAGAGACTGATCTACCAACTAGGAGCTTACATTGGCCCAAAAGAAGCTACTGGCACAAATATAGCAAAGGTCTACCTGGCCAGACCTTAGTAGGAGAAGACATGCTTAATCTTGGAGAGACTGGAGGCCCCAGAGAAGGGGGAGGCCTGGTGGAGGGAGAACACCTACTTGGAGGCAAAGGGGAGGAGAATTTGATGAGGAGGAACTCTGAGAGGGTGACTGAAGGAGGCTAATAAATGGAATGTAGATAAATTAATTTTAAAAAGGAATGAAAAAAGGAATGCTTACCTGTACTAAAAGACTACATTGTAAGTGATAACTATATATAATCTTTACTGGAATAGAACTAAAATTTAGGCTTTATGGAGGTTATCAGAGTTAGACAACATAAATGATATATTAAGAAAATCAATGAAGTTAGGATGGTGTTATTGAAAAAAGAAAAATGCATTTGAAAACCATGCAAATGAGAGCTATAGAGCAAAAAAAATCACAAAATTATAAAATCATTATTAAACATTTATAAAAATGATAGATTCATTTTAAAATGTATTTCAAGCTCAGATAGTTAGTGAAGATTTACAATATAATATCAGATGAGAAACTATTCAACCCAAGATAAAAATATATGAAGTTGTCATTCTTTCATGTGAATTCAGTTACCTGTTTGTAATTTGAAAAGATGTATATTTAAAGTATATGAACAGATATCTTATTAAATGAAAACTAAAAGAACTGAAAATGAACATAAAACAAAATGATTACAAATTATAAAACAAAAATGGTTGCAAATTATTAAAGATTGAAGGAATAAGCAAAAACAATATGGAAAACAGCACACATTTCAGAGCTAAATGTCCAGAAGACTTCTTTCATTTATTTAAAACAAAAATCCTCTCAACTCAACACAAAGTATTTAAGTCATATTTCAGACACATATTCCTAGTAAGAATCAATAATTGTCATTCCTCTGTATCTATAAGTTCCATAACCCTAAATTCAAGAACAGTTATAAAATATTTTTTAAAATGTATCAGTACTAAGATGTACAAAAATGTTGTCATTATTCCTAAATAGCACAATACCTAACATTTAATTGAAAATTTATTCAGTATTAGAGATAATAGGTAGGTTAAAAGTATGTGGGAGGGTGTGTTTATAGACATAAATACAACACTGTCACTTATAATGTGCCTGAACATTCACTGATTTGTAGTGGGTAGGGATTGTCTAGAAACCAATACATTATAGCTACCAAGAAAGTGTCTTTAAGTACTTTAATAGGTACAAAAGAAGTAGGCCTATTGAGTCTATCCAGAAGCTTTGATTGATTTTTCCAACATAGTAAAATCATTTGCAACTATATTACAAATAATGAGAAACCTTGTTATAATCCAAGATTTTTTTATAACAAAGAACATTTGAAGATCATTTATAGAGTTTGAGTAATTAATAGTTACATTTAAAGTAGTAACACATATTCAGTGTTCATGTGGCTTATCTGAAAGCACAACACATTTTAATTAAATGAGTAATTAGGAAAAGGTAAATACAGCAAAAACTCATGATTATAGGGTGCATGAAGAGAGGATTTGCATGACATTACTTATTTTAATCTGCACAGCATTGTCCAATTTTACTTGTTATTCACAGGCATTTTACTGCAGTATAGTCTCAATTTCTTCATTCTTTTTCAGTTTATTTGAAGCTCCTTGTATTAATATTGTATAAAATGACAATGAGATTGAACATGTTTAAATAATACAAACATGGAACACTTGTGCATATCAACAATTTCAGACGTAGGAGAATTTTAGAAAACTTATTTCCAAAAGTCTCTTTTATTCCCAAGCAATAAAATAGAGTTTGGCTTTGCAGTTATAAATTAGAAGAATGGAAATTCAAATCATAGTTTTCTGATCCAGTATTGTTCCTCGATGTATTTAATTTTTTTCGAAATTTCTAGATGTTATCATTTCAAGAATTCTTAAATAATATGTACTATAATTCCAATTAATTCTTAAATCACAAGTAATTTGCATTTCTTTGGTTATGAGCAATTGTCTGGCATTAACAACTGAGTGGGTGAAATTTTCAGGTAATCAATGTGTTTGAGGTAATAAATAAATCTACACAATGAAAATGTGACAATATTTATAATAATCTTACTTAAAGCTAATATTAATACTTTACTTGACATAATTCAATCTCTTGTTCATGAGTGAGTACAGCTTTATATGTGGAAATAATTTAACACACATGCTTTAAAATAATAAAATAATTATTGATTTAATCCTCGGATGTTTGGAAACAGATAGTTGACCAGTGCTAAGCATAAAGCGAATTCTCTCTCTCTCTCTCTCTCTCTCTCTCTCTCTCTCTCTCTCTCCATATATATATATATATATATATATATATATGATCTACATTCTAAATGTTTACTCTTAGTCAATAGTTGCAAGCAAACTTTTTCCCCTACAATAGAAGATTTCAGTAAACATTGCATGGTATCATCCCTGCATTCTCAGTTCTGTGAATGTTTAGGTAATAATAGTATTAGAACTCAAGGTTATCAACAGCTATAAAGTTTTTTCCAACTAGAGACACATAAAACAATGTCTGACAAAATAATATAACACACACACACACACACACACACACACACGCACGCGCGTGCGCGCACACACACACACACACATCAGGCAGTTGAAAGAGTTAGATGCAGATATTTGTACCCAACCAATGGAGAGAAACTGGTGACCCCTGGCTGAATTAGGGAAAAACTGGAAGAAGCTGAGGAGAAGGGCAATCCTGTAGGAGGACCAGCAGTCTAAACTGACCTGGTCTCCTGAGATCTCTCAAACATTGAGCTACCAACCAGGGTACATACACCAGCTGATATGAGGCCCCAAACATATATACAGCAGAGGACTGCCTGGTTCACCCTCAGTGAGAGAAGAGGCATTTAACCCTCTAGAGATTTGAGTCCCCAGGAAGTAGGGAGACCTGGTGGTGTGGGAGTCGGGTAAGGACATCTTCTTGGAGACAGTAGAAAAGAGGAATTGGATGAAGAACAGTTGGAGTGCACACCAGGAGGAGGATAATGACTGGATTGTAAAAAAATAAATAAATAATACTACTAATAATTACAAAATAAAAATATAAATATTTAAATTAGTTTGTTCAATTCCTGAAATGTGCTATTCAAACATCTAAAGCATACTTAACACCCAGCACTCTTAGAAGACATTAAATTATAAAACATCAATTTTTATATAACATACTAATTTTGAAATTATACTTGGCAAACCTTGTTCTGTAAAGGTCTAAATAGTAAGTATCTTTACCTTTGTACACAATAAGGTCTCTATAAATTCTGTTGTAGTTTGAAGTGAGCCACAGCAAATTCAGTAACCAAGGATGTGGCTGTGTTACAATACAAAATAATGAAAGTAGCCATCATGACAAATTAAATCTACGGGACAAATACATGACTACATAGCTGAGCAACATTCTGCTGATAGTTAAAATATCTGTCTACACATTATGAATGAAAATACAAAGGCTTATTCATGTTGAATAAAGAAAATGATAATTTGCCATTTAGAATGTTTTGTATTAGTTTTGCTTTGGTTGATTGATTTGGTTAATTTTTGTTTTGTTTTAAGATTCAAGAAAGACAAACACACATCATAGCCAAAATACAAGGGATATGTTTTTAGATACCTCTTTGGAAAGTAATCAAAATGTTCTAGTTATCAAAATAGAACAATTTATATAAGTCTATTAGAGACTAATTTTATGGTAAAATATTATAGGTCATAGCATGCATTCATGTATTTCATTTAAGCATGCAATGAAATTATATTGTATGACCTTTGTGTGCAATTCTATAACAGCATTTACAGGAAGGATTTCTAATACTGAAAATACTTCAAGTTGATTACCATCCCACTGGTTGGAAATTAACCTACACTGTCATGACTATTGTTACCCACTGAAACGTGCGAGAGTTCAACACTACATCTCTATGCAAATAGGAAATCTATATGTATCTTGTGGCTCTCTATCTGTATGGTAAATAATTCTCATTGTTTTATAAGAACTAGGGAATGAACTTTTAGTGCAGATCATACTGGGGAAAAAATGGTATGAGAAAAAGAAAATACTCATAACCCCTCAACTGAGGGAACTTAATTAAAGATGCACATTAGATGTTATATAGTCAGTTGGAGGCTTTTCTCTTTGTGGAGCAAGCAAAAAATAAATTCAATATATAATTTTAATACTTAATGAGTAAAGATATAATGAACTATATTCATGTTTCTTGTTTTCATTTGATCTGAAACAAATTTAAACTTTACACCTGTTGATAAGCCTAAATAATTGATTGCTAATTTACAAAAGTAGTATTTCTTCTGATAAATAATCTTTTGCAATTAGTGATAAGCCAACTTTGGATGTTAATTATTCAGTGCTGGCTAGGTCATGTAAAAAGCATTAGAAAACTTTCACTGAAACTGCAATGGTTGACCTATTTTCTTCCCTCATGCTACAAAGTTATTTTATTTACTTTTCATTTATAAAACCATCTCCATCCCTAAATTTCTGGAACAAATGGTACATTCCTCATGATGATTACACTAAATGTTATAACAAACTTGATTCCATTGTTTTCCTGAGGACATCTTGCTTTGAATTTTATTATTTAATGCATGTATGTTATTATAGCTGTTAGCCCATAGCCATGGGAACTGCAACCTAGAATTCAGCCAACAACTAACTAAACTGAGTCTTACTGTCATTATTTCTTAAGGAATATAGTATTACTACATAACCCTTGCAAGGAGGGCATGTGTAGATTCAATGTCAACAATCTTCCATTTTATAAAATGGACTTGATTGGCAGATATTTGAAACTACAGGAGTTTCTCAAACTGATATTCCATGGATACTGCTAAACAACTATTTGCCTGATGAATATATGTGCTCCTAATGTGTATGTGTGTGTGTGTGTGTATGTGTGTGTGTATCTATCTATATATCTATATCTATATCTATATCTATATATTGATACATATCTATATATCTATCTATCCTTTGTTCAAATATACTTTCAGTTAAAATTATATTAAAAGGACTAAAACAGAAACATATGTAAGCTTGGAACAGCTTGATCATTTTGGTTCTGATTCATGTATACTTGGCCTACGTTCTGTGTTAATAAACAAGTTTATTAACAACTAGGAGTGCTTATTAACATTCACTATTCTCCCCTTTCAGCTTTCCAGTGTCCAAAATTGTTGAATGGATAATAGAATTGGCATTGATTAATATGCATTGAACTCTGTCTGATTAAAAAGACAGTGCGATAAATACAAGAAATAGCAATATGTGTTTTATTAAGTGTTATCATGGCCATGTTCTATTATTATATGTGCTCTTGAATTACTATATTTTGAAGGATAAGTTGATTGTTTTGAATTATTTTTGTCTAGCCTGAAGATTTAAACACTACAAGGTGCTTCCTGGAAAAATGTTTTACAAAATTTTTCCATATATTAGCACTTAGAAAAATACCAGAAAATAAAGCATCAATATAAAAATATGTAAAATCTCAAAATATATACTTATTAAGAAACTGTACCTGACTATCAAATGAATGAGCAATATTAGACTGTAACCTTCTCTAATTAAACTTGGCATGCAAAGAGCATTTCACTTTACATACTATATAATAAATAATTAAATTTAGTATGTACTCATGAAAAAATATCAGAAATTAATTAGAAGTGTATTCAGGAAGTCAGTCTTTATAAATTTGAATGTCAATATTCTATGTAAATTGATGATTTGGTCTTATCACTGAATTAGTAATTTATAACTTTCATTAAATACATGAACTATATAACTTATATTGTATCAAATATAAACTCACTAAATATTTGCATTAAAATTAGTTATAACTACCTTTTGATTGAAATACATAATTCTCTATAATTTACCTCTCTAGTTACTTATAAATATGAATTTAAACATATGAAAGTATGACTAGAATACCCAAGTATAATTGGCTACCTAATAATTAGAATGGTATGCAAAGCCTTCTTTAATTGAAAATGTTTAAAATGTTCACCAAAATCCTTTCATGTAGTAGTGAAATTAATTACCATTCTATACCTAATATTAAATTAATATTTCCACTCTAAAATGTAACTAAAATTTAATGTAATTAATTTTCACTTTGTCTTTAGTCTTCAGTTATAACTTAACATTGCTAAATGTTTAATTTAGATATTTTTCATTGTCTATATTTACTCTTTTAGTTAAATATATTATGTAATCAGAGCCAAAACAGTCACAAAACATTTTAATTATTGACATTATAATATAATTTCATATTGCACACAGATTTCTGACTATTTTATGAAACCACAGCACACTGTCCAAATATAGGCAAACAAATAACATTTTCAAAAACATTTACATTACAATGCCATCGACAACAGATATAAAATATGTTCATAAAGTAGTGCCCATACAGAACAAAATGGATTACAGCAATACATTAAAGATAATTTTCAAAATGGTATTGAATACTTTTAATTTGAATACATTTGATACACAAATAAAAATTTAAAATAAAGAACCAGCTCCTGGTTTGGTTGATGCTATGTATAGATCTTTTTTATTCTACTTGATTTCAGCCCTGAGTTTGATTATTTTTTGTCATCTACTCGTTTTGGGTGTATTTGCTTCTTTTTATTTTAGAGCTTTCAGATATGCATTCTTATCCCCTTGTACAAAGCTTCAGTCCAAGTGGATCAAGAACCTCCATATTAAACCAGACACGCTGAAACTAATAGAAAAGAAAGCAGGGAAGACTCTCAAGCACATGGGCACAGGGGAAAAGATCCTGAACAGAACACCAATAGCTTACACTCTAAGATCAAGAGTTGACAAACGGGACCTCATAAAATTGCAAACTTCTATAAGGCAAAGGACACTATCAATAGGACAAAACCGCAACCAACAGAGTAGGAAAAGATATTCACCAATCCTACATCTGATAGAGGATTAATATCTTATATATACAAAGAACTCAAGAAGTTAGACTGCAAAGAACCAAATAACCCTATTAAAAATGGGATACAGTGATAAAGAATTCTCAATGGAGGAATATAGAATGACTGAGAAGCACCTAACAAAATGTTCAACATCCTTAGTCATCAGTGAAATGAAAATCAAAACAACCTTGAGAATCCACCTCATACCAGTCAGAATGGCTAAGATCAAAAACTCAGGAAACAGTAGGTGTTGGCAAGGATGTGGAGAAAGAGGAACATTCCTCCATTGATGGTAGGATTTCAAGGTAATACAACCACTTTGGAAATCAATCTGGAGGTTCCTCAGAGAATTTGAAATAGTTCTATACCACTCCTGGGCATATAACCAGAAGATACTCCAACCTGTAATAAGGTCACATGCTCCACTATGTTCATAGCAGCCTTATTTAAAATAGAAGCTCGAAAGAACCCAGAAGACCCTCAACAGCTATTCAAAACAATGGATTCATGAAATTCCTAGGCAAATGGATGGAGCTAGAAAATATTCTGAGTGAGGTAACCCAATCACAAAAGAACACACACGGTATGCACTCACTGGTAAGTGGATATTAGCCCAGAAGTTTAGAATACCCAATATAAAATTCACAGATCAAAGGCAGCTCAAGAAGAATGAAGTCCAAAGTGTGGATACCTTGGTCCTTCATAGAAAGGGGAAAATACCCATGGGAGGAGATATAGAGACAAAGTGTGTGCAGAGACTGAAGGAAAGAGCATCCAGAGACTGCCTTACCTGGGGATCCATCCTGTTTACAGTCACCAAACTCCAGTATTATTGTGGATGCCAACAAGCTCTTGTTAACTGGGGCCTAATATTGCTGTCTCTTAAGAGGATTTGCCAGTGCCTGACAAATACAGAGGGGGATGCTCTTAGACATTCACTGGACTGAGCATAGGGCATCCTATGGAAGAGCTAGAGAAAAAAACCAAGGATATGAAGGAGTTTGCAACCTGTAGGAAGAACAACAATGTCAACCAACAGGATGCCCCCCCACAGTTCCCATGGAGTAAACCACCAACTAAAGGGTACACATGGAGGGACCCATGTCTCCAGCCTTATATGTAGCAGAGGATGGCTTTGTTGGACATCAATGAGAAGTGAGGCCCTTGCTCCTGTGAAGGCCCCAGTGTATGGTAATGCGAGGACAGAGAATCAGGAGTGGGTGGATTGATGAGCAGAGTGAGGGATTGAGATAGGGGGTTGTCAGAGGGGAAATGAGGGAAGGGGATAACTATTGAAATGTAAATAAAGAAAATATCTAATAAAAAATGGGTCAAATAGACCATAACCCTCTGTAGAAATTTCCCCCCAAAATACTTGCCTAGATTGCTCAATTATTTCTAATGCAGAAAAGGCAAATATTTTGGCATAATAATTCCTTATGGTGTTGGACATACTAGAATTCATCTCATTGGATGAATTCTACCCTTGTCCTATTCTCACCCTACTGTTATCTTCAGAGTTTTACTCAACACCTTTAGAAGAAATGTCTTCCTTTTTCTACATGATGATCCAGCAAATTTCTTGTACTTATTCTCTGAGAATGTAGAGAATATTCAGTAGCACTATTACAAAAATTAGTATTAATGCATAGGACTTCCCTTAAAGATGTTATACTCTATTGATTTTTTAAAAGAACTCTATTTCAATGATGTAATCATATCTTTGTGCATAAGCTAAGAGTATATGATATATCTGAAATGTTTGGTATAGCTAAACTAATATTGTGAATAATCTTGTAAAAATGATTTCAAAGAATTGTCTGTCTTTGAAGGGAAACTAATTAAAGTTATGTTTTAATCATTTCATTTCTATGCATCTTGAAATTATGGTAATGTTGAAGCAAAGTCATGTTCACTCCTTACAGAGCATCTTTCTCTTCTACAGCCTGCTTGATAGCATCAGATGAGATGCTGCCAAACAGAAATTCCGCTGAAACTTTGCTGAATATGTTTTCTTAAGTTTTTTCTTTGTCAATTCTAAGAAAACATCTCACAGGAAATTTTTTACAAGAATCACAAATCAAGGCCAGTGAGATGGTTCATTAGATAAAAGTGTTTGCTCTACAATCCCTGCAGCCTGATTTCAGTTAGAAGATCCAAAGTTCTTTAAAAGCAGATGTAGTTTCACACATTTATCATTCAAGTGTTCCTACAGAAAAGTAGGAGGTAGGGCTAGTGAACAGCCCAGATACTCCTGGATTAGCTAATCTGCAAAGTGCAAGGTTGAGCATGAAAAAAAGAAATTTCCAGGCCTCAAAACGTTTGAGAAAGGAAAAGACAGTTTCAAAAGTTGTCTTATGGCCTTCTCATGGACACCATTGTGTACACATACCCACACTCATACAATTATCACACACCAATAATAATTCTAGTAAAGCAAAAATAATTCTAGTAAAGTAAAAATTCTAAGTAAACAAGAAAAGCAAAACAATATACATAAAATGGCCTTTAAAAATGTCAAATGCATTGCGTAGTTCCAGATAAGGACTGAACTAATGTAAATATTGGCTGATTGAAGTGAAACAATAAATATAAATTCTTCTGTCTTGCACATATTCATGACTATATATTGGTTAATATTTCCAACTTAAGTATTTCCATACTAAGGATATAATTATGTCTGTTAAAATTATTAAAACTCTTTAGATATCAAATATTTGTTGAGTTTGTTTCTGATCTTTTGAATTTATAATGTAAAGAACAATTGAAAATAAAATAAAACCACAAAAAAAGTACAATATGCATGGTTCATCTTTCCCTGAGTAGTGAGAAAACACTTTTCTTTCATCTCTAATTAAATTATTTGTTCATGCAGTGTAGTGGGTAATAATTAAGAAAAAGTTCCATGCTGCCAGGCCTCTGCACCACTCTTTCCAAGTATCCAGTAGAGCATGACTCTTAAACTTGAATAGTTAACCAAATATATTTATGTATACAAAGCTCCCAATTACATAATGCCAATTTACAATGATAAATCTTATCCCAATATTTCTAACCTCTCCAAAACAGCATAAATATGTCTGAAGCCATCTGGATATCTGTGCCTCCTTCTCTGCTCTGCTCATCTCATCCACCAAGCCCTTTCCCTCTCTCGCTCTGCCCCTCACTTCCCTTAGCTCCTCCTCCTCTCTCCCCTCCAATCACTGGCCTCTCACTGCCTCAATGTGAAAGGATAGGAAATATCTTGCAACAATGCAGCAAGGTGTTTATGAACATTTTCAAATGCTCTAATTGACCTTGTCATTAAAATTCTCATTCTCTACTAATATTGACCCATATAATTGATTTGGTATTTGAAACAGTACAAATGGCCGAGAAACGGCTAAAAAGGAGAATTCAACATAGTCATAAATGACTGGAAGAGAGTTAACATTCCTTTAAGAATCTTTATTTTCTTATTACATGTTGGAGCATATGAAATGGAAGACTTGTGAAGACAAAAGCAAAAAGGCAGCAATCATGATTATTCTTTTATTGATAAATTGTATTTATTTACACCGGTTAAAAAAATCAATTCAACTGAATTTCAAGATCTTTTGGTTAAAGTCTACTCAATATTTTTCTCATGAATATATGTTATCTTTTCTGTTATTACGAAAGCTCACAATAATTTGATGTTTCTCATTTTACTTTTATGAGAACAGTAACTTGAGAGCCATATAAAATGAACATTCCAACCTGCTTCATACTTTCAGCACAACTAAGGAAAATGTAATATGAGGTAATTATATGAATGTAATTTTCTTCATGTTTAGTGAGCATATTTATCTTTTATTGTTTTTCTCTGTATTCACATAGTCTCAGTAAAGGGTATTCTGTTTGCAAAATATGTTGCTTCTATGTTGTGCTGCTGTAACTGTTTTGAGTTGGAAGAAAAAAGACAAAAGACAACGTAAGTGTATAGCTAAATCTCAGCTCATTTAGTAGATATCTTTCTACTGTACTACTATTATACAATCCTGTGATAGAATGCAAGAATTATCATTATTTATGTTACAATGCCTTTAAGCATACTAAGGATATCTGAAGCCAAGGTACATTAGATGAAAAGATGTGATGCTGATACTGTCATGGGATCAAGAAAACTTTAGCTAATTGATTTTAAAATACTATTTTTTATTTCAGTTACAGTAAAATGAGAAGGGTTATGCGTACTTGAATCTGTGAAAAATAGTGAATGTCCTTTATAGCCTCAGAAAGGTTTGTGAGGGTACTAACCATAATACATAAAAAATCGATGTCCTGACTGAAGTTGATAGCATGCACTTATAATACTAGCGCTTTTGAGAGGCAGAAGCATGCAGATTTCTTTGAGCTCAAGGCCACAATTGACTACATATGAAGTTGCAGGCCAGGCAGAGCTACAAAGTGAGGCACTGACTCAAAAGAAAACAAAAAATAAATGAAAAATAAATCTATGCAACAGAATATGGAATAGCCTTAATGTTCAGTAAACTGGACAAGGACATGGCAATGTTGCTCAGGAAATAAGACATTTGGTTTATTGCATAAGGCCCTGATTTCAATACCCAAAATACAAACATAAATGGTATTTTAAAATTAAAGGGACAGAATAGACCCTCTTCCTTATTAACTCTGAGACTAATTTTGAAGCTTCTTATATAGTAAGTAGTTATGCTGCCCATAATAGCCATTACATATTCCACTTTGTATTCTTGTTTCATTACACTCTATTTACTGCATACTTAATTTTTACTCATTCAAGTAACAGAAAGATAAATATTGGTCTCTGTCAGAGCCTTGTGGCTTGAAATAAATTGTGTGTTTTACCTTATATACAGACAAGATATATTTTCACATCATGCCAAATATTTTTGGTATGTTTATGTCAGAGTTCAATTTTCTGTTCTTCCTCATGTAAAAGGATACTTCATTATAATAATTAAATATTAACAGAAATTCAGCACAGATGACTAAATGTTATCTTTGTTTACAAAACTGACTTTAGTTTAAAAACAATTGAATAAAAATAAGGTGTATTTCTTGGTTGGTAATTTTATTAATAAATCTACATTCTTTTTTCATAATGTTTTTTATCAATTTTTTGGGAATTTCACATTATGAACTACAAGCATATTCTCTTCTCAGTTCTCCCAGGTTTGCCGCCTACCCTAACTTTATGGTCTCACTCCCACCAAAAATAAAGAAGAAAAAGAAAAAATGTACAATTTGTGTTACATGTATACTCACTAGTATATGTTCAATCTCCTGGTGGCCTGAAACTTATAGAAAACTGAGTTCTCCAACCTGCACCCTCACCAGAAGCCATCAACTGTAGACCCCTACATTCTGGAACTTTCTGTCTAGACCATTACTTTTGGGAGTAAGAAGGTAGGATAGGATAGTGGTAGGGGTTGTCACAGAAGACATCCCTGTCCCTCTGTTTTTAACCATGAGTCTACAGTCATCAAGACCATGGCAAAAATTACCTTCCTCGTCCATTTTAATAAGTTGGAGCACAGGTCATGCATGAACTTAACTTACACATGGTTTTTGGAGATGCATGGACCACAGATATTTACATAGTCTCCTGTGGCAGGACGGATCACAAACATTAAGAAGGCCCTCTGCCACAATATGAATACTGACACAGACATGGCCCTCAGTGACATCATGGACCTGGACTTATATTCATAGGAAGATCATATTATCAAGGTATGAGGAGTAAAAGAGCTATGTATCATTTCTGGGGAGGTAGTAGCTTTGAAATTCCATGAATTCTGTATGTCCTAAAACTGGAAGTTCACTGTGGAGCAATTTTAGGAAATACTGACTTTTATTTATGAAATGAAACTTTTAAAGAAAATTGGCCAGTATAGACAATCTAGTTGTATTCTAGATGTAAAATGTCATTATTCTTGAATAGAGACTTGAGTACATTTTCATTGAAGAAGAATATCTAGTTATGTCTTTCAGACATGTTTTATTGCTTACTAAATTGCTCTGAATGATTCTAATACTTAGTATGTGTGCTATGGTGGACTTAAAATTCTGAATACTCAGCACAGACAAGCATGCAGGCTTAGTTTGCACTTAGACATATAAACTAGTATACACAAGCTTAGGTGTGAGTTAATATTGAAATATTTATACTTAGAATATTTCATCTTTTCAGATTACTTTAACTTTAAGCAAATTGATGTACTAAAGGTTTCGATTACTCCAGAGTACCATTTATGGTGAGATATTTGGAATAAAGTAACTTCCCACATATTGGCCCTTTTCTAATAGAGGATGAGGATGCCATGGGATAAAAAGATATTAACTCAGAGTTTCTGATCATTTTGGAAGTTTAAAAGTAATTGTAAAGTGTACAAAAGCTCCCAAGAATAAAAAATATTAAAGTAATGAAATAAAGATAAGTTTATTCAAATGATTTAAACTTGCATAGAGAAACAATATAGGACATATATATTAATGGTTTAATCCCTTTAAATCTTACCTGCTGGCAATAAAAAAAGCTGAATTGCAAAATAAAAAATGTAAAAACACTTATATACTCATTGGTAAAAATTAGAAACATTTAAAAGCTAAATAGTTCTTCCTCAAGGGATCCATGAAGACATTTTACTTTCACTACACTACTTTATATTTGGGTTAATTGTTTCTTTATTGCCAACACTTAAGATTAACCAGAACTAAAGCAGAGTATTACTTCTCTAAAGCAGCAATCAAAACAGAAAACAGTTCTGCTTTTACTGAATCAGCAAGGATCAAGGCAAAGCTTAAATTCAATTTTCATTATTAAATTAGCAGTAAATAATGGCATTTTTAAAAACAGGACAGATATTTTAGAAAGGAGATGGTAAAGCATCACTATATAACATTTTTGTAAATGATACTGAAATATATTTCTTTGAGAGTAGTATGTTAAATCATGATATACAGTATTCATTAAAAAATATTTTCTTATGTTAATTATATAAATGTTAAATATGATGAGGCAGGGCCTATTTAGTATAAATACATATAGTCATATATACAAACTCAATGTTATTAAAGTACAACACATAAAAACTATCAAAAAATAATTTTATGTGGCTATAATTTTTGATATGTAATAAAACATTAGATACTAAATAATAATTCAATTACATTTTAATCATTTAAAATGAATTTGTATAATACTTTTCCAAATAAAATTTCTGTTTGATTTAATAAGATATGCATCATTAGCTAACTAATTAGAACTAACATGAAATGGGGTAGTTAAATACTAATTAATGACAGCTAATAAAATATTGCTATAGTTGTACTTTCTACTTACTAACTTTAATAATGGAATTTGCAGAAAATGTTTTAATTAATTTAAAAGTGAAACATTTATTCCCAGAATTGTATTCATAATATGTTAAAATAATTTTGTTTATAATGAGATGTGCTTAAATTCTAAATATCTTTTTATGTAGCACCTTTTAGGAAGATGAATTGAAAATAAGCCTATAGTATTTATTTTAGAGTTAAAAGTATTTAGTTTTCAAATTGCCTTACAATGTAAGACTCAGATAAAATTATTAGGAGAATAGAAATAAAGTTTCAAGTACCCAGTGTTTTTTTATTAGTATTCTAACCACCATGAATGAAATTAAATTTAGGATGAAAAGGTTTATTTGGCTTATAGATCCCAGGTCATGGTCCACTGAATGGAAGGGCAAGCAGAAACTTAAATTAGGAATCTGGAGGCAACAACTAAAGAAGAGTCCATAGAGATATACTATTTACTGAGTTGTTCTCCATAATTATCTCATTTGCTATCTTATACTACCAGGACCACAGGCCCAGGGATGACACTAAAATCTTGCTGATCTGAGTTCAAATAGATGGAAACCTAACAGCATAAAAGAGTTATGAGAGTTTGTAAAACTAATTATTATGGAAAGATGAAGTTAGGAAAGTCATTTATTTAATTGATTTCAATAAAGCAACTTTAATCATAAATCTGAATAGTGTCAATAACTGCAATAGTTCTCATTTGTTCACACACATTTTCACAAAGTCTATACTGACAAAATATAAAATTATATGATAGTTTATGCAATATTTTCTTGGAAATAATGATATTTTAAATTGCTTTTACAAAACAAATTTCACAGTTAAATTTCAACAATACATTCAAGATTTTACAATTTTTGTTTTAGGTCTAGGAATAAACTGACAATCTATGCATATAGTTCCAAAGAAATGAAAATGCCAATTTCCTATATAATATAGTAAATACTTGATCCTTGTGTTGCTGCTTCTGGGAGTTGATGTGGTCTTTAGGAGCAGTGGATGGCTTCAGTGTCTTTATATCACAGATTTATGTATCAGAGGGAATAGTGGGACTCCCACCCTCCTTCATGTCTTCCTTTCCTCCCATTTTGCTGCCTAGATATCTGATGATTAGTTTTACTCTGATGCACATATTTATGATGATATGTTACTTTACTGCAAGCCCAAAGCAACAGGGTCAACCTATTATGTGTTGAAGTCTTCAAAACCTTGAGGTGAAATAAGCCTTTTCTCTGTATGTAGGTAGGTAATGTTGAATTTTCTCTTTCATATGTAGTTGCAAGATGTAAAACTTTGGATATGTTGTTTAAATCGGATTATCCATAGAAGGCATGAAACTAGCTCCAATCCTTATATTGACACATGCATGAATAGCATCATACTGAACATAAAAATTGCAAAGAGTAATCCTAAAAGTCATGTACAAAAACAGTCCTGTAAGTATTTAGTAAGAAACTGTCAATTGAACAATAAGTGTAAAAAATATAAAATTACAGAATTCACTGGTAATTAGGTTCAACTAGAAATAATCATTCTATATTAACTAATCTGAGGTCAGAAAGGCAAATGAAGCATTTTCTCTTTGATATATAGCCAAAAATCTGAAACTTTTGATATGTTGCCTAAATTAGATTATTCATATAAGTCATAAAACTAGTTATAGTCCATAGGAGGATTTCAAGGCAAGGAGGACACACAGATGGTGAGAAGGGGGAAAGGGAGAAATGAGACAGGAAGTGTTAAATATTGAGGGGGATCAGAAGTCCTTATTGTTTACTTTTATACTAATAGATTAGCACATCTCTCAACTGTCATCAGAAGCTTCTTTTATATTGTAGATGAAGATTAATACAGAAACCCATAACAAATAGACATGCAGGGAATAAGAGACCACCCAGTGCTAAGTGCTAAGTGGGGAATCTATATCACCTTCCATTAACACAAGGCTCAAGTATCATTGAGGAATACAAGAATGGAAGGTTGTATGAGCCACACACCCCCAGCCCCAATATAGAGGAGTTTAAGTATATTCCTGTAGCAGAGGATAATATTTTTCCAGGATATCACAGGCTGCCAAATAAAAAATCCAGTGCTAAATATTCATTCCCTCTTCTGGTAATGAGTATACAGGATATTGGTTACCATTTAGAGCTTGATAGTATAAATGAGATGAAACCACGTACATGATTCTCAGGACAAGAAAAAATTAAGTTGATATTGACCTTGAAACTCCTTGCCTAGTGTCTAGCTTTCATAGTGCTAAAAGATTCTACATGTGCTTGTAGGAGAGAAAAGTCATTGGCAGTTTTACCCAACTATGAACCCATGAACCATATAATTAATTAATGCTGTCCTAGAAATGTATTACTACTGGAGTACTAATGTCTAGAATGTTATATGAGTATGCAACACTTTTTGGTTGTCTGTAAGGCCCACTCTATAAGAGGGATTCATATTTGGTGCTCTTAATTGAGCCCAAATCATATCATATGACTGGCTATGGCTAGATCATAGGCTTTAGAAGAACATATATAACCTAAATTCTTATTTTTATATGCAAAGATTAAATTTCTCTCAAACATCACAGCAGAAACCTCCTCTTGCCATAGATAGAAATCAATTCAGAGACCCACAGAGTCAACTTTTAAGTGTTCTGCTCTAGATATATTCCTCTCCTCTAAAGACTAATGTACAGATAGAGGAGAGTATAAGAGATAGACAATGTAGATATTTGCAGTGAAACATTATATTACATCCTACACAGTTGCACATACTTTGGGCAGAAGAGTCGGTATTCTTAGAGTCAGTGATATTGAAGCTACATATGTTCCACTAGATAGCCACACACACATGCACATATAAGCTGCACTAAATTGACTCAAGGGTATTTAAAAAAAAGTTTAAAGTATAAAGTGGTGAAAGAAACAAAGTAGGTTTTAGAAGTGAAAATCTAGGAGGTTTGGACAAAAATGCATTATATATACATATATACATCTTCACTATAAATAGAGAAATCCATGATTAAACGTAGATGCTGAGCTGGGCGGTGGTGGCGCACGCCTGTGATCCCAGCACTTGGGAGGCAGGTGGATTTCTGAGTTCAAGGCCAGCCTGGTCTACAGAGTGAGTTCCAGAGAGAAACCATGTCTCGAAAAACCAAATCCAAAAACAAAAAACAAACAAACAAACAAAACCCCAAAAGCAGATGCCGATAAATGTCGGGCACCATGATTTCTGCCTCCTAGTGCAGAGATTAAAGATATTTGCCACCATATCATGTTTATGACTCAAAATCCTAAAGTTCAGGTTAAATTTCTAGCATCATAAACCTTATTGTTTCAATATATGTCTTTGATATGTTACAGACAACAAAACCTACTCAATTTTGTGAAGATGAAAAATATAATGGACCATGTAATTTGATGGTAATTTAATATATTAAAGAATTATACATCATTCATGTATTATGTTCTTTCATATCAACTGAAACATCTAATCCACTGGATTACACTAAACTTATAGCGCAGAAAATATTGAAGAATTACACAGTGAAAACCCATATTAACCTTCTCTAGATTCCACAATTAACACCTCATTATACTTGCATGATCATACATGTGCCAATGTTTACATCCGTATATCACTGTACTGAATTTCTGAGCATACTGCTAGCATGAGAACCCTTAGCCCATAAAAATTTTAGTAGGTCTATAAAATCATAAACATTTAATAATCACATAGCAATTCAAACTTCACATACAAAAGGCATTTATCTTGTACAAACCAATAGAAGTTCAATAATCAATGAGATTTTTATTATTAAAAGTTAGAATACAATTTGAAGTAAAGTTGAATTATATTGTATTATCAAGCTGATGTTTCCTACGGAGATAATCCAAATGTTTCCATAAAAATCAAAGCAAATTTACTCTCCACCATTTAATTTAAAAATTTATAGGTCACATTTACCATGGAATATTTAAAAACCATATAGCTCCACAAATTATTCTCAATGTTTAACTAAAATTTGTTATTTAAATGTCATGAAAATAAATTCCAAAGGAAAATACTATATTAAGCTTTTCAAATACAAATTTCAGCTAGAATCCACAATATAGTCTTTTGAAATCAAGAGATATTATCAATTTAATTAATCAAGAAAAAAGTTAGACTTTTCTTTCTATTTTCTTCTATAGGTTTCAAAGTCATAAAAGTAGAAAAAAATAATTAAAGAACAAAATTTAAGGATGCTTTAAAATGATCAAGCCCTTACAAAATTATGATTTTTAATTTCAGAAGAGTATTAAAGAGAATGACTCAGTTCTGAAGTAAATACTTAAACATCACAAAAAATGTAACACTGTCTTACATCAAAAATGTTTTAAATTTCAGCAACAATTACGTTCTTTTTAATTCTTACTTGACTAGAAGGAATCTAGCTGCATATACAGCACTGTCTAGGGTATTTGCTTGGTGCTGAGGATAGACATTTAAAGTTGATTTCTGTGGGAAATGCTGATTTTGCTTTTAATTTGTATATACATGTTTTACATTAAATGGCATATACTGCTCAAAAGACAATGCCTCATGCTGTTCTCATTTGAATTTACAAGATGAGTAAATCACAGTATTGAATTGATCCTCAAGCACTTTGTGAGGGTGGAACAAAACTTGACAATTCAAATTCAAGCACTTGTACAAGAATATAGGTAAGTAGGGGAATGTAAGTTACTCAGTGGTACCTCCTTAAGTGAGAATGTGAAGGTTTTTAATATCAATTGAGTACTGAGTGATTTTTCTATTTCAATTCTTAAAAGCATGCTAGATCCCATATCTAAAAATCAGTAACAAAACAGCTATTAAAATAAGACATTTTTGATCCACTTATACTTTACATATATAAAATACTTATATACACTACTGTTTACTAAATATGAAAGGGTATTTAGTTGAGAAGATAGCCCAGTTTGTACTATCAGATCTAGGATATGAGTTTGACTTACTCAAACTATGATAAAAGGAAACAAATTAAAATGAAAAAGAAAGAAAGAAAGAAAGAAAGAAAGAAAGAAAGAAAGAAGGAAAGAAAGAAAGACAGATAGGTAAGTAAGTAGAAAAGAAGAGATAAGTAAAGAAGAGAGAAGAAGAAAAGCAAAAAGGGATGTGAAATATTTGAGGGGCTACCATTTAGATGAGATCAAATGTAATCCTAAAACTCTGTGGGAAAAGTTGAGTAGTTTTTCATTGCTCTAACCTTATCATTTGGGTGGTTGAAGTAGGGAACCCTTTACTTCAATACTAACCTGGGTTTCACAGCAAAATCCTGTCCAAACAACACCACCAAAAAACAATACAAAACAAAAAAAGCCCAAAACAAAACAAAACAAAAAATCCCCCCCAAAAAAGAACGAACAAAAAGAGCAGTGCATACAAATGAAAATTTTGAGAGGCAAAAAGTGAATAATCAATTCACTCACATAGTACATAGAGATTCTAATTTGTATTTCTACATAAGTAATATTTAAAACTGAACTCAATTACAACTGAAAACAGCAAGATTTAATTCATAATTAAAATCCCATGCACATTTAGAATAATGAGACTTTAATGCATATAGTAGATTTTAACTTTCCTTTAAAATATATCAAGTTAAGACTTTTTCTGTTAGAAATGATATAGATGCTTGACTATATTATCTCTTCTCTCACAGAACTGTTCTTTATTCATCATTGTATTTTTAGAACATAAAACATTAAAATAGGATAAAATAAATTAAGATGGGAAAAATGTTACCCTCTGATTTTCTTCATCATTGACTCTTATAATGACATCTAAGCTAAGATAATAAGATGCATTCTCAGAAGTATGTGTGTTTTGGTTTGGTTTGGTTTGGTTTGGTTCACTTCAAGGCTTCTTCCCTTGTAACAAACTATAAACTGTGTTCATTGCATGTAGTTAGTGGCTGAAATGCCAACAGGTTTTTTAAAAAAAAAAACTCAGTTATCTCTTTTCAACACCACTAGCAAGTATGTCTTAAATTTTGGTCTACTCGTTTTACTAATGAATTAAATGGAAAGTATTGAACCCAAAGTGTGAGTCAAAATCCAATGTGTTTTCAGGATATTTTTCCAGGCAAATCCACAGATGTGAAAGTCTTCTTTCCTTTCTTCCCTAATTTCTCTCTTTATAAATCTAGAGCACATTTATTCCAAGATCAGGTAGCTTTATTTAAGTAGGTGTCTATAAATGGGTGGTTCACATTTATTTAAGTAGGTGTCTATAAATGGGTGGTTCATATAGACATTCACCACCTCCAAATAGTGAGACATGGAAGGGCATGGCAGAGAGGGATCTAATGCAGTTCTTATAAGTACTTATTATGCACGGTCCCATGTTACCTCGGAGGGGAAAGGAATAATTGGTAAATAATATAACAAAATACAAGAGTGAATACTATGAGTGAAAGGCTTCCTGGTAATGGTGGTGCAGTAGAAGAGAAAAAAAGATATTTTTTTCCTTTGTTGTTATAGTAGAGCACATTACCTTACTTACTTTTGCATTGCTGTGAACAAATGCCCAAAAGAAACCATTTAAAGTAGAAATAATTATTTTGACTGATGACTTCCAATAACTTAGTACAAGGTCACTTGGCTGCATGAATTTGGACAGGATAACTTGTGTCAGGAGTGTTCTTTTGGCCTTGGCATATAGAAAAGTGGAAAATGAGAGTAACTAGGAGGCTAGGAGAAGAAAGAGGGGCAATTTGAACTGGATAGCACCCGAGAACATGGTACTACCTGCTTTCATTCACCACCTCCAAATTAATAATCAATTAATCAGACTGAGTAATTGTGAACAAATATTCTCTGAAACACTCTTGCAAACACACCCAGAATCATAATTTTCTAATCACTGGGGCTACTTTAAACTAACTGAAAGTCAATATTAACCTCTAAAATACTTTCAACCATAAATATACTAGGTAAATATAAAGTACATTTTTACATTTTAACAATTGGATTTAATCTTGTAGTTAATGCGTTATGAATTATAAAAGCTATTTCCTTTAAAGTTCAAATAGTGGTACAATTTAATTAAAGAATTCTGTGTGCTCACATTCTCTGAAATTATTCTGACTCATATCCATAGACGTTAAAATCTTGGTCTACTGCTGTTAGTTTTGTTTCTTGATGATTATAGATAGCTGTTATTGAGGCAGGAAAAACAATAAATTGCAGCACCAACATGTAAATTGTGAAGGGAAAATGTTCATCTAATTAGAATGCTTTATTTTGGAGTTGCAATATATAATGTAAGATAATCGTTTTGTACCTTTTTTCATGTCTAATATTACTTAATTGTTTGAATCAGCCTTTTTACTAAAAGCATTTTATGACATGCTTTGGTCTTAGGAAAAAAACTACAAAACTTTCTTTGTCATCTGTAATTTAATACATTCTACTCAAATCTCACCATTAGATAGGGAAATTTTTTATTCTCCCTTCTCCTCCTCCTCATCTTCCTCCTGGTTCTCTTCCTTCATCTTCTAAGTGTCTACAACTGTAGAATAGCATTGCAATGTCTATGTGCTAGAGTTTAACATGTAGAGAGCTAGAATGTATTACTTTGCTAAGTTAGCAACACAGAAAGTCATAATCAAATCTGGGGATTTCTCATCCATAAGTACACAGAGGGGATGATTCTATATGAAAAGTAACCTACAGAGTATGATTGTTTTGATTTATAATAACTACTACAGACCTGATAGTATTCAGTAATTTGGAAAACTATGAAGGCTTTATTTTGAGTGCAGACAGAACAATTTGATCTTGGCCTATTAATCTTTAACATATAGCCTAGTATTCTGGTATGAAGTGTTTCATTGCAAGACATTAGTAAATCAAGTATTATGGTCATGATTTCACTATTATCTCTTTGTATCTATGTTATCCTAGACACTAGCAACTAGAGTAACTCACAATTGCCTAAAACTGCTAAAGCTGCAACTTTACTAGGACTTTTTCCTGGTTACTGCTAAGTGGCCAGAAGAGATGCTGCTGATGTACAAACCTATAAATGAAGGTATGAAAATACCTTATTTTTACAGATCAATGTTTAAAATCAGTCATTTTACTTCCTTATGAGAAGCAAACGTACAGTCAAAAGACACATTGTAAGCAACTGTTAACTGTACAGTCAAAAAGGTTACTTTACATCTTGAATATTTAGTATGTGCAATTCATAGCCTTTTTTCATGGAATGCCTTACACAAACAACAATTTAATGAGGTACTTGCCATTATTCTTCTTTCAGGATAAGAAAACAAGCTTAGAAAGAGCAAATATTTTTATTTAATTGCAAATGGCTGGCACTGCCAGAGCTGGATTTCAAGCAAATTCCATTAAATGACCTTTTTTTTTTTTTAAAGTATCTTTTGAGTTTTTAATTCTATTTTTTGTTGTGATGTACATTTTAGCAGTTTCTCTCTGAAATTCACTTTTATGAGAGGCTCCTTTTTAGGTATATGACAATAACTTATGGCAGAAGAGGTACTTTTTTTTCAAATAGCATTAATGCATTAATTGCACATTTATAAGCCATGACTGCAGAGAGCAGTGGGTTGTCTCACACTCATACAATGAGCAGAGGAGTGTTGCGGAAAGGGATCACAGTCAGATATATAATCTTTTATGAAATAAGTTAATAAGAGTTGAAACAGTGTATGCTTGATGAAATAAATTTCCTAAGGGTAATAGGCATTAACAGATGTTCAAATATTTTTAATGTCCCCATAGACAGGCATATTACTTTCTCAGTTACTGAGCACATGTGGTGTTCTTTTAGTACCATTCATCCCATTTACACTAAAAATGGGTAAATGCATGTTCATGAACCTTAGCAAAAATGGCCTAATTTTCTCCTCATAAATATTCTTGACTTCCTGTTCAGTAAATAAATTTTCTATAACCCAAATTAGGAAAAAATGTTAATTTCTTGCTAAAATTGTTTCTGTGGCTTTCTGTCATATTTCAAAGATGTAAAAGACCTAATGACATTCATTCACAAAGGTTTTGAGGAGTATACAACCTATGGTATACATTAATTCATGTTTGTGCTTGGCATCAGCCCCACTAATTTTCCATCTTGGTGTCTTTCCAACACAAGATCATTTTTGTTACTTGAGATACTTTAACTTTAGCTATGATACAGCAATCATCTACTCAAACCTCTGTTCCAAAAACATGGACACCTTAACTGATGCACACATAAAAATTTGATATCTCTTATATTCCCACACTTGTCATATATATTGTTACAATTTCATTGTCAAAACTATTTTAGTTTAAAATTTTTCATCTAATAATATTGAAAGGAAATGTTTAATATTATAAGATAAGGTGACTAATACTGTTGTTGAAAGAAGGAAATTACTAATGGAAATTGTGACATTTGCCAGAAGTGACAGCTTGTCAAATTGACTGTCAATATGTTTAAAGAAAATATTAATAAAAATGCAATTCACAAGTAACAACAAGAGCAAAATAAATTTCAACTTTTTAAAGTAGACATTGGACAGGTAGAACCTAGTACTTTCTGATTTAGAAAATAATCTCCTGTGTTTTGTACAGTAATATGTTTTACTGGATTTGTTCAACAAAATCTAGATTAATAATTTGGATGATAACCATACATCTTTTTTTTAAATTTTTATTTTCTATATTCTATGTTTACATTCCAAAGGCTTTCCCCTTTCCCAGTTACCCCCACCATATGTCCCATAATTCCTCTCCCCCCCTGCTATTCCCCACTCATTCCCCCCCCCCATGATTTCTCTGTTCTGGGTCTACAATACTAGATCCAATCTTTACAGGCCCAGGGTCCTCTCCTTTCTTCTTCTTGGGAGTCATTTGACTGGCTAATTGTGCCTTGAGTATTTAGGACTTCTGGGCTCATTAATATCCACTTATCAGTGATTGCATTTCATGTGCATTCTTTTGTGATTGGGTTAGCTCACTTAGGATGATAGTTTCCAGATCTAACCATTTACCTACAAATTGCATGAATTCATTAGTTTTAATTGCTGAGTACTATTCCATTGTATAAATATACCACATTTTCTGTATCCATTCCTCCTTTGAGGGATATTTGGGCTCCTTCCAATTTCTGGCTATTATAAACAAGGCTGCTATAAACATAGTGGAGCATGTGTCTTTATTGTATGCAGGGGAATCCTCTGGGTATATGCTCAGGAGTGGTATGCCAGGTTCCTCTGGAAGTGGCATGCCCAATTTTCTGAGGAACCCCCACACTGATTTCCAGAGCAGTTTTACCATTTTGCAATCCCACCAACAGTGGAGGAGTGTTCCTCTTTCTCCACATCCTTGCCAGCACTTGTTGTCTCTTGTTGAGTTTTTAATCTTAGCCATTCTGACTGGAGTGAGGTGGAATCTCAGGGTTGTTTTGATTTGCATTTCCCTGATGACTAATGATGTTGAACATCTCTTAAGGTGTTTCTCGGCCATCCGAATTTCTTCTGGTGAAAATTCTTTGTTTAGCTCTGTACCCCATTTTTTGATAGGGTTATTTGATAACCATACATCTTATGAAGAGTATTTCAGTTTAAGAGATGAGTGGAGCTGTTGGATACAAAACAGCACAAAAGTATTTTATGGCATAAATTTTGATATTTTAAATCTTTAAGGGGTAGTTACATATTTTGTACTGCAATTTGAATAAAGTATAGGTAGTCCACAGGTTTTCCTTTTTCATATGCCCATGTGGAAACAATTGTACAATGATTTCCAACAATGATGCTGCATATCCTAAATGCAAAGCCATTTGACAGGCTGGAAAAACAATTACTCATTTAAGGTTTGAAAACTGCTTAACATTAATGGATTATGCATTTTTATCTTCTTTTGTACCAAAAATCACACTATATGGAACAGTCAGAGGGTGGACCTGGAGGAGAATAAAATATGATGTTTTAAATAAATAAATAAATAAATAAATAAATAATCAAAAAGAGAAGGTGTGAACTGCCGTTTGAACCCACCATTATTGCAATGATAGAATTATGTGATCTCAACAAATTTCAAGTTAGTATTAAGTATAATCTAAAATGAAACTAAACTATTTAGGATATTTTGGGCTCAAAATGTTACAAATCAGGCAAACCCTGCATCAAAACTAAAATGAATTATTTAGCTTTATTCCAAGCTGAAGCAAATGAGAATCTCTAGAATATGGAACAAAACCAACAATGATAGGAAATGTAATGTGCTGTATTTTCCTTTGCTAAATCTTTAAATATTACTGAATCTACAGCTTTCTCTTTGTGTGTGTCTCTCTTTCTGCCTCTGTTTCTCTGACTCTGTCTCTGTTTCTCTCTTGGGTTTGTATGTGTTTGTGTGTATATGAAACACCATTTTGCTTTACTTTCTCTGTATCAAGAAGCAAATTACATATCACAAATCCAGCTTTTCTTTGGGTAATGAAGACAACCTTGTTCAAGCAAAAAATATATGCGGATGAGTTTATGATCTTTAACTCCTGCTTCAAAGATGAAACATTTCTATTTTGTAATAGAAAACCAATGGTGGTCATCATGAGAAACATCTCTAAGAAAATGAATATTTCAGAAAGGAAAAAACAAAAACCAGAAACTCCTAATTCAAATCTTCTTTGCTGTGATTTAAAGATTAATTAAGCTGTCCTACTTTACAAGAAGTTTCAGTACATTTAGGGAAAACGGGCTTACAGATCTAAACCATAATTAGTTGAATCTGCCTGGAGTAGAAGGGAGATTAAATGTAGAGACTCACAGCCAGACCTTAGACTTAAAGTGATGCAACTGAGAACATTCAGCGCTAAATGGGAGGTCTCTATCAAATCTTTCAGCTCAGTGATTAGGGAACCACCTGGAAGTGGAGGCAGTGTTTAAGAGCCAGAGAAGATGGACACAAATAAAAGGGGCCCCTTTAAATCAACATGAGCATAGCTCAAGTGAACTCACAAAGACTGAAGACACATTCATAGAGCCCAGAGAGGTCTGCATTTGCTCTTCAGTCCTCTGCATATACATTATGCCTTCCAGTTTAGTGTTTTTTTCTAGAATTCCTAAGCATACAAATGAGTCTCTGCTTTCTATACCTCCTCTTGAGCCCTTCTACTTCTGTTAATTTGTTCTGTATGGCTTCAGTGTGATACTTTTCTTTTATCTTATGTTTTATTGATTGGTTGATTAATTGATTGATGAATAAGCGAATGGATGAAAATCTAGCCACTAAGGGAATGGTTGCTAAATTAACTGGCATTTATACTTGCTGGGAGAGGGATTCACTTTTCTGCAATGGAGTGACACTTTTATATACCAACCACACCATGGCCGTCCTCTTATCCAACTGTAGTGGATCAACATATTATGGACTCCACAATTGCTTTGTGTGCTTTTATTCATTTACAGTTTAGTGAGGGTTTTTTTATTTGGTTTGGTTGTTTAATTGTATTTTGTTTTCATTTTTTTTCCTTTTTTTGGTGTTGTTTTACTTTGTTTTCTTTGAGTTTTTTTTAGAGAGATTGTTTTACTGACTTTTTTAAAAATTATTTCTGAGAAAGAATTTAAAAGGGCATGGATGAGGAGATGAAATGAAAGGACGTGGGGGAGGGGAAGAATATGATCAAAATATATTTAAATTTAAAAATTGTTTTAAATAATAAAAATGTTTAAAAAGAATAAATAAATGATAACTTTAAAGATTCAAGGGAGAGAAGATACAACTATAGTTTTCAGTCTTTAATTCATTTAAATTTCATTCAATATGTGAAACTCCCTTAGGTAATGTATCATTTATTATACTGCTGTTTGTATTGATAAACCTGGCTGTTACAATTATGTTCTGCCCATCCAAATCCATGACATCATCTTTAGCTGGAAATACGGACAGTTTAGTTCATATCTCTGGCCAAATGAATGACAGCACCCCATAGAAAGCTCTGGGGGTGCTTTCTACAAAGTTTGAGTGGAACACTTCCTACAGGGATAAAACACAAAGGGCCACCTAGGGTTGATATCCCACAGGTATTCCCCACATCTAAGTTTAAAGCATACCACTTTGTGATTATCATAAACCCAGATGAAGAAAGGCCTCTGAATGATGCTGGTATTTGAAACTTTGAATGTAAGTGCATAGCTACATACTTCTAGTGTGCAAATTTCCAAACAGTTACAACCAAAGAGAATACAAAGCCAGGATCTCAACAAAAAATGAATTTTGTAACATTGTTTACACAGTATTTCTGGTCTCAATAACCATGACTTTGTAGGATCTGTTGTTGCTTTATGTGATTATTAATCTGATTAAAAGAAAGAGCTCAATTCAATTTAATAACAACTATTAGTAGAAAAGAAATTTGGTGTTATTCACACTCACAATCAGCTTTTGTTAAACAACCCATGTTCTTAAGTACTTTTAATTTAATATTTTCATTTTATAGATAAGTAGCTTATTTCACTTAGTTCGTTGTTAGCTACTTCAAATTAAAAGGTAACTAACATTTTTCCTTCATACTGTTCAGAAGTTGGTAGAGAGTTATAGTTTTTATTCTCAGTGGAAAATGAATGCTGAGCTTTGGAAAAAATGCAAAAAAAGCATTGAGTATTTACAAGGTGCCAATTTACTGAAAATTAGTTTTCATCTAGTGTCTCACTTAATTCCCCAAAATATATAATGTACATAATCTAATAATCCCATTTACAGATAATAAACAAATGCAAAAGAAATGGTAAAATGGAAAAAATAAAACCTTTGGAAACCTTGCTGGGATCAACCTTGTTTGTAAATTATATTACCTCATGTATCACATACAGGAAAAAGTAACAATTTACTTTCTGTAGTTTTGGGAAAATCAATTAGCCTATATATGTCATTAATATGTAATAGTGTCTGGATATTATAAACATTCAAAACAATTTTATTTTCAATCACCTTTTCTCAAAAGTATAGTTAGTGCTGTGCCAAAATACAAAGAAAAATTACAAAACTTTGGACACTGTAAATGTCCTATTCCAATTATATTGTCCAAGATAGATAAAATGCCAACCTCATTAAAAAATGATTAAAAAGGAAAAGCGAATTACTTTTCTAAGGTTAAAGCATAGATTTTTCATATTTTATATTTTGTATGTAAAATTTTTTCAAACAAATTAGAAGAGGCAAACAATATCTGTGTCCATGGTTAATTTAATTCATGAAAATTTCATGAAGTATGTATCCTCACAGAATATACAAAATATACCTCTTGGTAAGATTATGCATTTTTAGTTCAGTACAACTAGTACTATAAATATTTATACCAATCTCATTTGATTCATTTTGGTGAAAAAACAGTACTTAGTATTTGTGAGTGTTTTATAGCTTCAAATTATTTACTAAGTACCTGTCCTATAAAAAGGCTAGGCATTTATAACTACTAAAAACTAAAAGATACATACAGTCTCAATATTGAAGTTTTAGGAATGAAACAATATATGTAAAGAAATTCTGAAGCAATTTGTTCGATATTTTCTTTCCAAGATTTTCTTTTTGTTATGAGAAATAAAGTATAAAGTTGGTGGTATGGTTTAAAATTAATTGCTGAGGAAATCATTTACAATAATGAAATTGAGATTGTCTAAATTTTCTCAACACTAGATGCCTATATGATGAATGTCTGACACCTTCCAAATGATCTACAGTTCTTTCATATGTGTGGCCTCTTTTCATCTTCTATGTTAATTTACTAGGGTTAAGTTTTTGTGAGTAAAGGACATGTTTACCTCATCATTGTGAATTAATGCAGACATTAGGTATTTACTGTCATTCCACAGAATTTTGTATTAAGCATACTAAAGAACTATAAAGAAATGAAAGAAACATGGCTGTTTGACTAGTCATTTTTATTTCATTTGAAATACCTTCCAAACTATTTTTCTATTTTCAAGCTTTATATGTAGAAAATAAGTAGTAATGTGTTACAAGTTCTCAGTAATATATATCAGAGTATATTATTAGAATAATGATATCAGCAACATAAATATGCACAAAATGACTACAAGTCAGTTTTTCTCAGTAGAGAGTTGGCAAATTTTCTGATAGCATTACTTTATATACATAGAACTTACATTATATAGCTAGACCAAAATTTCAGGCAGACAGAACTGTTTCATGAGATTTTCCTTGTGAGCCATTTAAAGGAAACAAACATCTCCATTTATGTGAGTCACTGGAGACACAGTCCTTAACTTTTCCCCTAAGTATTCCTTTTGTTCTCTCTTCTCCTTGATGTTATTCATCATACAGGATACATAACAGTGCCATTAAAGGAGAAACTTGCTTTTTATTGGAAGAGATATCACTTCCTTATATTGAATCTGAAATAGCTTTTACAAGCAACTGTTCAGCTTGAGATTATGAGGTGCAATCTAAAATTCTAAGTGCAATTTAGAACTGGAAATCGCATGCATTGCCTAGCACGATGTACCTACTATAGCAATTTAACAATTTACAGGTAGATTAAAGGATTGCATACATCCCCTTCTGATATTGCAAGTTTTCCACTCTAATGTCAAATAGTCACCTGCCAAATACACATGACTCATGATTTAAAAGTGCTTCTATGAAACTCTCCTTGTAATAAATTTTCAGTTGCTAAGTTTCTTTGCTCATCTTCTTGGATCATTAGATTGTTCTTTAGAACTCCACATTAGAAAAACAGTCCATGCTAATGAATATCATATTGTAAATGGTTGGGTTTTTTTTATTTTTTTATTTTATTTTCTATATTCTATGTTTACATTCCAAAGGCTTTCCCCTTTCCCAGTTCACACCCACCATAGTTCCCATAGTTTTAATAGTTTTAAAGTATTTGTCATGAAAAATAAAGTGAATAAGGTAGGACATAATCAATGAGAAATTTGCTTTTAATATAAAGAGTGACAAACAGTGTCTAATGGAAAAAAATCAATAAAAACAAAGAGAAAATTTAAAAAATTTAGTGATGATCCTCATTATCCAACATAATTTACAAAATAAGTATTCAGAAGGCTGTGAATGTAATTCTGTTCTTAAGCTCTAACAATATTAGTACCATAGTTTTCAAATTTAGGAAAATAAAGATTCAAAATAAAATGTCAAGTTTTAAAACATATTTTACTTTATTTATTTATTTATTTATTTATTTATTAGATATGTTTTTATTTATATTACAAATGTTGTCCCCTTCCTGGTCACCCCACCCTGAAAATCCTATAACCTTTCTCCCCTCCCCTTGTTCCCCATTCAATCCTCCCCTGCTTCCCTGTCCTGGTATTCCTCTACACAAGCCTTCCCTGTCCTGGTATTCCTCTACATCAAGCCTTCCCAGGACCAAGGATCTCTCTTCTCTTTGGTGTTCAACAAGGCCATCCTCTGCTGCCAATGTGTCTGCACCCATGGGTAACACCATGTGTACTATCTGGTTGATGTTTTTGTCACTGGGAGCTCTGGGAGTACTGGGTGGCTCATATTGTTGTTCCTCATTTATCATGTTTTCATGCATGGATATACCCATGCTAAGGTATTTTGGTAGCAGAGTACAATTTGCTGTTTTGGGTTGTTTTTATGTTTGTTTGTTTTCCCCTTCTTATTATATATTTTCCTGGAATTGAATTCAGGTGATCTGCCTTGGCAGAAAGGGCCAATTTACGTATAGCTAAAACATAAAGGTAAGTTGTAAAAAAAACAGAAAGGAAAATAAAAGGACTTGTACAGAGAAATGGCCCAAAATGGGGTAGTGATTGATTCTTTAATTCCAATTCCAATGAATTAGTGAAACATGCACTCTGTGGTTTTATAGTATCAAATATGTGTACATATTTTGTTTGAATTGTAATGGTAAAAATAATTAGGCACTGTTGTATGGAATGAGCAGTTTCCAGGAAAAAATATTTTATTTGAATATTTTATGAAAATTTAATTTACATCTTTAAACTGCAGCTGGCTTGACATGACACTCTGGAGTATTATCCTAAACTGTAAACTTGACTTATTCTGTAATGGAAATATTAAAGGCTCATGGAGTTAGTTTTGTTACTGTCATTCTCTCATACATCTCATAACATCTCATCCTGACCACAATTTCTCCTCCCTCTACTTCTCTCCCTCCTCCCACCACAGCTCCTTTCTTCCCTAGATCCACTCCTCTGTTTCCATTCAGAAATAAACAGACCTCCCAAAAATATCAACCAAATCCCTCTGTCTGAGTTAACTGGGAACTGAAGACTGGTTAACTCATGTGGTTACTTTATTTCAAATGCTTACCATCTAATTTTGGAATAACATTCATCCAATAAGGATTCTGAATTCATTGAATTGGTTAAAATATAATGACCCATTAGTATTCTATTCTGCCTCTATAAAATGTCTGGTTTACAACTGGTCCAAGGGAGTGAGCCTCAGTATATAATTTTGGTATCTGAAATTGCTTTGAGAAAGACCTTTGATGTCATCAGATATCTCCTCCCAATAAATTCTGTAACCTTTATCAAAATAAAACTATTTTCTTTTGCCAACATGACAAAAACAAGACAAATTACATTCTTTTGAAAAATACTGCATGTGTTGTTTTAATGCAGCTACTCTAAATCTATTAACCATTAGACAATGATGAATTAGGGTTACTCATAAGAACACTTAAGCAGTCACTGTTATCTACATTACTCATCTGTCAAACTGCTACAGAAAAACAAATGTGTTGAAAAACTGATTCCAAAATGTTTCTTTTCCTTTCTTTCTTTCTTTCTTTCTTTCTTTCTTTCTTTCTTTCTTTCTTTCCTTCCTTCCTTCTCTCTCTCTCTCTCTCTCTCTCTCTCTCTCTTTCCTTCCTTCCTTCCTTCTTTCTTTCTCTCTCTCTCTCTCTCTTTCTTTCTTTCTTTCTTTCTTTCTTTCTTTCTTTCTGCCTATCTCTCTCTGACTCTCCTTTCCTTTCTTTTTCTTTTTCTTTCATTATTTCTCCTTTTTTCTTTCATTTTTTTCTTGCCCTTTATATATAAAACATTATGTTCATTAACTTCAGTGAAGTTAGCTCTTTGATCTAATAGGGTTGGTTAGCTGTGATATTTAAATCTGTTCCTGTTTCTGTGACATTGTATTGGAGTGTATAGCTCTGTTTCCTACTCTTTGAATACATTAAGTAGAAATTAAATATTTGCTGACTCATAAAATAAAAATATTGGTGTAGACTCCTAGGTTTACATTTAATAATTATATCAAAAATTATTTTTTGATGTAAAAATTTTAACATGTATCAGGAATGTGTTTGCAACCCCATAGAAAGAACAATGATATTAACCATACAGACCCCTCCAGAGCTCCCAGGGACTAAACCACCAACCTAGGAATACACATGGATGGACCCATAGCAGAGGCCCTTGTTCCCATGAAGGCTAGATGCCCCAATGTAGAGGAATCTAGGGCAGAGAGGCAGGAGTGAGTGGGTGGAGGAACACCCTCACAGAAGCAGGAGAAAGGAGGATGTGATAGGGGATTTCTGGGGGAGGGGAAGGGACCAGGAAAGGGGGTAACATTTGAAATATAAAGAAAATAATCAATAAAATAAAAAGGAAAAATTAAAAGGGTCAGTGTTTGAAATGTTTAAAAATAGAAAAAGAGTTTATAAAATCGTCTAATTTAAATTTTTCTAAATTCATACAGGTTGAATTAAAGGTTGCACAAATCAGTATTTTACAGATATATTTATATGTTTATGGAAGGCAATGGATTCTCTGCAATGAACTGGATGTGACATTCAAGATTGGCTTGTCCAGAAATATATATACATGTCTCCTTACAAACATATATGTATAACTTGGGGAATTATAAACACAATAACTTTTGTTTCATTTCTTCAAATAATAAACACAATAAATACAAATTTTCTGTTTGTATGATAGTAACTAATATAATGACCTTAATGTTTACTTGAAATATTACCATACACAGACAAAAATTAAAAGGCAACTGGGCTGGCATGAAGACTTATTGGATAACACACTTTCTACCAAGCTTGACAACCTCAGTTTGATCTCCTGCTAATTTTACTCTGTCCACATACATAGCAGAGAATCTTAATATCCATATATGTTCAGATACACTCATACATTCACACACACAAACTAATAATTTTCAAAAAATGTAAAATAAGTGACTGTTAATATAAATAAAAGAAAGCATATTTCATTAATGGAAAAATTAAAATATAAAGACTAAGTTAAACTCATTATAAAAGGCTATATTATGATGAAGCATACAGATATAAATTTTATACCTGGAATAGTTATATATATTTCAGATAAAGAAGACTTTTAATAATAAAATCTAAATTATTCTAACTGGAATAATATATATATGTATATATGTATCCATATACATATATATGCTTAATAAGATAGTATTAAAATGTATGAGGTAAAAGAAGATGACAACAAAGGTTAAAAAGACAAACAAAATTACAACTGTAGTCAGAGATTTTAACTTACATCTTTCAATAATGGATAGGCCAAGAAAGCAGAAAATCACTAAGAATATAGGTGAATAGAATAGCACTATTGAGTAACTTGACATAGTTCATATTTATAGATAATTTCTTTCAACAACAGAAGAATACACATTTCATCTAACGCTTATATGGAATAGTTCCTAAAACTAACAATATTCTGTGCTATAAAATACTTCTTAAACAAATAATATAAAGAAAACATATGGATTATTTTCCTAATATAATAGAAATAAAATGAAAAACAGATTTTAAGAAATCTCTATTGGGAAAATTAAAATAATATAGTTCTGAATAAAATACACAAAAACTTCTCAAGAGAAATTAAAATATTTTTATTTATAAATGATAATGGAACTATTCAAAATCAGTGAAATGAGAAAAGAGGTAATTTAATGGCTACACATATATATTTTATTTAAATCTAGAAAATACCAAACATCATAAAAAGATAGTTCTTCAGAAAAGCAATAAAATGAATATATCAATAGGAAATGTAGACCAAAATTAAGAAAGTATTAAAAATAAGACACTGGTATGATGGATAGAAACAACAAACATTTTATTTATCCCAATAATTGGGAAAGTCATTTGAAATTGACTAATTTCTTTAAAGACATATACTCTTACCCAACTCACCCAACAAATAGTTTCATGCTGATTAAGTAAATGATTAAATAGCTAATAACCTGGAAAATGTAAAATCAGGAAACTGGTTCTCATTTTGGTTTAGAAAACAAAAGAAACATGAATATTTTCTATTTTTAAATATCAGTAGCAAACAAAGATATTGCAAAAATTTCAAATCTTAGATGAATATTCTTCATAAATATATGTGCAAAAAATTTTTCAGCAATGTATTACCAAGCCAAATTTATTCATCAGGATAAATATGGTAAATATAAGCCAAGAACTAAGGTGATTTATTCTTGTATGTTATTCTGGGTCAATATTTGAAAATCCAATTAATAAATTCAACATCAAAGAGCCAAAACAAAAAAAGTGACATCAAAATTAACACATGGAAATGTATTTTAAAATACCTCAATTGCATTCATATTTTACATAATTATATTTAGACTGAGTATGCATGCAAGCAGGTGTACAGATCAAAGAACAACTTGTGATCATTAGTTTTCTTCTTTATCCTTGTGGTTCCCAGAGATCAAACTGAGGTCATCAGGCTTGGCCTTAAGTGACTTTACTTGCTGAGACATCTTGCTTTCTCCTCTCCTCTAACATATTTGTGTAAGCCAACAAATACATATCAGAGGGATTTTACTCAATGTGAAATAGAAGACCTATTCATAAAATTCCATTATGAAATACTGGATCCTTGTACCAAAAACAAAATGATTGTTTCCTGAACCAAACTAATATTTGAAACAAGAGAAGATGATATGCATTTCATGCTGTGATTTTTTTCCCTTTTAGGTTCTATATGTCTGTTTTATGTGAAACAGTAGTAGCATTGTTTATTTCACAAAATGATTAGAAATGCAATTTTGGGTACACATATTTGACTTATGTCATTAACTTTATAAATGTATTAATTGATATAGATCAAATTAGTTATCTTAGTAGATTTGATACATCTATATATACTTATGAGGTAATTTACTAATTTTACTAAAATTTTGATAGGGTTGAAATAACTAGTATTTTATTGATTCACAAATGTACACAAAGAATGAAACCATGGGACTGCCTTCCTCTTAAGCTTCTTCCATCTTTTTCTCAGTTCAACCACATGGATCACTGGCTTCTGTCCATTGGTTGGGTACTAGCATCTACATCTGACTTGTTCAGCTGCTTGTTGGGTTGAGATCTCTGAGACACTGAGCCACTAACCATATAGCATATACAAGCTGATATGGGGCCCCGAACATACAGCAGAGGACTGCAGTTTCTGGGCTCAGTAAAAGAAGATGCAGGTGACCTTCGAGAGACTTGAACCCCCAGGGAGTGAGGAGGCTTGTTTGTGTGGGAGTAGGTTAGAGAAATCCTCCTGGAGATAGTCTGGAGGACAAATGGGATGAAAAAGTGTGAACATCATCAAAACCATGAAGCACATTGAACCTTGTGAGGGCTCAATTGTTCCTGATTTTCTAAATGATCATGTCATCAAACATCCTTCTAAATATTTATTTGTTTTAACATTGGTCAGAGAAGCTTCTTGTTGCCTTGGGCAGTCATTAATGTAGAGACTCATTACTACCCCAAATTATCAAAATAAGCAACCGCGAATGCTCAGCCATAAATAGAATTTCCATCTCTATCTGCCTCTCTACAAACTCTGAGTACATTTTGGATGTTGGAGGAGAAAAATGTAAGAACTACATGATGAAGAGTGAAGTGAAATCTTTCAGACATGACATAACCTGTTGTACAAAAGGACTCAGGTCATCTGTTGTTACTGTTCAAAGATTAGTATTAGATTAAGTCAGTTAAAAGTGTAGCATGAATGAAGAAGTGGCTACTGAGAATCTATTCCTAGCTGATAAGCTATTAGCAGTGGATGGCTGCTGGAGGAAAGAGAATTATTCATCTTTTGGGAAAGTCTACCTAGAATTAGATTGCCCATGACCCTGTATATGACCCTACAGCTATGCGCATATAGGCACCACCAGTTGCGTTAAAATTAATTAAATAAAATGTAGACATGAATTTTGGAGGTAAGCACAATGGAAAAATCCTAGGTGGGGTTGGATGGGAAGGATATGGAAATGAATATGAACAAGATACATTATATGTGCTTATAAATTTCACAAAGAAGAAATTTAAAAATATTATTGAATTGGAAAAAGAAACATTGTTATCATAATTTCACCTAGTAGGATAGATGGCAGCATAATAAGAAAGGATACTTTTCAAAGACTGTATCCAATGATAAGATGCAGAAAAAATGAAAAAAAGAAGAAAATTATATAGCTCTGGAAGTGATACAGGAAGAAATAAATGTCTAATAAAGCGATACCTGGGAACTCATAAAGATATATAGATACAAAATAAGCACAGAGAGGTGACAAGAGGGGCTAGAGAGGAAGAGGTTTGAGGATAAAAGGAAAAGAATATATTAAAACAAATCACCTTTGAAAATTGTATTATGTGTCTGCTACATTGTCTGCTACTTTTGAAATTAAAGTTGTTTAAATTCAGATGGCTGAGAAACACCTTAAAATGTTCAACATCATTAGTCATTAGAGAAATGCAAATCAAAACAACCCTGAGATTTCGCCTCACACCAGTCAGAACGGCTAAGATCAAAAACTCAGGAGACATCAAGTGTGGGCGAGGATGTGGAGAAAGAGGAACACTCCTCCACTGCTGGTGGGACGGCAAGCTTGTACAACCACTCTGGAAATCAGTCTGGCAGTTCCTCAGAAAACTGGACATGATACTTCCAGAGGACCCAGCCATACCACTCCTGGGAATATACCCAAAAGATTCCCCAGCATTCAATAAGGATACATGCTCCACTATGTTCATAGCAGCCTTATTTATAATAGCCAGAAGATGGAAAGAACCCAGATGTCCCTCAACAGAGGAATGGATACAAAAAATGTGGTATATATACACAATGGAGTACTGTTCAGCCATTAGAAACAATGAATTCATAAAATTCTTAAAAAAAATGGATGGAGCTGGAGAACATCATACTAAGTGAGGTAACTCAGTCTCAAAAGAATACCCATTTTGCAATCCCACCAACAGTGGAAGAGTGTTCCTCTCTCTCCACATCCTCGCCAGCACTTGTTGTCTCTTGAGTTTTTAATCTTAGCCATTCTGACTGGTGTGAGGTGGAATCTCAGGGTTGTTTTGATTTGCATTTCCCTGATGACTAATGATGTTGAACATCTTTTAAGGTGTTTCTCGGCCATCCGAATTTCTTCTGGTGAAAATTCTTTGTTTAGCTCTGTGCCCCATTTTTTGATAGGGTTATTTGTTTCTTTGCAGTCTAACTTCTTGAGTTCTTTGTATATATTGGATATTAGCCCTCTGTCGGATGTGGAGTTGGTGAAGATCTTTTCCCACATTGTTGGTTGACGTTTTGTCCTTCTGACAGTGTCCTTTGCTTTGCAGAAACTTTGTAATTTTATGAGGTCCCATTTGTCGATTCTTGATCTTAGAGCATAAGCTATTGGTGTTCTGTTCAGGAACTTTTCCCCTGTGCCCAAGTCCTCCAGGGTCTTCCCAAGTTTCTTTTCTAATAGTTTCAGTGTGTCTGGTTTTATGTGGAGGTCCTTGATCCACTTGGAGTTGATCTTAGTGCAAAGAGATAAGAGTGGGTCAATTCGCATTCTTCTGCATGTTGACTTCCAGTTGAACCAGCACCATTTGTTGAAAAGGCTATCTTTATTCCACCGGATGGTTGTGGCTCCTTTATCAAAGATCAAGTGACCATAAGTCTGTGGGTTAATTTCTGGGTCTTCAATCCTGTTCCATTGATCTGCTTGCCTGTTGCTATACCAATACCATTCAGTTTTTAACACAATTGCTCTGTAGTACTGCTTGAGGTCAGGGATATTGATTCCCCCAGAAGTCCTTTTATTGTTGAGAATAGTTTTAGCTATCCTGGGTTTTTTGTTGCTCCAGATGAATTTGAGAATTGCTCTTTCTAGATCTATGAAGAATTGAGTTGGGATTTTGATGGGGATTGCATTGAATCTGTATATTGCTTTTGGCAAGATGGCCATTTTTACTATATTGATCCAGCCAATCCAGGAGCAAGAAATATTTTTCCATCTTCTGAGGTCTTCTTCGATTTCTTTCTTCAAGGACTTGAAGTTCCTGTTGTACAGATCTTTCGCTTGTTTGGTTAGAGTTACGCCAAGATACTTTATGTTGTTTGTGGCTATTGTGAAGGGTGTTATTTCCCTAATTTCTTTCTCTGCCTGCTTGTCCTTTGAGTACAAGAAGGCCACTGACTTGCTTGAGTTAATTTTATAGCCTGCCCCTTTGCTGAAGTTGTTTATCAGCTGTAGAAGTTCTCTGGTGGAGTTTTTTGGGTCGCTTAGGTAAACTATCATATCGTCTGCAAATAATGATAGTTTCACTTCTTCCTTTCCAATTTGTATCCCTTTGACTTCCTTATGTTGTCTAATTGCTCTTGCTAGAACTTCAAGTACTATATTGAAAAGATATGGAGAGAGAGGGCAGCCTTGTCTAGTCCCTGATTTTAGTGGGAATGCTTCAAGTTTCTCTCCATTTATTTTGATGTTGGCTACTGGTTTGCTGTAGATTGCTTTTACTATGTTTAGGTATGGGCCTTGAATTCCTGCTCTTTCCAAGACTTTTAGCATGAAAGGATGCTGAATTTTGTTAAAACCGCTCTGGAAATCAGTTTGGCGGTTCCTCAGAAAATTGGGCATGTCACTTCCAGAGGACCCTGGCATACCACTCCTGGGCATATACCCAGAGGATTCCCCTGCATGCAATAAGGACACATGCTACACTATGTTTATAGCAGCCTTGTTTATAATAGCCAGAAATTGGAAGGAGCCCAAATATCCCTCAAAGGAGGAATGGATACAGAAAATGTGGTATATTTATACAATGGAATACTACTCAGCAATTAAAAATAATGAATTCATGCAATTTGTAGGTAAATGGTTAGACCTGGAAAATATCATCCTGAGTGAATTAACCCAATCACAAAAGAATGCACATGAAATGCAATCACTGATAAGTGGATATTAATGAGCCCAGAAGCCCTAAATACTCAAGACACTAATAGCAAGTCAAATGATTCCTAAGAAGAAGAAAGGAGAGGACCCTGGGCCTGTAAAGATTGCATCCAGTTTAGTAAAGAAACCGAGGGGGGAGGGGGAATGATTGGGGAACAGTTGGGGGGGAGAGGAACTATGGGAACTATGGTGGGTGGGAACTGGGAAAGGGGAAAGCCTTTGGAATGTAAACATAGAATATAGAAAATAAAAAAAATTAAAAAAAATTAAAAAAAAAGAATACCCATGGTATGCACTCACTGATAAGTAGATATTAACCTAGAATCTTGGAACACCAAAGACACAATCCACATACCAAATGATGTCCAAAGGAAAGAGTGGTCCCAGGTTCTGGAAAGGCTCAAAGCATCAGTGTAGGTGAATACCAGAACAGGGAAGTGGGAAGAGGAGGATGGGGGAACAAGGGGAGGGAAAAGGGCATGTGGGACCTTTGTGGGGCAGGGAACCAGAAAAGGGGAAATGAAATGTAAATATAGAATATATCCAATAAAAAAACTAAAAAAAGAAAAGAAAGGAAAAGAAAAGAAAAGAAAAGAAAAGAAAAGAAAAGAAAAGAAAAGAAAAGAAAAGAAAAGAAAAGGGCTAATGAAGTGCCCCATGTTAGGAAAAATAATATTAAAGGCCTATTTAATAGAAAAAATAGTAATATAGTAAAGTGTAAAGGAAAATATTTTTCTGAAAAATATAACTACTTGCTGATACATAAATTAACAAAATGAACATAAAACATTGCTGAGTTGAATTTTATTGCTGAGTTGAATTTTATTTGCAAGGAGATAAGAGTGGATCAATTCTCATTCTTCTGCATGTTGACCTCCAGTTGAGCCAGCACCATTTGTTGCAAAGGCTATCTCTTTTCCACTCGATATTTTCTGCTCCTTTGTCGACGATCAATTGGCCAGAGATGTGTGGGTTCAATTCTGGGTCTTAGATCCTATTCCATTGATCTGCCTCCCTGTCACTGAACCAATACCATGCAGTTTTTAACACTACTGCTCTGTAGTATTGCTTGAGGTCCGGGATATTGATTTCCCCAGAAGTTCTTTTGCTGTTGATGATAGTTTTAGCTATCCTGGGTTTTTTGTTATTCCAGATGAATTTGAGAATTGCTCTTTCTAACTCTATGAAGAACTGAGTTGGGATTTTGATGGGGATTGTGTTGAATCTGTATATTGCTTTTGGTAAGATTGCCATTTTAACTATATTAATCCTGCCAACCCACGAGCATGGAAGATTTTTCCATTTTCTGATGTCTTCTTCTATTTCCCTCTTCAGAGACCTGAAGTTTTTGTCATATAAATCTTTCACATGTTTGATTAGAGTCACTCCATGATACTTTATATTGTTTGTGGCTATTGGGAAGGGTGTCATTTCCCTAATTTCTTTCTCAGCCTGCTTATCCTTTGCATATAGGAAGGCTACTGATTTGCTTGAGTTGATTTTATAACCAGCCACTTTGCTGAAGTTGTTTATCAGTTGCAGGAGTTCTCTGGTGGAGTTTTTTGGGTCACTTAAGTATACTATCATATCATCTGCGAATAGTGATAGTTTGACTTCTTCCTTTCCGATTTGTATCCCCTTGACTTTCCTATGTTGTCGAATTGATCTAGCTAGTACCTCAAGTACTATATTGAAGAGATATGATGAGAGGAGGCAGCCTTGTCTAGTCCCTGATTTTAGTGGGATTGCTTCAAGTTTTTCTCCGTTTACCTTGATTTTGGCTACTGGTCTGCTGTATATTGCTTTTACTATGTTTAGATATGGGCCTTGAATTCCTGCTCTTTCTAAGACTTTTAGCATGAAAGGATGCTGAATTTTGTCAAATGCTTTTTCAGCATCCAATGAGATGACCATGTGTTTTTTTTCTTTGAGTTTGTTTATGTAGTGGATTATGTTGATGGATTTCCATATATTGAACCATCCCTGCATCCCTGGGATGAAACCAACTTGATCATGGTGAATGATCGTTTTGATGTGTTCTTGGATTCGGTTGGCAAGTATTTTATTTAGTATTTTTACATCAATATTCATTAGGGAAATTGGTCTGTAGTTCTCTTTCTTAGTTGAATCTTTGTGTGGTTTTGGTATTAGAGTAATTGTGGCTTCATAGAATGAGTTGGGTAGTGTTCCTTCTGTTTCTATTTTGTGGAATAGTTTGAAGAGTATTGGTATTAGGACTTCTTTGAAGGTCTGATAGAATTCTGCACTAAAACCATCTGGTCCTGTGCTTTTTTCGGTTGGAAGGCTTTCTATGACCCCTTCTATTTCTTTGGGGGTTGTGGGTCTGTTTAGATGATCTATTTGATCCTGGTTTAATTTTGGTATTTGGTAACTGTCTAGGAAATTGTCCATTTCCTCCAGATTCTCCAGTTGTGTTGAGTATAGGCTTTTGTAGTAGGAACTGATGATTTTTTGAATTTCCTCAGTTTCTGTTGTTATATCTCCCTTTTCATTTCTAATTTTGTTAATTTGAATACTGTCTCTGTGCCCTTTGGTAAGTCTGGCTAAGGGTTTATCTATCTTGTTGATTTTCTCAAAGAACCAGCTCCTGGTTTTGTTGATTCTTTGTATGGTTCTCTTTGTTTCAACTTGATTGATTTCAGCCCTGAGTTTGATGATTTCCTGTCTTCTACTCCTCCTGGGTGAAATTGCTTCTTTTTGTTCCAGAGCTTTCAAGTGCGCCATTAAGTTGCTAGTATATGCTCTCTCCTGTTTCTTTTTGGAGATACTCAGGGCTATGAGTTTTCCTCTTAGCACTGCTTTCATTGTGTCCCATAGATTTGAGTATGTTGCTACTTCATTTTCATTAAATACTAAAAAATCTTTAATTTCTTTCTTTATTTCTTCCTGGACTAAGGTATCCTTTGGTCCTTTCTCTAGCTTCTCCATTGGGGACCCTGTGCTCAGTTCAATGGCTGGCTGAGAGTGTCCCCCTCTGTACTTATCATGTACGAGCAGAGCCTCCCATGTGAAGCTATATCCAGCTCAAGTCAGCAAGCACTTGTGGGCATCTATAATAGTGTCTGGGTTTTGTAACTCTATATGGGATATATCTGTAGGTGGGGTAGTCTCTGGATGGTCTTTTCCTCAGACTTTGCTCCATGCTTTGTATCTTCTTCTGTGGGTATTTTGTTCCCCTTTCTACAAAGGACCCAAATATCCATACTTTGTTTTTCCTCCTTGTTGGGCATCACAAGCTCTACTATTTTCATAGCAGCCCTATTTATAATAGCTAGAAGCTGAAAAGAATGCAGATGTCCCTCAATGGAGGAATGGATACAGAAAATGTGGTATATATACACAACAGTTAACTATTCAGCCATTAAAAACTACAAATTCATGAAATTCTTAGACAAATGGATGGAACTGTAAGATATCCTGAGTGAGGTAACCCAATCACAAAAAAACACACATTGTATGCACTCATAAGTGGATATTAGCCCAGAAGCTTGGAATACCCAAGATACATTTCATAAATTCAATGAATTACTTATAAGGGATTGGAGAAAATATTTTATACCAATGTTATTTTCAAATGAAATTATCATTTAAATACATAATGGTCAAATATTTCATGTGTTTTAGATATTTGGATATATTGTGGTTGAAGATATTACATAACTCTAAGATTTTCTTTAATTTCATTTAGTTATGTATACTGGCTTATGTAGCATCTGGAAAGAGAGAGAGAGAGAGAGAGAGAGAGAGAGAGAGAGAGTTAAATATGCGATTGAAATAAAAATATTATTTTCTTATAATCCTTTGTTCACATTACAATACAGCTCATATTTCTAAACTAGGATTCTGATGGGGTGGGGTGGGGAAGGACTTGGTTTTCTTTAAGGCTGATTATGTATCAGTATGGTGAGTAGAAGTTTGACCATGCTTCTTCTTCTTCTTCTTCTTCTTCTTCTTCTTCTTCTTCTTCTTCTTCTTCTTCTTCTTCTTCTTCTTCTTCTTCTTCTTCTTCTCCTTCTCCCCCTCCCCCTCCCCCTCCCCCTCCCCCTCCTCCTCCTCCTCCTCCTCCTCCTCCTTCTTCTTCTTTTTCTTCTTCTTCTTCTTCTTCTTCTTCTTCTTCTTCTTCTTCTTCTTCTTCTTCTTCTTCTGGGTGAGTGAGAGGCAGAACTGGGAGGACTGTGAAGTAAGTGTGATTGTTTGGCATTATGTGAAATTCCCAAGTAATCAATAAAATTAATATGTTAGAACAATAGTCCTACATGTCACATTTCTCTTTCCCACCTCTAAGGATCCACCCTTTCCCCTGTCTCTGATCAGACTACTTTTAGCCTTCTATTTTTTTCTTTGTTGATCCCCAACTTCCCTATCCTGGCAATGGTCCCATTTAATTAGCTAATGTAATTAATATAGACTATGCTTTCAAATCTTACAATTTGTAACTAAGGTACCTATAATAAGTAAATAAGTAAATGATTATGTTCCCATGACATTTAATTTAGTTTAAACCAAGATAACAAAATTTAAGTCTAGGATGTGTCCTCCTTCTGATAATCACGAATAAGGCCACTATGAACATAATGGAACATGTGCCCATGTGGCTTGGTAGAGCATCTTTGGGGTATATTCCCAAAACTGGTATTTCTGGCACTACAGACAGCTTTATTTCCATTTTCCTGAGGACTCTCCAGACTGATTTCCAAAGTGGTTGTACAGCCCCACCGGCAATAAAGGAGTATTCTTTCTCCACATCCTCTCCAGCATCTGCTGTCATCTGAGGCTTTGATCTTAGCCATTATGACTGGTATGAGGTGCAATCTCAGGGTAATTTTGATTTGCATTTGTCTGATCTCTAAGGACTTTGAACAGTTCTTTAGGTGCTTCTCAGCCATTCCAGATTCCTCAGCTGTGAAATTTCAGTTTAGCTCTATACTCTGTTTTCTGAATTTTTTTTGGTAATTAGCTTCTTGAGCTCTTTATATATTTTGGATATTAGTCTTCTATTGGATATAGTAATGATTTTTCCTAATCTGCAGGTTGTGGATTTGTCTTATTGACTATGCCCTTTGCCTTACAGAAGCTTTCCAGTTTCATGATGTCCGATTAATTAATTAATTATCTTAGAGTATAAGCCATTGGAGTTCTGTTTAGGAAATTTACCCTGTGCCAATGAGTTCAAGGATCTTTCCTGATTTTTCTTCTATTAGATTCAGAGCATCTGAATTTATGTTGAATTCCTTGATCCAGTTGGACTTGAGCTTTGTGCAAAGTGACACATATGGGTTTATTTTCATTTTCTACATACAGACAGCCACTTAGGCCAGCATCATTTATTGAAGATGCTTTCTATTTTCCATTGTATATTTTTGGCATCTTTGTCACAGATTAAATGTCTGTAGTATGTATTTTTTTCTGGGTCTTCAATTCTATTCCATTGGTCTATGTGTCTGTCTTTGTACCAATACCATGCAGTTTTTATTACCATTACTCTGTAGTAAAGCATGAGGACAGGGATGGTGATTCCCCCAGCCATTCTTTTATTGTTAAGAATTGTTTTTGCTATTTTGGTTTTTTTGTATTTTCAGATTAATTTGAGAATTTCTTTGTCAATGTCTTTGAAGAACTGTGTTGGGATTTTGACGGAGACTGCACTGAATCTATAGATTGCTTTTGAATGGATACAGAAAATGTGGTTCATTTACACAATGTAATACTAAGCAACTATTAAGAATGAGAACATACTGAGCTTTGTAGGCAAATAGATAGAACTAGAAAATATCATCCTGAGTGAGGTAACTTAGACCCAAAATGACATGCATGGTATGTACTCACTAATTAGTGAATATTAGCCAAAAAATACAGAATACCCAAGATAGAATCCACAGAACTCTAAATAGTCAACAAGCTGAAGTGCCCAGGTAAAGATGTCTCAGTCCCACTTGGTAGGGAAAAGAAAGCAATCACAAGTGGGGAGGAAGGGTGGGTCCTGGGAGGGAAAGTGGACAGGGATGGAGTTGGGGGGGGGAACCTGATCTGGTATTGCGTTAAGGAAAAAGACTGAAGCCCCGAGGGCCAGCAGAAAAAAGTAACAGGCAACCTCAGGATGTAGGAGGTTGTGGGGACTCTCCAGAGTTCACCAGATATCTGAGAGACTCTCAGGACTCAAAGAAAGACACCTTAGATAAAATGCCTAACAGTAGGAAGAGGAAGTTTATAGAGTAGAGCCTTCCTCTAACAGGAAGACAGGGAATCAAATGGGGGGAATCCCACAGTCACAACTCTGACCCATAATTGTTCCTGTCTGAAAAATTACAGGGATAGAATTGGAGAGGTGCCTAATGATAAGAAAGTCCAGAGACAGGGCTAAAGTAGGATCCAGCTCAAGGGGAGATCCCAAGGCCTGACACTATTAATGAGGCTATGGAACACTCAGAAAAAGGGACCTAACATGACCATACTCTAGAACACCCAACAAGCAGCTTAAAGAGTCAGATGCAGATTGCAACCAAGCAATAGACAGAAGCAGTTCACCTCTGTTGTTGAATTAGTGAAAAGTTGAAAAAAAGCTGAGAAGGGTGAACATGTAGGAGGACTAGCAGTTTCAATTAATCTGGACCCCTGGTAGCATACACCAGCTGATACGAGGGTCTCAACATATTCTTCATTAAGAGATGATATACCTAACCCTCAAGAGACTGGAGGGCCCTGGGAGGTTGTAGGTCAGATGGGTAGGGGGTGGGGACATCCATGTGGTGACAGGGGTGTGGGGAGGAGGTATGGGATGTGATACAGTCAGAGGGATTTTTCTTGGTATTTATGCAAATTATTCACCATAAGATTTTTGACATAGTTTAGTATTCTTTACAAAAAATATTCTTTTCCATTGTTTCATATTGAATATTAAATGCAGTTTTATTAGTCACTATTTTATGGACATTTCTGGAAATATAACAACTAAATTCAAATCCAGTTAAACATAACTATCTTGAGCCTTAATTTTATAGAAGAACCACATTCTCTTCCCATTAGAGGGCCCTTGTTGCATTCTTAATTTAATGGCCCTATTATACTTGGTTATTTATATATAAATTGCAGAAAATCTTTTTTACTAGAAAAGCAAAGTAAAGGAGGAAAACAAACATAAATTTAGCACCTATACTGTGTCGCAGAAACAAAATTATTAAAATGTCTCTACTGAGCACCTAATTTTCTCAGTTTCTAAGTGAGAAAGCATCCACAAAGTTCAGGATCTTACCAGTGACTGCCTGTCCAATAGGACTTTGCATTAGGATTGCCTGGGTTCCAATAACAGTGCTTACAGAAAGAACTGAACTTGAAACAAAAGGTAATAAATAGGAACTCAATTTCTGACTCCTTAGCCCAACATTACCATTTGAAGGATTGCTGACTAGCAATTTACTACACTCTTAGATATTTCCAATTTAAGCTAAAAGATGATCAAATTTTACTTGACATTAGAGAGCAGCACAACTTTAAAATTGTAGAAAACCTTTAGCCTCTTCTCTAGGAGTAGATACCCTGAAAATCTACTGAGGTTTCTAAAATCCATAAGTATAGCTGACCAGTTAAGAAATGAAACTAATGTTGCCAATGGGCTGATTTGTGATGGAACCGAAATGTCAAGCTTAGTAATATCACCTAACAATTTTCTTTCTTATGGATGCACCTAATAAGATGTGATCTGCAAAGTAGTATAGAATCAACAATCTCTTCCACACAGGAAATGGTAAAGAATGCCTATTTTCAGAGAGCAAATGTAAAATGAATACGTGGGAAACATTTAGAAGTACTTCTTTAGCACTTATCTATTTTCTTGCTATTCAAAATGTCCCAGGGGTTTTACTAGTAACATCACCTGGGGACTTGCTAAAGCAGCAGATTCTGAAGTTCCTCTTTCTACTATACTAACATCTGAAGTTTCAACATGAATTTTAGTGATACTTTTGAACATCAACTATTGAAAAGCACTGCTTTTTCATCTGGATTATGAAAATATGAGCAAGCCAGAAAAAATAAATATCTACATACAAATGAATGAAATTGGAACTCTTTTAACACCACACACCTCAAAACAAGCTGTAGGTTCAAATGTAAAAAATTAAACTGTGACAGTCTCGGGATGAAATATGAGAAAGCATTGTGGACTTGAGTTAGGTAGTATATTAGTATAAACTAAAATCAAGGAAGATTAGAATAGGTAAATGAAAATTAGTAGTTCTCATCTGCATTAAAATTGTAAATATCTTGAGTTCAGAATTTTTTGAATATGTAAATATTTCAAATATTTACAAACAAAAAAGAATTACTGCAGGCCATTGGGAGGGACTTTCAAGGGAGGAAGACAGAATACTCTAATATAAAGGGTTAAGAGGAAATAGGAAAGGGTACAATTGGTGCATCATAGAAAAGAAAATTTGAGAGGGATGAATAATATAAAAGAATTGAACCCATGCAGAGACCTACTACTGTAGAGGCTTCTTAAATTATATTTATACACACACACACACACACACACACACACACACACACACACTTATAAAAAGGCATTAACAGTGCCTCCTACTAGATACCAGAAGCAACAAAGAAGACCTGTTCCAAGAATGAGAAACTTCTTCCATGTTGTAAACAAATTACATCCTAAAAATGCCCCCCAACATTACAAGTATTGTTTGTGCTCTTGGTTATTCTCCACAACTTCATGGTAAGACTCTACTGCTGAAGTCACTACATACTTAAGTCTTAAAACTTGGAGAAATCAAGCTGATTCTGATCAGGAAGTAACTCCTTACTTGTTAGGTTTCATCGTTCTGGATGCTGCTATGCATACTACTGGAAGAGAGAAACAATCATTAGTTTCACCCAACCATGAAACCCTGTGAATTACAATAATTACTGGTGGGGTGCAGCATGCCCACTGACTGGTATAATAGTGGACTGAATGTTCATTCAGAATGGAAGACAGGTGGATGCCAAAAGAGTTAGATTAGAAGATGAATACAAAACATGTATCAAGTTCTCAAAGTACTACAAAAATATTTTTATAATGGTAATAACTCTTTTGTAAATTACAGATTTGAAGCACTCCACATGATAAACCTATAGGCAGCAACATTTTTGAGCCATGAACCTATCATTAGACAAAACACTGACTTTGCAAAGAAACTTACTACTACTATTCTGATATATGGACACAGTACTAAAAAGACACCTAATGGTTATTGCTCTGCAATAGATCAATACATCTCTCGACACTGATATGAAATGCTTCTATTTTCAGTAGAAAGTGATTTTGAGAGAAACTTACAATGCTCAAAAGAAAAGAGTAATATTCAACAGAGTGCTCAGCCCTAAATGGAACATATATACAACCACATATCTCCTGCTCAGAGAAAAAAGAAGCAGGTGCAGAAAGAGTGTAAGAACCAGAAGTTACAGATAATTATAAGCAAGCATTGTCTTTTGGACATACAAACATAGCTGTGCATATGAACTTATAGGAGTTTTAATAATATGCATAATGCATGTATAAATATTTCAATACATTAAAAGTCCCTAGCATGAAAATAGGAGGTGGATACAAAGTCTACCTCCTTTAGCCGAGGAATTAGTAGCAATTGATACTTTAGTGAGAGAGAATGTCCATTTTATTTAAGACTGTATCTCCTTGTAACTTAACCACTCTCTGGTAGTAGATAGTGACACATTTAAATATATTTGGGCAGTACATATTGGTTTTGATTAGACTAAAAAACATTCTTGTGCATTTCATTACTTTTTTAAAAACTTATTTCCAAAACCCAGACACTATTGTGGATGCCAACAAGTGTTTGCTGACAGGATCCTGATATAGCTGTCTCCTGAGAGGCTCTGCCAGAGCCTGACAAATACAGAGGGGGATGCTCTCAGCCAACCATTGGACTGAGTACAGGGTCGCCAATGAAGGAGCTAGAGAAAGGACTGAAGGAGCTGAAGGGGTTTGCAGCCCCGTAGGAGAAACAACAATATGAATCAACCAGTACTCCAAGAGTTCCCAGGGACTAAACCATCAACCAAAGAGTACACATGGAGGGACCCATGGCTCCAGCCACATATGTAGCAGAGGATGGCCTTGTTGGACATCAAAGGGAGGAGAGGCTCTTGGTCCTGAGAAGGCTTGATGCCCCAGTGTAGGGGAATGCCAGGACAGGGAAGCTGGAGTAGGTATATTGGTGAGAAGGGGAAGAGGGAGGGGTTAAGGAATTTTCAGTGTGTGTGGGAACCAGGAAAGGGGACAGCATTTGAAATGTAAATAAAGAATATATCTAATAAAAATAATCTTTCATAGCACAGAAAGTTGGATGGCTAGGGAAGAGCTGTGGATCCTGGAGGAGTTGGAGGAGAGAGGGTGAATACAAAACAAATTCTTAGAGAACTCACAAAGTATTTTTAAAGCAAAAAAAAAAGAACTCTGAAAATTTGATAAGGATGCAATTAAATTTTAAAATGACCACAGATATGAACAGATCTTCAAATTAAAACATGCAAATAAATATTAAGTACATTAAAATTTTATTTAGTATTATTGGAGAATAAAGAAATGAAAAATTAAGACTACAAGGGTGTAACTTTTCACAAAACAAAGAGGACTATAGTAAAAAATATCACAAGTGTTAGCAATGATGCAGAAAAATTAACACCTTATAGTGCTAATGGGAAAAATGCATCTGTTATTAGTTCTATTAGTTCCTCCATGTTATGTAGTATATAATTGAGCAACTCATATATACATATATGTTATATCCTCAAAAGAGAAAAGTCCTACCTTTTAGATAAACATGCAAATGTATGTTTGTAACAGTGTTGTCCAGTTTAAAAATGCAACACATTTGTTTGTATCGCTATGCATATTTAGTCATGATAATTATGCTGCAGAGCTGCATAACATTAGGTATTATCTGCTTATGCTTTTTGAATAATATTTTGCTGCATCTATGGGTAATATAGTTTCATATGTAATTGCTATAATCTATTTTGGTTTGTTTAATATTACCAGGCAAAGAAAGATTTTAAAAAATATTTCGCTGATTTGAAAAAACTAGATTCTTTTCATAGTTCCTGACATTTATATATGTATGTGTGTGTATATATACTTATATTATATATTATAAATGTTATATATCATATATCATATAAATATACATAATATACCATATACAATATACAGTATATAAAATATAGTATATAGCATATAAATATAATATATAATATATAGCATATAACATACAATACATAACACATATGTATGATATATGATATATGACATAGGACATATGTAACATATATAATATATTTATGCAATATACAATATGAATATTACATAGTGTGACATGATATGTGATATGTGATATATGTGATATGTGATATATGATTTATAATATATATGTGATATATAATATATATGTGATATATATCATATAATGTGATATATGATGTATGATATATAATTTCTGATACGTAATCTATGATATATAATATATGAAATATATAGTATGTAGTGTATAGTATATAGTATATTACGTTATATTATATGGAATATATTATGTTATAAATTATGTATCATACATTATATATAATATAATATGGAATATATATTATGTAATATATTTATATATATTTATATATATATACATATATAAATGGTATAACTGCTGTCAGGAACTATAAGAAGAATATATATATTCTCCCATACAATACATCCTTACTACAGTATGTTCTATCTCTCTCTTCTCTTCCCAATCCTCTTCCTCTTACTCCAGTATTTTCCATATCCTTCTCCATTTCCCTTCAGGAGACAGCAGACCTACAAGGTATACCAACAGAATACAGCCTAACAAGATACAATAAGCAGCAATAAGATATAAGACACAAACACTTATTTTCAAGGCTGGACAAAGCAGGCCAGTAAGAGGAAAAAGGTCCCAATTCAGACAAAAGTCAAAGACACCCATACTCTCCCTTTTAGGAGTCCCATAAAAACACCAAGCTAACAACCATAAAATATATGCAGAGCAATTAAAACAGACAAATGGAGTCTTTCTGACAGTCTCTATGAGCCCTTAAGATCCCTGAGAAACACCTTAAGAGGTGTTCAACATCACTAGTCATTAGGGAAATGCAAATCAAAACAACTCTGAGATTTCACCTCACACCAGTAAGAATGGCTAAGATTAAAATCTCAGGAGACATCAGGTGTTGGTGAGGATGTGGAGAAAGAGGAACACTCCTCCACTGCTGGTGGGATTGCAAGCTGGTACAACCACTCTGGAAATCAGTATGGCGGTTCCTCAGAAAACTGGGCGTGATACTACCGGAGGACCCAGCCATACCACTCCTGGGAATATACCCAGAAGATTCACCAGCATGCAATAAGGATACATGCTCCACTATGTTCATATCAACCTTATATATAATAGCCAGAAGCTGGAAAGAACCCAGATGTCCCTCAACAGAGGAATGGATACAAAAAATGTGGTATATATACACAATGGAATACTATTCGGCCATTAGAAACAATGAATTCATGAAATTCTTAGAGAAATGGATGGAGCTGGAGGACGTCATACTAAGTGAGGTGACCCAGTCTCAAAAGAATACCCATGGTATGCACTCACTGATAAGTGGATATTATCCTAGACTCTTGGGACACCAAAGACACAATTCACATAACAAATGATGTCTGACAAGAAGAAAGGAGTGGACACTGGTGCTGGAAAGGATCAAAGTATCAGTGTAGGGGAATACCAGAACAGGGAAGAGGGAAGGGGTGGATGAGTGAGCAGGGGGAGGGAAAAGGGCATGTGGGACCTTTGGGACAGTGGGGAAACAAAAAAAGGGAAATGAAATGTAAATATAGAATATATCCAATAAAAAAAGAAAAAACAGTAAAAAAATTAAAAAAAAAAAGATCCCTGTTTAGTTGATTTTGTGGGTTGTATTCTCCTGGTGTCCTTGACCCTTCTGGCTCATAGAATGTTATTCTTCTTCCTTAATATAATCCTGATTAAATTGGTTCTCTTTGTATTCTGAAACATAATTCTGTAACTATAGGATTAGCAAAATTATAATTTCAGACCTCATGTGTATTATTTTCTTGGAAAATGTAGTCATTTGATAATATTTTTTCATTAGCATGAACTAATGTTTCTATTATATATATATATATATATATATATATATATATATATATATGCTTAGTCAAAAATCATCTTGCAAATCTTCAACATCAATGCTTGTTAATTATATTTTTAATTGGTCATGCCTACAAGTTAAACATGGCTCCTTAATCAAGAAAAGTATGAATGAAAACAACTAGTAGAGAACCAAGTCTGGTTTTCCAAAATGATCATAAGTTTTCACAAATTCTTTTGACTGTTATTTACGCATTACAATATTAACATCTACAATCCACAGCCCAGACAAATGAAATATGAGAAGTCTTAAGCTCTGTTGTAATAATACAATGGATAATTCTGCACCAGACCTAATGACAGGCTTCATTTAAGTAACAACTACACAACACAAATTATTCAGAGTTTCTGGGGGTGTGTGTGTAGGAATAAACATATCCCCACAGCTCTTTTAACCATGATTTACAAACTGTTTCATCTGTAAAATTGTGATTACCTTTAAATTACATAAAAATAATTTCAGGTGATGTATATGACATATATTAACAACACTTGAATTTGTTGTTTGCACAGAAGTGTGAGCTGTGAGTAACATTATTTATATGTTAATATTCCACAATATGAAAGATTCTAAAATGATCCTCAAGTATTCCAGATAAGGAATACTTAACATGTACAAATTAAAATGATTACCATTCATCCATATAACACTCTCAAACAGTGCTTTTGAGTTGGGCAAAATGATTATTTGTTGCTGGATTGAGGTACTACCTCTCATGGACTTACACTGATGAAAGCCAAGTTGACAACTTATTATTTTTATAAAGCACTTTACTATTATGATTCACTCAAAATGCCAAGGGAGGGAGATTTCTAGCAGTAGGTCAACATGTAGAAACACAAATGTTATGAGATGGTATAGACTGCGACAGTCTCAAAAATAGTAGAAAATAACTAGAACGGGTCTGCCATAATATATTTGGCAGTTTGACAAATATTATTCAGCAACATTTTTCATTCTTTAAATGTAATAGTAAATTCAGTGATTTAGAATTATTGAATTAATTGGGAAACATCTTATTTAAGAAAGATTATTATATAATTTGGGAAAATTATTTTCTCAATAGAAAAATAAGCACATGCTACACTATAATTCAACAAATGAATAATAGAATATTCTCTATAATTTTCTCTGATATTTTGGATACTTGGAAATGTAACTGTACAATATCACTCTCCAAAATACTCAGAAAATAAATTATTCTATCATTTCCCATATCTGCCTTGATATTCAATATTTGCCAAATATAAAGATACAATTAGAAATATTTTATTAGGAAACTAGGGGTAATTAACATCCATGAAATTAAAACACACCCTCAATGCATTGTCAGAAAATATTAAATATATGGTAAAAATGTGTGACATTTTCAATCAGATCCAATTAATATTGTAGAGAAATATTCATACCCTAAAGACCCTCACTATATAAAGCAGTGGAAACATTTAAACTAAGGTATTTTTTTCAGAACTGAGTGAGGATTTAATGGCCTTTTATGGGTTTCTTTCATCTATACTCTCTCACTTTCTGTACCACTAAAGCTTAAGAAATGAACAATGCAAAGAAAGCAAATTGTATTCATGTAACAGAGTTTGTAGAGTTCAGAAGAAAAACAAAACAAAAGAAACAACCCACACCTAAATTCAAGTACTGTTGTACTACTGCTGTATTGGAACCAGATTGCTAGTATAATCTATCCTATTTAAGAAAATATCAAGGATTTATAACAGTGGGAAAGGAGTACAATAGATGCTGATAAAAAAAAGCCTCTTTCAGCATAGAAGTGTCTAGCCTAAGGGGGAAAAAGAGCCAGAAGTCACTAGTTACTGTAAATTCCCTGTAGGAAAGCTTCCATTCAATGAATGCTTTTTTTGAAAGGTGAACAAAAGGAGTGAATCTATTAGGAAAGGTAGGAGAAACTGTAGCCAAGTACTAAAAACCCTAAATAAGACATTACTTTTTTTTTTGTCTGAAGCTGGTTTCTCCCTTAGGCAGCCTGCTTAATAACTTAAAAGTTGTAGGAAAGAAAAGATTAGTAAAAAATTACGTCTTTAGAAAAAGAAGATACAAAGATAGGTGCCTTATTCCAGATATTATCAACTTGTAATTTCTAAGATACACTTTCAAATTCACATAGAATGGTTTTCTTTGCAAATATATTATAGCAAGTTCATATGCATTAATATCCACAAATATTTAATGTTAATAATGTATCATTATAATGATGTTTTACCTCTCACCAAAACACATATTCTTTCACAAATTTATAGATATGGAACTTTCAATATATATTTTCATTTAAATGTAGGTTTTTTTTATCCTCTGAGAATAGTGTTATTTCTCCCAAACAGAAATCTCCACCTATATTCTAGTATTTATATGAAAGAAAAATTAAACATTAATATCATGTTTTAGTATAGTTCTAACAATACTAACAACATAGAGAAACATTGTAATATCATTTTATCTGACCTTGAAATTCATCAAAATAAGTCTCCAAGCATAACCTCAATAATAAAAGTGTATGATTTAAAAAAATTTCTGAAGTTGCTATAAATCACTTATGCCTTTATCCTGAATCTTATATATATGGTAATAGTAAAACTTCACTCAACAAATGTAACATTGCTATTTATAAGATAAGGCTGACAAGGTGGTTCAGCAGGTTAGTGAGACCATAAGCATGAAGACCCATGTTTAAACTCATTCATGGAAGGAAAAAACGTGACTCCCACAGATTTTTTTCTTACTTTCATGTGCACTCATTGCCCGGTGTGCATGTGTATGTGTGTGTGTGTGTGTGTGTGTGTGTGTGTGTGTGTGTATGCCTGTGTGTGTGCCCTACCCAAAACAAATGTAAAAAGATAAAAATAGGTAGAAAAAACAGTTGTATTTGTTAACTATACTAAGTCCCAATTTTCTCTCAATGGTAGCATAAGAACCACAATTGAAATTCAGTTCTCAAAAAGCAGCAAATTTCTAAAAAGATGACAATACTAAAGAAACGTCTAATATTTTATTACTTTTAAATAAGAGAAAAGAATTAAAACAAAACTGAGAAGGTATCCTAATGAGGAAATAGAAAAAAACAGTTTATAAAGGATTTTGCATAACTGATCCTATACATAAGTGCTCTTAATTTATTTTAGTAATATCTCCAATAATGTCTGTCTCCATAATTCTAAAAATATTTCTTCTATTCATGGTGAAAATTGATAGGAAGTGTACATATTTTCATGGTGATGAATGCAGTAAGAAAGTTTAGTACGTATTGCCTTATAAGTTTCTCATTCTTCTTCATCCTCACAAGCCCAGCCATGGTCTAGCAGAAAATGTAATTAGTAGCAAATATTCTCCTCATAATACTTTTACTAATTGAACTGAGGACCATAATGCTGTGCATAGAGGCTGACTCCCAATCGAATGAACTTTCTGAAATATTAAGATCAACGTTTTTGTATGGTTTTCACCAATATGTATGGCATATTATGTTGACAAAAATAATTATACAGGTTTCGTAGACATATCATAGCACATCACTCTATCATGATTGAGATCAGAACCTTACTGCCAATTCCGATTCTAAAATGGAAGTACTCTTCATCAGATCACTAAGCAATACTGAAATTCTTTGTTTACCTCAATAATATATTACTAGAAATTACTTAAAATTTAGATTAGTAGCACTATTCAGTAGAAATCTATTATTTACATATTCCTAAATTATTGATACAGGGTAAAATATAAGTTTAGAAAATTATTTATGATCTTAATAAAAAAGACCATTAAAATGTATAACATATTGAAAATAAACTCTTGAATAATCCGAAAAGCAATTATATTAATCACTATATTACTCATCTTATTTTTTACAACATTCCTCCCTGGATTTGCAAGAAATTAATAAGAAAAACTTTGAAAATGTATATTATTATTATTATTATTATTATTATTATTATATATTAATGGAACAGGGCAATACATATCAACTTTGATGAATGTCAAATATTCAAAGAGCCAAACTACCATATGTTTCACAATGAGTACTTTATTTCAACCATTATATACAATTAAAAAATTTAAATAAATTATTATAGCATTGCTGAAAGTCTAGCTCAGCTGTAGAGTGCTTGCCTATCATATGTGAAACCCCATAATTGACCACCAGAATGATAAACATATAAATTCCAGAGGTACCTCACAGTACTTTCCTCACAAGCCTGAGAAACTGAATTTGATCATCAGATCCTATGTGAGAAGAAAAGCTTAGTGCTGTGTTGATTCCTGTGTTGGGGAGAGAGGCACATAAGATATGCTGAGGATTATTCCTAGTCAGTGAGAAGTATTTGTCTCAAAGCAGATAAATAGCATTCCTGTGGATGACAATGGAGGCTGTCACCTAGCCTTCACAATCACACAAACACACACACACACACACACACACACACACACACATACACACACACATAGCACAAACAAATGTATACATATTCATGTGCATGTACACATATACATGCATAAAAAAGAAAATTCATTTCTATGATATTAAATGAGTATAAAGATGTCTGTAGTCAGGGAGTATGTTCTGTGAGACACTAATTGAAACTGGCCAATGCTGAAACTATATACATCAAGCAACAAAAATGAAGTCAGTAAGTTGTATTCATATATTCGTTCATATATTTGTAACAATAATAAAGATAGGCTTTCGAGTTGTAGAAGGGAAGAGAAGAGATCAAAACTTCACACTACCACCACTGTCTTAATTAGGGTTTCCTTCACTATGAAGAGATACCATGACCACAACAAATCTTATACAGGAAAACATTTACTTGAAACTGGGTTACAATTTCAGAGGTCCTGTCTATTATCATGACAGCAAGCATGGCAGTATTCAGACAGACATGGTGCTAAAGAAGGATCTGAGAGTTCTACATTTTTATCTGAGAACATCCAGACTCTGATGGCAGCTATGAGGAATCACTTTTCTGCACTGAATAGAGCTTAAGCAAGGGAGCTTCAAATCTCACCTCCATAATGATATACTTCCTCCAACAAGGGCACAACTACTCCAACAAGGTCTCACCTCCTAATAGTGTTTTTCTTTGGGCTAAGCATATTCAAACCACCAAATTCCACTTCCTTGCCCCCATAGTCTTGGTTATACATACAAGTCTATGGGTGACATATTTAGCCATAGCATAATGCAAAATAAATTTTGTCCAACTTCAAAAATATTCATAGTCTATCACACTCTCAGTGATGTTTAAATGTCTGAAATTTTAACTCTCTTCTGAGATTCATATAATCTGTTAACTATAATGACCTATAAAACCAAAGTAAAAATCGAGAACACATGCTTCCAACATATCATTGTATACATTCGGCTATACATTACCATTCTAAAATGTCATAGTGAACAAATACTGGATGAAAGCAAGATGAAAAAAACTGCTGAGCAAACTAAAAACTCTCCATGTCTGATGTCAAAATGCTCTTCAAATCTCCAAATTCTTTCATTTTTATTGAGTACAACAAACTTCTTTCTCTTGGGCTCTTCTCCAGTCTTTTAGTAACTTTCTTAGGCAGGTATACCGCAGTTCTGACATAACATCTTCTGGGATCCATGATAATCTTTATGGCCTTTGCTTGGGTCACTTCTCCATTTCTGCCTTCTGTAGTACTCTAGGCTCGGGTTGACTCCACTCCATTGTGCTTCTGCTCTTGTTAGTCATCCCAATATGCTGGCATCTCCAATATTCTGGGGTCGTCTACTGCAACTAGGCTTCACCTGCAGCCTCTTATAGGCTCTCTTCTTGGTAGCAAGCCTCAATTTTTGCATGACTCTTATTTCTGGGCAGTCAACTGCAACTGAGGATATACTTCATCAATGGACTTTCCTGGCATTTTACATTGACAAGGCCAGCTGCTCTCCATGACACCTTAATGCTTTCAAAACCAGTACCATTTGGGTGATTCTTACATACTACCAAGTCTGGCTGCTAGCATGATGTTTGTTTCTGGAACACTGTTTCTTTGTGCTCTCAGAAATTACTTTCCGGAAGATCTCACATCAGTGAACCCTGGCCTCTTCTTAATCATGGCTAATTTTTAGCTCCAGATAGCCAGCGTGAATTGTTCTAGTAACCCCTTCTACTCTTGACTCTAAAACCTGATCCACATAGCCATGGCTGCTAAGTTCTGAAGCTTACTAGGGCTGGAAATTTGCCTGGATGTTCTATTACATTATCACAAGCTTTCTGGTTCCCACCTGAGCCACATGGCCAAAGCTGCTAAGTTCTAAAGCTTCCTAGGACTGAAACTTTGTTCAGTTGTTCTATTACATCATCACCAGCTTTCTAGTTTCCAATGATATTATTTGCTCTGTAGCAGTCCTGGAACTTGCTTTGTAGATTGACTTTGAACCCAGTGATCTGCATCCTTCTGCCTCTTGAGTGTTAGAATTAAAGGTGTGTTCTACCATGCCTAGACCTAGATTTTTCTCTACTTGGAATTTACTCTGTACCCATTCTGGCCTGAAACTCCGACATCTGCCAGCCTCTATTTCCTGGACCTAAGTTTTCATGGCCACTATGCCTCAAAATATGGTTCAAAAGCATGTGCCATCCCATGTCAAGGTCTAGATCAAAAGTCTGTGTCTTCCAGCCTCAAGATCTGGATCACAGATGAGTATTACATTTTTGAATTGTAGTTCATTTAAGAATAAAATGTCCAAAGGAGCCGGGGAGGGGGGTGGTGGCGCACACCTTTAATCCCAGCACTTGGGAGGCAGAGGCAGGCAGATTTCTGAGTTCAAGGCCAGCCTGGTCTACAGAGTGAGTTCCAGGACAGCAGGAACTACACAGAGAAACCCTATCTCAAAAAACCAAAAAAAAAAAATGTCCAAAGGAAACCAATTAACAGGTATTAAGAATGCATAACATGATATAACTATTATTGGTCCAACTGCAAACATCAATAAAATTATCTGGGTGGTTAATTAATTTAATATCCTTGAACATAGGATTTAACTCCATTACATTCCGTGGTGCCCCTTTAATTTTTGAGCCATATGTTTTAAAATTTTCCTTTCTACTCTTGGGTGCCATTGGAGCCCTAGTGTGCTTGAATGGCTGAGAAGCACCTTAAGAAATGTTCAGCATCTTTAGTCATTAGGGAAATGCAAATCAAAACAACCCTGAGATTTCACCTCACACCAGTCAGAATGGCTAAGATTAAAAACTCAGGAGACAGCAGGTGTTGGTGAGGATGTGGAGAAAATTCCTCCACTGCTGGTAGGAATGCAAGTTGGTACAACCACTCTGGAAATCAGTCTGGCGGTTCCTCGGGAAACTGGGCACGATACTTCCGGAGGACCCTGCTATACCACTCCTGGGCATATACCCAGAGGATTCCCCAGCAAGCAATAAGGACACATGCTCCACTCTCAGCCTTATTTATAATAGCCAGAAGCTGGAAAGAACCCAGATGTCCCTCAACGGAGGAATGGATACAGTAATCGTGGTATATATACACAATGGAGTACTATTCAGCAATTAAAAACAATGAATTCATCAAATTCTTAGACAAATCGGTGGATCTGGAAAATATCATCCTAAGTGAGGTAACACAATCACAAAAGAACACACATGTAATGCACTCACTGATAAGTGGATATTAGCCCAGAAGCTCTGAATAACCAAAACACAACCCACATATCAAATCATTCACAAGAAGAAGGAAGGAGAGGGCCCTGGTCCTGGAAAGGCTTGATGCAGCGTTGTAGGGGAGTACCAGGACAGAGAAGCGGGAGAGGTTTGACTGGGGGAATGGGCTGAGGGCAGATGGCTTAAGGGACTTATGGGGAGGGGGGAAGCGGGAAAGGGAAAATCATTAGGAATGTAAACAAAGAATATAGAAAATAATTAAAAAAATCCTTTCTAAGTTTGCTATGCTTAATCCAAGCACTCCTCAAAAATGAACCTCTGAAAAAAAATCTAAGCTGGGATTTTGAGAAATCCTTTGCCAACATAATGAATCTGAATCTATTATCTTTAGCCTCAGGCAGACTCTTTGGACATGGCGGAAAAAGTAGCCACATTCTTCACTCAAATATCACAAAACAGTCTCTAGATCATATACTAAAATTCTTCTCCCCTGAAACATCTAGAGCCAATCCCCTACAGTTCAATTCACCCTCAGTAACACTATGTTCCACGTTCCTACTAGTATTGCACTTTAAGCCCCACTTAAAGCATTCAACTGAAATCCAAAGTCCAAAATCTACATTCCTCGAAATAAAACAACATATCCAGACTTATCACAAAATTTCCCCAGTTCCTGATAACAGCTTCTGACTTAGGGTTTTCACTGCTGGGAAAGCAACTCATAAAGAACAACATTTAGTTGAGGTGGCTTACAGGTTCAGAGGTTCAGTCCATTATCATCATGGCAAGAAGCACTGGAGTGTCCAGATAGACACAGTTGTGGAGAAGGAACTGAGAATTCTACATCTTGAACTAAGGGCAGCCAGAAGAAGACTCTCTTCTGCACTGAGCACAGCAACAGCACCTAACAGTGCCACTTGACCAAGCATATTCAAACCACCATTATCAAAATAACAAGAATTACCAGATGCTGGTCATCAATATCTCTCAACATCAATGGATTCAATTCTCATATGAAAAGAAACAGGCTAACAGAATCCATTATTCTGCTATATACAAGAAATAAAAATGATGGAATTACCTCAGAATAAAGGGCTGGAAAAAGATTTCCAAGCAAACACACCCAAGAAATAAGCTGGAGTACACATTCTAATATTTAATAAATATACTTTCAACCAAAAGTAATCACAGGAGAAGAGGAAGGACACTTTGTATACATCAAAGGAAAAATCCACCAAGAACACTTCTTAATTCTGAACATCAGTGCCCAAAAGGGAAGAGTAACAATATAACTAAAGCTTAAATCCCATATCAAATGATTAATATTTGCATAACAAATAAATTGCATATTAATAGTAGGAGACTTCATCATACCATTCTCACCAAAGCACAGATCAACAAGACAGAAACTAAACAGAGAGAGAGAGAGAGAGAGAGAGAGAGAGAGAGAGAGAGAGCTAAATTAGCAGAAGTTATGATTCAAATGGACCTAACAGATATCTATAGAATATCTCACCCAAACACAATAGAATATATCTTCTTCTCAGCACCTCAGGGAACCTTATCCAACATTGACTATAATCAGTCACAAAACAAGCTTCTGCAGATACGAAAATATTGAAATACCCCATTGCATTATACACCCATGGAAACTGAACAACTCTCTACACAAGGATCTCTGCATCAGGAAATAAATGGAGAAATAAATTAAAGACTTTCTAGAATCCAATGGAAATGAAGGCACAACATACCCAAACATATGGGAAACAATGAAAGCAGTGCTAATAGGAAAGTTCACAGAACTAACTACCTCCATAAAGAAATTGGAGAGTTCTTACATAAATGATTTAAAAGTTCACCTTAAAGCTCTAGAAGAAGGAAGGTAAGGGGGAGGAGGAAGAGGAGCAGGAGCAGGAGGAGAAGGAGCAGAAGAAGAAAAAGAAGAGGCAGAAGCAGCAAACATACCCAAGAGGAGGAGATTGCAGGAAATGAACTCAGGGCTGAAATCAGTCAAATAGAAATAAAGGGATCAATACAAAGAGTTAAAATAATAAAAGTGAAAAAACAAAAGCTAGATCTTTGAGACAATCAGGAAGATTAACAAACAAAAATTAACAAAATCAGAAATGAAAAGAGACATAACAATGGACACTAAGGAAACTCAATGAATCATTAGGTCTTACTTTGAAAGTCTGGACTTCACAGCAATGGAAAATCTAAATGAAATGGATGATGTTCTAGAAGATACTACATACCAAAGTTAAATCAAGATTAGGTAAACAATCTAAATAGCCCTATAACCCACAAGGAAATAGAAATAGTCATTAAAATTCTTATAACCCCTCAAAAAAGCCCAGGGAAGATGATTTAATGCAGAATTAGACTTTGAAGAAGAGCTAATATCAATACTCCTCAAACTATTCCACAAAATAGAAGAAACATTGCCAAACTCATTCTGTGACTCCATACTCATCCTGATATTTAAACCACAGAAAAAACTATAAAAAATAATTTGTAATAATTTTTCTTATGACCCTTGAAACAAATATGCTTAATAAAATAGTTCCTAACTGAATCCCAGAACACATATAAAAGACACCTTATACCATGATCAAGAGACTTCATCGCAGGGATGTAGGGGTAGGTGTATCAATATACAAAAGTCCATTAATGTAATCCCACATATAAAATATTATAGAAAAAACCCATGTGATTGTTGGTATCAGGACCTCTGAAACCCATGACATCACATAAGCATAACCCACACACCTGTTTCCAAGGCAAGAGCCACCATATTCCTAGAATCTACTTGGCTCACCTCCCACCTTTACCGCTGATCACGCCACCATCCTTAAATAAAGGCCCCTCTGATCTCTCTTTCTCTCTCTTCCTCCTTTGTCTTTCAGCCACCACCTTGCCCTTCCCTCTTGCAATAAACCCCATGAAACTTTTTAGTTTGGTGTGGTCTTTCTGGAACCAGGCGATGGTCACAAAAATGATCATCTCATTAAATGCTGAAAAAGCCTTGCAAAATCAAACACCCTGTCATGTTAAAAGTCTTGGAGAGATCATGGATGAAAGGTCCATACATAAGCATACAAAATTAACTCAAAGGAGGCAGAAGCTTTCCCTTACACAAAGAACAAATAAGCTGAGAAAGAAGTTAGTGAGAGAGTACTGTTCAAAATAGTCATAAATAACTTGGTGTACTTGAACTAAGCAAGCGAAAGACTTTCATGACAAGAACTTCAAGTCTCTGAGAATGAGATTGATGAAGATATCAGAAGATTCAGAGGACTCCCAGGTTCTTAGATCAAGTGGATTAACATTGAAAATGTACACAGTACCAAAAGCAATCTACAGATTCAATGCAATTGTCATCAAAATTCCAACACAATTCTTTTCAAATCTTTCAAGAACAATTCTCAACTACATTTAAAAAATTTACTAGCTAAAAGAACCCTGTACAATAAAAGCACTTCTGGAAGTATCACCACCCCTGACTTCAAGTTGTACTACAGTGTAATAGTAATATAATTACATGATATTAGCCTAGAAACTGACAGGTTCTACAATGGAATTAAATTAATTGAATTGAAGACCCAGAAATTAGCACACACAGTTATGGACACTAGATGTTTTTCAAAGAAACAAAAACCATTCAATGAAAAATGGAGAGCATCTTCAGCCAATGGTGTTGGTATAACTGGATGTTTCTATGTAGAAGAATGAAAAATAGATTGCTATTTATCACCCTGTACAATATTCAAATCCATGTGGAACAAAAACTTCAATGAAAAACAGCATAAAGTGGGAAATAGTCTTGAAGTCTGTAATGCAGGAGAAAATTTCCTGAAAGGAACACCAATGGCTCAGGTACTAAGATCAACAATTAATAAATGGGACCTCATGAAACTGAAAGCTTCTGTAAGGAAAAGAACATTGTCAATAGGATGAAACGACAGGTTACAAATTGGGATAAGATCCTCAACAACTCTGTATCTGACAGGGTGCTAATATCAAAAATACATAAAGGAATCAAGAAGTTAGACACCAGTAATTCAAATAACCTAATTAAAATGGGGTATGGAGCTAAACAGAATTTTCAATACAGGAATCTATAATGGCCGATAAACAGACAAGGGAATGTTCAACATCCTTAGTCATCAGGGAAATGCAAATCAAAACTATCCTAAGATTCTACCTTACATACATCAGAATCTCTAAAATTAAAAACTCAAGGGATAACATGTGTCGGCGAGGATATGGAGCAAGGGTAACACAACTACCTTGCTGGTGGGAGCACAAATTTGTACAACCTCACTTCAAATCAATTTGTTGATTTTTCGGAAAAAAAATAAATGAGAATAGTTTTACTTCATGGCCAAGCTATATATTTCAAGTGTCCTGGGCATATACCCAAAAGATGCTCCACCATTCCACAAGGACACTTGCTCCAGTATGTTCATAGCATTATTTATAATAGCCAGGAACTAGAAACAACCCAGATGTCCCTCAACTGCATAATGGATAAGGAAAATGTGGTTCATTCACACACTGGAATGTTACTCAGCTATTAAAATCAAGGACATGATGAATTTTGCAGGCAAATTGAACTGGAAAATACCAACCTGAGTGTAGAAAAACAGATACAAAATTACACGCATAATATATACTCACTTATATGTGAATATTAGTCATAAAGTATAGGATAACCACACTACCATCCACAGATCCAAAGAAGCCTAATAGTAAGGAGGGTCCAAAGGAGAAAATTTGAATCCTTCTCAGAATGGCAAGTAAAATATATATTGAAGGTTGATGGAGAGAGGGAAGGAACTGGTTTGGAAAGTGGACAGTAAGGGGAATGGATTGGGTGTGGGTATCATGTGTACAGAGGACAGAGGAGAGAGATCAGTAATTGGCTGTGGGTGGTGGTGGGGTATCTTTATAATGTTCCAGCGACCTGGGGGTGGGGATGCCTCAGGGTGCTATGGGGTCAAATCTAGCTAAGGCCCATAGCAGTGTGGATCCTGAGTGGCCAGTTCCTGTAGCCAGGCAGGACTCCTAGAGGAGGGATAAAGACAGCAACCCATATGCAAAACCTTCCACCTAAAATGTATCCTGCCTACCAGATGTGCAAGTACAAACTTAGAGCAGAGAAGGAGGGAGTGGTCAAACAATGACTGGCCAAACTTGAGACCTACCCTTGGGCAATCTCTTACACTATTGATGATACTCTGTTATGTTCATAGACAGGAGCATAGCATAACTGTCCTCTGAGATACTCCACCCTGCAGGCAGCAGAAACAGATACAGAGACCCACAGCCAAACTTTAGATGGAGCTCAGTGTCTTCTGGAAGAGTTGGGGGGAAGAACTGAGGGACCCGAAGAGACAGGGACTCCACAGAGAGACCAAACAACCTAGACCCTTGGGAGCTCCCATAGAGTGAATCACCAACCAAACAGCAAGGATGGGCAAGACCTAAGCCCCTACACATATGTTACAGAATTACAGCTTAGTCTTCACTTGGATCCCCCAACAACTGAAGGGGGGGGGCTGTCCTTGGATCTGTTGCCTGCCTGTTGATCTCATTACCCCAAGCTGGGCTGCTTTGTCTGGCCTCAGAGGATGTTCTTGGTCCTGCCGTGACTTGATATGAGTGGTGTCGAGTAGGGGGTGTAGAATGGAACCAAGGGTGGTTTTCCCTTCTCAGAGGAGATGGGTGGTGGTGGAAAAGGATCCGTATGAGAGAATACTCAGAAGAGTGAGCTAATATTGGGATGTAAAGTGAATAAATAAAGTAGTAAAACTATATATAATTCGAAGAAAAGCTCTATTCACGAATATAATACACAACATTTACACTAGGAAAAAAACACATAAAGATCTATTTGGACCCCAGATTTGCTTTTTCTGTGATTATAAATATCTCCAGGCTTTATTTTATAATTTATTCTGTATGTGGGTACACTTGATTATTTAAATTCAAATTTAATCCATTTAGCTTCTTTTTTATTATAGGTATATTGCAAGTATGATACAGCCTCACAGACCTAGAGGCACACTATTGCATAATGGAGGGAGAACATTTTCAATATTATAAAATGTTTATTATTTTTATTTTTGAAATTATATTATAATTATATCATTTTCTCCTTTTCCTTTATGTTCTCCCCAACTCTCACAGATGCCCTCACCCTTCTGCTCTCTCCCAAGTTGATTGCTTTATAAATACAGTAGAATTCTATATAAATTTATTTGTATATTTATTATTTATATTTAGTCAGGGTCCTGTATTTTGAATATTTATCTTTGACAAAATCAGAAATATCCAATATTTTCACAATAAATATCTATGTATTCAGTACGAGTGAATCTATCTACAAGAGTACACTGAACAGATTTTGATATGAGGGATTTTTCAGAAAAATATAAAATTGTAACTCATATGCCTAAAAAAATAAATATATGTCCAATATATTATCTCTAATCATTCAATAAGGAACACTGGCCTGTATTTCTGACACTTGTCTTTCTTCTCAGTTGTTTGATATAGGGTAGCAACTATAATTCTCTTCATCATCCTATGCTAATTGAATCTGAAACCTACCCAACAAACATCCTTCTGAAGTCTCTTTCATAGAAAGTGACAAATGAAAACTAAGTATTTATTTGATCCTATGCAAGATATCACAATTTATTTATGAATTTATTGGCTTTGCACTCAACTAGATTACTGTCCCTTCCTGGATGTTTTAGGAATTTTAACAAAGCTAATTTTGTTCCTTGCATTTTCTGAGTTGGTATCTTTAAGAAGAAAGAATATTCTGGGGCTTTGAACCATAATATCTTCCTGCATTCTAGGAATTATAAACATTAAGTAAAAATAATGACCACTAACATTAGTAAACATCATATATTTGGAAAAATATAACTCTTGAATACAAAGTGAAAGCTTGTATTATACTCAACACTAATAGTAACTAACGAAGGCTCATTATGGGAGAGACAAAAGACTGAAAACTGCCTCTATAGAAAGCTAAAATTCCAACAGCGCCAGTCACTCAACAGACCTTCCTTACAAAGCTCATAAACCATCAGCCATGCTAAAGAGATAGGAGGGATAACTATTACTTTAAATAAATATTGTAATTTTTCTTTTTATAAAATCACTCCTTGTGGGACAGTTGTTTATGTAGCTTAATTAAAAACAAATAATTGAAGATTATACATAACTGACTATATATCCACTTCTGAGTAAGTATGAAATCTATAGCTTATTTTTACATATAGTAGACAAATTATGCAAAGAAAAAGGCTAGGAAACCATATTTTTCTTGCTCATATGCAGCAGAGATAAGGTCTCTATAACCTAGTGGTTCTCAACTTGTCTAATGTTAAGACTCCTTAATACAGTTGCTTATGTTGTGGTGTCACAAACCATAAGAGTATTTTGTTGCTACTTCATGACTAACTGGTAAAAGACTGAAGTCAAATTGCCACATATACTGGGCCACTGACAAGAAATCCCTTCACTATATGATAAGATCATAAAACCAAATTCATAATTTTTCTTGCCAACAGTTAGAAATACTGTATTGGCTGGAAACTACCCAAAATCAAAGTACAAAATCAGTTAAGAATAAAATTGAGAAAGCATGAAATAGTTATATAGACACTTATGATTCGCTTCCAGGTTTCAAGAAAGCATAAATGTCTACTTTAAATTCCTCATGAAGTACTTATTTCCTGAGGAACTTTACCGGGCTACAGTGTGAATTCCACTGTGCACTCTGGTAGACGACCTCCAAAAACTTTTGGGTATCATGGAACAGAGGCCTTGACCACAGCACCACATATTTTCTTTTCCTCTGAAAAAGTTAAGATGACCAATGAAACCAAAAGAATGAAATTTTACATTTTTATTTAAGTGAAAAGAAAAGAAATGTGGTAGCTAGTTCAAAGGAAAAATCAAGAAGCATAAATTGGAATGTGATAATTGAATTCAGCCAGGCAGTGGTGGCACATGCCTTTAATCCCAGCACTTGGGAGGCAGAGCCAGGAAGATTTCTGAATCCGAGGCCAGTCTGGTCTACAGAGTGATCTCCAGGACAGCCAGGGCTATACAGAAAAACCATGTTTCAAACAACAACAACAACAACAACAACAACAACAACAACCAAAAGATAATTGAATTAAAATAGAGGCAAAAGTTATTTAGCTTCAAATAAGAGAGAAGTCAGTGGAATCTCCATGCAATAAGACAGAATTCACAGATATTAAAAAACTAAAAGGCAATGAAATTCTTGTGTTTGATAAAATCACAAATCACAAATATGTAACAACGTATACTCTTCCAATGAAATACATACGACCAAAATTTTAATGATACAGAAATTAAGGTTCTTGAAAGTGATAATACAGTCCCAAATGGTAATTGAATGTAAGATTAATTCTTCCACTAAAACTGTTAGTCAATTTAAAGATGTCCTAATATCTTTGTTGTTCGAAGCACACATGCAAATCAAATACCAAACTTTTGATAGGTACTTCTTTCTCAGTTCAGTACAATAAATTTCTCATCAATTAGGCATAAGACTGCCAACGCTGAAGCTAATCAAACAGAACTTGTATATCTAGTTCCTGACTTGGTTGTAAGGAATTTCCTCCATTGAGTAGAAGGTTAGATTCCATGACCTTTAAATTCTCCACAATTCCATAGTCTATAATTCAGTGCTAATGAGATGTCCTAATATCACAGATTACTCTCCTTAGAAACAATTTAGCTTAATGACCTCATCACATTTTACTTTCCACTATTTTTTTAATTCATAGAGTTCAAAACCACACAACAACCACAACCACCATGACAGCAAAAAATCCAATCTGTAATTTCTACATATAATATGCTTATTTATATACAAACTGAATATGTTTAATTCCCACTATAAATGTCTGTCAACAGACTGCAGAGAGAACTTCTCAGCATGATCTCACAGCATGGACCAAAGGAACAGAACAAAGCCTGCCATAACTCTAAAAAGCCAGAGAATCAGAGTTCACTTGGGAGGTGAATTCCCCCACAGTCAGACTTTTGTAAAGATTTCAGCCTTAGGGCCTTGTTCATTCCTATCTTCTTCTCACTCAATCGCAGTATTTCAGACCACAAAATGCATATGTGTTTGAAATTACAGAACATTTTTCTCTGCCTCAATGTTAAATTCAGTAGTAATATAAAAGATTAAGTACCTTTCTCCTGCAAGTGTACCCCACAGCCTACTAACCCTACTCACAAAAATCTTCAAATTTAGGAGTGAATAATGGGACAAATTCCCACATTTTGGAAAATTAATTTTTCTAAAGAAAAATTTTAACTTGTTTGACATCTATCAGGTATTCTTGCAATTACTATATTACAGGTGTTAAGCCGAGTTAGCAAACGCCTACTCCATATTAATGATTTTGTTCCAAAATCTTTGTCTTCATATTTATAATTTTTCAAATTCTTTAATATGCTGACCATATACAAGTTCATTAGTTCATCTTTCCCTTTCATTTATACCCCTTTTGACAATATATTTTCCATAAAATAATTTTATACATAAGTAATTTTCATAAATCCCCCATCAGACTTGAGCCTTTGAAAAAGCACATTACTTGTCTGTGGCATTATTTTTCATTTGCTATAACAGTACCTTGCTTTCTAACCTCTGTAGACTTTAATTGTTGGAGGTGCTTATTAACACAGGATATCATTGTGTAACTTTAGGTACTATGGTTTCCTGATTTAACATTTTATAGATAATTTAATTTCTTTAGTGAAATTATCTTCTAAATGCAAATGGAAATACATTTTTGAAAAACATGCATAGATTTAAAATATAATAATCATCTTTGCATAAATTATTTATAAGAAACAAATCATTTACTTCAATTTGATATCTTGGTTTGAGTTTTTATCATTAGCACCCAAGTCTTAATTTCTAATCCACTATTCAATGATGGTAAAATATTTACCATCTCTATGCCTTTATTTTTATTCCTGAATAATGAATAAGAATTATGTCACAAATAATGAAGTAAAAATAAAGGTTGAGCACACAGTCAAGGCCTAAGCAATCAGTAGATGACACCTATGATACTGGAAAAAGCTCAGGTAAAATCTCAGATAAATTTTTGATCCTAGAAAACAGCAACGGTAGAAATTTTATTTTTGGTACTTTTTGTTCTACCAAAGAGACTTTGAATAAAACTCACAGATGTCAAGGATGCCTTTCAATTCACAAAGCCAGATCCACACCTTCTCTTTTCTCACTCTCCAACTCATAAATAATTTCTCCAACATATTTCTGAGTTATCTGAATAAAGGGCCTCATGGGGTGGTTTCACAAAACTTAATAAGGCCTCTCTCCTACACCTTGGTCTCTGAACTTCACAAATCCTCAACCTGAACAGGAATATGCCAGTCTTAGGAGCCTCCTGAGAACACTGACTAATGTTAGGATGAAAATTTTACTAAATCAACTGTTTAGTCAAGTCATCATGCTATTCTTTGATCCCATTTTCTATGCTAATTTCTTGCTAGCCCATTCTACTGCTCTCAACAAAACAAAAGTTCCTTTTCCATCTGACCTTAGAAATAGATGTCATTAGTGAAACATTTCCCTTATTACCACATCCTCTCTCCTCATTCTTAGAATAACCCTTGTGAAGAACAGTGTTATCCTACATAAGAATGATTTTGTTTTTATTTCATAATATCAGCATTCTGGTTCTAAAATGCTATTACCTCTGTTACTTTTATTGAAAATCATTTGAAAGCAGAGAGAAGAATAACCATGATGCTCATGTTCATAACATTCACATTTTATCTTGTCTATTAAACTAGGAACTTTCAGTTAGTATAAAGTCTTATTCAATTTCAAAATGAAATGCATGCAACTGTCAACTTTGAACATGATGAAGCAAATTCCTTTTGAAGAGAAAAAGAACAAGTTTATTACTGGAAGGAATCATGTAATCATTGGATTCAAAATTGGATGGTACCATTCGCCTTCTCAAAGAATCTCCGTGCTGCTATAAAACTTAATCAACCCCATTAACGTTTTTTAATGCAGAGTTTTAAAGAAAGATATTACAGCAGAGAAATCAACTGTTTGTTATAACATTTTATCCCTTATTTTACTGAATGTTACATTAGTAAAACAACCATAATGGGCACTGCATGTATTAAATATGACATTGTGCAGCACATTTAAAGTGGATGGATTCCCTACTCAATTGACTCATAAGCCAGAATATGAAACACACAGAGACTGACAGGATTCCAAAACATTCTATGAATTATTTAATAGTTTCAGTATTTTTCATATAAGAAGTGAAGCAGAAACATTGCAAACACAGAATCTGCTTTACTAAATGGATAGTCTTATTCTTAAAATACAAAGAGGCTAAAAAAGTTTGGACAATTTATTGCGTTATGAAAACAAATTCAAAACAAAAATGCTTTTTTGATGAAACATTTCAGAAAAGCAAGTTTCATGTACATTTGTTCAGCAAAATCACCTCATGAGTTTTAAATGTAAATTTAGAGTTTAAATTTTACATTTCAAATGCTCTCAAGTTAGAATCTATAAAAGTAGAGACTATAGATTTACATATTTTTGTATTTTAACTGCTTGTCAGATGCCTTACTGCACAGAAATTACTGAACCCCTTTCAGGGACACAAAGTAGTATTAGACTTTGATCATCTATAGAATGAGGATGCCATATTCTTTAGTAGTTCCTAAAATTCCTTTGCCTTAAATATGAGTCTCTTAGGAAAATCACATGTCACATAGCTGTTTTGCTCACCACATTTTTCAAATGAATAAAAATTAAAATTAGTTCGAGGCTTCTGAGAGGACAGGCAGAATATTTAAAACAAATCTTGTAGAATATTTTGATTTAATAGTTGAACTAGTTTATGTTGTCAGGTTTTTCTGACATCAGAATATTGAGTGTGTGTTTCAAACAATAAGAATTCAATTAAGTATGGATATACAAATGAGCCACAGCTTGCAGGATCTCCTGCTGCCAATTATCAATTCAATTCTGACCAGATTACCATTATCCATGTTTGTGAAGCCCAGGTGGCAGCTTGGGTTGAGAGGAGGGAATCAGGTCACTGTGAGTCCATAATTGGCAGTTCTAGGGTTAACCATGAGAGATTTGCCAAAGTGGGAGGCCTGAACTTTTGTTCAAAGAGTTCATTCATTTTTCAATGTGGTAGAGATGATTAACATTCTTTCAAATCTGGTTATTTTCCCACTTTGAGGCACATAGGAGACTTGTACTTTTTGTTACTTTCCACTGACAGGATCATGAGAATAATTATAGTTGAAAAATAGAGAGCAGTGTTACAGGGTAACTTTTGGGCCATAGCACTTAATTGTATTGTGCAATATTTGACACCTTTACTTGAGACACATGGATGGCAACTTTCTATTTGGTGAACACTTCCTTAAACCTGAATCTGTTTGAGGCTATCATACAGCACAGCCACATTGTCAATCCCATTTTGAACTGGGCACATATGAAGTGTTAAACGCAAACACAACCATTGTTTCATTAGCTGAATGACTCTTACTACAGTGCAAACTTGAAGATGCTAAGTGATGAAGGAAGGCAAGATAATGGGAACATACACTTGATGTAATATCATCCAGAGTACAAATGTATTCACTTATACAGTAAGTTTTATAATTTATTATTTCTGCTTATGTTTTGTCTATCATTTCACTCTCTAAAAGCATTTTCTTTCAATAATCTACATAATAGCAGTACTGAAGCACCTAGTATTAACAATGGGTAGTAAGGTCAAGGCAAATGTGTTATTTCAAAACCAAGTAGATATTTTACATATTATTTGTCATATTCGTAAGAAATTGTTTTCTAGGTCAAATAAAATTCTCAATTGTGAAAATTTATATTCATTAATTTACAAAGTTAGTACAATTTATTTTCCCTGAGACAACTTGATCAAAGAATATATGTATCTATGTGTAGATAAATCACTGTGCTTCCTTTGATTTTGGACAATGAAATTTTGAAATAATGTCTGAATAGAATAAAGATTTCTACCTAGATAAATTCAGTCAAAACTGATGACTGCTCTGAATTCTCCCATTCCTTCCCTGGGGGTGTTTAAAAGGGAAATGTAACAAAAGCCAGAAGATTTCTATTTAGTGCAAATTCATGTAACTTGAAAATGAAAACATGAACATCTTAATACTAAATGAAAGTATGAAATGAGAAAATAAAAAGTACCACCTGTACTGCCAATTTCTTCATAATAACACTATGTCCATTATAAGAATATTGGTTCATTGAAAATTAACATCAACATCATTGATACTACCATCATTGAAAGTGTGGTTTATCCAAAAACACATATCTCACAGTCATTCAATTTTGATATGAAATTATTAATTCATAATAAAAACTGTATATTTTGACCAGATAATTAAAGCATAAATGTTTATTATCATCCACACATAATACATTTCCAAATTGATACATTTATAATCATTTACACCTCCCAGAATTATACATTTTCAAAATTCTGAAAGTCATGAAAATTGTAATTAATGAAAGCAATATCTGTATATCTCTGTTTTTCTATTTTCCTTTTACACTGTAAATATCAGTAGTTGGTAAATAAAAAAAAAGATTGAAAGCAACTTCAGGCTGAATCCTATCCAATTTTGAATCTACTTTACTTCCTTATTGCCAATGAAATTCTCCACATTTCATGAGAATGATGTTTCTCCTAGATTAATGATATTTTCTGAATGAAGACTAATGTACCTGGTATGAAAATGTCTGCCAGAAATTATTATGTTTTAATAAAAAAAAGTACTGTAAAATGCATATCTTTTGTGTCACTTGACACAACTCTTGTTTGTCTTAGTTTCTAAATATTCTGGATTTCTTTTTCTCCATCAACCTTGTGATTTGTTGTGGTTGGAACATGTAATAAATCTCAAAGGCTCATGTATTTCAACATGTGTTCTATACTGTTGACACTGTTTAGGAAGGTTATGTTACATTTTGGAAGTACGCCATGGTCATAAGGCTTTATGACCATGCCTGATTTCCTGCTTATTTTCTGTACTTTCCAGTGTGAAATACAATGTTTTTATCTGCATCCTGATACTGCTGTCCTACTTTCTCCTTCATCATTTGGTGTACCCGTTTGAACTATAAGTGAAAATAAAACCTTCTTCCCTTCAGTTGATTCCTATGTATTTTGTCACAGCTTTATATATTGTAATTTTCTTAGTTACTGTTCTATTGTTATGACAAGACATCATGATGAAGCAAGTAATAAAAGGAAGCTCTCAACTGGAGACTTGCTTGCACTTTCAAAGGGTTAGAGTCCATCATTCTTTTAGAAGGAAGCAGGGCATTTAGGCATGTCATCATGGCCTTGGAGTCTGAGCTGAGAATTTACATTTTATTTTAAGGAGAGACAGATGGAGAAAGATTGGGCATGGCCCAGTGACATACCTCCTACATACAGCAAGGCCATACCTTCCAATCCTTCCTAAATAGTTCAGGAACTGGGAACCAAATGTTCAAATATATGAGTATGTGGGACAGGCCATTATATCTTAAACCACCATAGTTATGTACTTATTTATCCCTCTGTCACAAACAGTAATAGCTTTTCAAAAATGGATAAGTAATACATCTGAATGAAATAGGAAGGAGCTAGTGAATCAAGTAATTTCTATATGGCACTGTTAATCTCTACTGTTTACAAAACTTTACTATAACTTCCAATATCCTTCTTAATAACATTATAAGCAATAGCTAGAGGATAACATATGCTGCTAGATGGCTGATGTTAACAATCCAGTTCCTCTAATCATGTTTTAAGAGATTATTTATAAAGAATCTTATGTTCAGAGCAACTAAAAACTTTTCCTTCAGGTCAGTGGCTTAAAAAGGATTCAAATAGTCATCTCTATGAGTATAGTCTAGAATTCTCATCTAACTACAAGAAAAAAGCCCTCAAGTACCACTTTTCTCTGTGCTTGAACATACATTATAGAAGTACAAAGCAAGCACAAAGCAGAATAATGAGGTTTTTCATCAAAAAACTATTAAGAGAAGAAAATGTCCTATTTATCTCTTGCACATAATAGGGCTTGGAGACAATAATTATTTGTGTCATGTTACAGTTCCTCTGTACAGGATTATCTTTTTAGTAGATGTATGTTCATAAAACTCCTTTTAGCATAGGACAATGCAAATTGCCATGAACGAGTTAGGGAAAACACAAAAGAGAAAATGACATAATTCAAAGAGTGCCCAGAAAGGACAAGGAAAGTACAAAAATTAACAAGGAATGATTTCCAAATGTTCCATGTTTCCATGTAATTTAACAAATAAGCTATAAAATGATCACATGTATTAAAAATCAATATTCTACATGGGCTTCTAAAAATATTGGCCTACCAAGATTACTAGCAAGTAAAAGTACTAGTAGTGATAACTGGTGACCTGAGGTGGATAAATAAAACAAAAAGCTGTCTCCACAGGATTGTTGTCTGGCTTCCCCAAACATACCATGCCCAACTTTTCTCTATGAAATGTGTATCTGTATACTACACATGCATACACATGCACACAAACACACAAACACAGATACACACATACTAAAAAATGTTTAAATTTTAAAATATGACATATGTACAAATTTCAATAACTGAATTAGCCATTTTAAAAAGTTGCAATGAAACCCAAAGACATAGACATCTACACCCTAATGGAGAAAACTGTGAAAATTGGGGGAGAGTCTATCAATAATTGGGCAGCATTATGACTTAAATCTGAATTGGAACCTGAATGAAGTAGGCATTGGAAACATCTTATACCTCACATCTTATACACATAAAAAATGGATATGGGAAGAATGTAAGTGTCTTTTTCATTGTGAAATCACAATAAAAGAAGAATTCATAACTTGAAATAAGATAAGCCTGACAACAAAGTATAAGCATTTAAGCATTTGCTAAATCACGTTCATGATAGCAGAAGAAAAGTATGGTTTAAGGCTTCTCAAACTTTAACATATGTGAGAATCAATTATGGTTACTGATAAAACTGGTACACTGGTAATCCTATTTCTATATAGTTGTTATCTAATTCATGGAACAAGGCTAAAGAAATTTGCATTTTGCAACAAACACACCTCTATTAGGAAACTTCACTGGTTGTAGCTATTTGTTCCCTTACCTGAACAAACATTTGTGACCTATTTTTTTCCTAAACTTAACACAACTACAAAAATAAAGAATATATAACAACAAGGACAAACAATGAAAAATTATCCAATTCCTGTTGTAAACCACAAACCTTTGGAGCTCTAAAAGATACCATATAACCAATGTGATTTGTCAACAAGGATTAGATAAGCTGGTCTGTTATCTTATCACAATAAGCCTTGTCCAGAAGTTAATTTTCAAACTAATGTAGTTTGCTCCCACTCCTGCTTATTGCATACATCTCTCTTACTATTATGTACCTTTCATTCAATCTTAGAAAAATCAAGCTGTGTTTCTCATGCCAGGTTAATGTTGTAATTCTATGCTTTTTCATGTGTGATGATTTACAAACTGTTAGAAAAGATCAAGTCCAAGTACTACACCAGAATAAAATGTACACTTTTAAAATGCTAAGTAATCTGTAACTTCATTTGCAACTCCTCTCCTTACTTCACTGATTTGCATGACATACCAAAGAGATGCTCTTCAAGAAAGGTTCAAAAACATCACTCTATATTGGACTGCAATGTGTTATCTCAATGCCTCATGGGATTAAAAAACAAAGAATGAATCTCAAATTGTTTAATTAACAAATGGGTTAGCAGGATATATGTGCCCTTGTGGAGGTTATGGCATTCTCAGTTGTATCCCATTGGCAAGTAAATAGAAGCTTATAAAGGAAGTCTGTTTTCAAAGGGAGCTGCAGTACAAAAGAGACATTAGATACATTTAGAAAATAAATTACATGAATGTTAGAAATACAGTATTTCCTTCCTTCCCATTTCTCATCTTGAGAAATATACTTTTAATTTTCAAAATCTTCATCTCTAAGAATACAAAATACTTTTCATATTCTATTTAAATATGAAGTAATTCTCTTTAAAAAATCAAGAAAGTTGTTGTTTATTGATGAGGCCCTGACACAAAAAAATATCAGAAAATATTATCCTACAAAAATCTAGTGATACTCCTTGTGTGTGCTGCGTATGAACTACTATAATTTACTGAAAGATGAGGATATTTTCTTGTTTTGAAAAAGTTATTTTAGATTACATGAAATTCTTGTACAGAAATATTAAAGTAGTTTTAAAGGAGAATGTCTTATTCATCAACCAGTCTTTTTCAAAATATGAACATGTGTTTGAAGTACAACAGGCTAACAAGTACTGTATGCTTTTGGCTAAAAATTAAAATAAGCTGCTGAATAGAGGGGAGAGGATATATTAAATGCCTGTAGAAGTGTGAACCTTTCAAATAAAATGAAATTAATAGTAAATAACAACAACAAAAAAATCTAGTGATACAATTAAAGTATAACAAATGATGGTGGTGATTGCAAACTTGTAATCATAGCACTTAGAGTTCAGAGTCAGGAAGATGGCAAGTTTCAGACCAGTCTGTACTACGTAACAAAACTAAGTGTAACTATTTTTGATTAAGGCATGTCCTCAAAATTTTAAACATAAAATTGTTTGGAAGATCCTCCAAATATTAAGCACACTTTTTTCACAAGACACTCCAGGAATGTATTCAGAACAATGGAAATATGAGTTCAATTAAAAGCATGTGATTAAATGTTTTCAACAGCATTATCCATAGGAACTTTTAAGATAGAAATATTGCAGAGGAACAATAATGATTGTATAAGTAAATGTCCATATCCACAAAATAGATTATCATTGGATGATTGGCCCTAAACAAGTCATTTATACAATCCCTCTCTAAGGCTGGGGAACATTGCAGAAGAAAAGAATGTAGGAGACAGAAGATAGGGTGAATAGTTACAAAAAGCAAATTTCAGAGTGTGACATAGCCAATGCAGTTATGATCTCACAGCAGCTGTAAACGACTAGACCTGTCATGAATCAATGACTTGCTTTGGAAGTTGCTTTGGCAACTGATGCATTCTGGGAAAGGAGCAGTCATTGCCTTCAGTTCTGCACCAAATAGTAACATCAGCAGTAATGATACTGTGAACGAAAATTCTCACAAAGACTGAACATTCTGCCAAGTTAATTCATTAGTTGATTAGAATTTTCATGCTTGTAAAGAAATTAAAATGTTTCAAATCACATTTCAACTTTTCTTAGGCTATCTTTTATAAATAACCATTTATTGTCCTCCTCTGTACTTGTCCTAATATCCTTGTTACAGTTAGGAAATCATTTTGCAAACTACACTCATTTCCAAACATAAGAAAAAGAATCTAATACTTTCAGGTGGCATCCGAGGCCTCCCCAATTTGCGTTAGCTTGCCTACTGAATACTACTTTTAATGTATTTTAAATGTGTCTTGATGTATGACTTTCTTTGTTGTAATACTATAAAAACTTAGTGAAGCTGCTTCCATGACATAACATAGAGTTTGGTGCAATCTAAATCCATGATCACTCATACATGCCTATAAAATAAACTTCCTCTTATCCACTTTTTGTTGAGAATTGCACTTTGGCATTGACAATAGTTCCATGTCCCCTGGGCCACTCTGACATACTGGTTAAAATCAAAAAGACACAAAATAAAAGAGGTATGAATTTGGGAGAAATGTCACATAGAGAGTAATTTTGAGAATTAAGAATGTTAACACTTGTATATTAACTCCACATTAAATGAAGGCTATTTTCATTAACTAGTATCAACCTTTCCTCTAATACAATGGATTACATTCTGTCAAGCCCACTTACTAATTCTTTTTGGATGTCCCTACTTTTCTATCATAAATTACTCTGTTTAATAAATTTCATTTGGTATATAAATACATTGTAATATCATTCTCAAATTAATATCAAATAACTCATATCCCAAGTCTCTACATTTCTCTCAATGTATCTATGTGTTTCCTTTTATAATAAAATCCTAAGAATATTTATTTTTAGTTACTGTTTCTATTTCTTCATACGGAATTATTTAACAGTAATTTACAATTCCCCTGCTAAATGTTTTTAAGACTAGCAAATGTGCATCTTAAAAAATGAAATCATCAAGTGTGGTAGTCCTCATGCAATTCAACTTGTTCCTTGAATTTACCAGTCAAGCACACCTTCCCATCGTAAAGCATTCCTTATTTGACTTAGAGGCTTAAACACTGAGACAGTTTTCCTCCAAAACCAGAAATATATCTTTCTATTATTTTGGTATTCTGAGATTCATCTCTTCTCCTATACATATGAATTTGAAATGCCTTAAGATTTAGCAACTTAACCTTTTTCCTGTGAAATCAACATTTTATAACATTATAAGGACTTGAGATGCCTTTTGCATGCTATGTCCTCTCAAATTTACCATTATAATTCAAATTTCTCCCATTGACTGTAGTTTCTAATGTATAATTTCCAACCTAACATCTCTGTTTGGATACAGGTATGTCCTCAGAAACCTCATATAGCCAAAACTTAACTCTTTCTTCTTGACAATCTATACTTCTATAATCATAACCATAAGTAGCATATCTTTTGAGCACTTACAACAAACCACATAATCTACATAGAAAACTCTTTCATAGCTAGAGAGTTGTAAAAAATTTTACTTATTATAGGGGTTCAACAAAAGCTTACATCCATTTTCTCCCAAAAGAATCTTCATTAGCAAACAGATATTGTCTTATTTTCCATGACTAGTTTCTTGGTACAGTGTTCAGAATGTATTAGACAATATGCACCTCACAACTAAAATCTTTAATCTAATAATTTTATATTTGGAATCATTTCCCACATGATAGTATTCTGAGGATAATTTGATCAGTTAGTTTTGACACTGTTTAAAAGAACAGAAAAAATATTCAGTAGATAGACATGTAGAATTAAAGATCAGTCACTGAATTTTGGCCTTTCTATATGGGCAGCGGTAAAGACAGCCTTGTGATTGGGATATCTACAAAATAATATAATATAAAGAAAATCCCGTTTATTGAACTGTTTTTAAAATGTTTTTAAATGAAGGAGAGGGCCCTGGTCCTGGAAAGGCTTGATGCAGCATTGTAGGAGAGTACCAAGACAGAGAAGTGGGAGGAGCTTGATTGGGAAATGGGCGGAGGAAAGAGGGCTTATGGGGGGGACTGTGAAAGGGAAAATCATATGGAATGTAAACAAAGAATATAGAAAATAAAAAAATTTAAAAAATTAAAAAAGAAAATTTTAAATCTCTAAAAAAAGAAAATTCTGTTTATTGAACTGTTTTTAAAATGTAGGCAAATCAACACAATTTTATTTTGATTACCTGACTTAATTGAGAAAGAATATTGACTGCATTATGTTTGTTTGGATTTATAGTATTTTTTTATTTTTTAAAGAATATTCATAAAATGGTAATTTATTAAATTAAATTAATTTTCCAGCAATGGAGTTAAGTCTATAGTTTCAAATACATAGCTAAGCCCCATTTGATCAGGTATTTGTTCAAAACTCTTTTCTTCTCTCTCTTCCCCCTCCCTCCTTCTTTTCCCTCTCCCTCCTTCTTTCCCCCTCCCCCTTCTTTTCCCCCTCCCCTCTTTCTTGCTGTTGTTTAGAGACAAGATCTCTGTGGCTAAGCTAAACAAGATAACCTTGAATTCTGACTAATGATACAAAAACATTTTTTTAAATCATATCATGTGTCATATCACATAGAATCAGTAAGTACTAACTGACAGTTTTTACCTTCTTTAAGGAAAATATAACCTGGTAATGTAAAAGAATGGATCTTCAAAAGCTTTGTGACACAGGGTGGAAAAATTAAATAGTGAATGTTTATATAATAAGATAGGTTTTTTTAATTTTTATTTTCTATATTCTATGTTTACATTCCAAAGGCTTTCCCCTTTCCCAGTTCCCCCCTCCCTGTGTCCCATAGTTCCTCTCCCCCCCAACTATTGACTTAACAAGGAAGATGTGTTTTTATGTCCAATTTATGCCCATTTTAATCATCACATTACAGAAGATTCCAGAGAGTAATTTACAGCACTCATGGAGATATATCTTTTTACAAATGAGGAACCTGCTAGAGCACTTTTTCAATAATGAAATAGGAATAGTATGCAATAAAGCTCACCGGTATATTCTAAAAGTTTCCTAGTAATAGTGGCATTATTATTTTTTCCTAAATGTTTTCACATATAGATTGCATAAAGATATGTGTAAGACTAAAATCTATTTGAGAGTGCAAGTGTAATAAATGTATCAGTTGAAGTACTAAAACCCAAAGCTGTTCGTTGTTTAGTTCCATGAAATGCTTGAAACAACGTAGACATATTTTTTTATCTTTCCAAATCATCAAACATTTAGACAAAAAAAAAGCTAATTTACTCAATTGCTCCAGGATACTGTGAATTTTGCAAGTCTTTGCCAAGTCATTTCTAACAACCTGTAGTTAGAAACAATTGCCCTTTTATTCTATGACTCCATGATGTAGGTCAAAGAGAACAAACACAGGAAAAATAATGGATGGTTAAAATGACATTAAAAAGTAGTAAAGCACAAAGTTTTGAAACTTTAATAAACTACATTTCAAAACCTTTTTGTGACAGTAGAAAGGACTGAAGGATGTTGGGCATCTTTTTGTATATTTGTTTGTTTCCGAGACAGGGTTTCTCTGTGTAGTCCTGGCTGTCCTGGAACTCACTCCGTAGACCAGGCTGGCCTCGAACTCAGAAATCCACCTGCCTCTGCCTACCAAGTGCTGGGATTAAAGGCGTGCGCCACCACTGCCCGGTGTTGGGCATCTTTCTATTTTAGAAGTCCTAGTGAGGGAATGTGTGAGGAGTGATGGAACAAATTGCTCAATGAAAGTAATCCGGCCATCCCCTTGGTTGCCTTCAGGGATACTGTAAGTCTGGATGTTCTTTGTTTCTATTCATTTTCTTACATTTTTCTTTCTTTTTGATGTTTTTATTTTTATCAGGCTTTTAATTATTTTGTGTAGACATATACATTGTGAGTTTAAAAGAATGGGAACATTCTTTCTTTAAAATGTTATAGTGATTTTGTTATTAGCAAGCTATTCTACAGTGACTTCTGAAAGTCACAGTGCAGTTCATGTTGTTGTTGTTGTTGTTGTTGTTGTTGTTGTTATTCTGAGAGACAATATGGTGGATTCTGGTAAATTCTCATTTAATTATACCATAAGTGATTCTTTATTTATTGACAAATACTATACCAACTTTGAAATTATATGAATTTATTTCTTCTTTAGGAGCTAGTATTTTTTAGATACATTTTAATTTTAACAGTATTTATAAGAAAATCTTCACAGATAAGTTTATTAGACAAATAAAATTTATAATAAATAATATTATTATTATACTTTGTATATTAGAACATGTTTTTCTATTCTACAGAACATGACTAGTACACGTTTAATATTATGGCCCTATTGAAATATATTTCATTTTTATATATTGAAATATATATCATTTGACCGTGAGGATAAGTGCCTTAGTCCAAAGAATCTTTGATTCGTAAAATCATAAAGAAAGTTTTGGTAAATGTAGAGAATTGCTTACTTCCCAATGTAGACAAAGAATAAATGAATGAATTATATGTGATCTTTATACCCTTTTAATATAACATATATATTGAGAACCTACAGTATCAGACATAGAAAATGTTTGTTTTCTTTGCTTTTTCTGTGTATGTATTTTTATTCATAAAATTTCTGTTAATCAAGATCTACTGTAATATCATATGTATCATATTTAATGTATAATATACTAAATATTACCATTACCTATGGATATCATGGGACTCTTTGCATATAATGTATTCCAGTCTACTTCTAGAGTTGCACATGAAAATTTTATCAATGAGCTTAAGAATCTGGCATTAGTAACTTTTGAGTATTATAATAGGTATTATAATAGGTAGGTCTAATGTTTAGTTCTATATTTTAATACATTAAATATATTTCACTGCATATATTATAGTAGCAGATTGAAAACATCTGCTCACTTGCCACTAGGCTACCAGCAGCAGAACATTTTAATTCATAGTCCATAGGTTTTATGCATCAGGACTGCAATCCAGCTGCTGGAGCAGTACAAGAGAACAGATTAATACTCAAGAGTCTTGGAAATGAAAAAAAAGGCCTCTTGCAAAGATTAGAACAAAGTAGACTCTGTGTCCTTATTGCCTTCTCTCTGTGTTCTTCCCCCCACAAACTCACTTTTCTCCCTTCATCTAGTTATAGCTTCATCACAGGTTATGACAATTAAGAATGACCAGATTTCCAGAAACAGTATCTCTTTATCTTGCCAAGAACTGGAACATCCAAATAGAATTATACAGGACTGTGAAGTCAAATACTATGAAATGGTGTGAGAAATGTGTGACAGGGTTGGGTTTGGTTGGAGAAAATCTTATTATTTCATGAGTTACCCCAATACAAATAACTTACTTGTTATGAGTGGTATATCCTTGTTTATAACATGGTCATCTAACCTCTCTTCCAGTAGAAAAAAATTTAGAAATTATCGTGTCAGTTCTTCTCAATTCTACAGCAAATAGTAACAACAAAGATCTCACTTACAAATGTAAGACAGTTAGTAATGACAATAAACATGGCAGTGATGTTTATTCCCATCAAAACTCCTGCTATGTTAGTACTTTTAGTGTGGTTCCTCATTCAGCTGATGTGCAGCAACTTTTAAAACATTAGGTCATACAGGATAAAATGTTTAGACATTTAAAATTTGTACAGACATAAATTTAATATTCACATATGTACATATATATGTATATGTATACCATGTGTTTATTTTAACATGTAAATATGAGCTATTTTTCCAAATAAATTATTAAAACGTTTTCCAAACAAGGTATCTTTTTTATACTTACAATGCTAATGGGAAGTTTGGTATACATCTTTGGCTACCATAAAATACCTTTCTTCTGAGGAGTTTCTTATTCACAAGACAATTTCTTGTTCTTTCTCTATCTTTAACATTGTCCATTCTTTTTTCTCTTTCTAGTGATACTCACCCATGAAGTAGATTTCTCAGATACTGTTTACATCACTATTATAACTATAAATTACTCATCATGTGAACTTGGACAGTATTGCCCTATATTTTCTGTGTTTGATGATCAAATTCTATTAATTTTTTCTCTATTCATTCTATTAACTTCATCCTTAAAAAGTCTACCTTAGTTAGCTTTCTGAGAATGCCAGAATCCTGACTGATATTTTAGATTTTCTTTTTTTTAATTTTTATTTTCTATATTCTATGTTTACATTCCAAAGGCTTTCCCCTTTCCCAGTTCCCCCCTCCCTATGTCCCATAGTTCCTCTCCCCCCCAACTATTCCCCAATCATTCCCCCTCCCCCCACGGTTTCTCTACAAAACTGGATCCAATCATAATACGTCTGTCCACTACCTGTTGTGATCCTTTGTAAAGGGATATTATTATCTTGATTCTATTAACACTTACTTATGATTAAATAACCTTCATGGTTTAGGATTTATTAGTTTAAATTACCTTTATTTTTATAACTGACTATAAGCAAATCAGTACCTAAAAAAATATATTAGAATTTAATATGGTCCCATCTACCATCATTACCACAGTCAGTAAAATTCAGTACCAATAGTCAATTTCAAATAAAAGTTTTTATTATACTCTGTAACTTTTGCATTATTTCGTCTACCTCTTTCAAAACTGTGCATATCCAGTAAACAGCTAACTTAGCATAATTATATTTATATGTATACTAATTAGAAAATTAAATACAATTAATGACTCCTGGATAAACAAATCCACATTCACTTTATTATAAATTTATTTTAATCACATTTATTATATTTATAAGCCCTTCTAATTGTTTCACAGTAACATAGGCAAGCAAACATACTTTATTTAATTGACTTATTTAACAAATATCCATTGAGACTCGGTGTTGTAACAATATACCTTTATCTGGGGAATCTGATGTGTGACAGGATTTATAAAGCAGAATATTACATAAAATTTTAATAATGTGGTTCCAAATCTTTTCTTTAAAAACACTGCCATTAATTATTTTCATGATTTATTTTTATGTTCTATATTATTGATTACATATGAAAGATGGTAAACTAGAATAAATTTTGCAAAATTCCTTTCCAGAGTTGGATTTCTAAAAAGCCTATTAACGTGTACTCCAAGACACCCTTCTTAGCATGAACCTTCAAATGGAGAGCACATGAACTTGAATTTATTTTTTATGTGTGCAGAATCAATGATTTTGTTGAAGACCATTTGCATTCATATCTTTGTTTTCTATACTGGAACATCTCTTCCAAGCCTACCTCACTCATAAAATTCTGTTAAAATTAGAAAAATACATGTTTTAAAAATCCTTCTTGCTTTTGATGGGAGTTCTTCATTTTTTACCACTTTGTCAAACGCTAAGACTGACTTACATGTAACTATCTTCCTACAGAAGCCTGTGGATATAGTTAGGAGTTCATGGCATATTATATGAAATGTGTAAAATATATTCACATATAATTCCATAAAATTTTCACATAAAATTCATGGGACTAGTCTCCTATTGCCTTAATTTTATAAGTAAGAAGGGGAAATGGAGGAATTAAGAAAAGCACTACAATTCACAGTCAGTGAACATCTCAAGGTAAGCTTTTATGAAAAAATCTGCATGCTTGATCATTATTTTATAAGTAACTTCATAAGAAAATTAGTTTTAACATTGATTTTAACTTTGGTGGGAGCAGATTTTCTAGGTAGGAGATTCTACTCTGTGTAAGAGCAAGAAAAGCAAACTGAGCTCTATCATTACTGACATAAATTTGCCTATTCCTTTTGTTTCCTGATTGGAGATATGAAGTGACCTATATATTCACGATAGCCTTGACTTTCTTTTCATGGACTGAGTCTTGAAATGGGAGTTAAGATAAATCATTTATTCCTTGGATTGTTTTGTCAGAGTGTTTTATCACAACTTAAAAAGAAAGAAACCAAGACAGGCCTGAAGCTTTACGTTCTGTGGATTTCAATGACAGAAAATCCATCAACAAAAAGGAACTTATCCCTTCTGTGTTTGCAGAAATCAAAGATGCATAATTCTGGGTACATATTACTGTGGCTAATTATATATGCACATGAATTTTGTCCATGTGCTTAAATTAAAATGATAGATAAGCCAGCTAAAGATTGACTGGGTTAAAATGCCAAAAGACAACTTAATCATATTAAGTAGTTTTGATTTTGAATAATGACAAAAAGCAAATTATCATGATTATGTGGGAGCAAATCAAAACTTCTCTGAAATGATAGATTGCCTATGGTAAAATAGAGTAATTTATAGCATCCTTTCAATTTTAGGCAATGTATTACAGAATTACTCAACATTTAAAAAATAAAAATAAAAATGTAAAAATAAAAATGTTAGAATAAAATGTAAAATAAACTTTAAAAATGTAAGAAATAAAAATATTAAGAATTGCACTGTGAGTAAAGGTTTTTAAAGATATTTGGGCAGCATAGACTATATTGCTTTAAGAGTTTCATTTGCCTAAATTCCACACCCTATCTTCAATACTTGGAAAGCTCTCTGTTTTCTTTTTCACAGGTATTAGTTCTTAAATTCATCTTTGATTAAATAATTTTACTTAGTGCTCTATTGAAGTCCTTCTATGTCCTTATTCTCTTTGAAGATAGCTATTGCCTTTCCAAAGGTCATGTGTAGCAACTAAGTGTAACAAAGTTCCCAACGCCTCCCATTGCCATTTTCAGATGTTGTTAGATAACTATATTCCAAGCCTCTTCAGTGTGTCAAATTCAAGATAATTTTCATATTCTATGATAGAATTTTCATTGAAGTAATATGTCTTCAATGTATGAGATATAAATTGCTCAGCTCTCCTTAGATTTTTGTCTGAGAAGTCAAGTGAAGATATCAAACAGTGGCTTTGACAGTTTTGATCACAGTTACAAAGCAATATGATGATAGTGTCACCTGGGAGTTCCATTTACATAAAACAAATTTATAATTGATATGCCACTTTGTGGTCACCAGAGTTAATGGGCCTTTTAAGGATCTCTACTTAATAACAATAAAGTGCCATTTTACAAGACCTAATGCTGGAAAAATTAATGCACCTCACAGTCTGACCTTCAGCTGCTCCTTTGAAAGCAACTACTGTACCATTTCATGCTCAGAAACTGTACAGCCTTAAAGTTGGCATTATAAAATCAGCATTCTCTGATGCTTTTAATAACAGTCCATCATTAAGTGGGGCTACATAGAGTAAGCAGTGTAGTGTGTGAACATCACTTTTATAAAACAAGATCTTTCACCAAGATTTAGATAATGTATAACCTCACAATTACCTGCTTAACTAACAAGGTGTGATATCCATGGGGTACAAATGATTGTTAATATAACAACAGGAAAGATTTGGTAAACTTCCCACCAGTAGCTCTTTCTTTTTTTTCTTTTTGAAATGCAAGCATGCAGTTAAAATCTGAATAATTACCAACCCCTCCAGCTTTCACAAAGACACATGACAAAAGGCTATCCAGTGGTACTAGAAATTATCCCATTGCCCTCATCAAGGACAGACACAACAAAACAAAGTATCAATAGGGTCATACAAAATAGCAGGGTGTCAAGATTCTCTATTTCCTTAGCAAGTGGGAATTGCTAAGTGGAACCACTGCTACAAAATTGCAGGATAGGAGCTAGTAGCTTAAGGAAGTGTTGTGAGACAGCATTGCAGGAAGCCAGCAAAGATCTTCCAAGCTGCCTTGATTTGTCAAATGGTGTAATCAAAAGTCTTCTGACTGACAGATGTAGGAGAAACTATACTTTTCTATAATGGCTGACACAGTACAAATTGAAGGGAATTAAATTAAATTCCAGGCTGAAGTAGTAAATGAACAGAATAGAGCACAGTTTCTTGAAGAATCTCTAGGAAACAAAAATCTTCAGACTAGAGAATATATAAGAAACTTGAGAGCACAGATGAATAAAAGGGGAGAAATGTCAAACTATTTAAGATAAATCATCTCAAAGCCTTCCTTCTATTTGAAGAAAACTATGTAATAATCAGTATAGACAGACACAAAAGTTTGGGGATAAATGAGGACATAGGGTAGAGCATGTGATACTCATGCGGGAAAGAAGTGTGTCATTAGTGTAGCTAAAGTAAAACATGTTACCACAAAAGGTATTTACAATCTAACTACTTAAACCAATTCTTTATGAGAGTACATAAGAAAGATGAGAGTGGAGAAAAGAGAGCTCTTACAAATTTCATATTATTGATAGAATATGAGATGATATAGTTTGTATATATTATTTCAGTAGTCCTTGAATATAATCACATGTATACTTCTAAGAGTGAGACAATGAAAATAGGCCATCATGTGCCTCAAATTTCGTTTTTCAATTATTTAATCTAGAAATGGTAATAGATTTTGAACTAAGTCCTTTGTTTGATTCTTTCATCTCAGTAAAATTAGATAAACTCTGAGGTCAATGTACTATATTTATTTCCATCATCATCATCATCATCATCATCATCATCATCATAACTTTCAATTTTTCCTATTGATGTTTGGAGGTGGAAGAACATCAAGGGTACCACACATCTGAGGCAAGTGCTCTGATACCAAGCCGTGTAGTAATGATTTAAATGACTTTTTCAATATTTTTTATTAGATATTTTCTTTATTTACATTTCACAAGTTATCCCCTTTCCTGGCTTCCCTTCTAAAAATCACCCTATCCCAATACCCCCTTCCATACTCACAAACCCAACCCACTCCTGCTTCCCTGTCAGGGCATTCTCCTATACTAGGGCATGAAGTCTTCTCTGAACCTTGGGCCTTTTTCTCCCTTTGATGTCTAACAAGGCCATCCTCTGCTACATATGCAGCTGGAGCCATGGGTTCCTCCATGTGTACTCTTTGGTTGGCAGTTTAGTCCCTGAGAGCTCTGGGGTTACTCTTTGGTTCATACTGTTGTTACTCCTATGAGTCTGCAATGTCCTCCAGCTCCTTAGGTCCTTTCTCTAGCTCCTCCATTGGGGACCTTGTGCTCAGTCCAATGGTTGGCTGAGAGCATCTACCTCTATATTTGTCAGGTACTGGCAGAGCCTCTCAGGAGGGAGCTTTATCAGGTTCCTAACAGCAAGTACTTGTTGGCATCCACAATAGTGTCTGAGTTTGGTAACAGTATATAGTATAGATCCCTAGGTGGGGTAGGCTTTTGATAGTCTTTCCTTCATTCTCTTCTCCATACTTGGTCTGTTTCACCTTCTGTAGGTGTTTTGCTTCCCCTTCTAAGAAAGACCAAATAATCCATATGTTGGTCTTCTACTTGAGCTTCGTTTGGTTGGTAAATTGTATGATAGTTATTCCAAATTTCTGGACTAATATCCACTTATCAGTGAGTGAATACCATGTGTCTTCTTTTGTTATTGGGTTAGCTCACTCAGGATGATAATTCTAGTTTCATCCATTTGCCTAAGAATTTCATGAATTCATTGTTTTTTAATAGTTGAATAGTATTCTATTATATCACATTTTCTGTATCCATTCCTCTGTTGAGGGACATCTGGGTTTTATCCAGCTTCTGGCTATTATAAATAAGGCTTCTCTGAACATAGTGGAGCATGTGTCCTCATTTCATGTTGGAGAATCTTCTGGGTATATGAACAGGAGTGAGGAACAGCAGTGTCCTCAGGTAGTACTATGTCCAATTTTCTGAGGAACCACCAGACTAATTTCCAGAATGGTTGTACCAACTTGCAATCCTACCAGCAGTGGATGAGTATTCCTCTTTCTCAACATCTTCACCAGGAAATGTTGTCACCTGAGTTTTTGATCTTAGCCAGTCAGACTGGCATGGGATGGAATCTCAGGGTTATTTCGATTTGTATTTACCTGATGACTATGGATGCTGGACATTTCTTTAGGTGCTTCTAAGCCATTCAGTATTCCTCAGTTGAGAATTCTTGGTTTAGCTTCGTACCCCATTTTTAATTGGGTTATTGGGTTCTCTGGATTCTAACTTCTTGAGTTCTTTGTTTATATTGGATATTAGCCCTCTGTTGGATGTAGGGCATTGGTAAAGATTTTTACCCAATTTTTTTTTTTTTTTTGGTTTTTCGAGACAGGGTTTCTCTTTGTAGTCCTGGCTGTCCTGGAACTCACTCTGTAGACCAGGCTGGCCTCAATTCAGAAATCCGCCTGCCTCAGTTTTGTCTTATAGACAGTGTCCTTTACCTTACAGATACTTTGTAATTTTATGAGGTCCCATTTGTCAATTCTTGATCTTAGCGCATAAGATATTGGTGCTCTGTTCAGGAAATTTTCCCCTGTGCTCATGTGCTCAAGGATCTTCCACACTTTCTTTTCTATTAGATTCAGTGTGTCTGGTTTTATGTGGAGGTCCTTGATCCACTTGGACTTGATCTTTATACAAGGAGATAAGAATGGATCAATTTGCATTCTTCTGTATGATAATCCCCAGTAGAACCACCACCATTTGTTGAAATGGCTATCTTTTTTCCACTGGAGAGTTTTAGCTCGAAATGTGCGTGAGTTCATTTCTGGTTCTTCAATTCTATTCCATTTATCTACCTGCCTGTCAGTGTACAAATACCATGCAGTTTTTTATCACTATTGGTCTGTAGTATTGCTTGAGTTACAGAATGCTGATTCCCCCAGAAGTTCTTTTATTGTTGAAAATAGCTTTAGCTATCCTGGGTTTTCTGTTATCCCAGATGAATTTGAGAATTGCTCTTACTAACTCTATGAAGAATTGTGTTGGAATTATGATAGGGATTGCATTGAATCTGTACATTTCTTTTGGCAAGATGGCCATTTTTACTATAGTAACCCTGTCAATCCATGAGACTGGGAATTCTTTCCATCTTCTGAGGCCTTCGATTTCTTTTTAAAGAGAAGGAACACAACATAACTTGTTCTATGAAGCCACAATTAAGCTGATACCAAAACCACACAAATATCTTCCAAAGAAAGAGAACTTCAGACCAATTTCCCTTATGAATATCAATGCAAAAATACTCAATAAAATTTTGGCCAATTGAATCCAAAACATATCAAAATGATCATTCACCAAGATCAAGCAGGCTTCATCCCAGGGATGCAGGGATGGTTCAGTATATGGAAAGCCATCAATATAATCCACTACATAAAAAAAACACACACAAACTAAAAAAAAACACACAGTCATTGCATTAGATGCTGAAAAGAGATTTGACAAAATTCAGCATCCTTTCATGTTAAAGGTCTTGGAAAGAACAGGAAATCCAGACCCATACCTAAACAGAGTAAAAGCAATATACACCAAACCAGTAGCCAACAACAAACTAAATGGAGAAAAACTTGAAGCAGCCCCACTAAAGTCAGGGAACAGACAAGGCTGCCCTCTCTCTCACTATCTACTCAATATAGTACTTGATGTTGTAGCTAGAGCAATTAGACAACAAAAGGAGGCCAAAGGATACAAAGTGTAAAGGAAGAGGCCAAATTATCACTATTTGCAGATTATATTATAGTATAGTTAAGCGAGCCAAAAAACTCCACCAGAGAACTCCTACAGCTGATAAACAACTTCAGCAAAGTGGCTTGATAAAAAGTTAACTGAAATAAATCAGTAGCCTTCCTATGCTCAAAGGATAAACAGGCTGAGAAAAAGATTAGGGAGATGACACCCTTCACAAGAGTTACAAACTATATAAAATATTTTGGTGTGAAACCAACCAAACAAGTAAAAGATCTGTATGACAAGAACTTCATGTCTCAGAAGACAGAATTCGAAAAAGATTTTAGAAAATGGAAAGTTCTCCCATGCCCGTGGATTGGCAGAATTAAATTACATTTTTGAAGGGCACTTTAATTTTCTAAAATTCCTTGACAAAAGGAAATATGACAGCAATCTCTATACCAAGTTCTTATGACTTTTCTCATCCATATGCCTTTTTGTAGGAGAAAACTTCATACCCCAAAGAGTAATGATAAAAGCTTGTCACTGGTAAAAAGTTTAACATATCTTGATAACCTTGTATTTTGTCACATAATTCAGAAGATTTTTAAACTAGAATTAAGTGTATCCTTTCAAATATTAATGGGTACAAAGTATGAAAACCTAATTAACATAATTGTGTTCCTTTAAGATGTTTCTAAGACTTTTAGCCAACAGAACAATGGTAGGTTTTTAAATGTCTTTTAGCAAAAGATAAAGTTATTTTTTAAGATTCTACTTTTATACCTTTTAAAATTATTTTCATTCTTTTTCCTTCCTGCAGTAGTATACTCTCACATTCTATATGATTATAAAATACTGTATCAAACATAAAAGGCTGAAGTTTAAGAGACAAGTGCTTGGTTTTACACTGTAATAATATAATCTTCTGGATAAAAGAATCTGAAGTTTAAAGGGATACAGGTTGAAAATGAAGTCATATACAAATATTTAGCTCTAAAACTTGTGTCATGGTAACAAAATTATTTGAAGAAATGATACTATTTTAATGGCAGACTGGAGTCAGCTGTTATAATAACAAGGCCTTAAAGCACTGAAGATAATTTCCCTTTTTTTAGTTGTTTCCTTTGTCCTTCCAATTATTCTAAGTTGTTTTAGAATATCTGTCTTCATGTTATACATTATTACTTTACTACTGACAGTCTCTATTTCCGAACTAATTTGCAAATGTCAAACTAAAGCCTGGAGCATCCCCCAAACCCATAACTATACAGCAATGTTGCTGAGTATATAATGCTTAGCAGGATTTGGCTACAATAGTTTTCCATTATGAAATAGTGATGGGGTGGAGCATGAATCCAAAAAGTAAATGTCAAGTGTAGAAAATATGAAGGAAAATATTACTGAACTATTTATGTAATATGAAGGTATACATCTATCTAATGATAAAATCTGACTACTGAAACCATGTCATGATTGAGTCATTGGATGTAGAGATATTGATTATTTTTACTTTCTATATTCTTTGTTTACATTACAAATGCTTTACCCTTTCCTGGTTCCCCCCTCACCATATGTCCTATAAGTCTTCTCTCTGCCCATTTCCCAATCACCGCCTCCCATTTCTCTGTTCTGATACTCCCCTACAATACTGGATCAAGTCTTATCAGGACCAGGGCCCTCTCCTTCCTTCTTCTTGGGAATCATATGATTTGCTAATTGTGTCTTGAGTATTCAGAGCTTCTGGGCTAATGAATATCCACTTACCAGTGATTGCATATCATGTTCTTTGTGATTGGGTTAACTCACTTAGGATGATATTTTTCAGTTACAACCATTTGGCTAAAAATTTCATGAATCCATTGTTTTTAATTGCTGAGTAGTATTCCATCATATAAATATACCACATTTTTGTATCTCCTTTGAGGGATATCTGGGCTCCTTCCAACTTCTGGCTATTATAAATAAGGCTGCTATGAATATAGTGGAGCATGTGCCCTTGTTGCATGCAGGGGAATCCTCTGGGTATATGCCCAGTAGTGGTATGACAGGGTCCTCTGGAAGTGTCATGTCCAATTTTCTGAGGAATCACCAGACTGATTTCCCTAGTGGTGTATTGATTTGTTACTGACTTGAAAGCAACATCTTCATTGTCTAGCCTTCATAATATTGGAATGCCTACTTGGTGTGCTCACTACTAGTAGATAAAAGTAATTATTCATCATACACTGCTGTGAATTATTCAAGCTATAACAATGACTGGCTTATCAACATAGGTCCACTGGTACAGTAAAAGCACAAATACTATGGGAATACAGGTGACCAACCACTAACTTATTCGAATTTGGGACAACTCTAAAACATGAGAAACCCTTTCCTGGCACCATTATTGGGATAAAGAATAGTGGCTGGGTTGGTTAAAGTTCCTAGGGGAGAATCTACTATTATTTTTCTGTTGATTATATATACTATTTAACTGATTCTTATATGCATAGATCAGTGCATCTCTCAACTCTCAGTAAAGAAGGTTCTTTTGGCACTAGATTGTGAATAACACAGATTGATGTGTGGTCAAGATGCATAAAATAAGAAACTCTGGAATGCTCAGCCATAAATGAGACAACAATATCATATACCCCACTGACAATGATCAGTGCTCATCATAGGACAAATTGCTAAAGGATTATAAGAAAGAGAGGTATTGAATGACTATGATAAAATTGTTTCCAGATATAGCAAGTCAGTTGCACATATAAACTCACAGCAGTTGTGATCATATATAGAAGACTATGCTACATTAAGGCAACCAAATTTATAGCAATAACAATAAGTGAAACTCTATTCCTAACTGCAAAGCTATTAGCAATTGCTGAGTGTTAGGAGAGGGGGAGTCAATTCTCTTCAATGACGTTGGACATGAAAGGTTACCCATGCTCTACTAGATGGTCCTAAACCATATACATTTAGTCAGCAATAAGTGTACTTGGTGAGGGAGAAGTAAAAAGCAGACCACATAAATTTGATATGGAAAAGTGGTGAAAGGGGTAAGAAAAGACTTTTAGAGAAGAGAATTGGGGTGTAGAATTCACCATATACAGGCTATGAAATACCAAAACAGTAAAAATTGTACATGTGAGACAATAGCCAATTTATTTTTTAAGCCAATAGAAAGTCTTTATTAGTCTGCCAGCAACTACACTGGGTGTTTGGATCCCAGTGTAGCACCAAGCCTTCCTCAGGGTGAATTATTTTTTAATACTTTTATTATTAATAAATTTATTTATTTTTACACTCCACATTTTATTTCCCACAATGCCCATCCACCCTCTGACTGTTCCACATCCTGCACCTCCTCCCCACTCACCTATCTCCACATGGATGTCCCCACCCTTCACCCCACCTGACCTCTAAACTCCCTGGGGATTTTAGTCTCTTGAGTGTTAGATGAATCATCTCTGACTGAACAATATCTGATTTCTCTGTTGTCTAATGTTTAAAATGCATTAAAGTTAATTCACTTCCTCCTAAAACTTTTAAAACAGAAGATTTTCTGGGCAAGGGAGATATTTTCATTAATATAAATTATATACCTCTCCTCTCATAAAGTCTACATTTAAATTGAGAGATAACAGTAAAAATAAATGAATCAACTATGTAGCATAAGTACATGATTACAGGAGAAAGATAAGATGTGTCATGAAATTTTTAAAAGGTGGACAAAGAAGATCTCAATAAAAATGTGACTCAAAGAGAGGACCCAACATAGGAAATTCCATGGTAGTAAGGGTAAATGATAACTTATGTATGGGGAAAGCATCCTACATAAAAGAGCTAGGGCAAATCAATGGTGTTGTAAAGAGCATGTGCCATGTGACACAGAATGATTATACCCTAGAGTTTAATTAATACAAGGAAAATGTTAAAAGATAAAACTTACAGACAATGGAGACCAACATCCTTGTAATTTTAACTGTAAGGACTTGGAACCTTATTATGAAACAGTTAATGGGCCATCATAAGCAAAACGAAGGAGGATATTATACTTCAAATCACAAGGAATCATACTGGCTACCATATTGAGGAAATAAATTTTTTAAAAAATTTAGAGTTAAAAGATATAGATGTAGAATGCTTTAGGGATTATTAAAATAAAACAGATAAAAGGTGAGAGGCATGAGCAAAGACTACACAGGAACCCACACACCTATGGACACGTGTTTTATATTTTTTTTTTGTGTTTGATTTTGGTTTTGGTTTATAAAGTAGCTATAAATACACACTGGAAAATAATCATTTTCAACTAATGGTGCTGTTCAAACTGGATGTTTGCTTATAGAGGAATACAAATAGATCCATATGTTTACCCTCTACAAAACTCCAGCACAAGTAGATCAAATACCTCAACATAAAACCAGATATACTGAATCTGATAGAAGAGAAAGTGGGGAATAGCCTTGAATGCACTGGCACAGGATACAACTTCTTGAAGAGAGCACCAATAGCCAGACACTGGGATCAACAATTAATACATGGGACCTTAGGAAACTAAAAGCTTCTGTAAGATCAATCAGACCAGGCATAAGCCTATGAAATGGGAAAGATTCAGGACAGCAATGTAGGAAGAAAGTTCAGGAAGAGAGAGCTGGAATTGGTGGAGATTTGTAGAGTGGTGTGACAATGTAATGCAATGAAAATCAGGAGGCTATGAAGGTGACTCTAGTGAGGACTCTTTGTTATGGAGGTTATAAAGCTTGAACTGAGCATATTTTCTAAACCAAGAAAGGCTTCCAGAGGTGGGACTGGGTTCCATTAGTTGGAATTGATGGTTGCAGGGCTTCTATGGAGATCCCCATTGCAGAAGCCAACATCCATAGAGCTCAATGAACATAGTTCACACTGCATGGAGAGTTCATCATTGTGTTCTACTATCTTTGGCATGATAAGGTACTCTGTATGCTATGGAAACAGAAAACTGGGAATGAACCCACCCAAAAAAAACTGTGACCTATTAATATGTCCTTCCTGCCATAAGTGCTGGGGCAAAGTGGAAGTGGCCAAACAATATTTGGTTTAACTTGTAGAATCCTATGCCCTACACTGTCTGGATAGATGCCAGAAACCAGGGATCGAATAGTCCAGAGACCTAGGCTAGAACTATAGACTAGGGTAGAAATGTATACAACAGGAAAAAAAGCAATGAGATTAATTCCTGATGACATTCTGCTATATTCACAAATGTATGCTATGTCCAGTTTTCATCCAAAAGGCTTCTTCCACCTGCATATAGGAGTGGGTTCAGAGACCCATAGCCAGACATCATCAGAAAGAGAGTCTAAATTGGAGTTCTCTACTGGGTCCTTCCCCTTGGAAATTGGAGAACCCTGAGTAAGTTGGGGATGAAATATCATGTAAGTCAGTGGAGATGGAGGGCATCAAGAGAACATGGACCACATAATCCAGTGAGCAGAGTACATTTGGAATCACAGAGACTGAAGTTATAAGGGGGTTGCATGGGTTTGCACTAGATACTTTGCATATATTTTTGGCCTGTTAGCTCAGTGTTTTGGGGGGTCTCCGAACAATGGGATCAGGTGTGTATCTGACTCTTTTTCCTGCACTTGGGAATCTCTTACTATTTCAATTGCTTTAGCCAGTCTTTTATTTTTTCATTAGATATATTCTTTATTTACATTTCAAATGATTTCCCCTTTCCTGTCCCCACTGAAAGTCCCATAAGTCATCTCCTCTCCCTTTGTTCCCCAATCAACCTCTCTTGCTTCCCTGTTCTGTTATTCCCCTACACTGCTGCACTGAGTCCTTCCAAGACCAGGGGCCTCTCCTCACTTTGATGTCCAACAAGGTCATCCTCTGCTGCCTATGCATCTGGAGCCATGGGTAACACCATGTGTACTATCGGGCTGATGGTTTTGTCCCTGGGAGCACTGGGAGTTCTGGGTGGATCATATCTTTGTTCCACCTATGGCACTGCAAACCCCTTCAGCTCCCTGGGTCCTTTCTCTAGCTTCCCGACTGGGGACCCTGTGCTCAGTCCAATGGCTGGCTGAGAGTGTCCCCCTCTGTATTTGTCATGCAGCAGAGCATCCCAGGTGACAGCTATATCTGGCTCCAGGCAGCAAGTACTTGTGGAAACTGATAATAGATAGTGTCTGGGTTTTGTAACTGTATATGGATGGATGGATCATTAGGTAGGGTAGTCTCTGAGGGTCTTTCCCTCAGTCTCTGATCCACACTTATATGAGGACTTTTGCATTATTGAATCACATCTTGTTTTGTTCCTGTTGGATTGTTGTTTTTTGGAGGCTTGCTCTTTTCTAAAGAAGAAAAAGAGGGAGTAGATCTGTCAAAGGAGTGAAGGGAGGGGAAACTGTGTTTGAGATGTATTGTATTAGAAAATAATTTGTTTTCAATAAATGAATAAATTAATAAACAAATAATAAATAAATTAAATAAATATGATAAAGTAGTTAAATGTTTCATCTGTTGTCAAGGCAAGCTCAACAGAATTAGCTGAATTTGTGGCAAAGTGCAAATAGTCATATGTAGGAGAGAAATAAAGGAATTTGTTCAGGATTGAAATGTCTAGTCCAAACAGAAGTTTGAACAAACTAGATAGAAGGATATATGTGACAAAAGTTAAGCAAAATGGATCAAATTAGTGACCAACCATTAAAAAGCATTGGCTTATATTAAGTTGTCAATGGAAAGCATATTATGGGAGAATTCCCAATATAATGAATATCTACAGACAAAGTATCCAAGAGCTCAATGATAGGACCTTCTGCATTAAGTGGGCTACCAGGTTTTCCTCAACTCACAAGATGATTTATATTAATGGTTTTAAAGGGATTCTGCATAAAAGTGGGACTTTAAATAGAACACTGTATAAGTTCATATCATGAATAGTGACTTCAATTAGAATTTTTAAACATTATTTCCAGTGATGTATGATATGATCTCAAAATATAATGGGATGCTACTACAAATGAAACCATCTAATATTGAAAATACTATCATTAAATGTTGGCAAAGATAAGAATATTATGTGAAGGTCAGAAATTGCAGATAAAAGTATAAAATTGTACTGATACATGGGAAGACAATGCATTTTTAATAGTTCCTTGTAAACTAAGCTAAAAATAGTTGTTCTCTTCAGAGTTTCACAAGGAGGTTGAAAATGTATGCTTGTGCAGACATCCACCCTTTAACAGTTTTAATGATTTTATTTATAATTGAAAAACCTTTGCAATCAACATATTCTTTAGTGGGTTAATGAATAACTGGTAGTAAATACAGATAGTGGAATGTTACTGAATGTTAAAAAGGAATGGAGTATTAAACCACGGCAGGATGCAAAGAAGACCAATATATGTACTACTAAATGAAAGAAACCAATATGAAAGGGCTTCATCATGTTTGATTCTAAATTTATGATATTATTGGAAAGAATATCTATGGAGAGAGTAAAAAGAAGAGTGATTGCCAAGTTGATGAGGTAGAAGTTTGATGCACAGATAAAACACTAAGGATTTTCTGTGTGTTTGTATATGGTATTCTCCACTTACCTAAATATATAGATTGTACCCTAAATGTAAACACTTAATAAAACTGGTATTTCAGTATAAAGGTTTTATTAATTTGTGAGAGGATAAGCAGAAATATCTTTACCTTCTATTCAAGCTTACTATGAATTTTAAGTGCCCCAAAATATAGTCCTTTAAAATTAAGTTATACTTCATCTTCATATGTACTAATATACAAAAATCTGATATTAAATATACAATGAAATCTATTGACTTACTTGTACTTCATAAATGAAAATCAATGTTATATTCAGTAAAAATAGAGTATTTCAGAGTTCATATATTCAGTAGCTGATTCAACCAGTTGACAGTTGACTTGTGAATATCAATAACTTAATTATATACAGTATATTCATTAAATAAAAGGTATTCTGAGTTGATTTAGTTAAATATTGAGATAATCTTATTTAGAGATATAGATTATTTTCAATTTAATCTATCATGTTTATAGGACTTCAAATCACAAAGGAAATGATTTTAAGTGATTATTTTTGAAAATGCATATTCTTTTAGTACATGAATTAATATGTATCATAAATAATATGAAAAGAGACTGAGAGTGTACTTCAGTTGATCATGTTCTTGCCTAGAATTCATGAAACCCTACACTTGGTCCTTAGAACCATGTAAACTGGGCATGGTAACATGTTTGTAATCTTCGCTGTTCAGTGAAGGAGGCAGGATGACCAGGGCCAACCTCAAGTAGATGAGAACTTTTCTCAACAAATAATGATAAGGCCAAGATCAGTGAGTAAATCACATGCTATGAAAATAAGAGGATGTGAATTCAAATTTCCCAAACACAGACAAAGGTGGGCATGGTGGTATGCATCCATAAAGCCAGAGTGCATAGGGTGGGAGGTACAAAGAAGAGACAGAAGAATCCATGAATACTTACAGGCCTGTCTACTTGGTGTACTTGGTGTTAAAGAACAAAAGACCTTGATTCCATATTAAAAGGTAAGAAGCAACATACACATGTTTTCTGACCTCCAAATGACCACAATTATATGTTCCCACACATAAGCACACAATAGCATGCATGTGCATGTACATATATCCTAATACAAGAAAAAATACAGTTCCATTTCAACATGGCCTGTTTACTTTAGACAGAACATAGCCTATGTTTGCATGTGCATCAACTAACCTTTGTAAACCCAGAGGGAAATCATCTAATAAGTAAGGCCCTACATTATTCCTTCTGCATGCCAACCATATCTTTACACTTGGAGTGCCCTTATAACACTACAAATAACATATTTTGCTTCCAGTACAATCTTATATATCTTTGGAATTAAATTCAATAAAAGTTCTAAAAGGTTATGATATTTCACCTGTCATGTACACATCAGTAGAACATCTTTTCTGTCCTTTCTTGGCACTTGCTTTTAAAAAAAATCTCTCAAGATACAGTCAATCTTAAAAATGAAAATCAAAGCTTTTGTCAAGAATTCTGATATGAAAGTCAATAGTGAATGTTTCCAAACTTCACATGATAAGACAATGTCAATAAAAACTACATCTTCAGTTTCTCAAGATAGCAGCCTTTCAATCAAAGAACAGCACTTTTTTTTTTAAATTTCAGACTATTTAAGCCACAATTTCTAGTACAAAAATATTTATTCACATACAATTTAAGGGGTCCATTAAAAAGTTATTTACAGAGACATATTTTAAAATTGAAAATAGATTCTTAATCTCTCACAATATATCCCGATTCTACTTTCCCCTCTCCCTACTCCTCTCAATGCCTCCCTTCCTTTCTTCCCCTCACCCCTGGACCTTCTCCCTTCCTGTCAGACCCAGTCTGTTTTTTGTTTCATTTTGCTTTGTTTTGTTTTGTTTTGAATTAAATGTTCTTTAATCATAAATTAAATGTGATAGAAATTGTAGAAGTTTATTAACCAGATCTTCCACTGGTCCTCTTATATCTTGGATTAATTTGCATAATACCACAGTAAGAAATGCCAGCATCTTAAAGGAAGACATGTTTCTTATAAAATTACCGTATATATGCTTGGCAGTTGGCTAATAGTTCACAGGAATAAGTAACCTTAAGTATTTTACCATCTTGCCATGGAAGAGTTTTATAAAAAAAGCTTTTGGCTTTTGTGGTCTATGAAGATCTAATGTTAGAATGGGTCCTCTGTTAATTTTACCATATTGTATTTGTTAAACCCAATTATAAGACCAGAGACTATTCTTGAGATGAGCATGCATACTCAAACTCTGTAGGGAAAGAAAAAAATGACAAAGCAAATAAATGGGTATAGAAGTAGTGGGATGTCTACAGTAAGGTTGGAGAAAGAGGTAAAGTTGTTAGGAGATGAAACTCAGAGATCCAAGCAGAGATGATCAATAGAAGAAGCAAGGAGACTATTAAGAGGCTACAGAAACAATCTAGAAGGTAATTCAAATCATTGATTTTCAAGTAGCAAATTCCCAGTACACACTGCTTGACAGTAATGTCATTGAAATGTAAAAGCATCTGAAACTGAAAAACGGCATGCCTTACCAACATACTGTTCTGAATAACTTGCTTGATAATTTTCTAGTTTCCTTTCTTAACACCAAGATGTGACTAGTTTTGCGTTTTTCCCCAAAACATTATGTGTACTAAAAAAAAATCAAGTTCACTTCATAGATTCATCTCTCAGTCTCAGAACTTCAACTATTGGGAAACATGTCCCGGGATAGATAACAATTACTTTATATCTCCTTCCTTTATGTAGAAACAAACTGTCATAAATATTTTCAGACAAAACCAACCAAATAAATGATATGTAACTATTTCCCAGACTTTGAAATGGAACAGGATATAAGGGTGATTTTTAAATTTCAGCTTTTTCTTTCTTTTTTTTATTATTTTATTTTATTTATTTACATTTCAAATGTTATCCCGTTTCCAGTTTCTCCTCTGCAACTCCCCTATCCCATACCCCCTTACCTTGCTTCTATGAAGGTGCTCCCCCACCCACCTATCCACTTCCTGCCTCACTGCCCCAGCATTCCTCTACACTGGGGCATCAAGCCTTCACAGGACCAAGGGCCTCCCCTCCTATTGATGTCTGCTTTATTTCTAAATAAAAAGTTAGAATTGTTTTAGCTAGAAAACTAGCAAATAATACAATGATGTAACTTGGTTGCATTTGTTATATCTATATCTTGATTAATGCAATCTTTTCTGTTTGTCATTTCGAAACAACCTTGAGTGGAGATTGTAAGCACAAAGGAATCCTGAAACAGAGACATTTTTATATTGCCACAGCAAAAGAATTATTTCAAAGGTATAAAATTCCATACTCTTCTATGGAATGTTATCAGTGAGCCACTTTTGATCCAAAAAAAACCTTAGATTTTTCTTTTATTCTCAATTCATAGTACCAAGTTATTATCAAATGAATTATAATTTTAAAATATAGCAAAATAACCCATGATTTTCTTTGTTCAAAAAAAGCTGTGAGTCTCTTCAATATGCATGATTTCAAAGTAATTGTCTTAGGTGATATTTAAGGGGAAGTTTCAAGGGACAGTTGCTGATTGATTGCCCTCCATGTGATGTGTTATTTGAGGGTGCTATATTGTGATTTATCACATGAACCCCAGGAAGTATATTCATTAAATAATTTTCCAAAGGTGTTGCTAAGCTATGGCAAGGCCCATATTATAATAAAAAATTACTCAGTGCATATATTTTCATATTTTCCATGAAATTATATTTCCTTTATTTTTTAATTTATTTTTCTTCTGTTCTTTTATTTATTTAATTTTTTATTTATTATTTATTAGATATATTCTATGTTTACATTTCATTTCCCTTTTTCTGGTTCCCCATCTTCCAAAGGTCTCACATGCCCATTTCCCTCCCCCTGCTCCCTCATCCACCCCTTCCCACTTCCCTGTTCTGGTATTCCCCTACACTGATGCTTTGGTCCATTGTAGCACCAGTGTCCACTCCTTTCTTCTTGTCAGACATCACTTGGTATGTGATTTATGTCTTTGGTGTTCCAAGCTTCTAGGCTAATATCCACTTATCAGTGACTGTATACCATGGGTATTCTTTTGAGACTGGGTTACCTCACTTAGTATGATGTTCTCCAGCTCCATCCATTTCTATAAGAATATCATGAATTCATTGTTTCTAATGGTTGAGTAGTACTCCATTGTGTATATATACCACATTTTTTGTATCCATTCCTCGGTTGAGGGACATCTGGGTTCTTTCCAGCTTCTGGCTATTATATATAAGGCTGCTATGAACATAGTGGAGCATGTATCCTTATTGCATGCTGGGGAATCTTCTGGGTATATGCCCAGGAGTGGTATGGCTGGGTCCTCTGGAACTATCATGTCCATTTTTCTGAGGAACGGCCAGACTGATTTCCAGAGTGGTTGTACTAGTTTGCATTCCCACCAGCAGTGGAGGAGTGTTCCTCTTTCTCCACATCCTCGCCAACACCTGATGTATCCTGAGTTTTTTTTTTAATTTTTATTTTCTATATTCTATGTTTACATTCCAAAGGCTTTCCCCTTTCCCAGTTCCCCCCCCCACCCTACGTCCCATAATTACTCTCCCCCCCCCAACTACTCCCCAATCATCTTAGCCATTCTGACTGGTGTGAGGTGAAATCTCAGGGTTGTTTTGATTTGCATTTCTCTAATGACTAATGATGTTGAACATTTTTTAAGGTGTTTCTCAGCCATCCGAATTTCTTCAGGTGAAAAGTCTTTGTTTAGCTCTGTATCCCATTTCTGGATAGGGTTATTTGGTTTTTTTTACATGTGTAGGTATTTTGCCTGCATGGATGTCCCTACACTGTATCTGCAAAGTGCACACAGAGTTCACAAGAAGGGGTAATATCCTCTGGAATTGGAGTTTTGTGCTTGGAACTGAACCTGTGTCTTCCTGAAGAGTGCTCCTAAGCATTGAACTAATGCTTAGCTATAGCCCTAATGCTGGTAACTCTCAAGAATGCTACAAATTCTGCATAAAGTATACTACTTTGAAATTAGTGACGCTTTATATGTCCTTTCAGATGGCACAACAAAAGAAAAGATGAAAAACAACAACCAAAAAAAAATAGTTTTAGGTGACATACTTCACTCATGTTCCAGGTTTCATTTTACACATTTTCAAAACCACTCCTTAGACAACCACCATATGTTTGAAAGGTGGAGAAGCCTTTATTACCATATGACTGTTTATTTCAGTGCCATTTTCCTGCTTTTTAATTCACAAAAGAAATACAGAATTTGGTAAGCAAAGTGATTTTCTCTATTTAAGAAACAATTAAAACATTCTCTGTATTATCCTACACTATTAGACTAAGTATTATTATATATTGCTTTGCTTCTACTCTTCATAGTTGCACATTAAAAACTGCTCCTAATTATCTTTAAAATATGCCTGCATGCTTTATAACTTAAGAGTAGAATGCTTAGGTAATAAGTGACCAATTTAGTCAATCAGCTGGATTTTTTGTTATGTAAATTATCTCCATCAGATATATATTATGATAGAATACTTATAAAAATTCTCAGGCTCCAAGCTCTAAAAGCCTTATAGTAAACATAATGAAAATAAATATATCTACATGAATATTAAGTATTATTTACTTGGCCAAAATAACAACAGAAAAAGAACATTTATCAAAGATTTATATGATTACTTTAAGCTTAAAATTATGAGAATATTCCCTCATATTGACAAACACTGATATATTTTCATATTATATTGAAGTTATTTTCCTCTGACATCCTCTATTACTGTTCACAGCTTAATTTTCATCATATCTTCTATGTTGATGTATATATGTTCAGCAATAGATAAATTGTACAAAAATGAATATAAAACATATTTTCATTGTGTATTAGGTTTCATGCTTATTATATTGAAGAAGTAAATTTTGAATATATAGCCTAAGGTTTACTCTTAGTTCCAATCATAGCAAAATATGTCACAGTCCACCTTATCATGGTCTTATTCTCAATGGTGACTTCATTGGAGAGTAATTCAGATACAAAAACTTCAGTATCCTGCCAACTTCTCATGAAGAAATGAAGCTAAAGACATCAAACTCCTATTCAGAAAATTAATGAAAACGTATAATTTTATTAAATATAGTTTAATTGTTTTCTGCAAACAAAATAAGTTTTATAGATAGGATGTAGGCTAAAGTAACCTAAAAATCAGTCTAAAAATGTTCTTGTGGTGCTGAATAGAGCTTGGTGGTTAAAAGCACTGGCTACTGTTCTATAGGATATATTACATTCCCAGCAACCACATGGCTTCTCACAGCTGTTTACAAAGCAGATTCCAGAGGATGATGCCTTCTGCTGGCTTGCACAGATAGTGCACTCATATGGTGCATAAACATACATGCAGGCAGAACACCCATAAAATAAAAATATAAAACATTTTTGCAAGTTCAAATTACTTGAAAGAACTTCATAAATTTACCAGTGTAATTAACATATGTGGTTGAGCATGCATATGCTAGTGCTATTTACATAACTGGGGGTTCTCTGAATAACTCTGGGCTTTAATTCAGTGTTTATGAAGGCATTTAAATAATAATACATATTCACTTGAAGCTAATGTATGTATATTCAAAAATATTGGTTATATATGAATTAATTCCCTAGAATTTAGAACACGAATGGTTATTTTAATTACTGGCATTGGGAATTGTCACTGTAAAGTTATTATATAACATCAAAAGATGATGCCAGTTTTATTATTCATTTTAATCTCTTTACTAGAACAAGTACTACTTTGGATCTTGGTTATCAAATCATATTTCATCAGACATTGAGACTCTGGTGTATAGTGAACCAAGAGTTCTGTCCTAAAAAGGCCATGTTCCTTTGAGTGTTCAGTATCATTAATTTGTTTATTTCTTATTTGGAGAATGCTAACTCTTTTCAATTTCTGTTATTACCAGCTGTCAAAATCTGATTTCTTATCTTTGTTCAACTTGCTCAATCTGTAGCTCAAAGCTTTGGGCTTGTGTAGTGTTCTGGAAAGTGTACTGGATAGGGAATTGTAAGTCCTAATTTCCAGTACTTACTGTCAAAAAAATATACTCCACTGCTTACCAGATGTGCAAGCCCTCTGGGCTCTGTTTCTAGACCTATCAAATGAGAGTATAGGCTGGGTATTATGTGGTATGGTTTATATTCTTAAGATATTTTGTTTTATTTTCTTTATTTCAGCATAGAAGCTAATAGTTTCCATAGGTCAAACCTATTTCCAGGGAAGAAAACTCAACAATGAAAATACTGGAAAAGTACATAATCTAATTTTGATGACAATTAAGCAGAAGCAGTGAGAAAAGGATTTGCTGGTGGATATAAGGTGTATGAACTACAACAAAATGAAATGCAGAGTTTACCAGGAATCTGGGGTTCCAAAGAATGAAAGTAGTATGTCTTATTAATATGTGAGGAACAGATGGACAGGGGTGTTAATGATGGAGATAAAATGAAATAATTCAGTGTTGTAGTTGCACTGGGATGGGCATATAGTAATAAAAGATTTTATAATAAAATAACTCAAAAATATCTATTTCATTATTGTGTTATGATTTTGTGCAAACAAAAACAAAAACAAAGCCTTTTTATCTAGACAGCCTATCTTGTCTTCCATGGGAACAGACATAATATCACCTTGCTACCTAGGACGTGAAAGACATAAACAGAAATAATAGTTCTGATCTGTCCTTAGTCCTACCTATAACATTCTAATGAATTATTTCCACCATTTCTTCAAAGACTCCCATAATGCCATATTAATATTTTTATAGAATTTTAGGTATACATTTTTTTTGTCCAAAGAAAATCGACTTTGACAAAGCACGGTTAAATTTTCAGAACTAGAAATTCTCAGTCACTTTTTACAACCCAATCTTAATAAAGAGATCAAGGCAGGTTAAAAGATTACAAGAGTAAAATGTAACTATAACAAGATTCCTTTCTTACTACTAACCCAAGAAACCTGCAAATTCAGCTTGTAAACCTATGAAATAACAAAGAGTTATAACTATGTGCTATAATGTATGTATAAATAAGCCACTCTACATGGAATATAATTACCAAAACAGAACTTTGACATTGTAAATATGTGCAATTTGAATTGTCAATTAAAATTATATATTTTTTAAAATAGCTATAGTTTTCTTATTCTGTTAAACCTAGATCTCATACCTATATTCCTGGCTCCATCATCCAGTCTCCTTATATTTGTTGAATGAGCCAACCACAGGCAAACTCTGTTAAGGACAGCAGTATAAATCTGAACAAAGTAAAAGTGAGAGAGGATGTCCATCAAAGTATCTGTGAGTAATGTTAATATTATCTTATATGCAATAGTGATGATCACAAAGATCATAGTAACACAGCTTGTGCTGTTGTAAATATAAATCTCTTAAAGACTTAAATCTTTTAGAAGGAGGATTATCTTTTCTTATTCTACGTGTGTGGCCTTCATTAAATATCGCATTCTTTATTTTGCTATAAACAATAAATGGAACATAATTTTTCTGCCTCGTTTTAGTATTTGGTGCAGAATCCTCAAGTACAGTGTTTTATTTTCTTTGTTTGTTTTTGTTTGATTGTTTTCAAATGAGCCTACATAAGAGCACTAGGTTTTCTATAGCCTTACAAGCTGAAAGATAGAATTACCTCACAAATCCAACGTTTCACTTTCATTTATTTATAATTGCTAGTAGTATGAATGTTATAAATATCTCTCTGTCTTTTTCTGTGTGTTCCCATTTGTTTCCTCTCTGTGTGTTTCTCTTTGTCTCTTCTTTGTCTCTCTGTCTTTTTGTCTCTGTCACTCTGTGTATCTCTGTCTCTGACTCTTTCACACACACACACGCACACACAATTATGTTATGTAAAACTGGGAAACACAAAGCATTTTATAACTCTCAAGCCCTTTGGCACACTTCCTGGAAGTCTCAGTAATGACTATAGTTACTCTTAATTGCCCTCAACATACTTACATGAATGCTACATTCAGTTGAATTATTTCCTGGATTCCCTCTAATTAATCTGATAGCAGCTGTTTTAAGGCTTGTGCTGATTAACAGTTGCACGACAGCTAAATGCCTAGTACAAGAAAAGCTATCTGAAGCTTACGTATGTTCATCCACATAATTTTGTCTTTAAGGCATCAACATTTTAAAGAGGAACTTCTATTTTTAGGAAATTATATTTGTTTAAATAACAAAATAAACTCATCCTAACATATTGAAATATAATCTCACATATTTAACAAATACCCCAATAAATATTACAAAAATCAACATTATAAAAAACTTTTATATGAAAATATTTTAAAGATTTAAGGAATGCAAGTAAAGAGTTACTATAGTGGATATTTCTACATGACTCTTTTTAGTTTTTACTATATGATTCAAAAACATATTTCAAAATAATATTTCAAAAACATTCCCGAAAATATTACATTTCAAAACTATATAATTCATGATTCAAGTAATGTAGTAAATAAATGAATCTTTTGAAGTAAAGATTCACTATGCAAAGTTATGTGAAACCATACATAATTGTTGAAATTCCATTCCTTTTTTATCTGAACAAAAATGCAATTTCATGGAATTCAACCTATATTTAACTAAAAATCCATACTAAAATTAAAATAGAATTTAAAATATTTAGATTATATTTCATGTATTAGAAAAATCAAGTTTGATTCCTTTGTAAAAGTCTTCAAAATATATAACTTCCTAAAGATAGTGAAATTAGACTTCATATTCTGACAGTGTTTCCATATCATGCTAGTTTTTAACCAATATTATTTGTTTCCATCCAGGGATAAATCTCTATACTTTTAGCATATTCAGTACACATCATTCTTTGCTTGCATTGTACTATACCTTCGTTCATCCTGGAAAGCCATCTGAAATCCCTCAAAGAGAAGCTAATACTACGTTTTGAAAATTCCCCCTAGATAAAAACTAACTTGCACACCACTCTTTGAGAAGTATGATCTTTCACTATGGGGTTTTATTATCATTTTATGTCCTCTTTAAGATTTTATGGTCTTACTTTTCTTCATAATAGTACATAATTATTAACTGTCCTAATAAAATATCCCTTGTAAGAAAATTTACCCAAAATGCCTTTTCTTTTATAAATGAAGTATGAGTGAACAACTTACATGATGGCTTTGTATTTTAAAAACATTAAATTTAGTAGAATATGAAAGACTTAAGAGATTGTATAATACTTATGGGTATGTCACTCTAGGATACTTAGAATTAATTGAGTGCTATAGAAATCAGAACATAATGACTAGAGGTGTTGCTATCGGTTTGAGTACTTGTTAAGCATGATCAAATCCTTGAGCCTGATCTCTAGCACTTGCAAAAACAAATAAGTAACTGGATAAATGAAGATATAAGTGAAGAAATGAACAAAACAAAAAACGTATACAGATACATGAGAACGTTTACCTTTGGCTGGACTGGCAAAAGGTAAAGAATAATACAAATGTAACTGCTTGAATAAGATACGAGTTACACACACATGTTCATTTTATAAGAGCAAAGAAACTATCCCCTAAGATCTTCTTTTAACGAGTAGAAATTTTTCAATATTGTGATAAAACAATTTTTAAGTGGTCATTGCATTACATATTTTTTATAAATGCCTCATTAAAATGTTAAACTAGTATTTTTTGAAATTCTGTTTTTTTACAATTTTTTTTTATTTTCTATATTCTTTGTTTACATTCTGAAGGCTTTCCCTTTCCCAGTCCCCCCTCACCATATGTCCCATATGTCCTCTTCCACCCCACCCCACCCCCTGCCTATTCCCCAATCACCACACCACCATTTCTCTGCTCTATTCTGGTACTCTCCTACAAAAGTGGATCCAGTCCTTTCAGGACCAGGGTCCTCTCCTTCCTTCTTCTTGGGAATCTTTTGACTTGCTAATTGTGCCTTGAGTATTCAGAGCTTCTGGGCTCATTAATATCCACTTATCAGTGATTAGTATTTTATTTCATAGGTTTCTAAGTCATTTCTGTTATGTAATGCTACCAATAGGTTTTAAATTAGTGCTAGTTTTTCTTTCCTTAGTTCTATAGTACATTTCAGAAAAGTACAATGGCGTTTATACCTGCCTATATTCTATGAATTATACTGTATGATTTATATAAATTCTAAGGAAGATAGTTAAATCTAAAAGTATAGAGGCATGAGCACTTTGAAAACCCAATTAAATCATAATATGCAATAATAGAGATTCTTGCAATTATATTACGTTTTTATTGATCTAGAGACATACACCATAAGTTTTCTTGAATATAAATAACAAATAAGCCATTATATGGTTGTAAATTAGTTTTAGTTTTCTGAAATAGTATTAGAAAAAACGTTAATTCATGCTGTTTTCCAAATAGTGTAACCTATTACAGTTTACTGTCATAAAACTCTATACTTTTCAAAATATTTAGTAATTTAGTTTGATTTTCCTCAAGTTCAGATAAACTTGGAAGAAATTTTAAGATCATCTATTTCTAGTTTCTTTTTGTTGAATGACAACAGATGTTTAATTTTGGAAAGAAATGATTTTCATGGCCAATGAATAATTATCTTAAAAGAATTCCAAAAAGAACACTTAGAAAAAAACACAAATTCTTGTGTTAAAAAGTGTTGAATAGAAGAACATCTGAAAGTGAAGTCTTTCAATAATTACATCCTAAATTTTAAGTAGGTCAAATATATACTGAAGCTTAGGAATTATGAAGTTTAGAAATGATACAAAGGTTTTTGGAAAAGCTTTACATACATTTATAATAAAATTACAAAATAAGAAAGTATCTATATAGAAGGGTACAGACTCTTTTGAGGGTATATTCAAGAATGGGACAGATAGTTTGAATGGCAGATCTATTTCTAGCTTTGGAGGGGGAGCCTCCACAGTGGTTTCTATAGTGACTATACCAGTTGGCACTGCCATCAACTATGAATAATTATTTAAATATTTATTTTTATCTTGGATCACTGTTGAAATGAAATCCCAAAGTAGTTTTAATGAACATTTTCAAATGTATTTCTCTTAGTGTTTGATAACTCTATTTCCATGTTCAAACTTTTAATTGACTTATTAGTTTTCTCGATGTTAAGTTCTTTGTGTTCTTTATATTATCTAGATAATAAACCTTTGTAAGATAAGTGGTTGGTGAAGTTTCTTTTTCCTAATGTGCAGGCGTTACAATGGTGTTTACTGTACAGAAGCTTTCTGGTTTTATGAAGCATAACCTTTGATAAATTGTTGCATGTAATCCCCCAACTACTAGGATAATGTTCGGAAAGATGCTCCCTGTACCTATAAGTTCACCCATATTCCTCTCTCTCTCTCTCTCTCTCTCTCTCCTCTCCTCTCCTCTCCTCTCCTCTCCTCTCCTCTCCTCTCCTCTCCTCTCCTCTCCTCTCCTCTCCTCTCCTCTCCTCTCCTCTCCTCTCCTCTCCTCTCCTCTCCTCTCCTCTCCTCTCCTCTCCTCTCCTCTCCTCTCCTCTCCTCTCCTCTCCTCTCCTCTCCTCTTCTCTCCTCTCCTCTCCTATTAAGGAAATCAAATACTATGTTAAAGCCTTTAAACCCTTGGGAGTTGAGTTCTATACAGAATGTAGTTTTATCCTTTCACACATTTCAGTCCAACAAGCACCATTTGATGAAGAGTCTGTCTATTCTACAATGTTGTTGGAAATTTTTACAAAAATAAAATGGCTGAGGAGTGTGGAGTTTTATGCATGTCTTCAGTACCATTCCATTGATCAATATGTCTATTTTTATGCCATTGCAATGCTGGTTTTACTAAAGCTCTCTAGTTTAACTGTAAATACGGGATGGAGATACCTCTAGCATTATATTTGGGGGTGAAAAGTAATCATCATTCTGACCCAGTTGTGAGTCATGCCAACTAGAGTAATGACCATATTGACAAGATATGCATGCTAGAGCAATGAATATTTTGTTGTAATTAACCACATGTTGGTTGGAATCAGGGCAAGTTAACAAAAAGGAATCTTTATCTGGTAATTTCTTTTAAGCAAAGTAGCTGTGGTTAGATTTTAAAGCTATTAGTTTGATAAATGGACATTTTTTTAAACTAACTGTCAAAGACTTATCAATATATCCATAGATTTTCAACTGTAATCAGAGAAGCTCTTTTTGTTCTAGATTGTCAATAACACAACTGGTCAAGGTACAGAACATTCGAAACTGGAATGATTAGTCTTCAATGAAACATTTGTATGATAGTACTCTTTCCCAGGGCTCAGTAATCATTGCCAAAGGAGTGGGAAAATTTTAAGATCCAATATGTAGTGGAAGACTGAAACAAAAGTGTTTTCCAGACACAGACTTGCACAAGTTCAAATCAGACAATATCCAAGCATTGTATGAAGTTATTAGAGAATTATGAACAAAGTTTTTAATTGTCAAATAACATTTTAACTTAAATGAGAATATTGTCAAGAAAAATGTAATATGAAGCTCTAAAAATACATGACTCAGAAACAAAAGACCTCTTGAAAAAAAAATCTCAAAATCAAAGCTTTAGTAACTTTGAAGAGTAAGC